>OX465297.1:176576735-177275421 GCA_949987735.1 Leucophora obtusa
AAACCTATAATCAAAAAAACTGAAAATATTAAAATTTCTCCGTCGAACATCTTTGGATTTTCTGACTCTATGAAACTTAATTGTAATTATAATTGTTCTGAAAATATTTCCAAATTCCCTAAAAGAACAGACGAAAATCTCATGGGAACTTCCAACAATCAACCTCAAAAAGAAAAAGATACGCAACAAGAAACATTATTCAACAACATTAATTTTCCATCTCAAGGTATTTTTAATACTCAAAATTTGATAGATGTCAACAATTCCATGGAATGTGAGAACACCTCGCCATCCAACTTGGGAATTGATGACTTCCAACTAATTAAACGAAAACGTAAACAACATCCTGACGTAAATGTAGATCTATCTAATTTTAATAAGAGTATTCAAACTAAATCATTTGATAATTCTAAAACTCAAAATAAGTTTGCTATTTTAGGTGAATTAAATGTAGAATCAGATGGTACTAAGGGTAGTTCTAATAATTCTCCCAACATGAGTAGGAATCGTAAAAAGGATGAGGCAAAGTTACCAACTTTTTGTCCACCAATCTTTCTTTACAATGTTAATATTAAAAACTTAATTTCACAACTTAGGGAAAAAGGAGTAGTTTTCAGGATTAAAAACAAATCTAACAATAAGAGCAAATTATATTTGGCTGATGTAGCGACACACTTAGAAATGATGCAATTGCTTCGCGACAAGCAAGTTGAATCATATTCATATACTCCAAAAGAACTCAAACGGAAAAGTCTAATTATAAGGGGACTCTATCGCCAAACCGAATTAGAGGACATCAGAAAGGAGCTAGAAACGATTTTACCAAACATAGTTGAATCTGTTTTTAAATTTAAAACACATTCATCTAGTAAGAAAAATATAGACACTGGGCTGTTTTTAGTGACACTACTACCGGGAATTAAGACAAATGAAATTGTTTCAATTAAATTTCTTCTAAATCAGGTTATATCTTGGGAAAATCCCAAAAATAATAGAAGGGAGATCCAATGTTGGCGATGTCAGCATTGGGGACACTTTTCAAGGAATTGCAATAGGGCTTTTGCCTGCGTAAAGTGTAATGAATCACATAAACCTGGTGAATGTAAACTTGCTGTTAATAAGAATACTTCTCCATTTTGCGTTAACTGCGGTAAAAACGGTCATCCTGCTAATTATAGGGGATGTCCTTTCTATAAGGAATATGTTAATACTAAAGCAAAATTAGTAAGTGAAAGTAGGGAAAGAAAAAATACTGTCATTTCAAATGTTGCAAACGCATTAGACCAATCTAAATTTATATCACAGGGCAAAACTTATTCGAGTTTATTTAGTAATCCAACATACAATAATACCACTACTACCGTTGAAAGGACACCGTTAATTATAAAGCAATTTTTAAAAATAGCTAAAATCATATGTGAACCGGAAACCCTAACATTGGAATTAAAAATTGAAAGATTTTTAAAAAGTTATAACAAGTTATCAAAATCTCAAGCTAAAAATGAATGCTTGGTATTACTAAATGAGGTTCGAATACAATATGGCTCCTAGAAGTTTAAATCTATTAACATTTAATGTTAGATCACTTGTTGCTCAGAGTCGAAGAATAGATTTATTGAATATTTTAAAATTCAATAAAATTGATATAGCATTTATACAGGAGACACATTTAAGGAAAAATCAAAGAGTATTTCTTGAGGACTATTCATTTTTAAGAGATTTTAATGCCTTGGGTATGGGAATCGCATTAAAAAATTCCCTCAAATTTAATAGGGTTAACATTGATAACTTAAGGTTTCCAAATTTATTTATTGAGATCGTGTTTTTAATCGATGGTGTGAACAAAAAATTTCTTTTTGGTTCATTATATTTTCCATGCAACACTGGTGGTTCGATAATACACGAAGGTCTACTAGTTATTCGAAATTTTTCCAGAAATTATGATGGAATTATTTTAGGAGGAGACCTAAATGCTAAAAATATTGTATGGGGAGACAATATGAACAATATGAATGGCATAAGTTTACTTGAATGGATCAATGAATACTCATTAGATTTCTTACGATTTTCAGATATAACACCTACATATTCCAATGGTGCTTCATTTTTAGATCATTTTTTAATCAGTACAAATTTAATAGACAGCTTTAATTCAAATTACCAAATTTCAACACTTCCATCGTTTTCTGATCACTTTCCTTTAAAAATAAATTTAAACTTCTTAGAGTTTGAATTTATTTTAAAATCTCCAAACACATTTATTTCTTATAAAAACATGAACTGGGAATGTTTTAGAAATAATTTAAGCACAGTACTTGCGGAGAACTTTCCACCATCTAATCGAAATTTACAAAATTTTGAAATTGAACAATTGATTAAAAATTTTACTTCAAAAGTTAATGAAATCTCTAACTTGCATTCATCAAAAATTGAATGCAAAAACAAAAAATTTGAAATCTCCAATAATATACGAAAACTATTTAAAATAAAATATCAATGGCAAAAAGAATTAAAGTATATTTTTAATAGAACGCTGGATAGAAAAAATAACAATTATATTTTATTATCCAAACAAATTCAATTATTGAAAATTATTATCAAAGAACAGGTTCAAATGGAACAATCGAAATTTTTTCAGGAACGTCTAGGAAAAATTAAACCGGGGCCAAAAGCTTTTAAGGAAATTTATAATATATTAGGAAATAGTAAAAAATCGTCCTCTTCTGACATTACTTTAAATGGATTGAAAATTACTGATATGGGAGAGAAGTTAAATTACTTAAAAGATCATTTTAGTGCTATTTATAGTGGTTCATCACCTACTAGGGATACTTCTGCTATATCCGATGTCATTCAGAATTCAATATGTTCCATTCCGGATTATTTATTTGATTTCAATCAAAACTTTCAATCAATTAATTTACAGAATAACTCCAAATTAACTACAACTGATTCAATTTCGATAATTTCAAAATCCTTAAATAATAAAAAATCATTTGGTTTGGACAACATTTCAAATTTTATAATTAGGAAATTTCCAACTGAGGCATACAAATATCTCACAATTATATTTAACAACTGTATTAATAACAGTTATTTCCCCGATATATGGAAAGTGGCTAGGATATGTCCTATTCGAAAAAGACCTACAGAATCTGATATTGGGAACATAAGACCTATTTCATTATTATCAAACTTGGGAAAACTATTTGAAAAGATAATTAGAGAAAAAATGGATAACAACTTGACAAATAAATACATCCCAGACTTCCAGTTTGGTTTCAAAAAAAATCATTCAACAATGCACGCATTACTGAAATTCCACAATGATGTAATATGTAATTTAAGGGAAAAAAAGTGCACAGTAGTAATATCTTTAGATATTGAAAAAGCATTTGACAGGGTTTATCAGAATGGTATATTATTTAAAATGATAAATATTGGATTCGATCCTTTTATTATTAAACTTTTCCGAAGCTTTTTTACGAATAGAAAGTTTTGTATTCAATTAGAGAACAACTATTCATCGATGGGTGAAATCAAATGTGGAGTTCCTCAGGGTTCAATACTTGCACCCCATTTGTATAATATTTCTATACATGATTTTCCTCATGAAATGCCAGGTTCTATTGGTTTATTATATGCGGATGATTCACTATTTTATGCCCACCACGAATCACCGATTGATGCACTTCAAATTGTTTTCCGTCATCTTTTGGAAGTTTATGATTATTACTGTCAGTGGGGAATTAAAATAAATACTTCGAAATCAAAAGCAATATGTCTTCGAAATGCATCTGGCAAATGCAAATATTATGTTGTTCCGGAAAGTAAAAATTTAAAGTTATTTCTTAATGGAACGGAAATCCCATTCGTTGATCACTTCAAATACCTCGGTGTTTATTTTATCAAACTAATGAAGTTTAATGAAAATGCTCGTGTGTTTTTAGCAAAAGCATACAAAATTAAAGGTTCTTTTGGTCGATTATTTCATAACGCTTTTCTTCCTGGAGAAACTAAATTACTAATTTATAAAACCTGTATTCGTCCTGTTCTTTTATATGGGTTTCCCATTTGGTTTGGTATATCTCCTTTAATTATTAAGAAATTTGAAATCTTAGAGAGGAAAATCTTAAGACTATGTATCAACAAACATTTTGTTAACGATACTAAAAGGTATTCGAACAAGATAATATATGAATCGGCAAATATAACTCCATTAGCCATTTATAGTTTAGAACTTATGAAACGATTTATAGAAACACTACCCTTACATGATAATATTTTAGTAACTAATGTCTTAGCTGACCAAACAGATTTGAATTGGAGCAATACAAATTATCTCTCGCCAATCGGTTTAAATAATACTTTGGATGAATTTCAAATGATCCCATCATTCTATGTTAAGACTACCCCTGGTACTCACCGAGGTTAACTGTTGTATATTTTATTTTAAATTTTAAGTATAGCTTTATTTTTATATATATTTATATTTTTTTTTTATTTTAATCTAGATTTAAGTTATTTATTTATGAAAAGATACTATTAAACAATGACAATTGCCGGGAGCAAGCAAGTATACATGTTTTTCTGTTAGATATTCTGTAAACATATTAATGTCAAAGCGTGTTGCTGTATATTGTCATAGAACTGTTTTTAGAACAATACATTTTAATTTTAAATATTCCATACAAAATACTTTGTAAGATTTAATATTAAGGCAATTTATATGAAAAAAATTAAGTCTCAATAAATTTAACTTAACTTAACATATGTATACAAATTTCATTACAATTTGCAGGGCTCCTGAAACAGGCTGTCCTTCTAGGTAGAAATTTTTATTAAAACTTTTTATGATTTGAAATTTTTTACTTATCCCTATCACTACCGACTTTCTGTTTGCAAATGTATTGTTATTTTGACTTCAGATTCTTGTTAAGAGACCTCAAATTAGAATAAAATATGTAACATATTTTGCCCCCTCCCCCTGCTACCCACCAAAAATGACGTTCGAAAATCGATTTTTTCAAACTTCTGAGCCCCGTTTTACCCCTTAAACACTCGAGTAGCCAAAAATCTTTTGATTGGTTTTTTTCTCGTCACAAAACGAAACCATTTGCCAAATTTCAATTATCTATCTTCATTAGTTTTGGAGAACATGATATATTAAAAAAATGAGACTTCATTAACATATATCGCGACCATATTGCCATGTTGAACTGCTTATACATATAATGATTTTTATTTGAAGTCCAAGATTCTATAAACTTATTTGTAAAAAAGAATAAAGTTTTTTTCCACTATTAAATTTTATATATTCTTTTAAAGATGTGTACACTGTAGTGCACAACGGTAGTAACAGAGTTATGTAAACCTTGGGTCAAATATTCGACAAAGTGTTCACTATAATACTGATAATAAGACTTCTTACCTTGAATACAATTAAGTTAAATAACCACAAAAAATAATATTATAGCTGCAAACTTACCTGAAAATAGAAAAACAATATAAAATGGTATTAAGAAAGCTGTTAAAAAAATAATTACAAATAGAGTCGTTGTTTTTTATTAAGCATTTTACTAGGTTTAATTTGAAATATGTTACCAGCGCTACATATTCAAATTATAATAAATTAAAAATGAAAAATTTTAAAACCCTAATAAAAAAGGAAATAATAGTAATACACTCTTTCGCGTTAACGCAAACCACTTTAACAAATGAGTTTTCAACAAAAAAAAGTAAACATAAAAATCCTCAAATGAAAAGTTAAAATGTACTTACGGTCAGACCAGTATTAAAAAGAAACTCCAAATAATATCATAATTACTTTTTACGTCTGCAGTTTAAGTCTGCAAAACGAAAAATTTATCACACCAAAAAAGGAAAATTACAACTTTTCCAGTTCTTTTTCACAATCACATATACTCACTCAAAAATAATAAATATTTTGAAAGTCAGCTCTTCTTCCATTTTTCTTATAAGCTTTTGGCTATAAACAAAAATTTTTACAGTCATTTCACTTTTATTGCATCGAATCAAAATATATAGTATACTTATAACGTCAAAAAAATGAGCAAAGAAAAACAGAAAAAAACAACCAGAAAACCATGAAGCTTTCCTTTTGCTCTATTTGCAGTGGTGTACGAGATATGAAGTTAACCTTGAAGTGTACAAAATGGGCAAACGAAATATAGTGTATATACCCGAGTAAAAAAGTTCATTACATATAGTAATATAAAATGGCTTTGCAACAATATGTATTCATATATTATAATATCTTTCAAATATTTACCGAAATTTTCTTATATTATGTATAACCATATAAAATTATACACCAAAAAATGTGTTAATGTTAATGACACACATAACTATATATAACCAGATATGGTTGATCCCATAAATTGAGGTTTAATATACAATAAGATATAACCCAATACATAATCACATATAAACCCAAATCGAAGAAATTTTCTAAGTCGTTTTAAATATAATTTAATATAAACCTTTATCAAAAAAAATTCTAAGTTGTTTTACATATCATTGGCTTAGTCGGCAAATATGTCAAGTTCGTTTTTATTTATTTTTCAGGAGAGACAAAAACTGTCTAACTTTTTTTTGGGTTAACTTTTTTTAAATCTGTAAACGCAGTTTTCTTCTTTAGTTCATCTTGTTTAACCACAAAAAATCATAATTTTCTACTTTAAATGTGGACTTAGCAGATTTTCTTTTTTTTATTTTATTATATTGAGAAAACAAAATGCCAAAAAATATTTCTGAATTTTTTTATTACAAAAAAATTTTTTTTTGTTTAAAAATATGCTCTCAACACCGAAATCTATTATGCGCAAAATATGAAAAAATATGCTGAATTTGTATTGTGTTTTGAAACGAATAATTAATTCAATACAATGCATGGGAATAAATATGATGGTACTTTAAATTTTTAACTATGAAAGCAATTCAAAAAACTCTTTCTAGGGGTTTTTGCCTATTAACCTGTCCTCTTTTGAAGACAAATATTATGCTTTTCACGCGATTAATTTTTGATAATTTTCTTAAGAAATTTCAAATATAATCTAAAAATCATAAAATTTTTGAGGTTTTTCTATATAAGTACTTGAGTGAGATGTTGTAAAAAATTGCATTTATCTCATAAACTGGCAATTTTACCCATGTTGAATTTTTCAGAAATTCCAAAAGTATTCAATGGGACGCTAGTACTGACCATCTGGCATTCAAAAATGGTTTGATTGGATAGCTAATTCCCTATTAAACAATGTGTTTTTGTAAACAAATGAGTCTGGGAATTTAGTCGAAATTTTATATTTTTGGCAAAAAATTCTTTATTTTCCTACTGTAGCTAAAAAATTCTGTACTTTAATTTTTCTTCAATATAGCGTCAATTTGAAACATCATAGGATATCCTTTTTTATTAAGCCGCCTAAAATTGTAATGAAAATATCAACAGTTTTCATGGTTTGGGCTCCCTTTATGGGGTAATGTTATTAGCAATATTATATAAGTGATATATAAACCAGTTTTGTGTGAAAAATTATTTACTGTCGTGCTTTTAGATATTAAAAATAATACGCTCTAATCCGAAAACGACGCGGTCAAAACATTTTTCAATGATAAATGCTCCCTGCTATTAGACCTAAATAAGGTGTAGTACATGAAAAATAGGGAAAAATTAGTTGATATCCGATTTTTGAAAAATTCTGAAGATCTTTATCAAAAATTAACGGCGTTCAAAAGTGTAGCAATTGCTTTAAAATAGAAAAATGTCGACACATTATTTATTAATTAAAAATGTGAATATGAAAATTAACAACTTTTCCAATAAAGGACCTACTATCGAAGAAATGAAAAGCAATGAATTTTATTTTCATTTCATTGCAATGAGAACAATATGTTTTCATAACATTACAAAAAGTGATGAAAATAAAAATCACTTTGTAAAATAATGAAGATTAAACACGCATTACTATAACGCAAAGTAATGCAAATTAAAATTTTATGATAATGATTTTCGCGCAACTCTGATATCCGACTATATTTTAACAGCGTAATTTATAAACTTTTGTAACAGTCTTGTTGCAGGATCCTACCTTAATTTGTGAAAACAGTATACATATTTGCTTAATAACGACAAAAATAATAGAGGCTTATAGTTGGTGCTCATTAACTTTAAGCCCTTAATAAAGGTTGGAGTTAGGAAGTCACCATTTATTCCTTAATTATTTCACTTTCATTTATCAAATCAAAAAATTAATTTCTAATTAAAGTACGATTAGAAATCAAGATTTGTAATAGTTCGAAATGTATACTTTAATTACAACAAGCTTCAAACACAAAATACATTTTTTTTTATGAACTAGCACATAGATTTACTTTTTTTTATCAATATGTAAATAAGTAATAGACCCTCTGAAGAACTAGAATATTAAAGGTTTCTTAGATACCCAGAAAAATATTGGTAATGACACCTCATTACTACCTGCATTGCAAATAATGATATATAATTACCTTTTTCATTTTTTTATAATATAAAACAAAGATTTCCTGATAACGTCCTATTGTGGCCATTGTTTTTAAGTATGATAGTTTAAAGAAGTACTTTTCACACAGTTAAATTTTATACATTTCTTATTTTTTATATCTCAATATGTTTTGTGTTTAAATTTTTATGACGAGTCCTAAAATTACATACTACAAAAAGCTTTAATTTTTCTGAATATATTTCCTTAAGCTAATATTATTTGCGTAGCTCCTTATTTTTAAGAATCAAGAAAGCAATCGGATAACCGCTTATAATTCAACTTGGTACGCATGTGTGCAACCACTTATTATTCAAAATCTCATAACTACTAACTTTTAATTTTTTTCGTAAGCGAGCAAGCTACTTTTAAAAACGACCAGGCCAAACAAAAATAATGAGTTTAGACGCAAATAAGTTCTGCGGAGCTACGAATTTCTATAATAGAATTATAAATATAACCACTTATTTGGTAATGAAAAATTTTGCTGGGTAGATTACACAAAATATTCAATATTTTAAATTTTCAATAATTTTAATACAAAAATATTTCTCATTTGAAGGTTAAAATATACCATTGAGGATGATAAAAAAAATTTACCAAAAAATTGCTTATAAAAAAGTGAATTAAAATCGTTAAGAATCAACAGCTACCAAAATTAAAAAAAACTTTATAAAAAAAAGAAAATGAATTAAAAAAACTGAGAAAAATTTCTTTGCATACTGTAGTTGGTCAACGTGGCGGCAAAAATACCTATGTGCATTTGAATTGCTTCTTTTTACAAATTCAAATTTTATTCTTTCGCTATTATGATTTTGGACTAAATTTAAACTGATTACGACAATATGGACCCTAGGTTACTAAATAGTGCAATTAACGGAATTAAAAACAGTTAAGTTCGGGAAATATAAGCTTTCAAAATTACTATTTTTAGTGTTTTTTCAAAACACATAGGATGTTTTGCAGGCCTACCGATGAGTTGCTGGTACTTTTCTTTAAAAAAGGTTAAAGGAATTAATTTGTTGAATTAAAGAAGAAACTATATATAAATATATAAATACAAGATTTTCATTTGGTCCTGCTGCTCTGCATGGTATATAAATGTAGCACAACATAAATTGTAGATTATATATGTGAACATTTAAGCACAAAAATAAAAAAAGATCTGCAAAAATAAGCAAAAGAAGAGAAAAAGAAAAAAATATGGCTGAAAAATGGATTTAAATTTTTATGAGGTCATAAAGCAGCCAAACGAGCACTTTGTATATTCTGTTAAAACACGCTTTTACACACCCTTGTATTATATTTGTCCATTATACTTGTAATTTATAAGTATCTAAATATAGGAACGTATATAAAGTTAAACCAGGCTATATGCTAGGGTGTTTCACCAAAAACATTTTTTGAACAGTTGCTGAAATGGATTTTATTCAAAAAATTTGTTTCTACAAAACTGAATAAATCACTCCTACTAAAAAAAATTAAATATGGTATAAATTCTTAGTTTAAGGGTTACTTTGATGAGCTCGAATAAGTGCAAACAAAATACTGTGGTTAATAAGTTACTCCATCATATTTAAATAACGCTATATATAATAAATCAGATGGTGTTTATTAGGTTATTCAATCGTTTAAGCTAGTCAAGCTCAAACATTTTCGAATAATGTCCAAATTTCGAATAACGAATAATTCGAATAATTTAATACGATTAATCGATATTGGTAAAAAATAACAAAAATGTTTAAAAATATATATTTTTTATTAAAGTTAGAGTTTGCTAAAAACCGAAAAATCTGAAAGCCGCAGTTTCGGTTTTTCAAAATTATAAAAACCACGTTTACGGTTAATTTTCGGTTTTCTTGTGCTAATAATAGAATTGTTTTAAAATAATTAAATAACAATTATTTTAATTTTTACATTAAAAATACAAAAATTATTTTTTCGGACTTTCTATATTTTCATATATTTAGTTAAAATATTCTTCTACCTCAAGTCCAAATTCTAATATGATATTGTCATATTAGATTATATTTGTTTTTCAAAAAAGATTGATAATTTTCCTATCTATACAATTGTTTCGTAGCCATCACGCTAACTCATCAGTTGTCCTCAATAAGAAAATTATAGCGTTACTAAACCAACCGAGACATTACATAAGGTACAAAAAATCAACGGGACGAGAATTTTACACTAATTTTTTATGTTTTTTAATAATATTTTAATACATTTTGTAAATATTCTGTATTTCAGTGATAAATTTATTAAAATAAATAAAAAAAAAGTATTAAATTTTATCGTAGATTTTAGTTGATCTGAAGATAGTTACAACGAGTGCTATTTGTGTTCGGTTTTAAGATCAAGTTTGACAAATTCACAATTTATTTTACAACAAATAGAGAAAAAACTTATGAAAAAACTTATAAAAAAACTTATGAAAAAACTTTCCTAGAAGCAATGGTTGACAATTAATGCATTTTCAAGTGGAACCAAGCATCAGATTGTCTTTATGGGTTTGTCTCTAGGTTATAATGTAGATTTTAGTTTTGGTATAAGTATATGTTAACTTTGAAAGTGAAAAATATTTAGAGAAGTAAACTCAAACATTTTTTTATATTTGGAATTTGCCAAATTTGATCTCAAAACTGAACAAAAATAACACTCATTGTCAAATATCAAATTTTAATAGAATTAACACCATAAAAACAAAATAAAAGTTCGTGTTGATAGCAAAAAGTTTTCATATGTTTTTTTTTCAAAATTTCGTGTGTAGTTTTGCCTAGAATAAAATAAAGGATGGGAGCAACGTAGAAGGAAAATCGAATTTCTCTCCACATTTTCGTTTTTTATGTTTTCATTTTATCTAGAAACAATAGGCTTTTTCCTTGGGACCATGTGAGTCAGCGAACCAAATTTCATTGAAATATCTTTGTATTTGCGACCTGCAGCATGTAAACAAGCCAATTTTGGGGGGTACCCTTATATGCGCACTAGGTCTAAACATGCAGCGATTGCAACTAAAATTAACATACTCCGTTCTTGGGCCGGCATAGGTCTGTGTACCAAATTTCATTGAAATATCTTCGTATTTGTGACCTGCAGCGTGTAAAAAAGACACTTTTGGGGGGTACCCTTATATGGGCACTAGGTCTAAACATGGACCGATTTCAACCAAAATCAATAAGTGTCGTCCTTGGGCGGACGTAAGTTGGTGTGCAAAATTTCATCAAAATATCTTAATATTTGCGACCTATAGAGTGCGCACAAGAATGTATGGACAGACAGACGGACGGACGGACAGACATGATTAAATCAAAATAAAAAGTGATTCTTAGCCGATCGGTATACTATGAGGTGGGTCTAGGACCAATATTTTTTGATGCTACAAACATCAGCAGAAACTTATAATACCCTCTCCAGTCTTTCATGTCCTGTTACAGTTGTTGTTGATTTTTTGCAATAAAATCTTTAAAATATATGACCGAATTATTATTACTTATTGTCTAAATTAGCTTTATACACGCACATCATATTTGAACTCATATATTCATACTTTAATAAACATCTACGGAAAAACAAAAACAACACTGTTACAGTCAAATAAATATATGGTGGTTACATAATTGAGGTTTTTATTGTAATTTTATGACCATATTACATTACTGTGTACCACATAATATTTTGTTCTACTTTAGCTTAAAACAAGTTATAATAAAATTTATTATTTTTTTGCGGCAATGTAAAACCAGCGAAAGTTTTAATGACTGATCTATTATACTAGAAAAATGTGCAAATTCAAATTTAATTTTAAAACTTGGTATGTTTTTTTTTTTTTAATCACGATATAATCATCATTGTAAAACTAATAAGAGGGAGATTTCAAAAGCTTTTGCAAAAACGCCATTGACAATATAAATATTTGTATAATACTTTTTACTAGATTTATAAACAAAATCGCCAAAATTAAAAAAATCGCCAATATTGAAAAAAAAAATATCAGGAAATCGAGAGAACGCGAGTATGGAGCACAATAGCTGAAATTAGATACAAAAACCGCTAAGATTAGATAATTTAGCTGCAAATTGATTAAAAAGAATTACACAAATTAAAAAAGTTACAAAAATTGATAGTTTATCTTTTATTTGATTAATGAATGTTTTCTAGTTCGATTTCAGATCATATATTAATATCTCTTTCTGTTTAATTTATTTTTCAAATTAAAGAAAGTTATACAATTTTTACAAGTAAATTACAAAGAATAAAAAAGTTGAAAGAAATCGATAAGGCCAGCAAGACAGAATACATATTTTAGGCTTTCGCTACAAAGCCATCATCAGTGTCGTTTGCCTTGATGGGTTAATTATTGATAATAGTCTACTTTTGCTAAAGTTGAAAACAAATATAATTTGTTAACAATTCAACTAGACTAACATCAACGAAATCTAACAGTGCTATTTTAATGCTTTGTTATTATTTTTTTTGCTTTAAACTTTAATTCTTAAAGTATCTATTCAACTCTGTGTATGGTAACATAGATTTATGAACGACAACGAACAGTTAAACTTAAATTCAAATGTATGTTATTTAAATTATATTTTGCACCGTATCTTGTATTTTAAGATGCATGAGGAGTATGTATATTTGGTAAATGATTTTATTCTTTGTAATTTACTTGTAAAAATTGTATCATCTTTCTTTAATTTGAAAACTAATTTAAACAGAAAGAAATATTAATATGTGATCCAAAATCGAACTAAAAAACATTCATTTAGCAATTATAAAAATTTTAAACATTGCTAGAACTTTAAAAATTAACTGAGATAGTAAAAATCCTCTAAAATTGAAACCAAATCACCAAAATTTAATAAATTTTTATATAATTTTTAAAATTATAAAAACCGCACCATGATTTTATTAACTAAAAGAGCTAGAAAAAACACTTGCACCAGAGGTCAAAACCTACCGAATTGGAAAAAATTCCGTTGTCATAATGTAATTGTTTTGAGAGTGCAATAATTTGTTTCAAAGTGCTTTTGTTGTATTTCGTTCATCATGAAACACTCAAAGAGTCGACTGCTCCTTAGGTTCAGGCTCATGTGGATAGATCCATGATTCGTCTTATACATGTATTTGGAAACACTAGTTGGACATTTCGTGAAGACGTCTTCATGACGGCGGACGGATCAGCAAGTCATTGATGACGGACGGATCAGCAAGTCATCAATGAATCCGCTCCCATACAAAATACATATAGACACCTGCTGACATTTTCATACAAATGTAAAAATGTTATCACGACAAGTCACCAAGAGGGCATTGTGATGAATAAATATTACATGTTTTTAGAAAGTCGTCACTGACATTTATAGCACGAGTTAGTACGTTGTCATCACCACCTAAACTTTTATCATACTTCCACCACAATGTTCATTATTTCCTACCTTTCTTTTCTTTGTATTTACTTTTCGTCTCTTAAAAATTTCAAAGTTTTTCATTTGGTATCACACTCCCCAAAGCCACGAACCAGAAGCTCACCGCCTTACCCGTTCACCTAAACCATAGTAATACAAATATTTTTAAAAGGTTTGCTATAATCTTAAATTTTATTTGAATCTTCCTGTAAGCAAATTCAAATTGTATTAATTTTATTTGAATGTTCCTTTCAAATTTGAATTTTGTTTTAAATTCAAATTAAGCACATATAAGTTTTAAATCGATTATGATGTAAATATCTAGATGTCAGACACCGATATGTTTTTAGTTTTGAATTTCGCAGTTCAAATCGCTGTCGCGGCAAAAATATCTTATTTTATTTTTTTATTTATTTTTTTTTATATAGATTTATTAAGACAAGATACTGACAAAAAGGCAGTTAGTCAGAGCGAATAAAGAAAAAATTATTGTGATGATGACAAATAGCTAGTTATTCAGTATGAGTTAAGAATAAATGCCTGTGATGATGACAAATAGGCAGTTTGTCAGCGTCACTTAAGAAAAAGTAACAAATGCAAACATGTCTTTAAGACGTCTGTGGTAAATGACTGCGCCTGCTGATTTGTCACTTTAACGGCGCTGCTGACATTGTCTTTAAGACACATTTTCCAGCTGGGTACAATTGCATTTCTTGAACATTTGGTTGCACCTATTAGATTCTCTTTTTGATTCGATTAACCATGACGGTCTTTCTGTCTGTACTTTTGCACACATTGCTAGTTTGAAGTATATTGATGCAATTTGATATTTCTGTTGGCTTTTATCGGACGTGTTGAATTTTGTTAATCAGTCCTTATTAGACCTAGTGCCCATATAGAGTAGAGCACCCATGTGTGCAAAAGTGTTATTTTTGCAGCTCCCCGCTATTTTTCGCATAGGTTGAGAGTAAAAAATAAGATATGTGCAAAAATTAGGTTTCTTCGATGTAAACCGCCCAGGCCGTTTACATTTATGTCCTCAAAATTACCCTAAAAAAGGTTCATGGATTTATCCATCTAAACTCTTAAACTAAAGGTTTCTGGTGATTAAGTTACATAGCTGTTGTTTACACAATGAAAAGGCAAACATTTTCTTTATACAAACTTTTAACCCTCCCATGACCGTTAGTGGTGTTTTAAGCAGTAAACATAAAATTTTTTTGTCAAAACTAAACTTTGAATGTCTCTCATTTAATTTTGGGGACTTGTAAATACATATACTCTTCATCATATAATAGGAAATTTAGCGTAGATTAAAAGCAAAGTAAGTTTTTTTTAAATATTTCGTCCATTCCATGATAAAGCCTAAAAATTGATGAGTTATAGATTTTTTACATATGTGCACTATCTTCCATTTTGGTAATAAGATGTGTTTAGCGAACTTATGTAAAACACTACGAGGTACAGTTTTGTGGAACTATTTAATCCTCTAATTCTTCAATTAAAGGGACTTTTTTGGCCCCGTTTTTAAAAGGGACAAAAATACCCGCAAGCTGAAGAGTTAGAGGGTTAAAATGTTCAACACAGTATTTTACATGAAATAGAAGATTCACATGGTTTCCATCTAAAATTTAGGTTTGTGGGCATTTGAGCGGAAATTGTGTAAAAGTACGAAATTAATTCTTAAACACATTTTAAGTTTTGACTTATTTCTGGCATTGAACTTAAATTTTAAACCTTGATGTCTTCAAGGACTTATAGTAGAATTTCATGACAAATATTTTTGTGGAATATATTAACCCTCTAGCTCCTCAATTAAAGGTAAATTTTGGCCCTTTTCAAAAAGGCCACAAACGACCCGTAAGTTGAGAAGTTAGAGGGTTAAATGTTCTGGAAAAATATTTGTCATAAAATTATACTATAAGTCTCTGAAGACATTAAAGTTTAAAATTGAGGTTCAATGCCAGAAATAAGTCAAAATTTAAAATATGTTTAAGAGTTAATTTCGTTCCAATCTGAAGGCGCTCAATAGAGCACCCATATGTGCAAAAGTGATATTTTATCACCTCCCCACGCACTTTCTGGTAGATTGGGTGTAAAAAGTAATATCTACGCGAAAATTGATCACCTCGGATTGTGGTTACGGAGCTTAAATTGCGTACGAATTTTCTTCAATTTATTAGTTTTTCATATTTGGGTTTTCAACATGCTTTCCAATAATATACAATTTGTGTTTATTGCGAATAAAAATACAATTAATTCTGCGAATATTTTGTTTTTTAATTTTGTATTTTGTATTTTATAAAATTTTTTAAAATCCAATCAGCGGTTCGAAAAACTTAATTCAATTTAAGCTTAATTCACTAAAAATTAAATTCAGATTTTAAAAAGGTTCATGTACCATTCCCTTAAACCATTCGTAAAGAATTCATTCATAAGCTTCATTCCCAAAGCTTTAATATGAATTGAATGAATTCCTAACTTGAATCATTCAAATCGCATGTTCATTCACCATTTTACTAATTGAATGAAGAAATTTTATTACCATTCACTTAGTGCAGTGTAGTTTGAAACTAACATATAATCAAAACCAAAGCATACAAGCTGTAACAAAGCATACGATACTATTTATTTCTGTTAGATGAATTTCAAACGTTTTTCATTGTATTATGCTAATATTTCAGCAATTACATACAAATTAAAATTTTTCATTTGATTAAGTGAATGAAAACATATAATTTTTCATTCACTTTTTTATTAAATGAATTCAGGTAAATTGGGTTTCATTCAGTAAGAATTCAATTAAAATAGAATGAATTCATATAATTTTAAGCTATAGGGAATTAAGCTATCGAATTAATTCCATAAGAATGCTATTAGGGAATGAAATTTAACCCAAATTTCATTAATTTTCAAAAAGTGAATGAAAGAATTAAGCCTTTTAAACCTTTGTTGCGAAGTTACAAAATATATTAAATTGTTGGTTTTTAATTTTTATTCAAAAAATAAAAATCCCCGAAACGATCGTCTTTTCATTCCTGAAAGTGTAGAGGTTTTTGAAAGCAAAAACTCTGTGAAGTATTTGTTAGGAGAATATCCTGATGAAGAAAAATAGCAGTTTTTAAAAAAAGTACTTATTATGTTAATTCATAATAAGGAAATTGGCCTCGAACTGAATTAATAAATTTCTAATTAATATATTAAATTAATATATTAAAAACATAACATTTCGCGATCAAAAAATTTTTAAATTGTGTGAAACAAATTTAGTCTGTCAAACTAATGTCAGTAATGGCTCGAAATATCGATTCCAAACCAATGAAATGAAAAATCAATCGTTTTTCGTTCCAGCAGTTTAGGGTAAAAAACTGATAACGGTTTTTTGGATTTGACGCAAAATTATTAGTTGAATCATTTTTTGACGCATAAATATTAGTTGAATCACCTCTGTTTATAGTTATTTTAAAATATTTTTTTGGTTACGCAGTTTACATTTGGTTACTTTTTTCGTTTTCTTTCAGAAACGCTTTGCCAGGATTTTCTTTCCGAAACAAAATCGTATGATGCCTACAAGGTGAATCCAAATATGACATTGCTTTTCTTACTCGTTAAATAGTTTGGTGTAAAAATTAGGAACGTAGTTTACAAAATTTTTTCAAATCTTATTAAAGACATCCTTCTTCAACTCGAGAATGTTACATGCTGCAGAAAAACTTCAAGTCTGTTATACTAGATGATTACTTACAATGCAACCATCATTTGAGTATAAATAACATTATATTTTTCCTAATAAATTTAATAGATAACTCCAAAATTCTGGTGTATGCATTTTTATCAAAAATTATGACGAAAAATCGTTACAGAGTTTTAATTCGTGTTAGCATAGATATACCAAAAAGTTTGTAAAATGTATTAATTTTTGTTAAAAGCGTTACTTTTCCTCTTCATAAAAATTCTTACAGTTATTGTTTGGCTTCATTGGTTATTAAAATATTAAAGTTATTAAAGTTGAAAAACCTTATGAGTTACTGGTTACGGAGGTTACATTTGGCCTATAAAATTGGCCCCAAATCTTATGTATTAACCAAAAATTGGTCAGATTGTTATAAGTTTTGTAAAACAGGTGACAATGTTTTGATATATATCGATATATATATCCCAAATATAATCCATGCATTAGAAATTAACTGGTTAAATGGTTTTTATCACATTTTTTGATATCACCCATATACGTAACTATTTACAAATTTACAAATAGTACAAATTTTTTATAGAAATATCGATTTTTTTTTAGAAAGCTTTTAAAAAAACTCGCTTGATTTTTAGGTTAGTCGGAAATTTTTTTCTTTGGGGGCAAACTAAAATCGCTTGATCTGACGAGAAAATTGTCAAACTGGCAAGAGTGTATTTCAGACGTTTCTTGAGAAAAATTTTCAAAGTGAGAAATAAAACATTTTTTGACACAAGTGTGTTTAAAATACTACATATCAATTTTAAAAGCATCCGTACCTTTTAAAAATACTATAAATATTTCAAAAAAGATTTTTTTATGTTTAATGGAGCCCTTATTTACTAAGAACTAACTTTAATAAAAAAAAAACCGAAAAACCCAATTTTTTATCAACAGCCGGAAACGGGTTTATTTTTGGTAAAAACAATTTTTTGAAAATAACATATTTTGAAAAAAAAAGTTTTTTAATAAACCGTAACCCAGTTTTTTGAAAAGGCTGGTTTTTTGAATACTCCAATATCCGAGGTTAATTAAGACATTCGGGTTACACCACCGTGTAGTTTCCCCTTTAGCTTATTAATATTGGTAATTGTTAATGTTATTATTATTGCTGCATTATAAATAATTTCACTTGTATACGTATTAGTGTAGCATTAGTACAAATAAACAAAATAGTTTATTTCTGCTAAATCTCGTGCAAAGTTTTCATTTTTAAAAAAATTAGGTCAATTTTTAATTTATATTTTGTAGCATTTATAATAAAGTTTTATTTTACTCTGTGTGTGTATGTATTTGTATACTTTGCTTTAGCACTACTTTACAGTAGTTAGTTTTATTTTTTTATTGTTGCTTGCAAACCACTACTGTGATTTTTATAACAATTTGCTTTTTTTTTTGTTTTTTTTTTAGTTTACGGTTTTCTAATTTATTGTTATTGCTTTAAATTAGTCTACAGTTTGGTTATTTTTTCAGTATCCTTGCAGTTTTATTTTCTTTTCTCTGTAAGTTGTTATTGCTTTAATTTTGTAAGTGTTCTAAGCAGCTTAACACTATTGTTTGGTATGTTGCCGTGTCCGGTAGTGGTGATGGTTTGTACCTGTATGCTTTTTATTTTTTCCTTTAAGTAGTGGTACTAGGTACATAATTCTCAATAGACCGTTATATTAATGGATGATTTTTCGTTGTATTATTTTCGACACATTTTAACTTTATTTTCTAAAAGATTTTGAGGTCATTGAAGAGCAAATTGAATTTTATGAAATAAAGTTCAATCAAAATTTAATGAAGAATTTTATTATATTAAAGGTAAAACCATAGGGTAAAACTACACCCTATTTTTTCAATAAATTATTAAAATCTGTTAAACATAATACAAAATTTAAGACTAAAAGTATAATTTCTTATTGGGCGTTATGTGAAATTTCTTATGTATACATTAAATTGTAAACTCAACAAAATCCTCAAATCCTAAAATAGTAGTAACTGTAATATAGAGTTTTCAGTTTTTAAACTAAGCAAAAATAAGGTACTAATCTAATTAAAAACTTTTAATCCTTAAAACTTAAAATTAAGATTTCTTTGTTACAATATTTAATAAATGTAAACATAAAAAAGTTTAAGTCGTAAATTCAAACTTTTCTCAACTCTTTAAATTTTTTCTTAGAATTGTCCTCAAAAATTTCAAAGAAATTGATAAAAGTTGTTTTTTTAAAAAGCATAACCGTAACTTTTTTATGTGTTCTTTTTATTAAATTGTCACAAAAATTGTGTTTTTAAAAGGAGTGTGAAGTAAAAGATAAAAATTTTAAGAAAATAGAATAGTTGAAAAAAAAAGAAAACATGATTAATACAATTCTTTACAATTTTTCTTTCAAAAAAAGTATTTGTATAAAATTTGCAGGAAAATATAATAAAAAAGATCTTTTTATATGGTTTTAAAATTTTTTGCTGTACTTTCAAGTTTTTATATTTCTCTTTTAGCATTAACAGAAAATATAACTTTATTAGATAATATAAATATTCTTTTCACTTTGGATAAACATAAAATGTTTAACCAACAAAAGAAAGTTGAGAAAAAAAAACACAAAAAAACAAAATAAAACTTTTAGCGAAAATAAGCTAAATGTTTTTTTTTTTGTTGTTGTTTATAAGTTAACTTAAGTATTGAAGCCATTTTATATAATTCCTCTGAAAATTTTTTTCTTTCGATTTTACTAGTTGAAAGAACTCCAAGTGCAGTCAAAGTATATAATTTTTTTTTCCTTGAAAATGCTTGCAATGTTGTTGTGTGATTTCGTATGGTTACTACGAATACACTCATAGATATAAATCTGTAAAAATAGCAGATAAAGTTACTAAAAATTAGTTAAAAATGATGCTGCAGAAAAAACTGCTAAAATTAGCAGATTTTTTACTAAATAGTAATAAAATAAGAACAGCAAAATTAAAAATGTTAAATTTACAGAAGTTTAGTTTTATTTAAGTTAACTTTTAGTTAATTGAAAATAACAAATTCTACTGTAAAATCTACAGAAAATTTTGCTAATTATTAGTAGACTAAAAATGGCAAAAATAAATTGTTATATCTACAAAAGTTTTGCTAAAAAATAGCAAAAATAAACTGTTATAATTTCAAAAGTTTTGCTATTTTTAAGCTAAATTTAGTTGAATGCTAAATTCAGCAGAAATATTTGCTAAAAAATAGTAAACTGCTGTTTTCAAAAGGCTCGATTTTTATTTGCATTTGAAAAAAATCGAAAAAAACTTCAAAAATTTTAAATTTTTTGGTGATTTTTTAGGCTACTAATTATTTGGCTAAATTTTTTCCGGATTTCAGCAGGTTAATTTGCTATTTTCCATTCACAAAATTCTGTATATTTAACAGTTTTATTTTTGCTGTTCCTATATTACTAATAAATAACAAAAATAACCTGCTAATTTAGCATTTTTTCGGCAGCATCATTTTTAAATAATTTTTAGTAGTTTTAACTAAATTTTTTACGTACTTTTTTCTATTAGTGTGGACTTATTTTTGAGTAAATTATTCACAATATCTGAATAATTCTAAAACTGTAGATCCACAAAATTTAATTTCAACCAATTTCCACCCTTATATGAATAGTTGCATATTGAGGGCTAATATTCAAAGTCCTCTAGTTAGAGCAATTATGCTTTAGAAGCTATTCTTAAGTGATTTTTAGGATATTGGTCAGTACTACTTTTAAAAAAGTTCTAGAAATAGACTAAAGGATACTTTGGAAGCAAGGAAGTAAGTAAGTAAGTGTTTTTTTTTTGAAGTTGTTCAGAATTAGTTCTAAAAAAGCAGTATAAATACACAAACGGATTCATTTGAAATAGTGAAAGAAGTTGTTTTTTCAGCATGACTTCCAATTTTTTTTTTGTTGTGAACATATAGAGAATTCTACATTTAGAAAATGTAGAGTAGCTCTACTTAACCCGTTGACACGGGAATTTTAATGGCTGGGAATTTTTCGACCAAACTTCGTGGAAATGTAGACTATGCAAAAGAAATATTGTTTATTACTTTTATGGCTTTGCAGCACCCCCTAGCGGAGATATTTGGAATTAAAGTTCAAACATTAACATGCAGAGGGTTAAAACTTTTTAAAACTTTTAATTTTATATTTTTTCTATTACTAATCTCTACATAAAATCTTTTGAGTTTTTAATTTTATTCATCATAAAATTTTTGAGAATAAACTTTAAACTTATTTTAACATTTATATTTTAACATATTCTTAGCAGCGTTGATGATCACAAGACAAAACGCCCTCTACTGATCTCATGGTGTCTTAAAATTTTACAACCTGCATACAATTTTAATAAGAACAAAATAACGAACCGATAACCGTAAATAAATAGCGCTTTGGTTAAAATTCAAATCACTGATGATTTAATGAAGTCGACGTACATTATAAAATACGCCACTCGCCAAAGGGTTAAATGAATATTTAACCATCAAGAATTCATTTTGATGAAAATTTAAGATGGAGGGTTTTGAGTATAAACCTGCGATGTAAGTATGCAGGTTTTTTATGTTGTGTAAATTTTTTTAAAATGATAAGACGCATTGGGGAGAAATTTATTTTGATATATTCTAAAAACTTATGTTGATGAGTTTGTAAACGAACAAGCATACAATATTATTACAAAAATTGCTTTAGAACTTTGTAGTAAATAAGCAAAAAAAGTAAAAAACTATGGTTTTAGAGCTATGGCAGTATAAAACAACAATTTTTTTTGCTGTAAGTGTAGAATTTTGACAATGTTAGTTTCCCAGCTAAATTGCATAGTTTTTGCTGCGTTACATTATGCTGATATTACAATAAAATAAGAATGACAAAATGAAGGCAAAAGAGAAGAATTGTAAAGGAAATTGCTTTGAAGCCAATATGTTACTTTAGAGATTTTCTTGTGATATTTTAATTAAAAACAACATAAACTTAATGCTTTTCCCTTTTCATTTTAAGGAATGTATTTTAGGGTGTCCCGAACTTTTTGAATTTGAGATTTTCGGGACTGAAGAACACTCAAACGACGAGTGTTGAAGTGTAGATAACGAAGAAACTTCTCAAGATTACTTAGAGCTGGCTACCAGAGTTTGGAAATCTTGAGCATATTACGAGAAAAATATTTAGAAATTTTTAAAACCATGTGTTTTGTTCGTAACTGCAAAAATATGTGAAAGGTTTATCTGTTGTTTATGTTGAAAACAAAAAATCATTTTTAAACTATAAAATGAAGATGTATCACGTTTTTTGGTTTTCAAAAAAAAAAAAAAATCCATTAATATGCTCTAGATTTACAAAAATTGTACAAAAATTGGATACCAATGAAAATAAGTTGCAAATCAGCAAAAGAACACTAAAATTAATGATCCAAATGTATTCCTTTTTTTTTTAATAGAAACACTATTGACTTTAGCAGTGAGTTTACATAATAGAGCAGTACTTCCACTTCAACATTTTTTCAGTAATTTTTCAACGAGAGCAAATTTTCACTATTTTCTTCATTTTCATTTTATTTATTTTTAAAAATTTAAAAACTAAAAAATATTATATTTAAAAAAAATAAAAATAAAAAAAATCTATTTCTTAATATTGTTTCCGTCAGTATTCAAAAACGCGAGCATCTGTTTGGAAAGAAACTGTATCCAAATCACTTTTTAGTATCACTTTTACAGCAACAGTGCTTTAGAATCTGTAATTAAGTATTTTTGGATATTGTTCAGAATTATTTCTAAAGAAGCTCTCAAAATATACTAACCTGTACTTTGAAAGCAATAAAAGAAGTGGTTTATAAAAGCATGACTTCCAATTTGTTTTTGCTGGGTAGCTTCTTTTTTCCGGAAGCACAAAATGTTCGGGATACCTCAATATATATCTTTATGACAAATTGTGGTTTCGTTGGTGATAATTATTCCATTTTTTTCAAATAACCAAGGATATTGTAACGTTTATCTTTACGCAAAGGATAACTAGGAGTACTATGATGTTAAAATTAAGTTAATATTTATACAAAAGCATAAAAGAAGAATGTACCGAAAACTTGTTTTAAAAATTTTTGTAGAAATTGGAGCGTAAATCGTTATAATTTCACTTGTTAATATAAGTTTAAATATTGGTTTTGGTTGCATGCTTTGGTATTTGTAGAAATGCCTGGGCGTAACATTGAACTACATATTTTATAGTTAAAGAATAACTTTTACTTACGGTAACAAAGTACTTAAACTCGATAGGTTTTGGTCTTGTGATTCCGAATCTGTTTCTCAGATTTCTCTATTGCGCATCACTCTTAAGAAAATTAGGATCGAAAATTAAAATTTGGTTGCAGCCAGCGATTTTGATGAAATTTTTATAAGCGATTGAAAAAGGTAAAATGAATGAATTCCTTACTTTTACCTTTAATATTAAGGGGATAAAAGCAATTTACAAAATTAATTATAGATAAATAGGTTGTCAAATGAAAGGTATTAAAAAGGCAAGTCTTAAAGTGACAATTATTTGGAGTTCTATAAAAAAAACTAACTTTTCAATCGTTTTTTAATTTAATTTAAAATTGGGTCGCTAAAAATATATGCATGTGTCAGTTTTGTCCTCCCTATCAGAAAACAGCCCTCAGAAAACAGCTTTTGCATTAGTTCAATTTTAGCAAAATAGAATTAGCGAAAGAAAATTTGTAAAATCTTATAACATTAAAAAAGTTTGTTACTTACTGCATAACAGATGTATGTGCATTAGCAACTGAGATCTGGCGGGTAACTACTAGAACGGGATACTTGAGGTCAATGGCCCTTAGAGCAAAAAATTGGTATCCTCGCGAGAAAAACATTGATGTATCATACTTTAAGATCTTACTGTAAATGCCAAAGATATAATGAAAAATATAAAATGGCGACCACTAAATTCGGCAAAAAAAAATTATTTTTAAAGTCTTGCAAAAATAATTTAGATTGGAAGGTGTATGGCTAACTTTTTTTTTGAGGTACGGTCTAGTGTACACTCATAATAAAAACGTACAAATATATCAAAATTCTGCTAAGATAACTGGAAATAATACCTGCGTTTGCGCCACCAGAATTTTCAATAAATTTGAGAATCAGGGTCTGCTAAATTTAGGTAAGCTAAATTTTACACACAGACAATTTTAGTTAAATTAGCTAGGAAACTTGGGCTAAATTCAACAAAAACTTTACCCAATTTAACTGAAAATTTCTGCTGAAATGTCGCTTATAATCTGGGTTTTGGACTCTCCGGATATGTCCCGAAACAGGGCCATATTTATTGTATTATTGGGAGTATAGGTGGTTTATAAGGACTAATACGTACATACACTCAAAAAAAGTTCTGCAGTTTCTACGTGGCAGTTATTTGTGTAGTTATGCGGTTGTAGTTATTTTAACTACAATCGAAATTAATTTACTTAGAGCAAAATTTTTCAATTTTTTTGACAGTTAGTTTTTTAAACAAACTACAAAAATTAGTATATTTTAGTAATCTTTATTTTATGCAGTTGTTTTGAATTTTGCTACAAATACTTCAATTTTTAAGTGTGTGTGTGTGAAGAAAACAAGAGCGTGTATACGAAGCGCTTGCTTAGAAATTTCTAGTGAAAGAATATGAGAAGAACGTGTATTCCCTTGGGCCTTTAGTCATAAAACTACGCTAAAAGAAAGTTGGATTTATTTATCCGTGTTTATACATAACATTAAAAACACAAATATATGAAACATTTTGTAAATTTAATGTCAGAAAAAAATACGAATGAAAGTTAAAAGAGAAACAAAAAAATTGTAAAACTATAAAACAAAAGCATTTTCTTTAAATTTTTTTTTATTAAATATGTTTAGAAAAAAACTACACTTCTCTAGATCCTTATTTTCCACCTTGGACATGGAGAAATAGCTGAAATCGAAATGGCAATTTTTCACGGTTCTATAAGTAATTTAATTAAATCCAATTGGTGAATATTAAATATTGCTGTGGAATATTTTAATTGTGTAGAAATATAAATTGAAGTGAAGAAACTGAAAAGAAAAACTGTTTCTTGCTCTTTTATATAAAATATAATAAAGAATTTAAAGTTACAATAAAATCCTGCATCATTGCATTTATTATTAAAAATTAGGATGAAAGAAGGTCGGAAAGAAATATTCTGTTAAAATAGCTGAAAACTAACTCCATCTATTGAGCACTTTGAAAACTATTTTTTGGATTTAGTAAATTCAAGTGATTAAAAAAAGCGGCTAATGTCTTAATAGTGAACAATAATAGTGATATTAAGTGTAAATTTTATTCCCGAATAAAATTAAAATTGCTCAATTCAAAATTTATTCCAGAATAAAATTAAGTTAAGAGTATTTACATAAATTTGCTTTTATTAAATTAATAATTTTTAAAATAATTTTTGTTTATGTTATTTTAACTACATTTGCAGTTGTTTGTACAGTTTGACATATTGAGTAAATTGCATGTATTTTGTTGTAATTGCATTTGTGGTTATTTTTACTACATTTGTCAGTTGATTTTTAACAGTTAAAAATAACTTCACATTGCAGTTTATTCAAATGCAAATGTAGTCTGCACCTTTTTACTGCAAATACAGTTATTTTGACTGTGATTTGCAGTTGATTTTACCTACATAATACACTGAGTGTAATAACGAATTTGTATCTATTTTCCTCTATCTCGCTTAGATTCCAAGATATAAACCATTTTATGATTATACAATAAAAAATATGAAAATATAGCAGAGAAGAGAAAATGCAATTAACTGTTAAGAGAAACAATTCATGCTTCAACCTAGTAATTTTTATGAGCTAGTTTTCGAGATTCCCTCTTGACTTATTTCGGCACATATCGCCTAAAATAGACAACGAAAAAAAATATTGTGGAAGAACTTATTGTTTATTTTTCGTGTATTGGACTTCTAAATAATTTTTTTAATTCAAATCTCCTTTTATCCTCATTAATTTAATTAAAAGTTTTCTGTTTGGAGAAATTAAAAGTAGCAACAATATTCTTTTAATAAAATCAAAATTCTTGTTTGAAATCTCACCAGACAGGTGCCACAAAAGTTTTGGCAACATTTACTGTAAAGTAAAAAGTTTTACTTTTTTCTTTTGTAAACAAAAATTTTTAATTTTTGTTTTGTTTTGTTTTTCCATTTCAAATAAAAGTCTTGATATTCTTAATCCCTTATTTCCGCACAATGTTTATAATATAACAGCCAAAAAGGGACAAAAACGTTATATAAAGATCCAAATAAAAAAAAAACATCACAAAACTTCAACCTTTATATTTCATACAAATTTATAACATTAAGGTCGGCTGATTTATCTAAAAGTAAGTGCAAATTGACACTATTGGTAGTTATGTTAATGAAAATTTTACTGTTAGTTATGGTAGCGAAGTTGATCTTAAACCTTAACCAGGAGAAAAATTCCGATGAAAATAATACTAGATAGTATTAAGTTGCGCATACTCGTACTTTTAGATATGTTAGCCGTCCTAAGTTTGCTTTTCAGTATAATAATAATGGAAATGTCTTTTATGCGTTAGGGTCGAATTTTGAATACCTTTCAAAGAAAATTTAATTTTATACAAACTTTAAATATTAATAAATAAAGGAATGATCATAATATGAACCTTTGATTACAACATGATTATCATTAATGATAAAATCGCCGTCAGTTGAATTAATACAATTAGTTAAAATCAAATCTATGATCACAAAATTTGTTGTTCTTTATGAAAAACATTCAATTGCTAAAGAAATGTAAATTTTAACCACCTTTTCAAGTCATTATCGCAAAAAGAAACAACATGAAATTACGGGCTCGTAACATTCATTTTATTCAGTCATTTTTTTATTATTAAAAAAATAAAACAGAAACATATAAGTTATTTTTGTTAGTAAAAATAATTGAACAAAACATTTTTTTTGACTGATTTGTAGTCAGAAATTTTTGTCTCAAATATTTCTTAAGTTAGATGTTGTTTAAAAATTTCTTACTTAAGAAATATTTGAGAAAAAAATGTACCTTATAATTTTATCTACTATAAATTTATGAGTTGTGAATTTCGATTAAAAATTGTAGGATGTTACTAACAATAGCAACAACTTTGTATAACTTATGCGAAGATAGTATACCTAACAAGTTGTTTATAATATTGTTCTTCCATAAATATTTTCTGCCAAAAATTTTGGAAAACAATAAAAACAAAAATAATATTAAAAGCATAAACTTTCTAGACATAATTAATTTCTGAAAATTTTCGTTGTTTAGCTATTCAAAACGTTTTCTTATTCAACACAAAAGTTGTTGGTGTTAAAATAATATAGACGAGTGCTTTAGGTTTTTCTGCTTACTCTTTTATTTTTTAGCGGCAACTTTGAATGATAAGTATGAAATTTTACAGGTGAAAGTTATTTGAAAATATTTTAAGAAGATTATTATAACTAAAGTATGGTAAATATAACATGACATTAAATAAAGTTACTGCAATAGCAAAAAATGCGACATCTTAATTATATTGAATGATGTGGATCTCAAATAATTTAAGTGTTTCGAATTTGGAGCTGAATTTTTAAGATATTAGAAGTGCGGAATTTTAATGAAATCCTTCGTAATTTCTTGATAAGTTTTCAAATAACTAAATAAAGCCTTTTTATGACCAATTGTTTGGAATTTGAGAATTTTTTGTTGCGAAAAGTACTCAAACTATGAGGACTTTTCAACGGTAAAAAGCGATTTTCATGGTTTTCAATTTCGTAGAGTTATATTTATTCTATAGGAAAAACCCTCTCTATTTAGGGTCCAAAGAATCGCTGAGTTTCTCTGTAGTAAATTTTCCTCTATTTCTAATGGTTTTTCTGTTGGGAAAGTATCTTATATTCTGAAGGTTTTTATGCAGGAATAGGTCTGATTGTATTTCCAGTCAAGAAAGTCTTAAGGGTTTTAGGAATTTGATGACTTTTCTATTGAAGAAAGTGCCCAGAATCTTATTGCTTTATATAGAAAATTGTGTTCAGAATGTTGATATTTTTTATAAGCTAATTTTCTAGGAATCTATTGGAAAAGTCCTTAGAACATGGTAGTTTTTAGTTGGAGCTATATTTATTTGTGTCAAAAGAAATTTTGTAAATACTTTCGGTTTCGGTTAAAGCTACAACTATGGACATAGAAATAGGACACTTCATACAAAATTATCTTAATGCTTTTCTCTTAATAATTATAAAGACATAATTATATTTCTTTTCTATTATAGTAAACTGTAATCAAGTAGGTAGTCTCAGATTATATATAAAACTTTGCAATATTCAAAACATGCAGATATTTACAACAAAATTACTTTACTTTGTTCATATTTGACTTGGACATAAAAATAGGACACTTGCAATAATTGTCAAAATTTTACTCGATGTACTTAGTAATAATTTTCTTTTTATAATTTGCGTTTGAAATAAGTAAATTCTTTTCTAATTGTACCAATATGGGACGTGGAAAACATTGTTATCCAGAAAAACGAAGACTTGTATCTCAACTCCACAACGAGATGAAATCTCCAACTGAAATTGCTAAAATACTAAAGTGTTCGCGAAATATGGTATGTACTGCCGACAAGAAATATCATATGCAAAATAAAGAACGTAAGCCAATACGTCGTAAAACTACAACTTATATGGACAGGACTATAGTACGCAAAAGCAAACTCAACCCTTTTATGTCCTCCCGTCAAGTAAATAATGAAATCAGAGAAAAACTCAACGTTCAAGTGTCAGACAGGTTAGTAAGAAGACTGAATGAAGCAAACTTATTTGGACGGATAAGTAGAAAGAAGCCTCGTCTTTCAAAAAATAAATATTAAGAAATGTATTGATTTTGCGAAAACCTACAAAGGAAATGAGTTGTCGTTTTGGAAAAATGTGCTTTGGTGCGATGAAACGAAGGTAAATCGTGTCGGACCAGATGGTAGAACATTTGTACATCGCCCAAAAAACCAGGCTTTAAACATTAAGTACACACAGAAGACCTTGAAACACGGTGGGGGTAATTTTATGGTATGGGGGGATTTTTTCTGGCGTGGTGTTGGGCCTATCGTAAAAGTAGAGGACAAAATGGACAGGTTTCAATATTTGAGCATTCTTAAGAATGTTATGGAGCCATTTGCCTATGAAAATATGCCAGTTATGTGGATCTTTATGCACGACAATGATCCGAAGCATTCGTCGAACATAGTGAAGGATTGGTTTTTACAACAACAAATTAAGGTTTTGGACTGGCCAGCCCAAAGTCCGGACCTTAATCTAATAGAAAATCTATGGAATGATGTAAAAACAAAAGTTTCCCAAAACAATTACAAAAATTCCACCGAACTTTGGCCTGATATTCAAAAAGCCTGGTATTCTATACCAAAAGAAAGATGCCAGAGAATAGTTGAGAGTATACAAAGAAGATGCGAAGCGGTTATTGATAATAATGGATACAGCACAAAAGATTAGTGTAATATTAACGCTAAAAAAATAATAATTCCCAGTCAGAAATCGCCAGTGGTACAAAAAATCAAGCAATGGCATACCACTGGGTAACCACGGTATTAAAAATAAATGACTGGCAGAAAACTCATTTGGGACGCTTTGCCAGCATTTGCGAAAAGCGTTTTACCAGTATTTGTTTTACAAAAGTTTCGGTGGTTTATAAAAAAAAACCACTGGCAAAGAATTGGCTTAGAGTGATATGCCAAGGTTTGCAACCAGTGGTTATCCAGTGCTACCTAGCCAATGCTACCAGGCGTACAAAAATCAATTCACTAGAAAACCAATGATTTTATAAAAATGCTGACACTTCGTTAAAAAATGTTTGTAGTCGGAAGGTTCCGAGTTCAAATCCGGTTGCAAGCAAACAATTTTTTTGGATTTTTTTTTAATTTAAAATTTTTTTTGTTTTATAAAATCAATTTTTTTGTTTGTGGGAAAGCTCCTTCAAGACCAACTTTTTTTTGCCCTCCAAACACTGGCATACTAGTTACAAAAAATTGTTTGCCAGTACTAGCATTTTAGCACAGCCAGTAGTTGTCCAGCTATTATCACTCATTTATGTGTTTAGTCATTAAATATTATATGTCTCGTTAGCTCAGTGGGTAGAGCAATCGTCTGCCAATAATGACGGCCTGGGTTTAAATCATGGCAGGACCAAAAAAAAAAAATACATATGAACTTTTTTTTAATTTTATTTTGGAAAATATATTTCCAGACCACCTGTTTATTGGTTTTGCCAGCGTTTTGCCAACGTTTAAAAATTTTGTTCCTCCAGTGCTTTTCCGGCGGTTTTTGAACAGTCGGTCCTTTTGTCTAATGATGTTATCATTTTGGGAATGGGAAAGCACTTTTTGCCAGTACTTGTACCACCTGTTAAAGTGCTTTGCTACCGCTTTCCCATTTGTATTTTTCTGACTGGGTTGTTTTAAAAACCCAAAAAATGTAAGGTTTTTTGTAAAAATATAAAATGTGTCCTATTTTGGAGTCCAGGTATTTTTATTAGTTTATACATATTTACCAATATATATAAAATAGTTGAAGGATTTTTATTTAAATAAAGAATGAATTACAATCATCACTTCCCGTATATGAAATAAATAATTTTTGTTTCATTTTTCAAAATAAATAGTTATGTTTCTTAACACATAAAAGTGTCCTATTTCCATGTCCATAACTGTATATACATATTTCCATTGTGTGAGGAATACATTTAATTGCGATTTCTAAATAATTCTTTTGCGGCAACCATACTATTAACAATAAATTCGGTTGCCACAATGAATCGTTTTCTATACATATATTATTTTTCATAAATTAAATAAAAATAATCGTCTTCGTCCGATTACTGCAAACTTGGCCAATGTTCGGCTTCGGGTCGAAAAATAGCTTTCGATCAAACACTTTCTACTACAACCCAAAATAGCAAATTAAATTCGCGCTTTAAGTGAAATCTAATTTAAAATATGAGTTCAATAAACTCTAACAATATTTTTCTCAAATTATTTTCTATTTAAAATAATTTGTAGTATATATTTATCAAATATATTAACAAAAAGGTCAAACAAACAAATTAAAAAAATATATGCACAAGCGCCACAGAATAAGTACTGTATTTTCTTTGTCGTAGTGTTAATTTTAACAAGTAAAATAAAACAATTTTGTTTAGTTTGCAAATTTTTATTTTACGGTCTATATAACCAGACACAAAGCAAGTCATTTTTTTTCTATATAATTAGCCTAAAAATATACAAACTCAGCTATTTGCAATTAAAATGAAGTCAAACAATTTAAAATTGTTAAAAAATTGCAAAATTTCATTTACTTAATTACTTTAATATCCTTTAAATTCAGTGCATGTTGATTATTCTTTTTTTAAAGCACCTAATTTACATTTTGTTCCACATGTTTTGAGTAAAAAGTGGTTTAAAAGAAAATCATTTCTAAATAAAAAATAAACAAACATACATACATGCATACAAAATTGTTAAAAATTTAGGTCTATATTTACCATACATACACACTTTCATATTTCATGTGTTATAATGATTTATACCACAAGAGAAGTTTTGTATTTACGTATATACTTATATTCATAAGAGTGGGCCAAATTTAAAAAGTTGCCGATTTCGAAATATAAAATATGAACGATGTACATAAATTATTTTGTTTTTCCAAAATTTTTTTTCTATTTTCATATTTTTTTGGAATTAAAATATTTTAGAAATTAGTAATATTTAAATATTGGCCTACTCTAATGAATATATTATACAAAAATGAAATGTGCATGCAAACTTATTGTTAGTAACTTTTATATGTACATACGATTGTGTGTCTTTGGTAAAAAACCTATTGAAAACAAACATAGATACATGTGAGTGTGTATGTTTATAGACTTGTTTCATTTTCTGTGTGTGTAGTGTAGTGTATGTTTATAAGTATGCGTATGTCTGACATACATTTTAAGTAGTTGTTGCAACATGAGTTTACCTTAATTTATTCGTTAGTAAATAGTATCTTTATATATGTAGGTTAAGGTGTCCCTTAAATAATGAACTACCGAGTTCCAATGCTGACACCATCCAGTGATGTCCCATTCGGTGTCAAATGTTCCCGTGCTGAAACCAGCCAGAACTTTTCAAATATTGAAATCTACAAAATTCTAAATAAGTTTTAAATATCATAAAATACATTAGCCGAATTTTCTAATCACTTGGATTCAAAAAGGAGTTCAAAAAGTGCTCACCAGATGGGGTTAGATTCTACCTATTTTAAAAATAATTTTCTGTCCGACACTTCTTTCACCCTAATTTTTGATACCGAATTCGATGATTCGATAATTTTTAATCACATTTTATATAAAACAGCGATAAACAGTCTGCCTTTTCAGTTTTATCAGTTCAATTTATCACACAATTGAAATATTCCACTGCAATATTTAATATTCACTAGTTGGATTTAAGTAAATTACTTACAGTAGAGTGAAGAATTGCCATTTCTATTTCAGCTATTTCTCCATGTCCAAGATGGAAAACATGTATTTGGTGAGGTGTAGTTTTTTTTTTAACATATTTCATACAAAAAAAAAACTAAGAAAAACCTTTTATTTGTTAGTTTTGCAATTTTTTTGTTTCTCTTTTAATTTTCATTCGTATTTTTTTCTGTATTAAATTAACAGAATGTTTCACATATTTGTGCTTTTATTGTATTACTTGTGATTTTATTGTTATATGTAAACCCAGAGAAATAAATCCAGATTTTTTGGATTTAATAAATCCACTTTTTGTATGAAAAATTTTAAATCCAGGTGATTAAAAAAAACACTTATTGTTTCCAATTAAATTTGGCATGCCGAAAACGAAAAAATTGTTGCTGCTGCACTGTGGGCCAGCATAGCCGTTTTTTGGCCAAAAGTACAATTCAGGTAAAGGGAAAATATGTTTATATATTCCAAATCTAGGATGGCTGAATATTTTGTGAGTGAAATATTTTATCATTGTGGTTACACGTTGTTAGTTGGCGAGAGTCCAAAGTCACAATTTTTTTAATTTTGTGACATTTTTATTTTCTAATGATACAATAAAAAATCATAAATAAACAATAATTTGTTCCAAAAACAATCTGAAATTATACAACTGAAACTAGTTCTCAAAAAACTCAACAGTTTTGCCGGTAAAAATAAATGTATGAAGAAAAAAATATTTTTTGACTAAAATATTAAAAAAAGTAATAAACAAAAGGTTATTGATTTTTATGGTAGCGGTAACAAACATTTATTTTTACCGGCAAAACTGTTGAGTTATAGAAAAACGTTATATGAACAGATTAAAGGAATTGTAATTTTTAATTTTTTAAAATTGTTTGAGCAAAATCGGACTAGTGGTTCTCGAGTTAGGTCAAAAAAAAGATATATCTCGATTCCTAGGGGTGACCCAGCGAAACGCCGGGACACGTATAACTTGTTTTTGACCGATATAACATTTCCCGTTGGTTTCATCCCATCCCGATTTTGACTGTCGCATAGTGGTATTTACAAAAAAAGTAACAAAATTATTAATTTTACCTCAAAAATGTGTGTTTTTTTGAAAATCCTAAATTTTCAAAAGATGTTTTCTACCTAGGTTTTTGCGACCGTTTGCGAAGGTTCATAAACTTTAACTGAAAAAGTACCTTCAGATCTCGCTGATTTCCAGCATTCCAGAGTTTTAGTAAAAACTAAAAAATATCACTAAAAATTACCTTAACTGAAGGTTCTGGTTTTCTCACGCAGACTAGGCCCCTAAAGTCCAGGTTTGTGGGACATTTAAGTGCCAATTCTAAATATGTACAAAATTAGTCCTTAAACACATTTTAAGTTTTGACTTATTTCTGGCTTTGAAGTTAAATTTTCAACTTTGATGTCTTCAGAGACTTATAGTAGAATTTTATGACAAATATTTTTGCTGAAGATTTTAACCCTCTAACTCTTCAAGTTATGGGCCTTTTACGACACTTTTCAAGAAGGGCCAAAAGATACCCTTTAATTGCAGAGTTAGAGGGTTAGAATGATCCATTAAAATGTCCATCGTAGTATTTTACATAAGTTCGCTGAACATATCCTATACCTAAAATGGAAGATTCACATGGTTTCCTATGCCGATTCACAATATACATTTTCAAAAGAGGGGAAATTTTAACCCCCCAAAAACATAGGGCCAGACGAAAACTTTTAAAATGCCGATACACTTATATTTGTCTTTGGTGCCTTTGCCAGAATTAGTTGTCATCCGAACCTTTTTTTTTAGTACAGTGTTATTTATTTTCCAATACATAACAATTTTAAATTTATGGCCGCCATATTGGATCCGCCATGTTGAATTTTTAAAATTTGATTTCAGATTCGTAATCTGCTACCCAAAAACTTCCCCTCGTGGAAATTTGAGGTAAATCAGGCGACATAGGAAATTTAATGAAAAAATTGTTTGTCGCCATATTAGATCCGCCATCTTGAATTTAAAAATTTTAATTTCAGATTTTTAATCAACGGATACTAGACCTATATAATTGATTATTTTAAGTTCAACATAATAAAAACTAGAAATTAATGGCCGCCATCTTGGATCCGCCATTTTGAATTTTATATTTTTTAATTCAGATTCGTAATCAGCAACAAGCAAACGCCCCTTTGTGATATCTTTTAGTCTCATATACTCAATATTCTAGTTTTGGCCAAAATTCATTGATGCTGGCCCACAGTGTGCTGGTTGATTTCTACAAAAACTGCCTTTTTCTACATTGAGAAAATTTTCAAAACAAATTTTGAATTTACATAAAGCAAACTAAATAAAATATAATAAAATAAATAAAATACACAAAGTTAACTATGTAAATAAAATCAAATAAATAAAATAAATGAAATATATAAAATAAACTAAATTTATAAAATAATGAAATATTTCACGTACCTTCAAAAACGCTATATAAATTATTAAAGACACAAACCATGCTTAAAGTATACTCTATCTATTGTGAACAGAGCTTTGAAGAATTAATTCGTTTTTGATTGACTTTACTACCAATCGAATTCAATTGTCTTTAGAATTCCTTTTCTTAAGTAAGTCACTGAATTCGTTCAACTGAAGGCGTTCAACAAAACACAAATTCAAAGAATTAATTCAATTGCTATAGTTCTTTTTATTAAATCAAGTGAATTAATACTCTATTGAATTAAATCAGCACTGAATTCGTTTAATTTCATTTTGCATTCAACGAATTAAAAAAAAATTACGTTCAGTGAATTGAAAAATAAAAAATTACGTTCACTGAATTGAAAAACAAAAAATTATTTTCACTGAATTCAAAATATGTTTTCTGCCGTTCAGTACATATTTGAGTGTTTTCAAAATATTTTGGCAATAATTCAGCCATTTCGTATTTGTTACTATTCTTTACATAAAAATAGAAAAAAATAGAAAAAAATAGAGATAAGGTGAAAGAAATTCCACAATTCCCAAAACACTGTGAAAACTTTGAAAAAATTAGATGTTAACTCGAATTCGGAATGGTATGGGAAAGAAAAATTTACAAGTGGAGAATATTCTTTCCATTAAGCCCATCTAAAAGAAGTATGTTTTCAGAAAAATATAAATACTGTATGTGTTCTTAAAGAAACTTTTAATCTGGAGGCAAAAGAGTCTTGGTATGGGCATATGAAGTTTCATCTCATACCAAACAACCAATAACGGCTGATTTTATTTCCAAAATATTTTAAAAACACTCCATTATGTACTGAACGGCAGAAAATAGCTTTTGAATTCAGTGCTATCTGCCTTCAGCAGATTATTTTTCGCAATTTGTTAAATACGTTTTGGGATTTCAACACATTTAATTCCTTTAATTAATGTATATCCCGATAAAAAATAAATTTGAAAAACTAATATGCAAGTGCTTGTGAAAATTTAAATGTTACTGACACTTCAGAAAACACTGTTTTCTATTATGGTTTATACATGAATGAAGATATGTCAAACAACAGAGTAGTATATTGGAAGATGACAAAGCAAATTGTGGTAAATTTTTTGTTGTTGTTTTTGTTTTTTCTTTGATATTTTAAATGTTTGATAACGCTCTTAGACGAGAACAAGAAATTCTCATTGAGTTTGTTGTAATTTAACTTAAGAAATATTTCCAGAAATTCTAAAAACGTCGTCCCCTGACGATTTTCTTATGCAAGAATGAAATCCAGAGAGGGACATGCCTTCAGCAGATTATTTTTCACAATTTGTTAAATACGTTTTGCGATTTTAGCATATTTAATTCCTTTAATGTAATTTTTTGTTTTTCAATTCAGTGAACGTAATTTTCTTTTTTCAATTCACTGAAATAAAAATGAAATTGAGTGAATTCAGTGGTGAATTAATTCAGTAAGGAATTAATTCAGTAAGGAATTAATTCACTTCTTATCCGTTCGATTTATAAAATTGCACATGGTGTAAATTTCATTGGAAACAAGCATTTCGTAATTTAAAGGACACCTTAATGTGTGTCTTCATATATGAACATTTCCAAAATAAATATGTTTTTTATTGTTTATTAGCCAATAATTTATTGCGTTTTTATTTAAAAATATAAATTTTGATATATGGCCGTTTTTATTAAGGAGTATGCCATTAAAAGGTATAACACATAAAAAGTTAAATAAAATAAAATTTACAAATTTTTAGTTGCATTCCAGCAATGAATAACAATATATTATTTTGCCCATATTACTTCAAATGTGTAAAAAAATATTTTACTTTTTCTTAAACCCCAAATATAAAAAATATTTGGGAAATGTCAATATGACATGCAACATATTTTAAACAAAAATCCTAGTGGAGGTTATTAAACAAGTTTTTCTTTCAGAAAAAGTAAAAGATAAATCAGGTAGAAGAAGATTTTTAAGCTAGATTAAAGCTAAAACCTATCTACATATTTTGCTTTTTAAGTTATTTGGGTTTTTATAATTTTACTAATTTTTGCAAAAGAGCCATTCGAAATTTTTCGAAAAGAAAATAGAATTAAACGAGTTCTGTAAAATAGACATCACAGAAATTTTAGTGGTTTTCTATACACAAGTAGAGAAATATTTCTATAAAATAGTCGTTTGAATGTTAGGGATCAATCAGTCAATCTAAAAGCTAATATCATAAATTTTTGTTCGAAATTAAAAAAAGAGGTTTTATTACGAAGCAGTTCTCACAATCCGAAATATTTTTCAGAAAAATAGATCCCTATACATAAAGCTTGTTCGTTTACTCACTAAAATTTACTACTTTTACTACAGCTGGAAAAATTCAATACAAAAATAAACAAAACTTTCCACTTGTAGTAAAAGAAGTAAGAAATTCGAGTAAACGAACACACTGATAATTTAAATTAAATAAATTTTAGGTTTTCCTTCGCATATGTTTACGTTTTTTCTTTATTTCTTTAATGCGAAGAAAAACTCAGGAAAGTCTTTATATTAATTAATGTTCTGCTTTCTTTGGAAAGAAAATAGAGGACAGATAAAAGCTGGTGATAGATGAAGATCATAATTTTTAAATTTTTAACTTATGACATTACCGCCAAAAAAATGTACGGTAAATTTTTTTTTTTTTGAAAACGATCATGGTGTAAGTCAAACAATAAATGGAGAACTTTACAGAGTAATGCTCAAAATTTTTTATTTCCGCAATTGCCACCAAACACCAACATATGGTTTCAACAAGATGGCACAACACCCCATACGGCCCGTGCAACGATGGAGTTATTGAGAAAACAATTTCCAAATCTGATAATTTATAAAAACGGCGGTTTGAGATGGCCACCACGATCGCCTGATTTGACAGCACCAGATTTTCTTCTTGTGGGGCTATCTCAAAGATTATGTGAATAAGCCACAAACCTTGCAGCAACTAAAGTATAACATTCAAGAAGAAATTGATCGTAGACCACAAGAAACACTCAACAAAGTTATGTAAAATGCTATAAAAAGAGCACATTTTTGCGTTAGAGAAAACGGATTAACTGACATTATTTCTAATAATTAATGTAAAAAAATAACATAAAATAAACTTTATTTTTATCATTAAATTTTTTGTTTTTTTCATTCCATTCCATAATTAATTAAAAAAAAATCATATACCTACTTTAGCCACACCCTCTACAATTTCCAACAAAACTAACAAACATGTATTTTATGTAACTTGCTTAAGTACAAAATTTTTTTGTTTACTATTTTATTTTGAAAGTGATATAAGTGTATTTAATAATAAAGAATAATTAACATATACCTTCATATATCTGTGACCTTTAACAACAATAATTGCTGAATTTACTGAAATTACCTATGAAATTTAAAAGAAATTTTTTATTTAAATTTATACCACAACAACCTTGCGATTCCTATAATCATATTCTATGTAGGACACGTACCTTTAAAAAAATATATCCACTAAACGTATATAATTAATGGGCTTAAAAAACACATTAAGAAGTGAATATTTACATTTATTACTCGAAAGGAAAAAAATATCAAGAGACCCACTGAGAACGAAGAGAAAATAAATGTATGAATTATAAATTATTAGGTATCACAAATTATTACCTGCTGGTAAACAAAACACAAATAAAAGAAAAAAAAATGAAAAATTATAGTTAGTCAAAAGGGAGTACTCGAGATACCCTACAGCCAGTGCTGCCAATCTATTTTCTTGAAAATCGTAATCTTCAGCGAAAAAAATCATCAAAATCGACATTACTAAATGAAAAATCGTCAAAAAAATCTTTAAACCAAAAACTCCTTATATTTCTATGAACGAAGAGAAGACTTTATTAGAATGCCGATTATGTTACTTTAATTGTGGCAATTTCACATTTAATGTAAAAATGTGTTCTAGCCATTATTCTTTTATAACTGGCTTCTGTCAGTAAGGTCCTGTGGGGTAAAGTGGAAAACTGATCTTGCTTCAGAATGTATCAAGAATGTATTTGGCTTATTTTGAGGGTCATGGATTCTCTAGTATAACAGAATACAATTAACTTAAATTTTTGAGGGATTTTTGAAAATTGTTTTCCACATTACACCATGCTCTCCTACTGATTACCGAAATGAAATAGTAATATTCATGACGAAATGTTTAACATGTTTCATTCGGCCTAAAATATTAAAAGTTTTGCATGAAAAACATCGATTTAGTACAATACAATTCAAAGTTAACAATGAGTCTGACAGAATTATTAATTAATTTCAAATCCAGAATGCAGAATTTGATATTTCTTGTTTTTTTTTTAGTAAAATTATATCTTTTTAACAATAAACTATCGTTCTTACTATCTAAATATTTTAGTTAAAGTCGACTTTAGTTGAAATATTGGGTGGCAGTAAGCCTTAAGTTAGTTTATTTTTGGAGCATTCTGATTTGATAATTTATTTTCAAGCAATCAAAATGTTTGAAAATATAAAAATCTTTGTAGGGATTTCATACACAAAATGAACAAAACCGTATGATTAAAAACAAAGTCGACTTTAATTTAAAATATTCTTTTATAGTAAGGGCCTATAAAAATTATTTTATTTTAGAAAAATCCTCATTCTTCATACAAGAAATTTTGCCAAATGGTCAGTCCTCATATCATCAAATTTCACCTCAAAAATCGCCAAAATGGAGACAAATCGTCAAAGCTGGCAGCGCTTCTTACAGCTGTAGAATTAACACACCATGCAACGGTCATTGTCACCCATGGAAAAATCGATATATACGTAAAAGAAAAGACTGTGGTACATATATTCGTAAAAGAAGAGACGGCGCACAGTGCTTTGATCCTAACGATTGGACAAAAAAAGAAGGAGTGGAGAGAGAGTTTTGAAATTTGGTACATTGACATAGAACCGCTTAGTTAAGATTTAATTTTAATTTTTGGAAATATCGGCCCAAGATAACGCCCACCTCCCATAGGTCCTGAAATTTAAAAATATCATATTAGCTACACTCAAAAAAAAAGTCAGTAAAGTCAGCTAAAAATGTTTCTGTGTCGTGCTTGCAAAAAAGTTGTTAATTTCAGCAAAAGGTTTGCTGAAAATCAACGAGCTGATATTTACCAAAAAAATAGTAATATTCAGCAAAGGTTTTGCTAACACTTAGTCGACTGAAAATGAAAAAAATCCTTGCTAAAATCACTAAACTTTTTGCTGAATATTAGTAGACTGAAAAAAACTCAAAAACCTTGTAGCAAAATTTTACTTTTGTTAATTTATTTGCTGAAAATTTAAATATAGAATATGTGTAGTTGTTTTTCTTTTTTTGTCATTTCCGTTTCTAGAGAAGCTGCGACATCTACATCTTGTAATCTGGTTGTCGTCCACGCTATGGTTGCGGTTATCAGCACAATTTTTGTAGCAAAATAAATTAGTAAAACATTAGTTCAAAATTAGTTTAGTGCTAAACAAATATAACTAAAATTTTTGCTGAAAACGGAATTTCAGCAAAAAAAAATTGCAGAAAACTAGTACACTTGATATACAAGACGTTTTACTAATTTTTCTACTAACTTATTTTTTTGAGTGTACATAAATGGACGTAAAATTATAAAAAGTATCCAATGAGATGCACATAAAACTGGAAATGTTTGTGATTTTTTATCAAAATCGAAGCAAGGACTCTTAGCCCTGCCATATATACTTTATTTTAAAATTTTTATAAAACCTGCAAAAATTATCCGAAATTTAGCACATGAATTGATATAAGGTCAAGCCATATTTGTGCAAAATTTGGGTAAAATGGATTCATTAAAAAAAATGCCTTAAATTTTCAATGCTGATGTCTTCAAAGACTTATAGTAGAATTTCGTGACAAATATTTTTGTGGAACATTTTAACCTTCTAGCTCTTCACTTAAAGGTACTTTTTTGGCCCCTTTTTAAAACGGACAAAAACAACCCGTAAGTTGAAGAGTTCGAGGGTTAAAATGTTCCGCAAAAATATTTGTCACGAAATTCTACTATAAGTCTTTGAAGATATCAGCATTGAAAATTTAACTTAAGTGCCAGTAATAAGAAAAACTTAAAATGTGTTTAAGGGCTAATTCCATACTTATTCAGAATTGGCGCTCAAATGTCCCACAAACCTTGATTTTAGGGAGAATCTTCCATTTTAGGTATAGGATATGTTCAGCGAACTTATGTAAAACACTAGGAGGAACATTTTTGTGGAACTTTATAACACTCTAACTTTTCAACTTACGGGTATTTTTTGTTCCTTTTTAAAAAGGGGCCAAACAATTCCCTTTCATTGAAGGGTTAGAGGGTTAGAATGTTCCACAAAAATGTTCCTCGTAGTCTTTTACATAAGCCCGCTCAACACATCCTATACCTAAAGTGCAAGGTTCACATGGTTTGAATACTAAACACTTTTAAATGCGTGAAATTTGAGTAAAAATCATGAATTTAGGAATTTCAAAATACACATTTTTTTTCTTAATTTGTGGTAAAAAATAGTACTAATTTTTTAATGATCTATTATATAACAGTATAAACTTACAAAATAAAAAAAAATTTCTAATTTTATATAATTTTTTTTTATACTCCATTAAACTTAAGTAATTTTTGGATTTTCAACAAAAAAAATGTCTTTGTAGGAGAAATAAAAAATAGCTATTTTGCAAAGATACACTAAAATCTATATTTTAATTTAACTACAAATATATTGAAATAATTAAAAAAAAAAAATAAACAAACCAGTGTTTTAGAAAATGTATTGTTGAGAGTTATTTTCGTGAAACAATTTAAACACATTTTTCTATTCAGTCATTTTTGTATAAAATTCTCTGAGTTTAGGTCCTCTCGTGGCGGCAAAAGCAGTCACACCAAATATTTTTTTCACATTTATTTGAGTAACTTTATTATCTTTCAAAAATGTGTCTTTAATCCTAATTTGACACAAACTTTTTTGTTTTGACAACGTCAGATGTCATTTTAAAAGGAGTTTAAATTTTCAAAGGACTACTTTTTGGTGAACAATACTTAAGTAATTTTCAAATTCCATGTTATTGATATGTATATCAAATAAAAGAGGAGCATCTCTAATTTTTAAATAAAAGCATTTGTTTTTTCCTACCAATACTAAATTATGTCATAAATATCCATTGAATTTGTATGTTTTTAACAAAAAATTGTAGGCACCATTTCAATGCTATTGAAGTAAAAAAATGTAATATGTTTCTTCCTTTTTGTTAAAATTTACATTATTATTGAACTGTGGAAATTTTCGCCCTTATTTGATACCCATTTTGGATACAAGTAAGAAAACCGATGTTGTCCATATATTATATTTTGATAACACTATGCGACAGTCAAAATCGGGATGGGATGAAACCAACGGGAAATGTTATATCGGTCAAAAACTAATTATACGTGTCCCGGCGTTTCGCTGGGTCACCCCTAAGAATCGAGATATATCTTTTTTTTGACATAACTCGAGAACCACTAGTCCCATTTTGCTCAAACAATTTTAAAAAAATTAAAAATTACAATTCCTTTAATCTGTTCATATAACGTTTTTCTATATACTCAACAGTTTTGCCGGTAAAAATAAATGTTTGTTACCGCTACCATAAAAATCAATAACCTTTTGTTTATTACTTTTTTTTTAATATTTTAGGCAAAAAATATTTTTTTCTTCAAACATTTATTTTTACCGGCAGTATGTAGAAAAACGTTATATGAACAGATTAAAGGAATTGTAATTTTTAATTTTTTTAAAATTATTTGAGCAAAATCGGACTAGTGGTTCTCGAGTTATGTCAAAAAAAACACCACCAAAGGTCAAATCGATATATCTCGATTCCTAGGGGTGACCCAGCGAAACGCCGGGACACGTATAACTTCTTTTTTACCGATATAACTTTCCCCGGTAGTTTGAACCCTTCCCGATCACTGACCCCTACCATTTGTCTCACAGTGTAATTTAAAGTGCTTTTTAAAGGAAATCTGAAGTAATGAAGAAAAACTAGGAACGCAGTTTGATTTGATTTGAAAAATAATCTCTACTATATAAAAACAAAAATATATGTATGTTATTTAAATATCAACTTTGACAGTTAACATTTTCAGTAAAATTCAAAATTTTTTTCTGTTATTTAATGTTACAAAATTCCATATTAAATCCATAACACCTTACACTATCAATGTTGTTGTAGGTTGTAAGCAAAATAATATAAGAAATATTGGAAAAAACGTTTTATATGAAAAGCAATAATATAAAAACTTTCAATTTTTTTTTTGTTTGTATATAACCTTTGCATGTTGACATTCTAACCTTCTATATTCGAATGGCTTCAAGGTCAGTTATGTTTGAAATTAATGTTTGTTATCATGGAAAATGAATTTAGTTTAGTTAGTGGAATATGCCTGTTAAAATGGTTTAATAGGTTTGAGTTGTTGACTTTGTTAGCGGTAGTGTTTGGCTCGGTTTATTTACAAATAGGTGTGTCTTACCATAAACAAATTAAGTTAGAGAATATAACCTCGTTTATACAAATAGTACAAAGAAGTTAATAAAAAAATATGGTAGTGTATAAAAGATTTTTGCTTCATAAATTTTCTAACTTAAGTAGTAATGTTGTTGGTTAGTTGTTTCTTCAAGAGGGGTTAATCGAGTGTTAAAGTACATTTTTTTCGTTGCATTATACAGAAAAGTACTTATAGCAATTTTTCTCCCCTAAATGAATTAATTAAACGATTTATAATAAATGCTTTTATGTTTTGTTTTTGGTTTTATTCTTTTTTATTTCAAGCTAAACCCCTTTATGAATAGTACCCCCAATTGTGTTAGCATCCTAACAATATTATTGGAATTATTTCGCAAAAATTTTTGAGAAAATTTTAAGTTAAAAAACTAGTTTCTAAGGGTTAACGTATTTTGCTTACCAAGTTAATATAAAGTTAATTTTATGGGCTTCAGTTTTTTTCGCAATTTGTTTATTTTTGTTTTCCTTTTTGTAATTTTAAGTATATTTCTCTGCTCAATAAATGCCATTAACCATTGGCACTTTATCACTTCACTTACTCCATTGATTGCCAAACAATAAATGGAAAACAAACTCTTGAAAAAACCGAAAATAATAATAATAAAAAAATAATAACGAGTAAACCAATATAACAATACCAGCAGTAAAAATACATAAACCAACATAATACTCCAACATCACCACCACTTTAGCCACACCACAGTTTTTATAGTCCTCTCTTATTTTACTTATTCCCAAAGCAAAAAAAATTAAAGACTATAACAAGTAAACAAACAACTGCCAACAAGAGTAAAAATAACAACATCATCTACTTCAGCATAATAAACTTAACAGTTTTATTCTTCTTTTATCCCTATCTTCCTTATGTTTGAATTTAACAAAATATATGATATCGAATTCATAGTTAAACCAAACTTCTTACGTAGCAAGTAGTAGCTTTAAAGTAAAATTGATCTTCTTACATTTTCCAAAACTATGTAGTAACATTACTTCCCTCCAAGAAGACTTTAAAATATGTTATGTCTTAGGACAATACATGCTATGCACTAAGTAATGAAATTAAAATTTAACCTTCCACTGCACTTACCAAACTATATGTGGCACGAAACACAAATAACGGAAGCATTTTTAAGAAATCTTTTTTTTCGCCTAACTTAGGCGATAACGGGCAAATAAGTCTGAAATTAATCTAGAAAATCAATGGTTAAAAAAACTGGAGTTTATCATACAATTAAAGCTTTTAAGTAAATAAATGTTCTTTTTAGTTTGACTCTAGATCATAAATTAATATCACTTTCTGTTTAAATTATTTTCAAATCAAAGAAAGTTGATACAATTTTTACAAGTAAATTACAAAGAATAAAAATATATTTGAAAGAATTCGATAAGACCAGCAATACAGAATACGTATTTTCGGCTTTCGCTACAAAGCCATCATCAGTGTATTTCGTCTTGTGTGGGCTAATATTTTAATGTTGTCTACTTATGTGACCGCTGAAAGAAAATCGAGTTTCGTATCTACAACTCAACTTAGACTAACATCAACGAAATTTAACAATGCTATTTTTATCCTTTTGTTATTATTACTCTATTTTGCTTTGAACCTTAATTCTTAAGATATCTCAGCTGATTCTATTCAACTCTGTGTATGTTAATCACAGATTTTGAATTACAACGAACCGTTAAATTTAAATTTAAATGTATATTATTTAAATTATATTTTTGCACCGTGTCAATGTGTTTTAAGATGAATGGGGGGAATATTTAGTTGATCTTTTATTATTAAGTAAATGAATGTTCTTTTTAGTTTGACTCTAGATCATAAATTAATATCACTTTCTGTTTAAATTATTTTCCAATCAAAGAAAGATGATACAATTTTTACAAGTAAATTACAAAGAATAAAAATATATTTGAAATGGTAAGAAATAACGTTTAGAATTTGCAAAAAGAATTCCCAAAAAGTTTTACAAAGCTAGATCGAATTTTATGTAATAACATATATGCCTTCTTAAAGTAACCTAGTGTCTTGATATGCAATAAAATGATAGCAAGCAATTGTCAAAATGATTTCATCTCAAGTGAAGACACTCAATTTTAATTTTATTGCAATATCATGATATCGCTGACATGCAAGCGGTTCTTGCATTGATGCCTGACATGAAATGTCACTTTTCGTTTTAATTTTAACTTTGTAATAAAAAAAAACAACAGAAAATTTGGTAAAAAAGAAAGGGAAAGTGTTTAGTTTTTTTATTATTTGTAGACAAAAATTAATGTTTGACAAAATTTTGTGTTTTTCCAACAAAAATCTATGATATTTCTTATCTATGAAATGGTCAAGTGTTCTCCACCACTTTGCAATTGATATCGTTTTGGCGTTTCACTGAAATGGTTTTGACATTTCTCTATCGTATAATTTATTGCATTTGAAGACACCGGTTAAAATATGAAACAAAATGAGTATCATGATTCCTATATCAGAGAAATGTATTCGGTTAGTTTATATAGTAAAATCTCCAATGTTTTTTACGCTGCGTTTAAAGTTTTAATATATCCATTTAAGGTTTTAATGCTTTTGCGAAACACTGTCTGAAATCAGATGAAATATTAAATAAAACATTATATGCAATAGAAAAAAGTAAATGAAAGAAAAAAAGTACAAGGGTTCATCCCAGCATAATTCTGTGTTAGGATGTAACACATCGGCTGAAAAGTCCGCAGAATAGCAAATAAAACAACAATTTCTCCTTCAAGAGCGATACAATCACTCCAACGTCTTTCAAATATTTGATACCTTTTTTGTAGAATGATTTATCTTTGGCCTCAAAATAGGCCTCTGTTTCGGCAATCACCTCTTCATTCGAACCAAATCTCTTTCCAGCGAGCATTTTTTTGAAGTCTGAAAGTAGGTAAAAATCGCTCGCTGGGAGACAAATCTGGGTGCGGAAGCAATTGAAAGTGTAATTCGTGCAATTTGGCCATGGTAGCCAACTACTTGTGAGACGGCGCATTGTCTCAGTAAAGAGAACTCTTTTCTTTTTCATGTGGGACCGTTTTATTTTTTTGCGATTTCCTCCTTAAAATATACGACTTGGGCCACGTAGCCATCGCTGTTGATGGCCTGGCCTTTTTAATCTACATCTTGTTGTTTTTGGTGCACTGTGAGAAAATGCGGCACCCATTTCGAAAACAGCTTTCTCATGGACAAATGTTTATGCAAAATGAAGCTGACACATTCATTCGATATCTTTAAGGTATCAGCTATCTGCTGCAACTTTACCTTATGGTCTACCAAAACGATTTTGTGAAATTTTTTTGTTGTTTTCCGGTATCACCATCTCTTTTGGGCGACCAGAGCGTTCGGCGTCATCGGTGTTTGTACGACCACGTTTAAAGTCAGAAAACCACTTTTCTAGCATTTGTTTCGATGCAACAGGATCCAAATAATATTGATAAGTGCTTTGGCTTTAGTGTTTTTTCCCATTGAAAAGCAATGATAAATCAACGCACGAAATTGCCTTGAATCCATTGTTTTCCAAATCGCAAAACCAGCGTCACCAAAACAGCAGTAACTTGTTCGCTAATGAACGATTTGGAAGTTCCAAAAAATCATATGTATATTTTATGAGTGGCGCCACCTATATATTATTTATTTTTTTTTAATTAGAAGAAACACTCAGGAAATTCTTCCTAATAATTAACGTGTTGCTTTCTTTGGAAAGGGGATATAGAAAAGATGAAAGTTGGTGAAATATGAAGGGCTTCTAATATGGCAACACTGTAATTGCGCGAGATGTTGAATCTTAGAACAGTTTTTGCGCGTCATCTGATGGTGAGTTGGCGAACTTTGTTGTAACTTTTTTGTTCACAGCACTGTTATATTATTTTACTTTGGTGGGGTTAAATGCTATGGGAACACCGAAGGACGACGCTGCAATATGTATGAGGGATAGAAAAAACCCATACATATTATAATTTTTCATAAATTGATGTTTCCTTGGCTGGGGATCCTTTTGTGTAACAAAAGTGGTAACCATTACATCACAGCGCTCATCATGGACAGATATTTACTTTATGTATTTTCTTTTAATAATATGAAAATGACTGAATAAAATAAATGTTATGCTTTGTCGGTAATTTGTGTAGCTTTTTTTTTAATGACTTACAAATATTGTTGGATATTATTTTTCATTTAGAAATATATTTTTTATAAATTTAAATAAAAAACTGAAGTAATAGTGAAAAAATTAAAAAATATTTAATGAAGAACTTCTCTAAATGTTGTCGTAATCTCTGTAATAATTTAAATTTATATATTTTGTATACCGGCTTCTTCGCCAGCCTTTGGCTGGACCTAGGGGTTATGTGGGGTATATTCAATAACATCCTCGCTGATTTGTTTGTGGCTTCTCTAACTAAAGCAACCCACAAAAAACATGATAATCATATGACATTTTAGATTATCTTTTACATTACTTTAAAATCAAAAATATTGACTTACGTACAATGAGTAAGAGAAGGAATTATATATACTTCCAAAATAGTCAAATGATTAAATAACTACCGATTGTGAATATTTTTATGTGAATATTGTGTTCATTAATTTGTTTTGAAAATTTTTGCAAATAAATAGAAAATTTTCCGAGGTTAAAAGTTATTTTGCAAGATATCTAAAAATTTTAAAAATTTTCGAAATAAAAAAACGCTAAACTTTTTTAGATTTTGTTTCTACAATTTTTTTTTAAGACATAAGCATTTTTCGCCACCAAGCTTCAGCAACATAAAAAATTACTTAATTTTTAAAACTATTTCACAATGTAAGGGTAAGCACTAATTTGCTATCTTCTAGATAAGTGAGGGTATAAGTCCTCACTAAGAGTAATCATGCCGGTAGCTCATTATTCGCTGTTTTTCGTAAGCGAGTTGATAATGACTACCCACAAATTTGAGACATCGTGAACAAAAGAAACTTAGATAGTAACTAGTGAAAATCTTTATGTGCTACATACTCGCTTAATTTATTGTAATGTCTGTTTTAGCTGGGTGTATTTAAAAATACAATATTTAAAAAATAACTTCGGCCGTAATCCTACTGGGGACGTTCATTGGTAGTATGAGCATTTTTCAAACGGTTATAACCTTTATTGCCATTATTGGGAATATAACCGAAAATTTTTCGGAAACTAATCCCTGAGTAAAGTAAGCAGGCTTGTATTAAGAATTTGTAGGTACTCTGGGAGTACTTTCAAACCCTACACACAAGTTGGCTTTCTTCAAAAATTTTAAGTTCCATATACAATTGTTATACACAGGGCATATCGTATGTACCCACAATGTAAAGTACACGAAATCGATTACATTGTGTGAACTTACATGTTTTTTTAAAGGGTAGTTACACAAAAATTACCGATTAGAGGACAAAGAATTATATTTTTCATGAGAAACAAATATTTCGTACGATTTCTGTTACCGTCTTTCTATAAAGTTTGTAATTTAGATTGGCTAACGCAGTATTTTATGCAAAACAAGATATAAGCAAACGAAAGTACTTGCACAGTGTGAATGGCTAACACTAAGGAATACTAAAAGTAGCTCAAGTTTCTAATGAAAAATTATTTAAAATTTTCTTTAAACAAATTGCTACATAATAAATTTGTTGAAATGAAAAAGAAGGGGAATTTAAATTTAATATATTATGCAAACACTTGCAGGCTGCAAAGCTTTTAGAATTTTATATAACTCGTTGTTTTACTAGATAGATATTCAAAATTAAATTTATGTTAATTTCAAATTCTTAAATTTATTAAAAGTTTAAATTTATATACTATATTTTATCAGAGTCGGCTAACTAATCAGCAAGAGTGCTCAATTTAACAATATCCTGAGTTATTTTCATGAAAATTTTAATCATCCTTATGGTAAAAGACCAACTTTGCTAAACTCTAATTCAGTTGCAGCAACTGTATTCAGTTATCACAATAGAATACGGTTGCCACTATACATTAAATTGGTTTAAACAACCGAATTGTTATCAGAGTTCACCTAAATTAAAAGTTAAATTGAGTACACTTTCAGATATGTTAGCCGACCCTAAATCTTAGCATAGATATTTATACTACAAATCCTTAATATATTTTTTTACATTCTTTAAAATAATCCCTAGGTAACATATTTCCCTTATTATCTACTTAATGGTTTCTATTTATTTTCCTATTATTTCCTTTTTGTTATCTATTATCTTTTACTCTATATATTTCCAGTATCAAATCATATTTATGGTCAATTATCTAATTTATGAAAACAAGTTTGTCTTGCAGACTACCTAAAGAGCACTTGTACTGCCACCTCTACTAGTACAACTTCAAAACGCAAGCAGCCATAGATGATATTGCCATAAATTATAACATTAACTTGGTTCGAAGTAGATAAAAAGATACCATTATGGTTTCTAGTAGAAATTCTTTTTAAAGTAATTTGCATAATTTAATTAACTGCAAACATTTTGTGATTGACCCAATTTGCTGTTAATATTACTGTAATGGTTGTTTTTGCCTTTGCTACTATTTAGTATCTGGCATATACAACTATTTATGAAATAATTGAAAGTGAAAGTTATACCATCGTATTACTAAAGTACTTTGTGATAAGTTCGAAGCCAAGAGATTATATAATGCGGGTGTCACTATAATAAGAATCAATTTATATACTTCGAAATTTTAAAGCATGACACGATTTTGAATTTATATGTCGAGATTGTTCTATGTTTAACTGTTACAAACAAAATATGATAGATTTTAAGAAAAAATAACAGAAGATGAATTTTTGATTTCACAAACGTATACGTATTATTTTAGAGGAAATTTAATATAAATCATACGCTCCGTTAGTCATATCAACCAGTAGAAAAAAATCTAACTAATTTCTAGGATTATGATTTGCACAGTGTCCCGTTATGTTGCTAATAACTGGGACTTTAACTGTTAAAATTGAATCTAACTGTTAGTTAAATATTAACTGTACATACAGTTATCGGGCTTTATTATAACAAAATTAACTACATTACAATTTTTGTTATTAATTTTAAAAATTCTAAACAGTTTACAAACTTTTATCCAGCTCATCCAAAAACCTTAAAGTAATTACAAAAGCATTTATACTTAAACCGTTACTGCCTGCTAACTTACCTCCAAAAAGCAAAAGATTTGGATAGAGCATACTCTCTCCTATATGCTCTGAAAATTTCAGTAAATTCGAGGAAATAAAGTTTCCACATGTTTTTTTTGTAAAATATGTTTTAGTCTTAAGTAATATTCCAAGCGTTAAATTTGTGTTTAATATTTTTTGCAGTTTTATTTAATATTTTTAATTTGCTGTTCTTATTTTACTAATTTTCAAAAAAAATCTGCTAATTTCAGCAGTTTTTTCTGCAGCGTCAATTTTAACTAATTTTTAGTGAACTTTTCTGCTATTTTTACAGATTTATTTCTATTAGTGTAGTAATTTACATAGCACCAAACATTTAGTTGATAAACATGTTTCCTAATACACAAACACATACAAATTTGAATACAAATTTTTTTATATACGCATTTGTGTTGATTATAAATTTAATATGTACACTCAAAAAAATAAGTTAGTAAAAACGTCTTGTATATCAAGTGTACTAGTTTTCCGCAATTTTTTTGCTGAAATTCCGTTTTCAGCTAAATTTTTAGTTATATTTTTTTAGCACTAAACTAATTTTGAACTAATGTTTTACTAATTTATTTTGCTGCAAAAATTGTGCTGATAACCGCCTTCATAGCGTGGACGACAACCAGATAGACAAGATGTAGATGTCGCAGCTTGTCTGGAAACGGAAATGACAAAAAAAGAAAAACAACTCTACTATTCTATATTTAAATTTTCAGCAAATAAATTAACTAAAGTAAAATTTCGCTACAAGTTTTTTGAGCTTTTTCAGTCCACTAATATTCAGCAAAAAGTTTAGTGATTTTAGCAATTACTTTTTTTTCATTTGCAGTCGACTAAGTGTTAGCAAAACTTTTGTTGAAGATTACTATTTTTTTCGTTAAAAATCAGCTCGCCGATTTTCAGAAAACTGCTGAAATTACCAACTTTTTTGCAAGCACGCTCCTGACTAAAAATTTGCTGACACAGCAACATTTTTTGCTGACTTTACTGACTTTTTTTTTTGAGTGTAGCTAAAAAATTTACTTTTTTTTTTGTTTAATTTTATAAAAAACAGATACTTATTTTCCAATAAAGAGAGCATCAAAACCTGCAAATAATATGAAATTTTTGGATTAAAAATGTTCTGACCAGAGTAGGAAAATAAACTGTCCATAACATGTAGGGTAGGGTACGTCTAAGGAACATATACCGTGTCTATCGTTTTAGCGGTTGTGTGCTTGTACACAAACCGAATGCGGTACACTACGATTGTCTTATGAACGAAAACGCTACGATTATGTACTGTATTTTCAACACATATTCACACCCCGTAGCGTACCAAATTCGGGTTGTGTGTATAAACACAAACACTAATTGGAGAGAACAGCGTATGTGTTTTCTATGCTTGCGTACTGTGTTCGCGATGTGTGGTACGCAACTCCAAAAGTACGGTTCGTTGGACTTTATTTTCCTACTCTGGTTCTGACGCCAAATTTTCAAGGTAGTTTGTAAATACCCAATTTATATTATTATAGTTGGTAAGAGTGCACAATAGCCAATACAACGAAAATTTTAAGAAATTGCTGGTGATGGACCTTATTTGCCTGGATTAAGCCTAGCTTTCACAATTTTCTTTCTACTTCAGAAAATCCCACAGCTTTAGCTGGTTTTTTCTTACAACAAATCACCAGATTATGAGGACTTTTTTCGTTAGAAAACCCTTAGATTGTGAGTAGTTTTTATTTTGAAAACAAGGAAGCCCTGAGATTCTGATGTAATTTTTCGATAGGCATGTTCTCTGAGGGATATTTTCAGAAGGAAACTCTAAATATTTGTAAACGTTTTCATAATAGAAAAGGAGTTTTTTCTAAGGAAAATATCTTTGATTATATAGATACTTTGATACTTTACTACTACAATTGGGATTCTATTCCCTGGTCCCTACACCGATCCTATTAGATCCTATTCAATAAAAATATATTCAATTATATCACCATTCTTAGAATTGTCCAGAACGTTGTACTGTATACCATTCTTTATATATATATATGGTAACTCCGCCCGCGTGTTCCTTCCTATGAACTCTCGAAACCCTGTAACCATTAAGCGAGACAAAGCGATCAGTAATAACAGATCCCAACCTGGTTTCAGCCACACATATGAGAACCATATTTGAATTTACAAATATGAATCTGAATTCATTCATCTTATTACACAAATTTTGACCATTAATATGACAAATTTTCAAACCATCCCTTTGTTTACTGAGAATTTTAACCATGTTCGCTGTCTTGTCGTTCCAAATATTTCTCCTTAGGTTGTGACGACACATACAGAGTAATAAAAATAGGGAAAAGTAACGCAATAATTATAGCATATATTAGTACAAAACAATACTTAAAATTAAGTAAAAATAACACAAGTAAAGCATATAAATTTTGTATAATAACAGTTTAAATTTATAGAGAATGTAAACCCCTTGATTATGCAAGGCGTGGGTAGGTGTAGATGTTTTTAAGCGTTTTTACAGCAAAGTCGTTAGAACAAATCGTCATGGAAAATCCAAAAGTAAGTAATATTTCAGATATAAAAAAAAATAATAGAATATGATATAAACACAACAATTTTTAGACTTGGTCACAGAAGTCTAAAACTTGGTAGAGGCATGTAGTTTAACCTCATAAATCAGAATAAATCAAAAAACGATTTTGATTTTTTTGATGATACCTGCGTACTTTTGGATTTTCGACGATGAAATACTTTTGAAAAATTAAACAGTCGAGTAAGACTTAGAATTTATTAGATTCGCCAGGAAAATTTCAATTTTATTAATTTCCATTGTGAAAAATTTGATTTGTATAGAGTTGGTTGTACTAAATACGCCAACGTCTTACATAATCAGGGGGAATGTATTTAAAAAAATTAAAACTGAATAATAAAATAATTAAATTATGGTGCATAACTTTCATGTTGCTCAACAAAACAAACTGTCAACTTTTTCAAATGAATGAAATAATAAACGTAAATTTTGTATTTCATCAATGCGGATTAACTGTTCGCTAGCTGTTCTTTTAACAAATATCTTTTTCCTTTTTTCATACGGATTGCTTCTCGAAGAATCCGATAATTTTCCACAGTAAGACCTTGTTAACGGAAAATTTTGTCCTAGATCCAAGTCCAACATCATTTATAGTAAAATTAAAATTTTTATTAAATTTTTTTATAATTGCCAGGAATTTTAAAAATAAATTTTTATCATAAGGGGACCACATATTTTTCTTTTTAAGAGAAGCAACACTCAAGAATATCTTCCTATTAATTAACGTGTTGCTTCCTTTGGAAAGGGGATAGAGAAGAAGTGAAAGATGGTGAAAGATGAAGGGCTTCAAATATGGCAACACTGTAATTGTGGAAAATGTTGAATTTTAGAACAGTTGTTGCGCACCATCTGACGGTGATTTGGCATACTTTGTTGAAGTTCGAAGATTCGACGGTATACGGCGAACTTTTTTTTTTGTGTTATGGTCTAATGCATATACAGTAAACCTCGATTAATACAAACTAATTTGAGAGTCTCAATGTTTTGGTATCAACTTTCATGAAAAATCATCTGTTAATACGAACTCGCTTAAGACGAACCCTCGGTTAAACCGAACTGTTTGTGACAGTCCCACACACTAAATTTCATAGAATTCTCCATGATCAAAACGAACTTCTAAAAAAATTAAAAATTTTCCTTTTAAATATTTTTCAATTTGACAAATCTTTAACTTTAATATATTTATTTTCCTTAGAAATTTATTAAAAAATTTTATTAAGGCAAACGCAATGAAAGGCACACATTATTTTTTTATTAAATTTTTTATTTATATTAAAAATTTAACATATTTTGTGAATATAAAAATATTTTAGACAAACTGGACCTCTGTTAATACGAACTTCGCTTAAGACGAACTAATTTCTTTCGTCCCTCGGAATTCGTCTTAACCGAGTTTTACTGTAGTAGGTATATACTAGATTGTAACAAAAATTTATTAGATTGTAAATTGCCAAATTTTGATGGAAATTTAAAATAACTAGTATTATTATGATTTGATCTAATATTCGCCATACAAAAATAAATTTTAACAAATTCCAACCAATATGGTCATACCACGTACAAAATATGTATTACAAATAACACATTGCTGTCACTTTATAGCTTTGCACATACAAACGTGTTTAATAATTCTAAATACAAATATTGCATTCTAAATCAGTGATGCGCAAAATTAATTTGCAATTGTATTAGTGAGCAAGAGAGAGAACTGCACTGGGAAAAAAATTTTGCGAATTAAAAAATGTGTCTTTTTACATATTTATCAATCTCCATGTTGTTTATACAATCTTAATGAAATCTTCTGCAACATATTTTTATAGATTTTAAACAAAATATTCTATATTAATACTTTTATGGCAATTTTTTTATATTTTGTTTTTTTTATTTCTGTTAAAGATCTAGTATGAAATATATTACTATGAAAATAATCATAATATCTTTTAATAACATATTCCCTAGATTCCTTAAATGTTTTATAACGTAAAAGCCATTGCATGATATCAAAAACATTTTTCATCATATATTTTCTGAATGCCATAAATATTTGTTTTCAGTGCACTTGAAAAAAATATCAAAACACCAGCTAAGCATGTGCACTCGTCGCTGTCTCAATAACGCAGTGTTGCCACCAGTAAAGCAAAAAATTACACAGCTGTAGATCAAAAATTATCCAAAACAGTATGAAATTACACAAAAAATATATTTTTCATATTATTTCAAAATAAAGTCTCCTGGCACAGTGGAGAAGAATACAAATATTTTCGCCATTTCTTACCGACTGATATGAAATTTCACACTGTAAGTTTTGGATGGCCGAAACTGCAAGAGCTATGCCATTCGACTCCAAAGTTTTGCCATTTTTCTATTTACAAACCGATTTTTAAAACGTAAAATTTCTATCATCTGCAAAGTGTAAAAGTTATTTGCATTTTAAAACTAAAATTTAGCATTTTTGTTATAACCTGTTCCGTGTTTTTGCATTCTGCAAAAACATATCCAGGCCAATTTTTAGAAAATATTATAACAAATTATTCTATTAACTAAAGGTAATTTCAATGCACTATCTTTTTCAGGATTAAAATAGCGTGCTTTTAAATTTGAGTATTACAAAAATGGTATTTTATCCATATTAAAAGTTTCTTTCAGAACAAAGTATTTATGTTTTTCAGAAAGGCTACTTCATTCAGATGCACTGCATGCAAAAATATTACTTGCTAATTATTCTCTCCCATATTCCTCAAAATTTAACGGTTTATATTTAAATTAAACCAATTTTTTTCTGAGTTCAATGCTGGAATTAAAAAAAAAAAAGCTGGAGTAGATCCTCCATGGCGTCCGTAATGTGATGGCATAAGTCCTGTTTAACCCCAGCTTTAAATGTCGGCAAGACAGGAACAATTTTAAAAATATTTATATTCGTATTTGTAAAATTTTGAAATTTCTTTACAGCATGTGTATCAACAAATTTTCTTTTAAAAAATAAAAATATAAAATTTTTTCAAAACTTTCATACGATTCTGTTGAAATCTGAAACATGTTGGATTTACAGAATTCTAAAATATTCTGATTCGGCTCCACCTCGCTGCGTTAGCAAAATTTTTGTATGGTCAAAGTCCAATATCAAGATAACTACAGCAAAAAAATTTTCAGACATTAGAAAGTCACAATCATAACAAACTCAAACTTTCCCACTCTTTCGCTGAATTTTTAAATGTTCTTGCAAACCAAGAGAATTTTTAAAAGAAGCTTGACAATTATTTTCGCAAAAAATAAATAAAAGGCGGTGCTTTAAACAAAACAAAAAAATACATAACACCATTTTTTATTTCTTCTAAATTGGGTTTAGTGTTGAAAAAATCTACAAAAGTAAAATAGAGATTTGTGGTAAATATTTCACTGACAAACTCGTTTCGTCTAAATGTCGACTAATTTTTATTAATTTATTAAAAAGCTCCGGGACTTTTAAAAATTTACGGAAATCTCTATAAAAAGTGAAATTACACAAAAACTACACAAAAATGTCATTATTCAAAAATTATCCAACGAATGTGTAAACAGTCCCGTTTTTGAATAATTATTCAAAAAGTGGCAACACTGCAATGACGACTCAATTAAAGAGCATAAGAATATGTGTGAGTAAGTAAATTCACAATTGTGCTATGAAATGCGCACCAATGTTCTAAATAAATAGTATTATTGTTGTTATTATCGATATTGTTTTTACAGTTGTTGCTGTTGCATTTATATGTCCATTGGCTAAAATAAACATGACATCGAAATAGATTTGTTAGTGTTAGCAAAGAGTATACATATAGAGAGAGACGATCCTTCCAATGACTCTCTTATATTTTTAGCGAACTCGGGCGAGCAAATAAAAACCGGGTGAAAACAGTTTGCGCACACAAAAGATGCTGTGAGTACTGTGAGGGGAAAAATGTGATGACGTAAAATTTCCTTTTTCATTATTCTTCTTTGAAATGAGTGTTGTCAACTGCTAACACAACATCATTTACATAATGAAGTACCTACACAATTTATACAAAACTTGGTAAAATCCACGAATTTTAATGAACAAATTTTTAATAAGTACCTATGCTTTCATCATTTTCCCTACAGGAATTTTTTGTGTATGAATTATATACTCTCCATGTAAAATAATTTTCTCTGCGATTGATTTTGAGGTTAATTGTTAAAAAATATTAAACTTAATGTGTGGTGGAGACACCAAATTATTTTAAAATTTTATTACGTATTTTATTTTATTTGTAGACACTACATTAACAGTGAACACAGTAAATTAAATTATGACGCATTATGAAATAATCTCGTTCGCCTTAAAAGCATATAATTTCCCCGCAATTCCCCTGTATAATAGTTGGAATTTCTCCTTATTTTACGCTCTTTGATTTTACACAAGCAAAATGTGTTATTTTGCTTGTGCCCGAGTTCGCGAACAAATAAAAAGAGAGCCGATTGAGCGAGACAAGGGGGGATCGATACCCACTGGTGTTAGTGAAACTGCAGCAATAATAGCATTTGTGGTCGAATGTTAAATATTTATTTATCTATACAAGTGACACAGTACACTAACAAAAATACAAATATTCATATATGTTGATGTGTACAAACAGTAAAAGTACAATATATAGAATGGATGAATTTATACATTAGAATATCGCTTATAAAAAAGGCATTTCAAATGATATATAGTGAGGATACTTTTTGGATTAAAGTTTGTTTCGAAATAAGCATATTGATAACTTCAACGAATTCATACAGTTCGCCTTTGTTGTGACACCCTATTATATATTCATACAATTAAATTTTGTAATATTATATAAAATATCCGGTTTTAGGTGGTGCTCCCTTTTCACAAATGTGCCTACTGTTTATATATTTCTACAAATATTTGTAGATGTACATTAGATTGGTCCAAAAAATATGAAAGGTGTAATCCGCGGTCTCCACAACGTCGCCTCCCTTTCAGCTAAATCCACTTTTATTTTCAGGTCGCAGAAAAAGTTGAATTTTAATAATAAATTTTGTTTGTACTAAATTTTTAAATTTTGCAAAATCCGCGATTTTTATATTAATTTGGATTTCATCTTTGTAATGTACACCTTAAATTATATTACAATTGATAGTTCGCAATCATAATAATTACATTTAATTTTTCTGATTTTTTAATTAATTTAAAATAATAGAACCAGTGCAACTCTGATACTTCAGTGGTTATCTGCGTCCTCTAAACAAAAACTTTATGGAGGTTTTTTTTGGCAGACCATATTTATTTTCATAATGGTATATTTATAGGATTGCGGAGCTAGTAAATTCCAAATTTTTTCTGGACAAGCCTAATGTATGTGTATATAGTGACCTAAAATGTAAAAGGGTGTAACAACAAAAAAATTTTAAATCAAGTTTTTGATTGATTATGATGCACTAGACTAAATTACATGTCTCTACAAAATTTTAAATATATATTTATATGGAAACATAAGTCTATATTCGTCTTTTAAGCAAGAGAAGAAAATGTGTCCTTTAAATCCATAAATATGTCCTTTAAGTCCACAATGTTTATTGTTTCTCCTGTAAGGAAATAAGAAGTGTTGTTACGCCATTTCCATTTTAGCTGACGATATATGTATTGCATTTGGTAGTTAATATGATAACCATACATTCAGTTAGGAAATACAATTTATTGTAAAATACGGTTTTTATGTTGCAAATAACATGTATGGAATTTCTTATTTTTTTTTTTAGTTTTATAATGATAACAGAGGTATTTTTGTTGTTTTACATGGTTTTCTATGAAAACTAGTAGGTCAACACCGATTATTTTATGACTACTGTTTTGTATAAAAAAATAATAATAAAAAGTTAATAAAAATTCGAACACGTTTTTGGGTTTTTTTTCAAGAATGCAACCAGCTTTGTTCCAAATGTTTAAAAGGCTTAATTCTTTCATTCACTTTTTAAAAATTAATGAAATTTGGGTTAAATTTCATTAATAGCATTCTTATGGAATTAATTCGATAGCTTAATTCCCTATAGCTTAAAATTATATGAATTCATTCTATTTTGATTGAATTCTAACTGAATGAAACCCAATTTACCTGAATTCATTTAATAAAAAAGTGAATGAAAAATTATTTGTTTTCATTCACTTAATCAAAAATTTTAACACTTAATCAAAAATTTTTTAACACTTAATCAAAAATTTTAATTTGTATGTAATTGCTGAAATATTAGCATAATACAATGAAAAACGTTTAAAATTCATCTAACAGAAATAAATAGTATCGTATGCTTTGTAACAGCTTGTATGCTTTGGTTTTGATTATATGTTAGTTTCAAACTACACTGCACTAAGTGAATGGTAATAAAATTTCTTCATTCAATTAGTAAAATAGTGAATGAACATGCGATTTGAATGATTCAAGTTAGGAATTCATTCAATTCATATTAAAGCTTTGGGAATGAAGCTTGTGAATGAATTCTTTACAAATGGTTTAAGGGAATGGTACATGAATCTTTTTAAAATCTGAATTTAATTTTTAGTGAATTAAGCTTAAATTTAATTAAGTTTTTCGATGCTCTGCTTTGTTGTCAGGCTCTTCTTCATTAAAAAAATAAAAGCGGTCCCAAAAATTTTTCTAGCCTTACACATAAGCTTGTCAAAGAAACTTGATAAAATATGTGCGTCGAAACTCATTTTTCTAATTTTAGTAGAAGCCGTAAATAGCACTTTCTCAAAGTTGATCAATAATTTGGCAGGCTTGGCTTGTTTTAAAAAAAGTAATCAAGTAAAATATCACTAAGCAATGCAGAACCAGAAGCGTATAATTTGGCGCTGCTCTATTTTTTCCTCCAGATAGTTGAGAATATCAAACAAGTTTTGATCTCAAAAGAGCAGAAATACGTGTTTGAGAGCCAATGAATTAACATGTGGTAGCAAAATTGGTGGCCAGTGGACAACGGTGTTTTTGGTATTATTCAAAAATTTTGAATAATACCAAAAAATGGTATTTTTGGTATAATTCAAAATCAAATTATTTCATTTTTTACGCAAATGTTTTCACTCTAAAATTAATTTTTCTGAAAGTGCGCCTCTAGTTATGCTACTAGTGTGGCGATTTAAATTAGATCTACGTTACCGAATTTTTTTTCGTGGAGAAATATATGTTTTCTATATTTTACCTTTATAAAATATAAATATTTTTGTAGGGCTTTCATATACAAAATCAACAAAGCCGTATGTTTAAAATAAAAGTCGACTTTAAAATTAAAATACTCTTTTATTGTATGGGCCAATAAGTTCAATTGAATTAAAATAAAATATTTTTGAACTAATTTTTTAAGAGTTCTTAATATTGTTTCTACGAATTAGCTAAATTTTGAATTAATTCTTTTCGCCAAGGAAAACAACTGAGCGAAATTTGTATCAATTCAAATGAATTTGGCGAAAATGTAATGCAATTCATTTCCAATTCAAATGAATTGGCAAAATAAATTGCATTTAATTTCCAATTCAAATCAATTTGTCAAAATGAATTACAATTAATTTCCAATTCAAATGAACTGAATTGAATTTGAATTAATTCAAAAGAATTAAAAATGAGTTGCAGTCAATGAAAGTAAACATGGTGTTTGGAGTTTGTTTCTTCAGGTATTACTTATTTTGGTTTTGACATACGCGGAACGACAAAAACACATTTAATATTTAAGAAGTTGTTAATAATTTCATTGCAATTAATTTTTCATTTTTCTAATTAATTCAAAATCAATTCAATTCAAATGAACTGGAAATGAATTGCAATTAATTTTGCCAAATTCAATTGAATTGAAAATGAATTGCAAATTATTTTGCAAATTCATTTGAATTGGAAATTAATTGTAATACATTTTTGCCAAATTCATGTGAATTGATACAAATTTCATTCAATTCGTGATTTTTGTGAAAAGAATTAATCCGAAATTTTGCTAATTAAATGCGTGAATGATACGCGAATTAATCCAGCTCTGGTACTTGTCCAGTAAATTATTAGCTTTAATATTATTTTTATATTTTGTTTTGTTTACAAAATACTGTAGTCAAATCGAAATCCAGTTTGGCTATCAACTCTCGAAATATGAACGGTGGTAAAATTAAAGTAGACTAAGCTGGTTATTAAACTAGATTTCCGAGATATACAGGATTTGTTTCGAATCTAGGTTGTAAGTTTAAGCTATCAGGCCACTTCTTGTCGCCAGAAATTCTGCTAGTTTTGGGCTAAGCAAAATTAGCCCCAACTATAGAACCATGCGCGGTTCCAGCAATTAATATAAGGGGAAAAATCATACGCCTCAGTGTCCAACTCAATGTATTTGTCTACGGTGGCGTATGATTTTTCCCCTTATACTAATTGCTGGAACCGCGCATGTATAGAACAATAGAGGAAACTTACAAAGGCCCACTTAGTACAATAGTCAGGTTTTATAAATATTTACCAAAACAGAAAGTGAGATTAAATTTGTCACAGTTTTATGATATCTTATTTAAATTTTTGGAAAGCTTAAAAATGGAGATAAGAAAATGCAAAAATATAGTTAAAGGGTCGGCAGAAATTCCACTCAAAATGCAATTAGGGATTCGGTTTGCTATTTTTTACAAATTTCTGCAAAAGCTCAATCATGTGGAAATATTCACAGAGTGTTAAACTTCATATAGATAAAACGGGCCGTCTATTGTGACCATTGCGAACTGGCATTGAAGACTATAAACAGGTAATTTTTCTATGAATGCTGATTCTTCCGAATGCCACCCAAGATTAACACAGGAAATAGTTGTTGATGAACTGGGCTTGAATGCCATGATAGAATAGCGAATATTAAATACTCATCTAGCAGACACAAACAAAATTGACCGATGAGTTCCCAGAATTTTAAATGTAGCTCAAAATTTCTTCAACAATTTCAGAAATACAGATTTTAGAATATTGATTTAAATTATAATAGGAATAATTTTTTAGATTACCACTAAAATACTAGAAATATCCACTATAAAGAAAATCTATGAAAAAATTGATTTTATAAGTTTAGATTTTTTGTACTTTTTCAATTTTGTAACTTAGCCTTCGCTCAATATCTGTATATCTCCTATTATAGTTGCTCTCTTGTTCTAATACATCTACGTTGTTAAAGTCAGGTACATTCCCAGTTACTGCAATGTGGCCCTCAAGTTTAATTTATGTGATGCAAGTCTCGTTTTTAATTTCGCTTTGGTCGTACCAACATATGTATGTCCAATGGCATTTGTCAGACTAGTCACTGGCACATTAAAAAACACAGTGTTTTTGTTCTAAATTTAAATTCTAAATAAATTTGCCGAACGGAAATGGCATGAATTCAGTAATATTCGTACTCTATATAATCCGGAATATTTAAAAGTCAAGTAAGAAATTTTAGATTTTCGACTGTTTCAAACATTTGGTATTACTAAAAACACCTATTATCATACAACATTGTGTAGGTTTTAAAAAAATTGTTATGATGGTAATAATACACACTTTATTTACATATTTTACTACAACAACAGAATAAAATAGCAGTAACATATGCTAGTAACCGGAGAATATTAAATAGTGTCAATAACTGATGATATATGATGGTTATGTAAAAGAATTTTATACAAAAATATATACAGTAGACGCTCGCAAATTAGAACCGCTTTGTTTTTGAGGCAATTATAATTTCTGAATTATTCTAATTTCTGGACGTTTTTTTTCGTTTCGTTTCCAATGATAAAGTGTTTTTTTACGTTTATTTAACATTTTAAATGATACACTTTCACTATTTAATAGAGACTGCCAAATAATATGTACACGCGTATCAAATTTCACAAATAAACTAGCCAAAAATGTACATAAATGAGACAAAAAAAAAACAAATAGGGAAAAACATATATAATTTGGTGATTCCCCTTTTTAGTTTTACTTTATTCAAACAGAATAAAAATAAATTGGGGATTTCCTGTGTTTCAAATAACAAAAAAAAAAAAAAACGCTCAGAAATCAGAATTTTAAATTCGAATTTCAGAGCGTTTAATGTATTGCAAACATTGATTCTAATTTCTGGACGTTCGAATTACTGAAAGCTCTAATTTGCGAGCGTCTACTGTATACAACAAATTCATAAAAATTCTATTTATGAGCGTTTTTCAAACAACAAATAATGTTGGTATGAATTATAAATATGTATTTAAGCTACTTTAAATTATATACTATTTAAAAAATTCTCTCTAAATTGTTTGCAGAGAAATAACCATATACAGTAGACCGACTCACGAAAAAAGTAAAAAAAAGTATCCCCCTCAAAATAAACCTTGTTTTGTTTTATGATGATTCTCAAAATATTTCGAGTCTAGCAATGAGATCTCACGAGCTGGACCATTTTTAAAAAAGTCTTTTTATTTTTGTAAGAAACTTGCATCTTAGCTGAAGACAACATAGGTACTCAATATGGGTATCATATGAAAGGTTTTTGAGAGGCGCGGCCAGCGTCTATTGTTGGCAACGCTTTGCAGAAGACTTCGAAAACATATTTTATTGTTTGCTCCATTCCCATTTTGTTAATGTAGCAGATTACATTTAATATGAGATTTTTATGCTTCAACTGCAGTGCACTACTGCCACCACATTTTAAAGAAAACTGATGAAGGGGACCTGGAAAATACTCGAAACGATCGTATTTTCATTTCTGAAAGTGCAGAGGTTTTTGAAAGCAAAAACTCTGTGAAGTATTTTTCAGGAGAGTATCCTGATGAAGAAAAATAGCAGTCTTTGTAAAAAGTACTTATTATGTTAATTCATAATAAGGAAATTGGCCTCGAACTGAATTAATAAATTTCTAATTAATCAATTAAAAATTTCGAAAAAACAATTTTTTTTTTTTAAATAAAAATTAAAAACCAACACTTTGATCTTAATAAAATATTTATTAGAAATGGTGCTTTTGTAATGATAAGAAGATTACAAAAAATACCTCTAAATGCATTCATAAAAATAACTTTTTCTTTACAAAAAGATAGAAAAAGAAAAAAATTTATTTATTCCGGAATACTAAAAAAATTTTAAAAATACAAAAAAAGAATTATTCAGAAAATATAAATATAAATTTACTACCAAAAATATAAAGCTTTACCACAGTAAGCAGTCATGCGGTACTCCTATTCTTATAATCTACACTCTAGAGTGTTTTCTTAGTATTTTATTAGTTAGAAAAAGCGAACCATATTTTACTCTAAAACGTTCACACATTTATAATATTTTCCAATATTCGCTAAAATTTACTTTCCGTTCCAAGTATACAACTAACATTAATAAATGTTTTCCAACTACACAATATACGCATGGAGAAATAATTATAGTGTTAAATCTCAAAAGTATTTTATAATGAATTTATATATTTTCCAACACTTCTTTACAAACTATGTACAACATGTAATGTTAGCATACAATAACATATATACAGTGATAAAGTGTTCTTTCTATGTTTTTTGTGGGTGTTTATTTTATTAACATACATTTACATACTTGTATACAAAAACTTCCACATGTAAATTTACTTTAACATCAATTTAGGTAGATAAACAACAGGGATGCACAAATCACTGGAGCGTTTTTAAACGTTATAAAACATTCGTTTTCAGCGTGTCACTATTAATTAGAAATTATAAATTACAAGATCAAAGTTTGTTATGAAATTTTTTTTTTTTAAATGTCAAAAAACTTTTGTAGTCGCTATGTGTCGCTACCTTGCACATTTGAATATTTCGCAAATCTGTTGGAAATAATTCGGCCATATCCTACTTAGTAGTCCGTTTGCAATGAAATCTAAAACACGAAATAGCTGAGCACTGAGCACAAAACAAAACATTTTTTTGTCAATACCTAATTCTAGACCAACCGTGTGGGTTAATATCAAACTTAAGTTTAGACGTTGCACGAAATGCATTTTGATTTGAACGCCCATTTTCGTAGAAGGCTTCAACAATCTTAACGCGCTGCTTAATTGTGTACCTCTCCATGGTTGAATTTGTCCGACACTGAAACCACGAAGTGTGCAAAAAACTTGACGTTAACGTGTGACTTACAATTAACATCATGCATTATGGTTGGACCACCCTTTACATATGCTAGATATTTTGATTTGATTTGATTTATTTGAATATCCCATACAACAAGATTTACATCTTATGATTACAGTATGGGAATTTTAAAAGGTTAATTACATAGTTTGGGAAAAAAAAGATAAACAAATAAATAAAAATAATGTTTGATTAAAATAAAAATTATAATAATAATAATAATTGAACTAAAAATAATTACGTAAAACAAATACATAGAAAACATGCTAAGCTCACAATACTGAATAGAAATTTTGATTAACAATTATTAATTAAAAGATTATCATTGTGTTGTTAATGAGAAAAATGTTTTGTTAAATCCTTTTTGAAACTAATTACGTTGTCGTTTGTTTGGATATTATTTGGAAGACAGTTCCAAAGATGGACAGAATGCAAAAAAAAATTGTGTTTTTGATGCCTCACTACGATGTTTAAATGTTTTAAGCTTTTTACCACTGCCAGATCTCGACAAGGTTAAGCGGTTGTGAAGATATAGTGGCTCCTTCAGGTATATTATTTTATGCAGTAGAGTAAGTACCTTGATGTTCATGTTTATACCCTACACCACTATGTGGTCAGGGTATTATAAGTTTGTGCTGATGTTTGTAACACCAAAAAATATTGGTCCTAGATCCACCTTATAGTATACCGATCGGCTCAGAATTTTTTTTTATTTCGATTTAACGATGTCCGTCTGTACGTCCGTCCATCTGTCTGTCCATGCATTCTTGTGCGCACTCTACAGGTCGCATTTTTTGATGAAATTTGGTACACCGACTTATGTCGGCCCAAGGACGAAGCCTATTGATTTTGGTGGACATCGGTCCATGTTTAGACCTAGTGCCCATATAAGAGTCCTACTAAAATTATATGGTTTATACGCTGCAGGTCGCAAATATTAAGATATTTTGATGAAATTTGGTACACAGACCTATGTTGGCCCAAGGACGAAGCCTATTGATTTTGGTGAACAGCGCTCCATGTTTAGACCTAGTGCCCATATAAGGGTCCTACTAAAATTATATGGTTTATACGCTGTAGGTCGCAAATATTAAGATATTTTGATGAAATTTAGTACACCGACCTATGTCAGCCCAAGGACGAAGCCTATTGATTTTGGTTAACACCGGTCCATGTGTAGACCTAGTGCCCATATAAGGGTCCCCCCAAAATTGGCTTGGTTACAAACTGCAGGCCGCAAATATTAAGATATTTTAATGAAATTTGGTTCGCTGACTCACATTATAGAAAATTTTGACACAAGTCCCATTTTAACCCATTCGAATTTCGGGTCCAAACATAAGTTGGCTTTTAACCAGACTGGTGTAGGGTATTGTATAGTCGGCATGCCCGACTTTAACCTTTTTACTCGTTTTAATATACAAATTTTATTATCTAGAATTAATTCTTACTTAAGCACCGTACGTTGTTCCAGTTTCAGGTGAAAAAACGGTTATACACCATATAAAAAAAAAAATGATTTTTCACGACAATCAGTTTCACGTGAAAATTGTGTAGAGTTTGTTTTCACGCAAATTTAATGTACAAGACTATTATTTTTCTTGGGAAAAAGTGACATTTTGTGTTTATTGTGATTGTGTCTTTGTTATAAAATTAAAAAAATTGTTAATTTCTTCAAATTAAATTGCAATTTGAGGCATTTAAAGTTCGAGTGAAATTTTTCCACGTGAAAAACAACTTACGGGGCTTTACCAAAAAAGTTGTGACGAGGTACAAAAATTTTGAAAACGGATTTAGAATCAGTGAATTGATATGTACACGAACTTGCAAACCGTAGTCAAAAATATCTCTTCAACGAGATATTTTATTTTCTGGACTTTAGGAAATAAAATAAAATTTGAGCAGATAGCCCATATAACATTCATAAAAAATTGTATGGTAGATAGCAGATTTACTACAATGAGAAACAAGTGGCTCTAGAATTATTTTTTGCGTTCAAAATTAATACCATAGATAACAGCTGAAGCAGATAACCCCTTTTGAATATCAGCCCAAAATATAATGAATCTGTAATAATTTTGTCTATAATATATGTTGCATTTAAAGAAGCTATAAAAATGATTTATACATCCCTTAGAATTATTTAGTTACTTGTTCTAATATTTAATATTGAATAAATATAAGAATACAATTTAATTTTTGTTTACTTAATCAATATATTTATTTCGAATAAAAAAATTACTAAAATCCTCTTAAATAGACTTTCATGAAAAATGGTTTTAATATTTTATTTACTTCGTATTTATTAATAATTTAAAATATATTTTGAGGCCATTATGAGAGTAAATAATTTTTCTTGAATTAAAAACAAGTTGAATTAAAGATAAGCAAACAATTTGTCAATCATATTCAAAATAACTTATACACACACACACTTCCAATCTCATTCATAAGTACATATAAAAACACAATCGAACAGATACATAGTACAATATATTTTAAAATGCTTAATTACCACAATTTTCTGTTTGCTATACTGTTCTTGAGGAAATTCTTTAAACATGAATAATAAATAACATTGTAACGAATAATTAACACTGAAGGCAATAATAAAATACAATTACTTGTATTGTGTACAAAGAATGTATGCATGACAATAAATATTAATAAAAAAAAAAAAAAAGAATCAAATGAAAACTTTACAAACAGTAAATACACCTTGAGGTGAATGGAAATTTTGATGCTAGTAAATTTCAATAAAGCCCTATTACTGAAGGTACACAGAAAATATTATTAACCTTAAATACATATATGTTAGAAATGGTATGCCTTCGCATATAGGGTATTTTTGCAAGGCAATTTCGAAAGTAAATTTTTATTTTTTTGCCGAAATTTGTTTCAATTAATCGTACAAAATTTGCAGTTATTGATAGTATCATTTAAGTGATAGGTGCAAAATCAATTAAAATTTTAACTAATGTTATCAATTTCGTAATTAAAACTCTTTTCCAGTTTTTTCTTTATAACTATAAAAATTAACCAACAGTTGAATTCAAATTTTCTAAAGGAAATAACAACAAAAGTTTCACTTAAAGTTACAGTTAATAGCTTATTTGACTTTGTGAAAATGAGGCTAAGAATATATACAATGTTAATTGTACATTAAGGAGTATGCCATTAAAAAGTGTGGCACACATTTTCCATAATTAAATTTTTTTACCTATAATTGAAATTATTTTTCAAATGGAAGAAGAAAAAGAATACATTTTTATTGAAAAATTTATCGGACACAATGAAACTCACCAGACTGTCGCGTTTATGACCGGGAATTAAACTGGCAACCCTCTACACAGGCTGTGACTCGTGGCATCGCCCCTTAACGAGATACACCACAGTTGGCATAGTAATGAGAGTGGCTAATTGAAGTTTTGTCAGTCACAGCCTATACAATATATGTTTTTGTAATAGAAGTGCCACTTGGTATTCAGCTCGTTATAAAAAGAAGGTATCAGTAGGATTAAAAAAGAGAGTAATATTCTTATTGCAAAATAAATTGCTCATGTATTAAGTTCATTCTGTCAAAATATTTATTTTGTTTGGGATAAATATCGTTGTCTTTACAAATTTTATTGACAACGAACACACAAATATGCATATAAATAATACCCAAAGGGTACTTTTATGTAATCGTTGCTATCAAAAAGTGTTGATTTATGGCTGGTTTTACCAAATCAGAGAGTTCATATACAAGAGTACAAAATTCTCATCCCGTTGACTTTTTTACCTTATGTAATGTCTCGGTTTATATGTTCCAGCCATCATTTTCTTATTGCGGACAATTGACGAAGTTAGATTATTATAAATTTTTTAAACTGAATTTAAACTACAACTAAAAACTAGTAATTTTAAAATATTTAAGTTTTTGATTCAAAATTTGTATGGAATTCGACAAGTAAATACAAGTAGTTTTTAAAATATACCAGTGTTTGGTTAAGTGTTAATGTTATTATAGAAAATTTTAAGGCTTTATGAACTTTTTTCTATCGAAAAACACACAGATAATTTTCCTTTCGAAATATTCACATACAAATTTTAAGCACTTTTTCTACGAAAGATCTTCTGCTTTTAATGATGTTTTCTACACCCAGATAACATAATTGTTATCTCTGTGTATTGTATGCTCTGTTAATCGTTTTGGTTGCCACAACCAAGTACATGTAAAAACAATTGAAATTTTGTTTTCACAGTCAAACAATTGAAAATTATTTTGTTTTTTAACAGAACGGTAAAAATTGAATTTAAATTCGTTTGAAGTCGCTAAAAGGAATTTTTTTATAAATAACTGAACGGAAAAATATTTTTTAAATCTTTGAACGGTTGAGTAAAGTTTCCTATTCACACTAAACGCTTTGTAAATTGACCGAATTCTTTCTTCGATTTATAAAAATTAACTCATTCGTCAGTGAATTAATTCATTTGATTTGATAAAAAGAACTATTACAACTGAATTAATTCTTAACTCATTACTGCAGTTAAACGCGATTTAAATCACTACTGCAGTTCAATGATTTCACTTGATTTGGGTAAATATTGAATTAACTCACTTTAAACATAAATTTTATTAGATTTAATTTATTTGAATTTGTATTTTGATTTTTACTTATTAAAAAAAAAAAAAATTTTTTTTAAATGCCTAAAATCAGTACAATCAGTACAAATTTCAAAAAATCAGTACAATTCAGTACACGATTTTTTCATCAGTACAAGTAATCAAAAATCAGTACATGTACTGATCAAATCAGTACGAATGGTCACCCTAAACTAAACATATGAAATTAATGTTAATTTTTAACGCGTTTTCCCATAACCATGAGTTGAAATTCGGTTGTCACTGCACATCCAAAGCAGGTAAACCGGGTTCGATTTCTAGCAGGACCAATATTTTTTTATTAATTTTTTTTGTTTTTAGTTTTTATTTAATATTTATAATTAATTTGTTTAACCAGCATTTTTAATTTTTTAAAATATATATGCAAAAAAATTATAAAAAATGCTTTTTATGCACCTTAATTAATATTTAAATAATACCTTCGGACTCTTTCTACAATTACCTCTCGTCGAACTCATTTTGAATGTGTACGAAAATATTGTGATTTAAATATACACTTTGAAAATCGCAATAATTTAAAAAAAAATTAATAGTGAATGAAATCTGATGTTTTTAGAAAAAAAAATCTGTAATAGTACAGTGGATTTTTAGTACAGTAAAATATTGCGCAAAATAAATTGCACATAATTTGTTAATGCAATATGATATATATACAAATTTTGGATCTTTTTCTTTTCAAATTGTCTTTGTTATTTAAAATCGGACTTTGTCTTATGTTTAAATTTTTTTTGTTGAAATTTTAAAAAATTTTGAAATTTTGACTTTGAGCGACTTTATTTAGAAATGTCATTGAGATATTGATACACACTTAAGTTTGAAAAAGAGGGCACGGAATTAAGCTTAAATTGTGTAGAGCGTTTTCTTTTCGAAGCTATAGTTACTAAGTTATAAATTTTTTGTTGAAAAAATCGGCTGAAAAATTAAACAAATTTAAATCGCAAATTGCGCAAAATCTAGAGCCAATTTGAAGAAACTGGTTGCAGATCTGATATCAGCGCCCCCCAATTATCCTAAATCCGCTGCAATAACATCACCTTTTCTTGTAGAGCAGTGTAATTAATAAAACAATTATTTTTCAAAATTAAAGAAATACTTTTTTAACTGGACAAATTATATTTTAGCTGGTAACTGGACAATATCCAAAATAACTGGAAAATCCAGGTCATTCCAGGCCGTCTGGCAACCATAGTCCCTAATGACTCGAGATATCGATTAAAACCAATGAGATGCAGAATTAATCGTTTTTCGCTCCATCAGTTTAGAGTAAAAAAACTGATAACGTTCTTTGATTCGACGGTAAATTGTTAGTTGAATCATTTTTTGACGAACATTTATCAGCTGAGTAACCTCTGATTGTGGTTATTTTTAAGTATTTCAAACATTTACCTACATTTTTTTTAATGCAATCTGATACAAACAATTTTGGTTACGGAGTTTACAGTTCCGGAGTTTACATTTGGTTACTTTTTTTCGTTTTCTTTCAGAAACGCTGTGTCAGAATTTTTTTCCGAAACAAAATCATATGATACCTACAAGGTGAATTCAAATATGACATTTTCTAATCACTTGAATTTAATAAATCCAAAAAGTAGTTCTGAAAGTGCTCAACAGATGGGGTTAGATTTTCCCTATTTTAAAAAGAATTTTCTGTCCGACACTTCTTTCCCCCTAATTTTTAATACCGAATTCGATGATGAAGGATTTTACTTTAACTTTTAACTTTTAAGTTTTAATTATATTTTATATAAAACAGCGATAGACAGTCTGCCTTTTCAGTTTTATCAATTCAATTTATATTTTTACACAATTGAAAAATTCCATTGTAATATTTAACATTCACTAATTGGATGTAATTAAATTACTTACAGTAGAGTGAAAAATTGCCATTTCTATTTCAGCTATTTCTCCATGTCCAAAATGGAAAATATGTATTTGGTGTCGTGTAGTTTTTTTTTTTTTTCTAAACATATTTCATAAAAAAATTTAATAAAAACCTTTTATTTGTTAGTTTTTAAATTTTTTTGTTTTTCTTTTAATTTTCATTCGTATTTTTTCTGACATCAAATCAATAGGCTGTTTCATATATTTGTGCTTTTATTGTGGATTTATTAAATCCAGCTTTTTTTGATTTAATAAATCCCCTTTTTGTATGAAAAATTCTAAATCCAGGTAATTAAAAAAAAAACGCTAATTGTTTTTCTTACTCGTAAAATAGTTTGGTGTGGAAATTAGGAACGGAATTTACAACATTTTTTCAAATCCTGTTGAAGACATCTCTTTTCATCTCGAGAATGTTACATGCTTTAGAAAAACTTAAAATATGTTATACTAGATGATTATTTACAGTGATCATTTCAGTGTAAATAACATCATACTTTTCGCAATATATTTAATAGATAACTCCAAAATTCTGGTGCATGCATTTTTATCAAAAATTATGACAAAAAATCGTTACAGAGTTGAAGTCGTGTTAGATATACGAATATGTTTGTAAAATGTATTAATTTTTATTAAAAACGTCACTATTCCTCTTCATTACAGTTAGTGTTTAGCTTCATTGGTTATTAGAATATAAGCTATTAAAATTTAAAAACCTCATGAGTTACTGGTTACGGAGTTTACATTTGGCCTATAAAGTTGGTCGCAAATTTTATGTATTAACCAAAAATTGGTCGGATTGTTATAAATTTTGTAAAACAGGTGACAGTGCGTTGATAATTATCGAAATTTACAAGTCAAATGCAATCCATGCATTAGAAATTAGCTGGTTACATGGTTTTTATTACATTTTTTGATATCACTCATAAACATATCATTTATATTACGCATTTAATATTTATTTAACGTTTCCAAAACAAACAAAAACTAAAATTTAAAATATTTATTCTAGTGTAAGTTTTTAATTATCGTTAACTGTATAGAAGAAAATTATAAGAGATATTTTAATAGTACGTATAAAGTACGTTCAATGAAAGTACTTTTATTGGTAAAACTTACCATTTAAATATGAAATAAAATCCGTATTTTTTACATTTTTTATCTCACGTTTCACCACATGACGAGGTAAAGAGGAGCGATGTAGATATTGTGCTGCCGCTGCAACAGCATATGATGATATATCATCATATGGAGATGTTTTATGATGATTACGCTGCTCTTGTTGATTTTGTTGCTGTTGCAGTGTAAATCCAACAACATATTGCTCTTGTTGTAGCGTTATTAAAACAACTGCCACAAGTAGATTAAACAACCATATGTAGTTAATGTCACACATTGTCCATTTCACAGTACACAATGACACGTATGAAATTAAAAATTACGTATATATGTTGTGTATATAACTGTATATATTTAAAAATACAATATATATATGGGGTTTTAAACAGTTAAAGGAGTAGTAAAAATACACACCTACACACTTTATAATTTAAACTTTAAGGGGGTCAAATAAGTTAGTACCACAATGAGATGTTGTTATTTGGTAGAGACACGTTTAATTTAAATTGCAATTTATTGTTTAATATATAGACACGTAATTTTCTTTTGTACCACACAGCTCTTGATTAATATATAAATTTTGTCCACACACAATTGTAATCGTGCCAGAATTGTATTTGTATTAGAGTTGCTCCCGTTTTTGTTCTGTCTCATTTAAGCAATTTAATTGTATTTTAACATTTATATGTTTTGCTTACAAACACACTTACATTTGTATTTAAGTAAAATCCAATACATGTCTCCAAGGCAATTACCACTCTTACACTTTTTGTTTTATTTTTTGTTTGTTTTTGCAATCAAAATATAAATCTTTCACGTATCCGCAACAATTCACAATACTTTTGTTTCTTTTTTTAATTTAAGTGCTATTTTTATGGTAAAATCTTGTTGAACTAAATTCTCTAGGTGGTCATTAATATATTTGATATAACTAAGTATGCACAGTGGGTTTTTAGGGAAGAAATGACAATTTTATTAAGTACCAAGTAGCAAATGGTCGAACTAGTTCCAAAAAGTACTAGTTTTTTGACTAGAAATTTCAAAACTAGTTCTCAAAATAACCATTTGGAACCAGTTGTGTACTAGTTCAATGCGATGTATGTAGGGACTATTTAAACTAAATTACGAGATTTCAAATTCTTATTTTTTTTTACATTTGTTGTTAATAAAAACTCTGAGTTTGGTGCAAAACAACTGGTACGTTACTGGTACCAAAGAATCATTTCGGAACTAGTTTGGTAAATTTCTCATAAGTACCATGACATCTTACTGGCCTTCTACCTAAAACAATAATTTTGAACCATTTTGTAGATATTAGTTTCATTGAAACTAAGGAGAGACTGAAAAGATTAAATTTGAAAAATAGTTTTGAAATTCTAGTTTTATTTACATTTGTTTTTAATAATATTGTCTGAGCTTGCAAATATACATTAAAATTTTGTATTTTGATTAGAAATCATAAACGCAAATGGCTAAATTTCATAAAACGCAACGCAATAGTTTTATAAATCATAGTGATGAAACAAGGGATTGCTCGCGTTCACTTACGCAATTTTCAAGAAAATACTTTTATGACTGGCACTGTCAAATCAATCACTCATAAAACATTATCCATTTAAAAATACAAAATCATTAAAAAAAATATGTATATACATTAGAGTGTCCCTTAAAAATAGATTTGTCATTACACCCCCCAGTTTTATTTAAAATGTTTTTTTTTTTTTTTTGGAAAACGTTAACCCGTGCCGAAAGTTGGACGAAAATGGCCCCTTTTGGAAAAAAGTGTATTACTATTAAAAATTCCCAAAATTCGAAATTTCGAAAAAAAATTATTTTTTATTCCATTTATACATTTAATATAGTCAAAATAATTCATACATGGAATCTTGACTTCATCGGATATCATTAACCCACTTTAGCCTGGAATCCAAAATGACCCACAAATTCGATAAAAATGCAAAACGTGTTTTTTTTAAAGATTTTTTAAAATGCCCAATTTGGAGATGTCGATTGCTATTTGTACCACATAATAGTTGATATTAAAGAAAAAAAATAAATTGGAAAAATGATAATTCGAGTTTGTGTTTGGAGCGACTGCTTTTCAGAACATTTTACAAAAATTGTTCATTTTGTCAAAAATTTCAATGTTTTCATCGAATTTTACACAGGTTTCGGAAAAACAGCACCCAAATTTGGTTACATTATAATTATCTTTCCATTTCTTTAAAAAAAATTTAACCCTTAGTGGCCTGGGGTCAGAAAAGACCCATGGAACTTAATATTAATTATGACTACGATATGGTAAAGCCATTAAATTTATAAAAAAAAATCTCAACTGGATAAAAATAATTATTTTTTGTAGCGTGATCCATATGGGGTTAATTTTTATACTTTTGGCCAAAAACGTCCCACTAGGAAATTTACAGAATACAGTACTTTTCGCTTATAGTCACATCCCTTAGTTGCACGTAATGTTGTGACTATATCGCTAATGTGACTATAAGCCTAATTTTTTTATATGCCACAATATGGCATATAAGCAAAATCGAATATAAACAATTTATGTGATTATAAAAAAGAAAACAAATTTATTTCATTTATATATGTATAGTATACGTATTGTATACGTTATAAACAAATACATAAATACTTTGTACGTTAAGAGGTTAAATTATAAAAACTTTATTAAAATAAAGTAAAAGAAAAAAAAATATTTTGATAAAAAAAAACTTAAAAAAAATTATTGATTGCCTTCAAAACTCCATTAAATATTTTCTGATTGAAATAACGAAACTTCAAAAAGTTAAATATTTAATACAATAAAAATTATTTATAAAAAATAAAGTTTTTAATTAAAAAAAATCTGTTATTTTAGTTTGGCTTAATTTCAACGAATTTTTTAGAGCCTTTTCTTCTATTTTGTCAAACAAAAAATTGCACTCCAATTCATTTTCCATACAATACGTTCTCAAAACATCTGCGAAGTTTAAAATATCCTTTGTTGTGGGTGGATCTTTTTCAGCAATAAACATTTCGTCTTTATTTTTACAATCATCATCTTCTTGTGTAGAGTCTTCTTCGTAAACCGCCTGTAAAATTTCTTCATTGCTCAAATTTCCAAAACAAACAAGATCATCATCGCAATGCAAATATTCAGATGGATAAGAAACAACTTCGGTAATAAAATCTTCGTCTTCATCATTTTCATTGAGATCAGTATTGGTATGGAAACCAGCCTGTAAAAATTATTAAATTAAAAATTGAAAAATAAATGGAAACTTTTAACTGATATACGTACTTTTTTGAAACAGTTTGCAATTGTCTCAGGTTTCACCAACCACCATGCCCGTTTTACAAAATTTAATGCATCCAATATTGTAACCGATTTCAGATAATCTGGCACCGTCTTTCCCTTTTCTATAGCGCATAATTGCTTTTTAACTATAATCTGCCGATATTGATATTTAAAAGCATGTACAATGCCCTGGTCTAACGGCTGTATTAGTGCAGTGGTATTTGGTGGTAAAAATTTGACTTCTATATTTGACAGTGATGTGGTTACCTTATGACAAGAGGCGTTATCAATAAGTAAAATTATTTTTTTGTTCTCCTTAACCATTTCATTGTCTATCGTAGAAAGTATTTCATTCCATATTAAACTCGTCATCCAGCTGTTTTTATTGGAAAAATATTCGACTGGTATGTTTTTGTTTTTAAAACATCTCGGCTTTTTTGGTTTCCCAATACAAAACACTCGTTTATACGAACCAGTTGAATTACATATAAATAAGAGTGTAAGTCGAGATTTTTGAGTTTTATACCCCTTGGGCTGATCTCCTTTAATGAAATAAGTTGTATTGGGTAATGCTTTGTAGTATAAACCGCTTTCGTCAGCATTAAAAACACAATCTGCAGAATATTCTTTGAGCAAATGGGGTAAAACACTAGTCTTAAAATCCTCCGCCGACGATTCGTCGTTGTCCTTAGATTCTCCATGAATCTTTCCAAAGTTTATGTTGGAGCGCTTTCTCCATCGGAATAACCAACTTAAATCTGGCTCAAATTCTTCATCCAATTGAACAGCAAATTCTTTAGCTTTGTTCATAAGCATTAAACTAGTTACAACAGCGTTTTTGCTACGCATATCATTGAACCAAATCGTAAGAGCCCTTTCAATATTGGGATGATCGCCTTTTCGTTGTCTTTTAGACTTTAAGTTAGATGAATTTGCCAGCCCACGAATCTTCTCCTCGTTTTTTATAATTTTGGAAACAGTAGACACATCGATTTTGTATTTGGAGCCCAATTCTTTTCTTGTTAAAGAATTATGTTTATAGTCATTTAACAAACAAATTTTTTGTTTTACAGATAAATTCACTCGTTTACTCATTTTTTCTGTTTTATTTATTTCTTTTTAGTTTGACAGGTTTTTCAAAGCACTATTGATTAAATATCGTTAAAAAAACAAAAATGTCAAAATAAACAACACGGTTGTATTTTACCATTTGATTTTTAGTACATTTTATTGGTTTGTGGCTTAAATAGCTAATTTTATCTAAATGTGACAATATCCTAAATAATTTGCATGTAAGTAAGCTTTTAATAACCACACATAGGTGGCATATATGTCAAAAGTGATTATATCGCTAATGGACTATATCGTTAATATTTTGTATGAATTTGACTTATAGAGGGCTGTAAAAACGTATATTTCGGATTATATCGCTAAATGGACTATAAGCGATGTGACTCTAAGCGAAAAGTACTGTAACACCTTTCATAATTTGCGGAAAAATATCACTTTGAATGAATAAAAAAATGTCCACTTGATAAAAATAATTATTTTGAGTAACTTGATCCATATAGGGTTAATGTTATCACTTTTCAAAAAAAAGACCCTCTAGGAAATTTACAGAATAACATTTATCAGATTTTTATTAAATTGGGATATGCGAAAGGTGTTATTCTGTAAATTTCCTAGTGGGGCGTTTTTCAACTAAAATTTTTTTAAAAATTAGTGAAATCGATTTGAAACCCTAGAGCTGATTTATAGGAACAAGAAGAAGAAAACATTTTTACAGAAAAATTTAACAGACTCAAGGGAATCACCAGACTGCCGCAGTTTCGTCTCACCCAAAGACTCGTCAGTGGTTAGTTTATGTGTCAACTGATCAAAGTAATTTTTTAATTGTTAATTTGTCTCTATATGAAGAACTTTCTGCATAGGCTATGACTCCCTCTGCATAGGCTATGACTCGTAGTATCACCTTTTAACAAGATACACCACGGTCGGCATAGCGGTGAGTGTGGCTAATTGAAGTTTTTCAATCACAGCCTATACAATGTGTGTTTTGTAATCAGAACAGTCAGAATTAACTAATATTTGAGCAATTTATTTTTAAACTAGAATGTTTCCCGTTTGAATGATTTTTCTCCTGATGTATTATTCTAAGTTTAGGTAAATGAATTTATATTTAATAAAATTAATTTTTGTATAAATCTTTAAAAATAGCAGAAAAAGTTAGCAGACTTTTTTGCCAAATACTAGTAAAATAAGAACGGCAAAATTAAAACTGTTAAATTTACCGAATTTTAGTTATAGAGCAATTCCATATGAAAGCGATCACCTTTTGGACGACCCCTCTCCGATTCTAAAATAAATAGTCTCAATCGATTGCCCAGCAAAAAATAATGTACCTACATATTTTTTTTTTTTTTTATAGTGACTGGTTTAGTGGTGGTGTACACCACTGTCATGTGACAAAATTGAAGAATTCTTCATAAGGGACCTCATTGAAAGTTGAAACTACTAAAGCGATCGCAACGAGTGATAGCTCGTTGGAAAGGTATTGAATCAGGCTTTAATTGAAAAATAAAATTTTCCTAATTTTTATCAGAAATTTACCTTTTTTCCCATGAAAATTAAATTTTCCCATGAAAATTAAATTTTCCGATATTCCACAGAAGCTCCTAAATTTTCCGGCTAATTTTTTTTTTTGGATTCCTCATAATTTTTGCTTTAAGAATCAGCAATAAAAAAATGGGCACCGACTCCTTGTTTGGACAGGAGAGGAGCATTTAAGAGACCACCTTGTTCTCATTGTTTTTATATTTTTTATAATTGAATTATTTGTAATTATTTAACATTGTTTTATTTTATTATTAAAAATACATTTTAAAAATTATTTTACAGTTAAAAATACATTTATGAAGAAAAAATCTTTCTTATTTTGCTGCTTATACTTAATTACAATATTTATTAAAAATTTCAATTGTCTTGGCATCATTATAAAATTAAATTAACTTTAAATTTAGCACGTCGGCAGACGAAGAGTACCGCTTTACATTAATTGACATATCAGAAATATTTGGTATGAAGCAATGAAACTTTTGCGTTCCAGTTAAAGTTTTGACATTATTATATCTGTTCTGAATTCGTCGCTCCATGGCATCGTGTTCTTTTTGAGTGCATAAAACTGTGTTAATGGCAATTTCCTTGCTTTGAATCCACGAAAACAAATGTTGTACATTTAAGATCTGGTCAGTATATGGTCTTTGCAAACTTGCCTTAGTCGCCATGCGTTTTAGGGTTCCCCCTAACGCATCGCATGGGCCCTTACCGTGGGACGTCGCAAAAAAGTGCCACTCGACCTTGCAGTTTTGTTCTTCTTCAATTATGCAAAGATTGTAAAAATTTTTTTTATTCTTGTACTGAGAAGCCGCGCCGTCTGAGAAAAACGTTACTTTGTCGATTGCATCGAATTTTGATCTTAAGAATTTAAACAGTTTCTTTTGAAATAAATAAACGGACACATAATTATGAGCTAAACTCTCCGCGACAACAACAAGGTTTGCGGTCTGTAGTTCGTTATCTTCGTTTTTGAAATAAATGCAAAAAGGATGCACCGTGCACTGGTCGTTTGCCCAGTGATAAGCCTGAATTTCATCCTGAACGAGAAAAGTGTAATTCTCGGCAAAGTCGCTTATCACAATGAATTCATTTTGGGCTAATTTCTCCTTACTTTCCTTTAGAAATTTCGATTGCATCTCGGATATGAAATGGTGCGCCTTCAGTTCATTCAACTTGAATCCGAATTTCTCGATGAATTCCGGAATCTGCTTTACCACGGTCTCAAGGGAACATCTGCCGCTGCTAATTATCCACTGTTTGAAATGCACCTCCTGAATTAACAGCTGTTCAAACTTTTCCGCCAAATATTGCTCTAGCTCGTCAATCTTCGGACAATTGTCGCATTTGGACAGATGACAATTTTCCGTGGGGTATGCGCACAACGACTTCGACAGGAGGTCCCTATATGTTTCAATTTCACCGTGAAATACTTTCAATTTCTTGCATGGAAAGAACATTAATTTGATGTTTTGATGAAACATGCAAACGCAGACTAAATGCGTTCCGTGCCTGTCTAATGCCAGCACGCATTCTTTTGGTCGTAGGATGGCAAACTTAGAAAATCCCACTTTTTCTGCTGGGTATTTCTCTTTGAACTGATGGTATGCTTCGGATAGATTACATAATAATAATCTGCGCTGCTCGTGTACTTTTTCTCCATCTTCACGTGTGATAACATAGTCACGTGTACCTGGGCAGGCGCGGCTGTTGTCATCATTGCAGTAAAAATCTTGAATCAATTTCACCGTTGCTTCGCTGAGGGTCCTTGAGCCAAATTTCTTGGTGGGAGTCGCCAATATGCCCTTCTGTCGAACTAATTCTTTGCTTCTTCTCGCGATGTAAAAAGATGTTTGAAACTGTTCAGAAATCTTGCGTATAGACCATGATTGAGGCAGCACAGATAAAATGAGATATTTCTCCGGAAAAGTGGTCGCTAAATTGAATTTTCTTTTCAACTGCTCAATCATTTGTTTGCCGTCATCAACGTCATCTGCTTGACTGCATTCGTTATCAGAGCCTTCATCAAATATTGTCGCGATTGCATATTTATGGAAAATCCGTGTTTTATGACTTGTTTCTGCACGTGTCATTTTAGGCGAAATATTTATTACCTGGTAATTTAAAAACTTTACAAAACATTTTATGACCTGTAGCCTCAGTCGGGTTTGGTGTGCCATTACATGCCACTGCTGCTATTATCCATGGATTTATGGCCGATCTTGTGAAGGCAGGCAGACCATATTCACTACACACTCAACTTGGGGCTCTTAAAAAAAATTGATTTTTTCTTCATAAATGTATTTTTAACTGTAAAATAATTTTTAAAATGTATTTTTAATAATAAAATAAAATAATGTTAAATAATTACAAATAATTCAATTATAAAAAATAAAAAACAATGAGAACAAGGTGGTCTCTTAAATGCTCCTCTCCTGTCCAAACAAGGCGTCGGGGCCCATTTTTTTATTGCTGATTCTTAAAGCAAAAATTATGAGGAATCCAAAAAAAAAAATTAGCCGCAAAATTTAGGAGCTTCTGTGGAAAATCGGAAAATTTAATTTTCATGGGAAAATTTAATTTTCATGGGAAAAAAGGTAAATTTCTGATAAAAATTAGGAAAATTTTATTTTTCAATTAAAGCCTGATTCAATACCTTTCCAACGAGCTATCACTCGTTGCGATCACTTTAGTAGTTTTTTTTTTAAAACAACTTTCAATGAGGTCCCTTATGAAGAATTCTTCAATTTTGTCACATGACAGTGGTGTACACCACCACTAAACCAGTCACTATAAAAAAAAAAAAAAATATGTAGGTACATTATTTTTTGCTGGGCAATCGATTGAGACTATTTATTTTAAAATCGGAGAGGGGTCGTCCAAAAATTTGCCAATTTTGATCGTTTTCATATGGAATTGCTCTATATTTAATCTAACTTTTAGTTAATTGAAAATAACAAATTGTACTGTAAAATCTGCAGAAAATTTTGCTAAATATTAGTAGACTAAAAATAGCAAAAATAAACTGTTATATCTACAAAATTTTTGCTATTTTTAAGCTAAATTTAGTAGAATGCAAATAGCAGTCTATACTGCTAAAATCAGTAGAAATATTTGCTAAAAAATTGTAAGCTGCTGTTTTCACAAGGCTCGATTTTTATTTACACTTAAAAAAAATAAAAAAAAAAAACTTAGAAAATTAAAATTTTTTTATTTTACTTTTAGGCTACTAATTATTTAGCAAATTTTTTTTTGTTTTTTGCTGATTTTAGCAGCTCTATATATAACTAAAATACTGTACATTTAACAGTTTTATTTTTGCTGTTTTTATATTACTAATACATAGCAAAAATAATCTGCTAATTTAGCAGTTATTTTCTGCAGCCGCATTTCTAACTAATTTTTAATAGTTTTAACTAATTTTCTACGGACTTTTTTCTATAAGTGTAACGAAATACTGAACCTACACAAAATGTGTATTTTTTAATAAAAATTAATGAAATAAAATATTTGAAGTTATTCGAGTTACTCGAGTAATTGTTAAAACTTACACGATTAACTGAGTAATTTTAAAACCTAAAAATCGAGTTACTCGGTTACTCGAACAAAGCCAACTACGAGTAATTTGGATGCCCTAATATATAACCACATATTTTTCATTTTTTACTTGTGTTCAGCGGGTCAATTATATTTCTATCTATCAATTATAATATGTCAAGATAATTTAGATGCTAGGGCTATAAATTGGCAATCTGAAGTCATATGTTCGATTCTCAGCACACACAAATTTTATAAAAAAAATTTTTTTTAAAACTTAATTTTTTTTTAAATGTATTTTTAGATTAATTTTTTTTTTGTATGCACTGGTAATGATATAGGTAAGGACTAGGGTTTTTAATTTCCCGATATTTTCGAGCTCCCGGGAATCGGGAATTTTTTTATAACTTTCCCGGGATTTCCCGGGAATACTAAAGTAATTTTTTACTCATATTTTAACAGAAAATACTACTTTTTGCTCGAAAAACATAATATGTTCCACTTTGACGAAAACTGATAATGCAGAAATGTGTTTTTTGCATTTAATTTCAATGAAAAAATTGTAAATTATATGATTTAGAAAAAAATTTGAAAAACGCTCATTGGGATAAAACGACCTAAAAATAATTGATTTCTTCCAGCAAAAATAGACTTAAGAGGGTAAATACTGTAACAGCAGCAATTTTAAAAGCATACTTGACCGGTTGTCAAAAATTTAATTAACAATATTTTTTAATTTTATTCTTTTATTTAAAGTACATGTTATTGCAGTATTTTCAAAAATTATTAGTTTTGAATTTCGCCAAGCAAAACCGATAGGGTTATTGGATTGTAAAAAATGCAAAATCGGCTGCCACTGCGCACCCTTCATTAATTATCGGAAAATAAAAATGTAAAGTCATTCTTAATGCCAGATAAATTCTCTAGTCCTTTTCGTGGCCCGATTTTTATTAAAAAAATTTTTTTTTAACAAAGTTGCCACACAAATTTAAGAATTACAAAAAAATGCAAGAATTACTTGGGTATATTACATTTAAATGACTAAAATTAAAAAAAAAAAATATCTACGATAAGGACTAGAGTTTTTTGTTGCCTACGAAAGAAAAAAAACCGCGTTGAAATCGGTTTACCCGCTTTGGCTGTACAGTGGCAGCCGATTTTAAACTCATGGTTGTGGGCAAACGCGTTTAAAGTTTAAAAGTAGCAAAACAGCAAAATTTCATAAAAACCGTGTATTAATAAAATTTAGATCTCCTAGTTTAACCGATTGGGACGAATTGGTTGAAGGATATGACGTGCTTTCGCCCATCATTAAGGAATTGTCACTGGCTTTTCTTTAAAGAAAATTCCATCTTTGGATGTAGTTTTTATATCTTTGTTCTGCGTGTTATGCGATATAGGGCTCTAATAAAAAAAAGTAAATAAAAATGCAACCAAAAAATGGTATACACAAATTTAACGCATAGAATATTACTGTGAGACTACAACATATTTTACAAAAAAAAAAAACCTGTGGAAATTTTATTTCTGTCGAAATCGGGATCATATAGTGAAGAGTTTTCTCTATCCAAATAAAATTTAAAAAAATCCAAACAAATTTCTTTCCATAGTCGATACTCTTCTCATGGACATCGTTGGAGATCTCCTTTAAAAAGGTAAAATATATAGAGATTTTTCAAGATATGCTTATTTTTTGGCTTTTTGCGGATATTCAAGCTAATTTACATGGTTGTTTTAGTGTTTTTTTGAATTCCCGGGAATTATAGGGAAAATTCCCGGGAATCGGGAAATGAAAAATAGGCAAAATTCCCGGGAATTGCGTCCCGGGAATTCCCGGGTTAAAACCTGGGAATTCCCGGGTTAAAACCCAGGACAGATTTTTTTATTTTTCGTATGCTAGTTTTTAAGCATAACTCATTATTTCGCGCGACACTGTCTTTACACTGGGTAATATTATAAAATTCTGATTTGAAAAATTTTAAGACTTGGTGTGATATTTTTCTAAATAAATTAATAAACAATACATTATACACCAGAAAAGTTACTGATTGTTTAAAACAAAGATAAAGCATTAAATACGTTTGGGATTTTAGCATATTTAATTCCTTTAACGCAATTAATATATATTCCGATAAAATAAAATTGAAAAAACTAATATACATGTGCTTGTGCAAATTCAAATGTTACTGACACTTTAGAAAACATTGTTTTCTGTTGTTGTTTCTACATGAATGGATGTCACTTCATTGCTAGATCTGTCAAAACAACAAAGTAGTACATTGGAAGATGACAAAGCAAATTGTGGAAAATTTTTTGTTGATGTTTTTGTTTTTTCTTTGATATTTTAAATGTTTAATAACGCTCCTAGACGAGAACAAGAAATTCTCATTGAGTTTGTAATTTAACTTAACAAATATTTCCAGAAATTTTAAAAACGTCGTCCCCTGACGATTTCCTGAAGCAATAATGAAATCCGGATAGGGACATTCCTACATCGAATTATTTTTCACAATTTGTTAAATACGTTTGGGATTTTAGCATATTTAATTCCTTTAATGTTTTTTTTTTTTTTAATTTATAAAAATAGAGCACCATTTTTTGAAATATTCAAAAACGAAGTATATTGCAATTTCATATCCTTTAATTTGAACCCCAATAAATCACGTAGTGTAAATACTTGTTAGTACACACAGAAAATTAGATATGTTTCTGGTTATTTTTAAAATACGAAAACAAAATCCAATATCTTGGTATATTAATTTAAGCACAAAAAGTATATTCTAACTAGAATCATATTTACTTTAATAAGATGCATTTTAAATTTAAAAAAGGTTAATTAAAAATGCGATATTAATCGTCTTATGATGTAATAGTAGATTTAACTACGATTTGGGTACATTATCACTTTTGTTAAGACATTTTAGTAAAATTTTAAGGAATTTTAAGTTTTAAGAATGCTTTATTTCGCGAATAAAAATTGGCGAAAATTTTGTATCAACCTTAGTTAGATCAGAGACAAAATTTTGAGAAATTTTATTAAATTCGGAAGTGATAAGTTTCAAAATATTAATTCTTTAGTTTCTTATAAATGAAATACGCCTTAAGAAAGAAATTTTTTTTGATAATTTCTTACTTAAGTAAAATTTTAGTAACAATTCATTCTTAGTGCTGACTATAATGCGGGCCTTTAAAAAAAAACTTTTACAAAAACTACCAAAAACGTTTTACGAAATTGTTAACAAACATACATTAGCTTGAATGATTTATCCAATATCTTTAATTAATTCCGTAGTCACAATATCACAACATATTCCATACATATTAATATAAATAATATTGATTAATATCATTACAACTAATTTATTATTCACCCCACTGTGCAACGTGACACTATACTACCAGAGAATATTTTAATTTTATATTATAAAGATTGCCACAAAAAACTTTTAGCAACCACGGCCTACTTGGCGTATAAATAACAAGAAATTCTTTTATTTACATAAATGGACGTGATTTTTTACAATTTTTTTTTTAAGATTTTGCTTTTATTTGAATATACTTTTTAAATATTTAGAACTTTTCCACCGCTTATTTAATTTGTTTGTATTATGATTTTTTTTACATCAAAACTGTATATTTTAGTAAATCCTCCTTAATTAACTTTTGTATAATTTTATTCCAGTTTTAATATTTTAATTTATTTTTTTATTAAATTAGTTATTAAATTTTTTAACATTTTGAATTAACTTTTAACTTATTTATAAACGTTTTAATCTTTTGTCATAAATAATTTTAAGCAATTTTTTTTTATAGATTTCACTGCCGTTAGAAATCGAGCTCATTCTATAACCGTGTTTAAATACCAACTAACTTCAAATTCTTCCATATCAATATTAATATATAAAAATGTGTAGTATAGAGTAGCCGCTGTTTTGTATCCTTCCAATTTTTCTTGTATATTTTTTTTTTGTCGAATAACTAACACTTGTAAGCACACCAACACGTATATTTCGTAATGTCAACAGAGAATTGTTTGTGAAAGTTTTTAAGTTTTTCGCCTTTTTCTATTATGTTCTTGCAAAAATACACTGTTTCAAGAATAATTTTCTTGAATGAATTTCCAACGCATGCGCCTTTTTGCAACTTCTTTGGAATGTTTATGTTCTCTTCTCGTAGGTGTCATTCAAACACCTACTACAGTATTTTTAGTATTATCCTGTTGTTATGAGTGGCACAACCTAGAGTTTTTTTATTTTTTTATTTATAAGTTCTTGAATATTGATGTTATGCGTTGTTTGTTATTGTAAAAACTTAAGATTCAACAGTTTTTTTATTGAGCATTCCTGTGTTTTTCCTTAGTTTTATGTGGCAACATATTTATAGTGGGTGTTTTGAAGCAGCTTAATGCTTTTTTTTGTATTTAGTAATTCCATTTTGTGTGGGATATTTTTATTTTTAGTTTTATGTTGGCGGTATTTTGTTGAGGGGATTTTGACCAAACTTACAATTATATAAGAACGCTGATTTCTACATTGTTGTCTAGTACCAAGTGTTAAGCCTTTTACAATTAAAGTTATATGTCTTCCATATTTTAAGCTTATTTTTAGAAAAAGATATTATTTGTTTATTTCAAAATTGATTATCTCTTTACAAGACCATAAATATTTAAATACTGTCACCAGAATACTGATGATATTTTATGACTTTCTCGTTATTTTAAGAAAGTTCTTCTAAAACTAAGTGATATAAAGAGTTTTCCAGTAGGAATGGCTATATGTTAAAATTGAATAAAAAAAACTTTAAATCTGCTGGCCCGCGGTGGAAAACCGCAATTTAAAAATTTAAATTTATATTTGGCCGGTGTTTTAAGGGGTCCAGTTTGCGAGCATTGAGAAAAGGACACAATTAATTGGAAACTGCTATTTTAGAAAGGTAAAACTAAGAAAAGAAAATATCAACATCCTCACAGAGCCTTTTGAATATCTTTAAACACCAACTGGAATGATTATAGAAATTATAGGAAAATTAATCTGGAATATTACTATTTAAAGAAACTATATGATTTTTTCTCCAAATTATAAAGCTTTGTTAAAAACTGCTAAAAAAAATAAGTAATCGAACATAAATTTAAAACCTGCCATTTCTCAAATTCGAATCAATCAAAATTGTTTTCTTGCCACATTCGCATTCAATCAAACATTTCTTCTTGACACAATCATTGTTTGTTAAAAAATTTGCATTGGCAGAGCAAGTTCTGCTGAAACGAGTAGTGATCCTTTGTTACACTCAGGGAACTTTTCCAGTAAGAATATTTCAGTTTCGTTATTTCAAGTGAAAATGACATTCATTTGTATAAATAATGTAAGTTTTAACTTCATTCATAAGCCATAAAAAAACAATATAAAGTACTGAGGAAATTCAGTTATATTACTTTTTTTAAAAAACTAAACCAAAAATATATAAATAAGCAGGCACCAGAAAACGTTTTTTTTTTTTTTTGTTTTTATCAAAAATAAATATCACTAAAGTTCAAAATGTTTTTATTTCTCAATCGAAAACAAAAAATTTCAAATCTACTTTAAAACAAAAATATCCCTCAAGTTGAAATTACAAAAATATCTTTAGGTATAAATATCAAAGATAAAAAAATTGATAGAAAAATAAAACTGTTTAAAACGTTTTAAAAAACTTTTTTTTTTTGTTTTTCATCTTTGTACTAAGTACAAAAATATGAATAGAATTTTAAAATTTTTGTTTTATTTTTATGGTGGAGATACTATTATGGTTTTTGGTTTCAAATCTGTAGAAAATCATATAATATCCTAGAGTGAACTGTTGAGCGGTATATACATACAAACATATATTGCAAATATTTTTTTTTTTTTGCTAAAATGTTTGCCAATTGACCAGCATTTTGCACTAATATTATTCATTTTCGGAATGAAATCGCTATATAAGTTTTCTAATTAAATTTTTGCACCATGAAACCTTTTTCGCATTCCGCCATTAATTCGCAATTTTTTAAGTGCAGATTTTTAAAATTTATAACCTAGGGACCATAATACCCATATCTCATACCAAAGTTTGGTAATTAGTTCGCAAAAAAAAATTGCCAAAAAAAATTAGCAAAAAAAAATTTTTTTTCCATTAATGTATTCTCTTGCAGAATATAAATTGCTGATTAGGTTTCTTAACTATTTTTTTGTATCATAAAGGCTTTTTTCGCATTCCGTCAATATTTTGCAATTTTTTGAGTGCGGTTTTTTAAAATTTTTAACCTTAGGACAATAATTCCCATATCTTATGCCGAAGTTGGTGGTTAGTATGCAAAAAGTTTCGCGAAAAAAAATTTAGCAAAAAGGAAAATTTTTCCATCAACATATTCATTTGAAGAATGTAAATTGCTGACTGAGTTTTTTAATTTATTTTTTGTACCATAAAGCTTTTTTTCGCGTTCCGCCATTATTTTGCAAATTTTTAAGCGCGTTTTTTTTTTTAACTCACAACCTAGGGATTATAATACCTATATCCTATACCAAAATTATCTGGTTAGATTGCAAAAACAAAAAAAATTGGGAAAAAAAAAATTTCCAAAAAGGAATAGTTTTGCATCAATATACATATGTATATGTATGTAAAATATGTATAGCAGAATGTTAATCGCTGATTAAGTTAAAAAAATTTTGAGTGCGGTTTTTTAAAATTCATAAATTTGGGACTATGATACCCATATCTTATGCCAAAGTTTGGTAGTTCGTTTCGCCAAAAATAAATTTTGCAAAAAGGAAAATTTCTGCATCAACATATTCGTTTGCAGAATGTAAATCCCTGACTGAGTTTTTTAATTTATTTTTTGTACCAAAAAGCTTTTTTTCGCGTTCCGCGATTTTTTTGCAATTTTTTAAGTGTGGATTTTTAAAATTCATAATCTTGGGACTATAATACCAATATTCTCATATCAAAGTTTGGTGCTTAGTTTGCAAAAAAAAATTCGCGAAAAAAATTTTCCGAAAAGAAAATTTTTTGCATCAGTGTATTTGTTTGCAGAATGTAAATTTCTGATAAGAATTTTTAATTAATTTTTTGTACCATAAAGTTTTTTTTCGCGTTCCGACATTAGTTTGCAATTTTTTAAGTGGGGTTCTTTAAAATCCATAACCTAGTTACTATAAGACATATATCCTATACCAAAATTAGCTAGTTAGATTGCAAAAACAAAAAATCACGACAAAAAATTTTGCAAAAAGGAATAGTTTTGCATCAATATATTTGCTTGCAGAATGTTAATCGCTGATTAAATATCAAAATTAAATTGTTGTACCATAAAGCCTTTTTTCGCGTTCCGCCATTATTTTTCAATTTTTTAAGTGCAGTTTTTGTGGTTAGTTACTCACAAATCCTATGGTTTTAATGACCACAGTTTGCCTTTTGCACAAAATTATTCAGCCTATCATGCTTTGTAGAAGTCTTTTCGGCTGAAATTTTTATTACTTTTTAATAACGCAAAGGTATATATCATTGGATGCAGAAATGTGTCTATATGAATGTTGTTTTAAGAATTTTTACAAAATTTATATGTAATTGTAATCAGAAAAAACTAAAAAAAAACGTTTTAAAACGTTTTATTTTGTTTTTTCCTCAATACAAAAAAAACGTTTTTTTTTTGTTTTTTCCTCAGTACAAAAATATAAATAATTCTCAACTTTCCTGAAAATATCAGTACGGATATTTTTTAAATTTTGTTTTCGAAAAGAAAACAAAAAATAAAAAAATTGATGAAAACAAAATATCCATCAAGAAAAATAAATTCATTTGTACACAAGTGATTTTTTTTTATTGAGGAAAAAACAAAATAAAACGTTTTAAAAGTATTAATATCGGGTGCCTGTAAATAAGTAATTTTTGGTTCGCTACAATCAAAAATATAAGAAAATTTAAGTTGAATTTAAAGAAATGTTTGTGGCCCTGTATTTAAATAAAATTTCATTTGTTTCTAAATACACTTACAGCTGTCTTTACATACCAAATATTTTAAGTCTACTTTTAGTAACACTTGTAATTTAAAAATTTAATTTTATAATATGTTGCATTTTTTAATTGTCATTTTATTTAACTTCGCGTTCCCTGTTCTATCTCAAGTGAAGACACCCAATTTCAATTTTATTGCAATATCATGATATCGCTGGTATGCAAGAGGCTCTTGCAATGATGCCTACCATCAAATGTTACTTTTTGTTTTGATTTTAATTTTTTAATCAAATAATAACACAAAAATTTGGTAAAAAATAATGGGAACGGGTTTAATTGTTTATTATTTGTAGATAAAAATTAATGTTTCATAAAATTTTGTGATTTTCGAAGAAAAATCTATTATATTTTTTAGCCATGAAATGGTCAAGTGTTCTCCACCACCAATTGATATCATTTTGACGTTTCTCTGCAATGGTTTTGACATTTCATATCATATAATTTATTTCATTTTTAGACACTAGTAACAGGGGGTGTATTAGGTTTATCATTTCATTTGATATACATATATACTTATTGGTCGATGAAAAAAATTATATATTTTTATGTCAAGTCACCATAATTTTACGACGATCTGTATTGGGAATGCCTCATGATCTGAAGTGGCCTTGATTGTCAAGTTACGGAATGGAAATATTTGAGAGACCGTTTTATGTTTATTTAGCTCCGAAATTATATCAAAATCTTAATAGGCAGTTCCGGGTTAAAAATTAAATTGTAATTCCTACACTAAAAAAAATAAAGTCAGCAAAAAATGTTGCTGTGTCATCAAATATTTAGTCAGGAGCGTGCTTGCAAAAAAGTTTGTAATTTCAGCAAAAGTAGTTTGCTGAAAATCACCGAGCTGATTTCTATCAAAAATAGTAATTTCAGCAAAAGTTTTGCTAACACTTAGTCGATTGCAAATGAAAAAATTCTTGCTAAAATCAATAAAACTTCTTCCTAAATATTAGTAGACTGAAAAAAAATCTCAAAAAATTTTGAGAGAAATTGTACTTTAGTTAATTTATTTTCTGAAAACTTAAGTCTAAAAATTGTGTTTTTGTGATTCTTTCGAACATTATAAAAAATCTCCAGACGATAATTCTAAATAACAAAAAAGGATAAAAACTACGGCTTTTATATTATAAAAACTTTTTTATTAAAAAATCGAAAATGAAACCAAACAAATTACTCAAACGACTGAAAAAATGTCTGTCAGTGTATTTAACATAATCACTACCCTACGGGAAAAGGGGCCGGCCCAAAGTTACATCGGTCGGTCTTTTTGTTTGAAACAGACACGTCCATTTAACATGGCGTTGTCATTGGAAATGACCAATTGCCACAGTTTAGACATCTTGTGACACGTTAGGTGCTCTAAAAATAGCTTTTCAAATAAACTAATAAAAAATTAAGAATTAAAAAAAATCTACTTCGCGTCTAAGTAGGGCTCGATAACACAATCTTCCGTTTGTAAGGCAAACGCTCTACAGTCTGAGCTAATGTTGCTTGTGCATGGTGACTGGCTGATGGTAAATTTATATATTTTTCGTTTCTGTTCAAATAAAAAAGAAAAAGAAAAAACAAACACTACAAGCAAATAAAAAAAAAATGGAAAATAAAAAAATAGAAAAGAAAATTTAAAAATCAATTAAAAATTAGGAAACTACCTCAAAAATTCTGATAATATAAATGAAAATTTAATGAGGGGTATGGTATGTCTAGTTGATCTTTTGTTTGGTAAATGAATATTTTTTTAGTCTGACTCTAGATCATAAATTAATATCACTTTCTGTTTAAAACATTTTTCCAATTAAAGAAAGATGATACAATTTTCACAAGTAAATTGCAAAGAATAAAAAATTGAAAAGAATTCGATAAGGCCAGGAAGACATAATACGTATTTTCGGCTTTCGCTACAAAGCCATCATCAGTGTCATTTGCCTTGATTGGGTTAATAATTGATAATCGTCTAATTATGTGAAAGTTGAAAGCAAATCGAATAGGTTAACAACTCAACTAGAGATCTAGAGTCAGACTAAAAAAAACATTCATAAATAAAAATTTTAAAAATTCCCCTTAAATTAAAAAGGAAATTAGAGGAAATACCAATTATTAAAACTAAAACAGCTTTAACATTAAAACACGTTGTAAATACAAAACTTAAAATTTCTTTGCAAAAAATTATAGAAATTTAAAATAAGAGCTAAAATAAGCAAATCGTAAAAAATAAAGTTACAAATAAATAAAAAAAAGTAAAATAAAAAAAAAATATTTTTAAAAATATGCCGCAAATTTTGTGAAAGTAACGGATCAGAAAATACTTAGAAAATTAATTTATTCTATTTTTTTCATATTTGTACTAATTTAGTAACATGTGACCGGTCACGGGATTGGTTCTTGGAATGCAATTGACTCCTCATTCCCCGTAGGATATTTATAAACAATTGTTTATACATTAACATTTTATCTTTTGGTGTCATTTTGTTTTATGTATGAAGCAAAGATACAAAAATTGTTCACGGTTGTAGTTATTATATGTCGTAGAAGAGCTGTGTATATGTAAGTATAATTTTATTCGTCCGCACTACATCAAATATCTAATCTGCAACATCTACATCTCGTCTGTCTGGTTTTTGTCCTTATAGTGCGTAATAATTTTGACAGCAACATAAATAAGTAAAACATTAGTTTAAAATTAGTTTAGTGCTAAAAAAATATAACTGAAACTTTTGCTGAAAACACAATGTCAGCAAAAAAGTTGCTGAAAACTAGTATACTTGATATACAAGATGTTTTATTAATTTTTCTACTAATTTTTTTGAGTGTATAGTAAAACTTCAGTAATTTATTCCAATATATGTAATGGTTTATTAAAAAACCTAAAAAACCAAACACATGTTGCATTTAAAATTAATAAACCAAAATTTTTACAGTCTGCAACTTTTAATATTACTTATTTTTATAGACTACACATTTTATATGTTTTAAAATTGAAAACTTTTATATGAACTGTTGTTCTTTTTTTTTTTTTTTTGCAAACAATATGTACAAACCTCTCTGCATTCAATTCATATATTCAAGTGTTTGTATATGTTGTGATATAAAAGTTCAACCATAAGAGAATTTAGTGCTTCATCGGCTTAATAACATATAATACAAATGGACTGAAATGAACAAATCTGAACAGAACAGGAGTGGACTCAACAAAACTGCACTCAACTGGACTGGCTTTTGCTATAAGTCCAACAGAGTTATACTTGTAGTGTTTTTTTTTTTTTTTTTTTTTTTTTTTTTTGTAAAAATAAGTAAAATTGAAAAAGTTTTAACAGTATAAACTACACACCAAACACAAAATAAAAAGTGCAAGACTAAAGAGCACCATATAAAATCCATTAAAACAGTCGACACGCTTCCTGAAAGGTCAATGCATTTTTTATTACAACAAATGTAACAACTAGTAGTATGACTACTACAGACATACTATACAATCAACATGTCTGCATAATAATATATTGTTGGTAGTAAGTTGCCGCTACCATTTTACTTCGACAAACATAATAGAGTGGGTGTTGTAACTACTATGTATTACCATAGAGATGTTGTAGAGCGTAGAAAAATGAAATTTTAAAAACTTGCCTACCACAACATTTAGTGTTTCAACCACATACAGACATTTTTTTAGTAGAACCTATCGTTTATGTTTTGTAAGCAAGCTTTTAGCAAACTTCTGTAACTACTACATACAAAATTTAACGAAATAAAAAATAAAACACAAAAAATACATACTTACTTACATCAAAAATGCAGCTATTGTCAACGGTTTTATATTTCCTGTGAAACGGACGAATTTTACAATGCATTTAGCAACACACCCATTTCAAACACTAAGAGACACACATGCATAGACACACAAGGTATGTGCTTATAGGTATGTTTGTATATAAAAAAAAAGTTATGAACTCAAAATGACTTAAAAGCACCGGAAATGAAACGGATGCCATGTTTGCGAACTTAAAATGAGTGCATTGTTATTAAAGGTTGTCAGCATTATTTCACCAAATGAAATCTTACTAACGCTCCTATTTCGTAAAACACTTCGGTGAAGTGAACTTTCTATATCTGTTATTTATGCAACAAATACAATTTGTATGGAAGGCCTATCAATGCAGAATCGCAGATCTTAATGAACTTTCGATATGTTGTTTTAATCGATTGCCAATGAAAAAAAAAATCCGGGTTAAAATCGATTCAACTTTTTGCTAAATATTAGTAGACTGAAAAAACTCAAGAAATTTGTATAGAAACTATACTTCGTTAATTTATTTGCTGAATATTTAAGTCTAAAAAGTGTGGTTTTGTGATTCTTTTGAATATTATTTAGGAAACTTCGTAAAATACAAAAATGTCAGACTTTCAAATTAGTAAATAATTCTAGACAACAAAAAAGGAAATAAACTATGACTTTTATATTACAAAATATTTTTCTTAAAAAAGTGAAAGGAAACACAACAGAATTATCCAAACGACTGACCTTGCATTTCACATAATAACTATTTATAAACCTTTTGTTTATTCATTCACATTATATCTTTATTTTTATTATATTTAAATATTCAATATTGTCCGAAATTTAAACCACATTTTATTTCATTGTGTTTTGTTTTTATGTATACACATCTTTTGGCGTCCTTTTATGTATCAAAGACAGATACAAAAATCTTTCACGGCTGCATTCTTTTTATCTTAGAAGAGTTGTGCTTTTAGTATTTTTTCTTTGTCCGCACTACGTCTAGATAATCTGCGACATCTATATCTATAAATGTGTTTATTAGAATAATTTTTCTAGCAAAATAAATTAGTAAAACATTAGTTCAAAATTTGAACATATTTAAACCTTTTTACCAGGTATGCATCTTTCCATTGATTATCCAAATTTTTAAACACGATTTTCATTTATATTCCAAATAAAAAGTTAAAACCCTGTAGTAGCTTTTATTAATCATATATGACCTTAAGGGCTTTTGTTATGTAATTTGAAGTAAAAATAAATTCTGTATTTATTAGGAAAAAAAAAATTCAAAGAGCTGATTGCAGAATACCTTGTAATGCATTAGCAGAGGCTCTAATTTATGTTCTACAATTGGTTCTTTTTAAATGGCGTTTGACCTTGAAGGAATAAGTTATTTTCCCCCAAACTAGAACAGGTTGCTATAGAAACGGTTTTATAACTGGTTACAGAGCCAGTTCTGGGACAATAAAACCTTAAATTTTGACTTTTTGGAGTCAGTTCTAGAACTGGTTCCATGTTCTGTATATATTCTGAGGTAACTGGTTCTAAAAAATTTTCCTGGGTACAATTATTTTCGTTAATTTTATGAAGATTGTCTACAATAATTTAATGAAAAATTTAAGTTGCTAAATTAAACATTAATTCCCCTTGTACATGATCACATAACTTCATTGCACTATAACTTAACTTGCAAGAACATATTAAGCAATTTTTGTTCTCTTTAAAAAAATTAAGTAAGTAATACATTAATTTTGTTTAAAATTATTTAACAAAGTTTCACAAATTTTCAATATATATTTTCAAATTAAGCACACACGAACACACACATTAGTCAATCACTGTAATATCCCAAACTGTCCATTTTATCGATGCAAATGATTGATGTACGTAGTTGAACATATTTGTCTTTATATATACGTAATCTCGAATACAATAAGAGGATTATCTATGTACTTCATAAAGTCAATAATTTTTGAAAAATATAACAAAAAATTTTGCACTATATTATAGCACACTTTCTCTTTGAAAACAATGTAATATAAAATTGAGCATGTACACAATAAAATGTTTACAAAATCAAACATAAATTATGTAATTCTTGCAGGGACAAATTTTTTACTTCTTGAATTCATTGATAACTACATAATACAAAATCAGGCTGCATTTTAATAAGGAACGAATACAAAATTTGTAGTCGGCCTCGAGCAGTTTGGTTGAAAGCCAACTAGTCTTTTGATCCTAAACTTTACTGGGTTGAAATGGACTTGAGCTAAATTTTTTTTTATTTAACTTACATAAGTAAAAAGATAAACGATTTGACAATATTTAAGCAACTTTTTAAATGAAACACAGATTTAAGCAAAGATTTTACTTATCTTCATTTAACACAATACTAAAAATCTTCAGTACCCAGTGTAGCAAATCATTACCAGATATGTGGTTATGTAACTACATACTTGGTAATGGTAACTAGTTACTTTTGTTATTACATTTCTTATTACCTTTATATGGCGATGTCGCGAAAAATAATGAGTTATGGTTACACACCAGCATACGAAAAATCAAAAAATATATGGTTACCTATGTGCTTACCAGTACTGACAAAAATAATGAGTCTAAAAATAGATTTTTAAAAAAATAAATTATTTAAAAAAAAAATATTTTTGATTGCATTTTTTTTTTTTTTAATAAAATTCGCTGGGAATCGAACCTGGGTCTACAGATTGCCAGTCAATAGCTCTACCATCTGAGCTATATCGACATGAAATATTTAATAGATAAAAACATAATTGACCTGCTGCACACAAGTAAGCTTACTCGCCAACATACAAAAAATCAAAAGATATGTGGTTACATTTATCCCTACCAGTGTTTAAAAAATATTGAGTCTAAAAATAGATTTCAAAAAATTTTCAAAAAAATCTAGAAAATTATTTTCTATTTGAAATAATGATAAAAATAAGTCATTATCAGTAACTCATTATTATATGTTTTAAAATAATGCAGAAGGTAAGTGGGTGTCATTACTGGTAGTCCAAAAAATAATGATATTTCATTACCATTTCTACACTGGGTAATTTAATAGTATTGTGAGTTAATTTTCAAAATTATTTATAACTAAGTTTTATGAAATTATTTGTTAAATTTTACACTACTATTTTCCAAGTATAATATTTTCATTTTCAGTTTATCCGCGCTACGTCTTCTTCTGCCGATTTTTTTAAATAACGCTTACAGAGAGATATATCAAAATGCACGTGTTATGTAATATCCCCATAAAAATGTTCTCTTTTATCAAAAAATGGACTTTGGTGGGGATTTGAACCCTCGAAAATTTTCAATAAAAAAGTTCGCTTTCCTGAAATAGCCCATATCTCGAAAACTAAGCAAGACAAAGCAAAACGGACAAAACTCATTAAAATTTCACAGGCAGGAAAACAGGCGGACATCGTTGAATCAAAAAGTGGTTCTGGTGCAATCTTTTTTTTTGATATTACCAACATTAGCACAAACTTTACATACCTTGTCCGTGTAGTGGTGTAGGATATAAAAACAAAAGAAGAAAAATTAAAAATTTATTTTGGACAGATTTTTCTAAATAACAGCAATATTTTAGAGAACCTTTGGTTTATCTGTAAAAAAATCTGATTGGAAAACTAATTTGATAATCAATAATTTTATTATTGTTAGCCTAGAAGTTGTAATAAAACTAAATTGTAAAAATTTATCGTCAACATTCTTTACATACTTGCACAGAACAGAACATGTTGGTAATACTAAAATTCTATTAAAAAATGAAAGTACTTAATTATGGATTATATAGATGGCAAGAAGTTTAATTTATACAAGCATAAAAACCCGATACTTCGTCACCGGTAGTTTTCAATACAGGAAAATATTTAAAAGAAAATAAATGAATTACCATCACTGATCTTCAGCAGACAATCCAAATATGTGATCAGGCATGGGCATACATAGTCATATGCGTCAATACATAGCTCAATGTATGACAAAACCTGATCTCATATATTTCCATATACCTTTGGATCCGAAATTTAAGATTTTTATCGGAATTGATTTGATTTCGAAATTTCACTTTCGTACAGATTTTCGTAAACTACTCCAAAATAGTTGTTTTCCTTCTGAATATGCAATTTAGATTGCTAAGGATAATTTTGTCTTAAAAACAAAAAGCCTTGCTATTTTTCTATAAAACCAAAATGGACTTTGTTGAAAAGTTTTGATTATTTCAGCATGGTCAACTATTGAGTTTAAATTAACGAATAGAAATTAAAATTAATTAAAAATCTGAAGTATTTCTAGAAGGTAATTTGATTTAAAAAATATTATTCAATGTTCATAAACAAAGTTATTGGCAAAAATGTGTATTGGATTGTTTTCGAGTTCAGTCCTTACTTACATATCATTCTAATTTTCTACTTGAAACACCAAATAAATTCATATAAATACAATATGTAAACCGAAATATATTAGCTGCGTTAAAGACTAGAGGGATTCAACTTAAAATGAGATGTTTCCAGTTAATGACGGAATCCTGAAAACATTCTTTAACATTAAGAAAATGTATCATATTCAAACAATAGTTTAATTTCTGTAGACTGGGGCAAAACAGATAAAAAAACAAAGGGAGTTCAATGAAAATTTTAAGTGAAAATGACTCCAAAATTGGCAGTACGATTTAAAATTTTGTGTTCACAGTGCAATACAATATCAAAATTATGTGTTGCAAGAGGAGGTCCTTTCAAAAATTAAAATTAGTCTAGTAGTGTTATCTTTAGAATAGCGAGCTGTATTTTGCTTTCCAGATTCGAATATTCTACATGGGAAAATAAGCGGATGGACAGACATCGCCCATCGTCGATATTTATACTATAATATGTGTCTGCTCATATGGTTTTTGTTTAACACAAACTCAATTTACCCTATGCCGTGGAGTGGTTTGGGATATATGGAGTTTTGCTGATAACACTATGGAACATTTTTGGGATTATTGTCTGGGGGGTGAGAAATTCCAAGTCAGGGTGATGGTACTAGGTCAGTATAGTAAAACCCTCAAAGGGTTTGGCGTTCGTATGTGTCATTTTTTTTATGACCTTTTAAATTTTTTCCTTATCTTGATGTTTTTTCGCTTAGTTGTAACTCGAGAACCACTTGTCCGATTTTGATGAAACAAATTTAGAAAAATTTAGAATTACAATTTCTTTAATCTATTCATATAACATTTTTCTTTATAATCAACAGTTTTGCCTGTAAAAATAAATTTGTGGAGAAAAAAAAATATTTTTTTGCCTAAAAATTAAAATTTTTTATGAATTTAAAAAAAAAATTTTTAATTTTTAGGCAAAAAAATATTTTTTTTTTCTCCACAAATTTATTTTTATTTTTTTATGAATTTAAAAAAAAAATTTTTAATTTTTAGGCAAAAAAATATTTTTTTTTTCTCCACAAATTTATTTTTACCGGCAAAACTGTTGATTATAGTTGATTATAAAGAAAAATGTTATATGAACGGATTAAAGAAATTGTAATTCAAGTGGTTCTCGAGTTACAACTAAGCGAAAAAACATCAAGATAAGGAAAAAATTTAAAAGGTCATAAAAAAAAATGACACATACGAACGCCAAACCCTTTGAGGGTTTTACTATACTGACCTAGTACCATCACCCTGACTTGGAATTTCTCACCCCCCAGATTGGCTGTTGTACTGTGTAATATATATATTCCTCTAACTCCAACTGGAGCATAGGGCACTGATAACACAAGTATTAATTATCTGATTATTTATAATCAATTGTTGTACAAAAAATGTGTTTAAAAAATTAAGTGTTTAGAAATTTTATAATTGTGGCTATTTTTGGTATATTTCCGCATATCGAAAATATATCATATGGCAAAAATTATGCATTCACCTATTAGAGCGAATCACCTTATATGGACAGAAAAAAAGTAAAAAAAGTACCGCCCTCAAAATAAATCTTGGTTTGTTTTATGACGATTCCCAAAATATTTCGGGTCTAGCAATGAGATCTCACGAGCGGGACCATTTTTAAAAAAGGTATTTTTTAGTTTTTGTAAGAAATTTGCATCTTAGCTGAAGACAACATATTCAGTATGGGTACCATATGAAAGGTTTTTTAGAGGCGCGTCCAGCGGTATATATAACAAGTTCAAGCATACCCTGACATGTCGTATTTTCAAGGATATTCTATAAAAAACAAATTTTTGACTCCTTTGTACGGAGATATTTGTGATTAAAATATTAAACTTACATATCATAATCTATAGATGATTTAAGTGAACACGTGTTTCAGATTTTTTTGAAATTCGCGATTTTCTACGTTTTATTAGAAATTCAACCTGGTGGAAACAATATGTTCTAAATAGGTCAATATGGATACCACAACTTTTCTTTTGACAAATAAATCATCGCTGAGTAGATATAGTTTGGAATTTTGCAAATTTCGTATATTTTGCATGATGCTCTGGACCACTTTTGTTAAAATTTTAAAGTTACTGCAATTTGAATTTGAATTCAGGATGTAGTTGATGTAAGATAAAAATGGAACTTAATAGAAAAAAATTTATCACGGGTTTTTTTTGGCGGATTAACTTTTATTTGCGAAAAAAAAATTTTATAAAATTTTAATAAAAATTTAAATTCAGTTTCTAGTAGATGTAAGGATAAAAATGCAACTTAACATAAAAAACCCAAAACGCGCCATTTTTGGCGGAATTTCTTTTTTTTTCACGAAAAAACATATTATAAAATTTTATTTAGGGTCAGCCTATATTTAGACCTTTCTTAAAAAATTACAGACACGCGTATTTCGAAAAAATATTTTATTTAATAAAAAAGCTACAAAAATTTCATAAATTTTTTTTATTGAATAGGGGTAGCTATAAATTTTTATCAAAATTTGCTCCAGAGCACCGTGAAAAATGTATTAAATTTGCAAAACTCTAAACTATATCCACTCTGCGATGATTTATTTGTCAAAAGAAAGGTTTTGGTATCCATATTGTCCTATTTAGAATATATTGTTTCCACTACATTGAACTCCTGCTAAAACGCGGAAACAGTTCATATGATAGCCATATTGAGTATAGTGTCTTCAGCTAAGATGCAAATTTCTTACAAAAACTAAAAAAAGACCTTTTTTTAAAAATCTCATTGCTAGACTCGAAATATTTTGGGAATATATATTATTTCTTTCAATTTCATAATACTGTTGGTATAATAAACTTCTTGTAATGATTTCACTATTTATAGACTACGAGTTATAAATAACTTCATGTTTCTTGAAGCAATAAAATATAGAAAGTTCTTTTAATTTTCTTTTGATTAAATATTAAATATATTGAGAAAGAGCAGAGAAGGTAAGAGACATAGTTTTTTTTAATCATTAGTGAACTTTTAAATAAAACAAGAGACAATTCTTAACTAAAAATGGTTAGAATATCGGTGGGCATAAAGTGTTGTGTTGATAAGTAAAACTGAATGTTAATTGCTGCAAGGTTTAGTATTGCTTTTATATCCCCATTCAGTATAACAATTAACCAAACTGAATTAAACTAACAAGTAAAATTTGATTATCTACTAATATTAAGTACTTGACGTATGAGTTATAATTAACATCTGAAATAATATTAATTATACGTACTGTAGTCCAACATGATACAACGTATAATTCTTACATTTCGACTTAACTAATAATAATGATATAAAAATATTTTTTAACAATCTACTTATGTTTCTAACAAAATATCCCCTCCAAAAAGTTGATAAGTTTTAATGTTCTTTTTGTAAATCCATTCATTATTACCAACACTGTTTTTATAACAATAATGTAACAACGTTTTTAAATTAAACAAAACAAGCATTTCTGACAACGCTGCTCTAAACAAGAGAACAATGTTTACAGCAAAGTTTTTAAAACAATAAATTACGAAACTGACATAACTTTTACATAACCATAAACTAGTGAATGTTACTTAACTTTGTAATGTTGTGAATACCAAATATATAAGTAAGTAAAATTGTTGCTACCAAAAACACTTAATTTTTAAAAAAAAATTTGACCTCATGGGATCTTAAGTTAGTTCAAGGGCAAGCACGGAGTTGAAAGGTAAAAAATTCAAAAAATCTAATATTATTTTGTTAATGGTATATTTTGTATTAACCAACAATTTACCCGGCTACACTCAAAATAATACGTCTATAATATTAGAGAAATATTCGTTGGATGCCGGCTTAAATAAAATCATTTAAAAAATTTAGAATATGGTTAAATTTAAATAGCATCCACAAAATAATGATACGGAAAATATGTTTTGAAGTAAGCAATAATTTTGAGGGTTAAAAAATACGAAACTACTCAACAGTGCGATTCCCTGATGTGCTAACGTCAAAATTCGGCAGTTACGTTATCAAATTTTCGAATAAACAAACAACTTTAGTACCGAATTTTGTCGTTAAAAAGCTTGAAAATTGCACTACAAAATAATGACAAAATTTTGGTAAGAATAGACAACTGAGCAATCGCATCGGTGAAATGCTCGGCATTGCAGCAGACATAAAGAAAGTGTTAGAATTCTATAGGTTCAACAATATATATACTAGGGAATTGATTATTTTGCTCAGCTGATGCAAAATAATTTCTGGTTGGTTTGCTGCAACAATTGAGAAATTCTCCATATTAAGGTAAAACACCTATTTTATTTTTTGTTGTCTTATATTTTATATCAACGTTCAATATTTGAAACACAATTTTAAATTTATTTTTCTCTAATGGGTTTTAATCATTTTGAGTTTTTTCTATTATGTATAAATTTTTTCACTTATTTAACTTTTATAATTAAGAATTTTCATTTAATTAGAAATGAATTTAATTCTATTTATAATTAGTTTTAATGCGTTTTAAATTGTTTTTAACTTTAAGTTTATTTTTCCCTATTGGGTTCTAAACATTTAAATATTTTCTACTATATAGAAATTGTTTTACTTATTTAGTTTTAAGCATTTTTTGTTTATTTAAAGGTTATTTTAATTCTTTCGAAAGAAAAATGTAATTAGCAGGGCAAGTTTAAAATGGCACAAAAAAAGTTGAAATTGGCAGGCAAAATGGCACGAAAAAATAGTAAAATGGGTAAAAAAAAACGCAAAAATGGCACGCTTATTCCAAAAATTTTAAAGTATAATAGTTAATTTAAGTGTTTTTCTGAATGTTTTTACCGAAAATACAATAATGAAGGAATTTACCGTTGAACTGCTAAAGTGCATTCGCCGTATATCAGTATGATTTAAAAAAACTCTGGAATTTTATTAAATATTAAAAAAATATCGTTCTTTTGTAAATTTTTTCCAAAAATTATTTACAAAGATTGAGTTTTTCCTGAATTTTATGCTTTTTTTTTTAATAAAAAGTCTAAAAAAAAATAGACAAAAATCCTTTGGCAAGGATTTGTAAAAATGGTATTTTTACTAAATAAGTGAAAAATGCCAAAATTGGCATTTAATGGCAAATGCAAAAAAAACTTGCCCTGGTAATTAGCTTTGAGCTTGTCTGACACCTTATTTATATAAAAGCACGTTTTTTTGTCTCTTTGATATCAACCTGGTAACGGTTCCTATGATCCTTAAAAATCGATAAATACAAGCTGATAACCAAAATAGAACGTACAGTAAACAAAAAAAAAAAAAACGCACAGCAAATAATGAATGAAATCCCATTGTTTCTTAAACAAGTGCGTTAACTTGTACATTAATGAGCTAAGTAAAGCACAAATAAACAAAATATTTTTGGAGGATAATTTTAGCATTTACTTAGAATATTGTTCTACCTGAAGTCTAGAATCTAATATGATATTTTCATATTAGATTTTTTTTATTAAAACCAGTTGACCATCTAACCAATTTTTTAAAAGCAACAATTTCACATGAAAGTGTTCTTTGTATTGTATATTATCGCGATCTCATTTTCGTATTGCAGGCAACTGATAAGTGGGGTGGTGCCCAGGAAACTCTTGTATTTTCTGTGATAAAAAGGAAAATGGCCAACCATTTTGATTCAAAAAAAATGCAGTCTGTTTGTTTACATTTCCAGTAAAAAATAGTAAACTTGGAATGTAATAAAGAATTGTTAAAATTGAATTGATTTTCATATGCATAGTAATAAATCGAAACAATTACATTAAAAAATTGGCAAATATTTAGTTGAAAACGAATTTAAGATAAAAACTAGTAAAAATAGTAAAAACTAGCATGTAAACAATCAGGCATATTATGTAACAGTATCATATTAGATTTTGGACTTGAGGTAAACAATATTCTAAAAAATATGTGATAATATATCAAAACCGAAATAACAATTTTTGTATTTTTAATGCAAAAATGTAAATAATTAGCTTGTTCGTTTACTAACTACAAGTTACTACTTTTACTACAGCTGGAAAAATTCAATACAAAAAGTAAACAAAACTTTCCAATTGTAGTAAAAGTAGTAAGAAATTCGAGTAAACGAACATACTGAATGTTGGATACTTTTAGCTCTCTACATATTTAATGTTTTTTAAATATTAATATTTTTTTCCAAAAAAAAATATCTTTTTTGTAAAATCGTTTTCAAAATTTGCGTGATATCGATCTTGTTACACAATATAGGTACTTTAATTTACTGTTAGTTGATAACTTTCATAACAAAATCATAATTAGTAAATTAAAGTAATTAAATAAAGCTATCTTCTTTTAAGGCGTGCAGGCCAATGTGGCTTATTTCTTGAGCAATACTTAGTGCAAATATAATAATATGTTTCTAAACAAATTTCCAGCGAAAAAAAACTACAAGTAATGCTTTACAAACTACTTCTTTCAATGCTTCACAAGTATCCGTTAGTATTTTTTACTGCTTTTTTAGAAGTTATTTAGAACAACTTCAAAAAATGACTTCTCTCATTGCTTCCAAAGTATCCGTTATTATATTTTTACAGCTTTTTTAGAATTACTTCTGAACCACATCCACAAAATCACTTAAGTATTGCTTCTAAAGGGTAACTGCTCTAAAAGTGATCATAAAAAGTGATTTTGGTATCATTTGGCTTTTCCAAACAGAGGGTCCGGGGTTCGATAACCGGCGGGACCAATTTTTTATTTTTTTAAAATTTTTTTTTATTCTGTTAATTTTTTTTTTCTTTTGATATTTAAAATTAATTTGTTTAAACTCAATATTTTTTTAATTTTTTAAAAATATGCATATATAAAAAAAATGATGAGAAATTGCTTTTATGTACCTGTAAAAATAGTACTGAAAACAATATTGAATTGAAGTGCACCTTTTACACTTGTCTAATAAGTAGGGGAAGTGCGACACACTTGATCCTTTAAAGGACTTGTTCCCCCCCTACTATCTCGGAAAGTAAATAACATAAAAAAAAATGTTATTCTATCGATGGGTCCAAATATTGCGCTCATTACTTTACACTAATTTCTATTTTTACTTTTTTTTAGGTTTCTTTTACTTCTGGGCATCATCACCTATATTTTCTCATTTCTGTTATTTTGTGCTCTTATTTAGAAAATGTTTCTGAAGTTCCTATGTTAAATACAAAAATGTTGGTTATGTAATTTTAAACACTATTATGTAAGGTGTTATTCCACGTTTTAAAAAAATCCGTATTTCATCTTGTAATTTTTTACTATGACAAAAATAGAAAAATGACAATGACTATACACTTTATCCTTTTTTTCTAATACACTTGATCCGAGGGATCAAGTGTGTATTTGTTGGCAAAAATGCATTTAATTAAACAAACGAATATTATTGGACAAATTAACTTTATATTGTACGTAATTTTTAATAAGTATGAGTTGCCTGCATTACTTTTAAGGTAATTTCGCTTAACAAAATCGCTTACAAGAAAGGTCTGTGCATATGGCTCACTAAGATTTAGATGAAATTTGTATATGTGGTAGAGAAGATGGAAAAATAAGCATGTGAACCTTTTTAGCGGTCCAATCTGATATTTAAGGGTTAAAAAGTGGGATAAAAATTAACCGGTTTTTCATTTTTAGGGTTTTTGTTCATTTTTACAAGGAAATGTATACAAATTGGATACCAGATGAAAGGTATTTTCAAGATCTATGAAGCAGTGTACTAAAATTACTAAAAAGTTTTCAAACAAAAAAAGATTCGAACAACTTTGGAACACACTTCTATCCCATAAATTTCAATTTGAGCCGATATGTTTAGAACCGAAAGTTATTTAATTTTGTCCCCTGCACTTACAAAAAAATGTTGTTTTCCCAACCAGATTTGGTTCCAACCGAATCGTTCGGTTGCTGTAACCGATAATTCGGTTGCCACAATCCAATTTCTGTTGTTCCAACTGAAATAGGGCTGTGGCTACCGAAATGGGGTTGTGGCAACCAAAATAGTATTGAAATAACCGGTTGCAGCAGTTGGAACCAAATTCGGTTGGGACAACAATTTTTTTTTGTAAGTTGTATCACATATCCAAATTTCGTCGAAATCTAAAGGAATCCAAAAACATAAAAACTAAAAGAATAAGGTTTTTTCATATCATCTTTTCCAATTTAGACGAATTTTATTTTCAAAAACATATAACTAAACAGTTCATGAATCGCTACAATATCATACGACGTTTTTAAGCAATTAGATTTAAAAAATACGATACTGTCCATAGCCAATATAGGGGCTACAGGCCGCAAATAAGTAAAGACATAATTAAAATTAGTATTTTTTATTTTTTTTTTAGAAATAAAACACTTTGACTAAATTATTTAAATCTGATGTATTAATATTAATAAATGCTTTTTTCTTGTATACATTTGATCCCCGGGATCAAATGTCTTCGTAAATACACTTGATACCCGGGATCATGTGTGTTACATATAGGGATCAAATGTATTTATGGTATAACACACTTGATCCTTTTATAGCGATTTATATTTTTAATTATTACTCAAAAAGTTATAAAGCCAGAATATCTTTTTCATAATAGAAAATACCTATTTCAGAAAGCTTTCAGAAAAATATTAAAACAATAAAAAATATAGAATAGTTTAGAAGATATTCGACTTCAACTTTTTCCGGATCAAGTGTGTCGCACTTTCCCTACTTTTATTGAAGAGAATAAGGAACAATATCTCGCAGTGACATGGTGGTGTTTTTATGCCAGTCAACTTTCATGTCAAACATAGCTCAGCGGTGGAGCGCTAGAATAACAATCGTGGGGTCGTCAGTTCGATACCCGTTGGTGGCAATAAAAAAACTTTTGTAAAATAAAAAAAATATAATTTTTTTTCGAATAATTTTTTTTTTTTTGAATTCTACTTGGTGAAAAAAATCTTCCTTTGCATTCGTTCCAAAAGTACTGAAACAATGTTGAAGTGGGAGTACTCCTTTCCTATGACAACTCAATGTTAAAACCCAGCAAAATCTTTCATTACCAAATAAGTGGTTATATAATAGAAATTCATAGCTCCGCACAACTTATTTTTTGGCGTCTAAACTCATTATTTTTGTTAGGCGTGGTCGTTTTTATAAGTAGTCACGCTTACCCGCTCGCTTACGAAAAAATGGGAAATAAGTAGTTATGAGATTTTGAATAATAAGTGGTTACACACATGCTTACAAAAAGTTGAATTATAAGTGGTTATCCGATTGCTTACTTGATTCTTAAAAATAAGGAGATAAGAAATACTATTATCTTAAGGAAATACATTCAGAAAAATTTTTCTCTAGTGTGTAATTTTAAGACTCGTCATAAAAATTTAAACATAAAACATATTTAAATACTATAATAAATAAAAATGTATAAAATTTAACTGTGTACTTTAAAAAAGTACTTGTTTAAACTCTTACGAGTAAGTCATTATTTTATATTTAGAAACAATGAATACAATAGGCCGTTATTAGGAAGTCATTATTTTGTATTATAAAATAATGTAAAAGGTAATGATATATCATTATTGGTAATGCAGACAGTAATGAGGTGTCATTACCAATATTTTGCTGGGAATCAATAGGGTTTCTGTTAAAAACGAAGTACATCTAAATCATTAATTATAGTGCTTTTTCTACTGCTTCGGCATCTCTTTTTTTGCTGGGTTAGATTAGACAACATGGTATAAATAGGTCCAAAGAGGGCTACAACCCAGCACAAAAAGAGATGCCGAAGCAGTAGAAAAAGCACTAAAATTAATGATTTAGATGTACTTCTTTTTTAACAAAAACCCTAATGATTTTAACATTGAGTTGTCATAGCAGAGGAGTTAGGAGCTGTTATTCTGTAAATTTCCTAGTGGGGCCTTTTATGGCCAAAATTATAAAAATTAACCCCATATGGATCACGTTACAAAAAATAATTATATTTATCCAGTTGAGATTGTTTTTTTTAATTAATATTAAGTTTCATGGGACCCAAGGCCACTAAGGGTTAAACATTTTTTAAACAAATATAAAGATAATTATAGTCTAACCAAATTTAAGTGATGTTTTTCCGAAAACTGTGTAAAATTTGATGAAAACATTAAAATTTTTTTAAATTTTTGATAAAATGAACAATTTTTGTGAAATGGCCTGAAAAGCAGACGCTCCAAACACAAACTCGAATTATCATTTTTCCAATTTATTTTTTTTCTTTAATATCAACTATTGCATGGTACAAATATCAATCGATATATCCAAATTAAGCATTTTAAAATACCTTTAAAATTAATTTAAAACGAGTAAAAAGGTTAAAGTCGGGCATGCCGACTATACAATACCCTACACCAGTCTGGTTAAAAGCCAACTAATGTTTGGATCCGAAATTGGAATAGGTTAAAATGGGGCTTGTGTCAAAATTTTCTATAATTTGAGTCAGCGCACCAAATTTCATCAAAATATCTTAATATTTGCGACCTGCAGCGTATAAACAGTATAATTTTGGTAGGACCCTTATATGGGCACTAGGTGTAAACATGGACCGATGTTCACCAAAATCAATAGGCTGCGTTATTGGGCCAATATAGGTCTGTGTACCAAATTTCATCAAAATATCTTAATATTTACGAACTGCAGCGTATAAACAGTATAATTTTGGTAGGACCCTTATATGGGCACTAGGTCTAAACATGGACCGATTTTCACCAAAATCAATAGGCTGCGTTATTGGGCCAACATAGGTCTGTGTACCAAATTTCATCAAAATATCTTATTATTTACGACCTGCAGCGTATAAACAGTATAATTTTGGTAGGACCCTTATATGGGCACTTGGTCTAAACATGGACCGATGTTCACCAAAATCAATAGGCTGCGTTATTGGGCCAATACAGGTCTGTGTACCAAATTTCATCAAAATGTCTTAATATTTACGACCTGCAGCGTCTAAAAAGTATAATTTGGGTAGGACCCTTATATGGGCACTAGGTCTAAATATGGACCGATGATCACCAAAATCAATAGGCTGCGTTATTGGGCTAACATAGGTCTGTGTATCAAATTTCGTCAAAATATCTTAATAGTTACGACCTGCAGCGTATAAACAATATAATTTTGGTAGGACCCTTATATGGGCACTAGGTCTAAACATGGATCGATGTTCACCAAAATCAAACTTGTTCGTCCTAGGGCCAACATAGGTCTGCGTACCAAATTTCATCAAAATATCTTAATATTTGCGACCTGTAGAGTGCGCACAAGATTGCATGGACAGACAGACAGACGGACGGAAGGACGGACGGACGGACATCGTTAAATCGAAATAAAAATTCTGAGCCGATCGGTATACTATAAGGTGGGTCTACGACCAATATTTTTTGGTGTTACAAACATCAGCACAAACTTATAATACCCTGACCACATAGTGGTGTAGGGTATAAAAAACACCTTTTTGCATTTTTATCAAATTCGTGGGTCATTTTTGATTCCAGGCAAAAGTGGGTTAGTAATTTCCGATAAAGTCATAATTCCATATCTGAATAATCTTGACTATATTAAATGAACAAGTGAAATAAAAAGTTAATTTTTTCGAAATTTAGAATTTTGGGAATTTTTAATAGTAATATACTTTTTTTCCAAAATGGGCCATTTTCGTCCAACTTTCGGCATGGGTTAACGTGTTCCAAAAAAAAAAAAAAAATCGATTTCTTCCATTTGGGACCATTTTCAATAAAACTAGGGGGTGTAGTGAACTAAAATCGACAAATCGCTATTTTAAGGGACAGTCTAAGTATATACATATATCTAATTAAATCTCAAATGTGTCCCCAATTTTGAGATCTAATTAGATCTGGTACCATCAGATCTGCTGAGATCTGGCCAGAGCTGATATTTTTTACACGGGTATTTTTCAAAATATTAAAAATAAAAAAGTATTGAATTTAAACAAATTAATTATAAAAAATTAAAAAAAAAATAAAAAAAAATTAAAAAAAGAATTGGTTTCACCGAGAATCGAACTCGCGATCATCTGTTTGGAAACAAACTGTATCAAAATCACCTTTTAGCATCACTTTTAGAGCATTTATACTTTTGAAGCAATACTTAAGTGATTTTTTGAGTGTTGTTCAGAATTACTTTTAAAAAAGCTGCAACAATATACTAACTATATTCTGAAAGCAATGGAAGAAGTCAATTTTTCGAAGTTCATAAGAAATACTTCTAAAAAGCATAAAAAATCAATACTTCTAAAAATACACTAGCGCATACTTTTAAAGTATTGAAAGAAGTTGTCTGTTATGCATGACTTAAATTTTTTTTTGGGGGTTATATTATAAATTTCTATAAAAATATTCAATATATTCACATATTTCCAGCTTGCAAAAATTTACATTTTTAATCTGACTAAAAAAATTTAAAACGAATTTGGCCTGACAAATGGAAGATCGCCGGTTCTATCGCAGTTCGCAACATAGGAATATTTAAATAAATTCTTGTGAAATGTACTATTTTATTTGACGCCAGGATATGGCCGAATTGTAAGCGACCACAATGCAATATACTTGGTAAGTACACACAAGCATACTGGCATGTAAGTCAGACAATTTTTTTGGAAAACTTCATATGTTTTAAGTTTCATATACAATTGTTATAGACAAGTATCCCATATCGAAAGTACACACAATCCGAAGTACACGAAATCGAATACTTATATTGTGTGGACTTAAACGTTTTTCTAAAGGGAGGTTTCACTCTTTACTATCAAATTTGTTGAGCTCGTATCGTCTAATATAGGTATAGAAATAAAATTTTGCAGAATAACTTATTGTTCAATTTCCGTATCGTATACATTTGTCATTAATTTTCCTTCGATCGTGGGCCAAGCCCTGAGGAGATTGGGGGCAAAAGGCAGATTATGAATGACACACTAAATCGTGACCTTTCTGCAATCTCTGAGTGGGGTCATGCGAACAAGGTGGATTTTAATGCACACAAGACCCAATGTTGTATGTTGACCCATAGGGCTACGGGGTCAACACTGCCATCTGTACACATGGGTGATATCGATGTTGAGGAATCGGATACTCTTGATGTTCTGGGCATGAAAATTCAGTTTGATGTCCGATGGAATAAGCATATTTTTCAGGTGTCGAAAGAATCATTCAAGTGTCTAGGTTTTTTACGTCGGTGCAAGCAGTACTTCACTCCATCCGATTTTCTCACTATTTATACCACCTATATCCGACCGAAGATGGAATACAACTCCCATATATGGGCAGGAGCTTCGAAGTCTATTTTGGAGCTTCTGGACCGTGTGCAAAGGAGGGCGTCGGCGCTTATCAATGACAGTAGAGTATCCAGCTCTATTGACTCATTGGAGTATCGTCGGAATGTTGGTTGTGTAACCCTGTTCTATCGATATTACCATGGGAAGTGCTCTGCAGAGATAAGTGAACTTAACTCCAAAGCCCAGGTTTTTATTCGTAATACTCGCTTATCAAGTAGCGCCCATCCGTTTGTTGTCGATTGTCCAGCGGATCGCACGACGCATTACAGAGAGAATTCGTTTATCAGTAGCACCAGCCGTATGTGGAATAAACTCCCCGGAGAGGCTTCCCTGTTTCTTACAATGTTGAGAAATTTAAATCAAATATTCACAAACACTACTCCCTCTTTCGTCCTCCCCATAATCTATTTTTTTAATACCAACACAATGCACTGCGTTAGTAGGGGTCATCCCCTGAGTGTTGGTCTAATATATATATATAAAAAAAAAATGTTATAAGTTTCATGCTGAAAAATATTACTTCAGTTTTAGGGTAAACTGTTATTCATTATTAATTCGAAATCAATCATTCGAATTTATATATTTAATTAAAACTAAATGAAAGGGTAAACCAATGATCTACAGTAGATAATATGTGTAGATAGAAAATAAAATCTCTGTACTTTTCCAAACATTAAAACAATAATGTTTTTAAACGCTTTTGACTAACCTTGATATTAAGGCGAAACTTTATATTAATATAAAACTGAAGCAAACAAAAACAGAACTATGAAATATTTAACTAACCTTGTAATTTTACTTTACTTAGGTTTATCAACCCCTGCTTGAAACACCCTATAAATACCATATTACCAAGGTAATAAGCAAACAATGAAGTAACAAATAAAGTTTTACCATATTCAGAAACAACATTTATATATTTTTATAGCAATAATTGCAAAAGTTTGTAAATTTATTGGTTTTTTGTTTATGAAATTTTGTGGATGTCAGTCTGTGTATTTGTTAGTAAATAAATTTATATTAATGTGCCAGTGCTGGTGTTAGGTTTTGTGAAAACTAAATGGAACGATTCTGTACTATTGACTTGATTATCAGGTTTGTGTGTTGTGTGTGAACATAATATATATTGGTGATATCAAAAAATGTGATAAAAACCTTGCAACCACCGAATTTCTAATGCATGGATTAAATTTGAGTTACATATTTCGATATATATCAGCGCACTGTCACCTGTTTTACAAAATTTATAACAATCTGACCAATTTTTGGTTAATACATAAAATTTGTGACCAAATTTATAGGCCAAATGTAAACTCCGTAACAAGTAACTCAAGGTTTAAGGTTTTTTAACTTTAATAGCTTATATTTTAATAACAAATAAAGCTAAACACTAACTGTAAGAATTTTTATGAAGAGGAAAAGTGCCGTTTTTAACAAAAATTAATATATTTTCCAAATTTTTTCGTATATCTTAGCTATCACGACTTCAATTCTGTAACGATTTTTCGTCATAATTTTTGATAAAAATGCATATACCAGAATTTTGGAGTTATCTATTATTTATATTCCGAAAAGTATAATGTTATTTATACTCAAATGATCGCTGGACTGTAAGTAATCATCTAGTATAACAGACCTGAAGCTTTTCTGCAGCATGTAACATTCTCGAGATGAAAAAGGATGTCTTTAATAAGATTTGAAAAAATGTTGTAAACTCCGTTCCTAATTTTTACAAAAAACTATTTAACGAGTAAGAAAAACAATGTCATATTTGGATTCACCTTATAGGCATCATGCGATTTTGTCTCGGAAAAAAAATTATGACAAAGCGTTTCTGAAAGAAAACGAAAAACGTAACAAAGTGTAAACTCCGTAACTGTAAACTCCGTAACCACAATTGTTTGCATCAGGTTTCATTCAAATAAATGTAGATAAATGTTTAAAATATTTTAAAATAACCATAAACAGAGGTGATTCAACTAATATTCATGCGTCAAAAGACGATTCAACTAATAATTTTGCGTCAAATCAAAAAAAAGTTATCAGTTTTTTACCCTAAGCTGCTGGAGCGAAAAACGATTGATTTTGCATTTCATTGGTTTTGCATCGATATTTCGAGTCATTACTGACATTAGTTTGATAAATTAAATTTGTTTCACACAATTTAAGAATTTTTTTATCGCAAAATGTTATGTTTTTAATATATTATTTTGTAACTGCGCAACCGCTGTTTGGATTTTAAAAAATTTTATATTTTTGAAAAGCATTTAAAAGGACTAAAAATACAAAATTAAAAAAAAATAAAATTTTTTTTCGCGGATTGAATTGTATTTTTATTCGCGAAACCGCCAATTTGATAAACACAAATTATAAATAAATTGAAGAAATAATAAATTGAAGAAAATTCGTACCCAATTTTTTTTGGTATATCTTTTGCTTGCAGAAATGTAAACTCCGTTACAACAAAAAAAATTAAAATTGTGCAAAAAAAGTTATTGCGACAACTTGTAGAAGATATTTTTTGCAATTAGGTTTATAATGATTCCATTAAGAAAAAACCAAAATATTAACACTTTTTGCTTCTCACAAATTTGGCCCAAAAGTTTATCGCATTTTTTTATTTCACCCATATGTATTGGTATAAATAGTGGTCAATAGTGTTTGTAGCAAAAAACACGTACAGGTGTTTTTGTGTTTTGTAACCTTGGTAACTAACTAATATTTTATATTTTTGTGTATATGTAAAGGAATTTTTATTTACATAAATTTATAAATAAATGTCTGCGTAGGAATGGTTAATATGTTTGCATAGAGATAGTGTTAAAAAGTAAATACCAATAGAATTTGTATCTTTATTGATATATAATCTAATTAATGCTGCTATTTATTACAAAATAGTCATTATCATTTTATTTTTGTTGTTGTTAGTATTGTTGCTATATGTTGTTAAGTGTGGTTGTTGTTGTTTTTACTTAAAATATTTGTGTCTGACTAAATTGAGTTTTTGTGGGATTTTCTGTTGGTATGTTTGTAATTTTAAATGTATTACCTTATCCATCGATGGAATGTTTGAGGTATTACTTTTGTTGTAATGGTACATTAAATGATATATTGTATGTATTGATTTTTGTTGGCAATATTATATTTATGTGAAATACAAGGAATTTTGTATATCTAAAAATTTAATTTTAATTTCGCAAACCTCAGTGCGTTTTGTGTTATTTAATTTAAATGTTATTAAAAAAATAAACTGAAATTAATTACAATTTTGGTGGCTTTGAGCAATTATAGGTATTTTTAATTCATTAAGTAAATGAAAATATAAAGGATTTTAAGATCAAATCTATATTTGTAAGGCTTCCCGTGCCAATTTTGCAGATAAAAAAGAAGCAAAAGAATAAAACTGATACCCTACGGCAGTCTGATTGAAAAGCAACTAATGTTGCCTGAAATTAGAGTTTGTGTTTCGGTTTTAACCGTAACCGTTACCGCAGTTAATTGCACTATTTAACCGTAAAAGTAACTGCAAAAAAAATCGTGCGGTCAATAATATTTTTTTTTTTTAATTTTTATACTTATAATTACATAAAAATAATATATATGACCTTCTCCGAGAAAAGGGCCTAGTGTGTCAAAAAACCTAGTGTGTCAAAAACATTTTTATCGATTTTCCCAAGTTTTTGACACACTAGGTTTTTTGACACACTAAGTCCCTTTTCTCGGAGAAGGTCACATATGTAGAAGCACTGGCAATAAAACGTTAATGTTAGTTTAAACATCACCCCTTATTTGTTTCGGTTGCCAAACATATAATAAACTAAAACATTAATATCTGCTACTTTTCGAAGCCTTTTGCTATTAATTATCTCAAATAAGTTTTGCTATTTATAAAAAAGACTTAACTTTGGAACACAAATTTTTATTTGTATTTTGCCACCAAAAACTTTACTGGGTGGTTTTGTAAAAAGAATCACACGAATTCGTTAAAAAAATTGTATTAAAAACACTAATTTAAAAACGTTTTTGTTTAAAAATTTTTGCACAAATTTGTTAGGACATTTATGTAGAACAGATGCGGCTAAAAAATTTTAAAGAAAGATATGTTTAAGTTTTTATTTTTTACACAAATATTTTAACAAATTCGTCTGATTCTTTTTATAAAAACAGGCAGTTAAAGTCCGTTTTCGGTTCAACTTTTTTCTTAACAAGACTATATTAGCAAAAGTTGTTTGTCCCAAGTATACTGTTGGCAACCAAAAACTCAACTGTTTAGCCAACCAAAACATTTGATGTGGGTATGTACAATGTACATTGTACATTAGGAGCATAACCCATAATTTTACAAATGATACTAGACCCTATTTAAAATTTTAAATAAACTTTTACAAAATTCGGTTCAGCTTAATAAAATATAACAGGAATGGAATTAGCCCACTCAATCCGGCTCATGTTTATTGAAAAATAAAGTGAGCAAGCTCAAAAAGTTGCATCGCTCATTCCAATCAGCTACACGATACTGGCAATTTTGTAAAATGGTAATTTTAAAAAATGTCCTAACGGGTTAGCACAACACGGCCTAACAAGTTAGCACAATGTTGGCTCCATTGGAATATTAACATACTCCATTAATAATGATGAAGCCTGTCCATAAAAAGGCAGAAACTAGATCTAGTCTGATTTGCAAATTTAATGTGTTTATAACTTTTGAGGAAGGTTTATTCTTCTTCTTACCCTCAAACCTACTAAAAGAGGTTATGGCTGCTACATAAAAATATATGCCTTGGGAACCCTCACAGACCTGTCCTATTTTTAATATCGGAATATGTTACTATTCCAATGGAACAAAAATTTTTGCACTTTTGCTCTATCTCGATGAGTTCTCGAGATAGTGGCCGTTTTTAAATGGCCTGTATTGCAAAAACTAAGCGATAAAACGATGCAGATTATTTTCCAAATTTTATCTTATTTATATAAAATTTCGAATACTCCTCTCTAAAGCTATCAAAAATAATTAATTTATTAAAACCTGCTTTTCAGTTTCGAATGAAAATCAAATCTACGATTATTTCCAAAATGTCAAAAATTAGCTAATCAATAGAGTTGGAACACAGAAAACTAAAAACAATTTTTAATTACGAAATTGATAATATGAATTGACGACGTTAGAGCCAGACTGATCTAAGCGACATTTTTTATCAAAAATGATATTATTACAAAATGGCATAGAAAACTCATAATTCTTCCGTTGCACCCTTATGTAATTGCTCTTCAGCGCTTTCCTTCTTGTGAAAACGCAACATCTCACTATAGAATTAGTCCGGTCTGCAAAGTAAAGGCATACCATACTGATCTAATCTTAATTTTCTCAGAAACCTACTTTTGTGCCATAGAACCGTCTGCCTCCAATGTCGTCAATTAATATTTTATTTGATTTTGCATCTATTACGCAAGTAATACTATTAATTACTTAAAATTATATGCGATTGAAACATAAACCACTTAAAGTAGTAAACATATCAATTAAAATATTTTCTTTTCGTTTATTTAACCTTCTTTTTAAATTTTTAACTCTACTATTTTCTTGAGCTTAAGGTTTGGTTTTTATTTTTAAAAAGTTTTTTATTTTCGATATTTCGCTACTCCAATGTGTAGCTTCTTCAGGAAATAATTAATAATTAATTGTTATTTCCTGAAGATGCTACACATTGGAGTAGCGAAATATCGAAAATAAAAAACTTTTTAAAAATAACAACCAAACCTTAAGCTCAAGAAAATAGTAGAGTTAAAAAATTAAAATAGTTGTTAAAAATTTTACAAAATTTTTTTAAGACATTGCCGTTTACACATTTTCCTAAGCAATGCGTTTTATAAATTTCATATACTACATATGAGTACATATAGTATACAAATGTTTCGTTCATGAATTTCAAGTACATTGGTTTTTTATACTAACAATTTTCTATTTAACTATAGAGTTTGTGATGCAGTTTTGTCTGAGGCCGCGGTAAAACTCAGTTTGCCCAGGTTCGTCAAAGGTCTGCCTCCTTTGAAATAAACAGCAATCGTTTCTTTTGTTCAATTCAATTGTACGATCCTGTATCGCACACAGTTTTATTTACCAAGATCTTAAACTACTTATTTAATCTAATGACTGTTATTCTTTAAACGTTGTCGATGATTCGGTGCACAGGATGATCTTCGGCAACTCTGGCAGTGGTTGCAGTTCCTCCAAACGTCGAAAGCTCTGTCACTGGTTCGATATGATTAGGTATTGAACTACGACCCGTAAATCTTTATAAGTATCTCACGAAAATAGTAAGCAGGTGAGTCGGGTTATTCCGGGGAAACGAGGAGATGTTGTAAATAGGATTAGTAAATATGTCTAAGCGACTCACGAGAATAGTAAGCAATTGAGTCGAGTTATTTCGGGGAAATGAGGAAAAGGTTGTAAATACGATTAGTAAATATTTCTATGTAACTCACGAGAATAGTAAGCAGGTGAGTCGGGTTATTTTGGGGATATGAGGAAATACGATTAGTAAATGTTTCTAAATAACTCACGAGAATGGTAAGCAGGTGAGTCGGGTTATTTTGGGGAAACGATGGAATATGGCAAATACGATCAGTAAATATTTCTAAATAACTCACGAGAATAGTAAGCAGGTGAGTCGGGTTAATTCGGGGAAACGAGGGAATATGGTAAATACGATTAGTAAATATTTCTAAGTAACTCACGAGAATAGTACGCAGGTGAGTCGGGTTATCTCGGGGAAACGAGGGAATATGGTAACTACGATTAGTAAATAGTTCTAAGTAACTCACGAGAATAGTAAGCAGGTGAGTCGGGTTAATTCGGGGAAACGAGGGAATATGGCAAATACGATCAGTAAATATTTCTAAATAACTCACGAGAATAGTAAGCAGGTGAGTCGGGTTTTTTCGGGGAAACGAGGGAGTATGGTAACTACGATTAGTAAATATTTCTAAGTAACTCACGAGAATAGTAAGCAGGTGAGTCGGGTTAATTCGGGAAAACGAGGGAATATGGTAAATACGATTAGTAAATATTTCTAAGTAACTCACGAGAATAGTAAGCAGGTGAGTCGGGTTATTTCGGTAACTCCGACCTTGTTGGCTTATTCGTGTATACTTCGCAGAAGTACGAAGTATAGCAAAACTCCAACTGGGTTCGGGTTACCTCGGGAACACGAGGAGATGTAAATACGATTAGTAAATATTTCTAAGTAACTCACGAGAATAGTAAACAGGTGAGTCGGGTTAATTTGGGAACTTTAATCGGGCTGGCTTATTCGTGTATATTTCGCCCACGGGACGAAGTATAATAAAACTCCAACTGGATTCAAGCTCCCTCTAGGCCATACAACTTTTCCATTTTAAGTAATATGTTTTATTAACCTAATAAGAATTATTAGAATATTTGCCCATTCAAATGAAAATATATTGTTGGTTAGGGGTATCAGCATTTCCGTTAGGTATATGAAAAAGTAGGTTATTTGTAACGGCAAGTTACAAGTTTAATGAAAGGTATGTGAGAATTATGTGTTAAAAATGGGTACTGGAATATTTTAAAGTCGATTAAAATATTATTTTGTTTTTTATTATTCGAAGAAAATAAAACTTATTTGTTCGAACTTTATTACAGACAAGTAAGAGCTGATTGTTTATCCTGTTTGCAAGAATAATATTTTGAAAAGGAATACACACTATTTTTAATAAAATATATATAAATAAAAGCATTAAATTAGAGGCTGAAAAACTGGTCTCACTTTTTTGTCATTTAAAATATTTAACTGATTCAATTAATCATATAGTTATTTAGATTAATATTTGTTTTGGTTTAATTAATATTTGTTTAAAAACTAATTTTATTTTAAACAAATCTCTAATTAGATATATAAATTTTTTTTTTTTTTGTATATTATTAATTTATTTACAAATTTTTTGTTCCACAGTTTGTTTTGCCTCAGCGTCCTACGAAATTATTGAGGCGAATTTGCATTTCATATGATCAAGAAAATAAATTAATATAAAAAAATTTTATTTTCTTTTAATTTAAAATTAACAAAATTTATTTGTAGAAATATAAAAGTATACTACGCTAAAATCATTTTCATATTATTCAACAAAAATTCTTTAAAAGCTTATTTAAAAGCTAAGATTGTATAAATAGTTTCTAAATTTTCTGGTAAATTGCTAAATTCTCAACAACCAATATATTCAACTCTATGCTTTGTGGTTTCGAGTATGTATTTCACAAAATAACTTTTATTATTTTTGAAAAAATAAAAATCATGTTTGGATTGTTTTTGTTTGTTTAAAAATAAAAATCAAACAAAGCAAATAAAAAGAAAATTAAAAATACTCAAACAAGAAATAATTGTAAAACAATCACTTTTTTGAATAAAAGTTATAACTGTTACGTCCCTGATTAAAAGACGTTTGATTTCTTGTGAAAGTTATTGTATTATTATCAATATTGTGCCATGAATTAAATAAAAATAGGAGCAATTGCATTTTAAATAATAAACGAGTAAAAAGGTTAAAGTCGGGCATGCCGACTATATAATACCCTACACCAGTCTGGGTAAAAGCCAACTAATGTTTGGATCCGAAATTCGAATGTTTTAAAATGGGGCTTGTGTCAAAATTTTATATAATGTGAGTCAGCGCACCAAATTTCATTAAAATATCTTAATATTTGCGATCTGCAGTTTGTAACCAAGCTAATTTTGGCGGGACCCTTATATGGGCACTAGGTCTAAACATGGACCGGTGTTAACCAAAATCAATAGGCTTCGTCCTTGGGCTGACATAGGTCGATGTACCAAGTTTCATCAGAATATCTTAATATTTGTTGACCTGCAGCGTATAAACAATATAATTTTGGGGGGACCCTTATATGGGCACTAGGTCTAAACATGGACCGGTGTTCATCAAAATCAATAGACTTCGTCCTTGGGCCAACATAGGTCTGTGTATCAAATTTCATCAAAATATCTTAATATTTGCGACCTGCAGCGTATAACTAATATAATTTTGGTAGGACCCTTATATGGGCACTAGATCTAAACATGGACCGGTGTTAACCAAAATCAACAGGCTTCGTCCTTCGGCTGACATAGGTCGGTGTACCAAATTTCATCAAAATATCTTAATATTTGCGACCTGCAGCGTATAAACAATATAATTTTGGGGGGACCCTTATATGGGCACTAGGTCTAAACATGGACCGATGTTCACCAAAATCAATAGGCTTCGTCCTTGGGCCAATATAGGTCTGTGTACCAACTTTCATCAAAATGTCTTAATATTTGATATTCCAAATATTCAATCAAATGACACTCAAATACTTTTTCGCCGTTTACCAAAACAATGAAAGTTTCGCCGTTACTATTCAAGTTTGGTTAGATTAATAATTTAATAAGATTCTGGTGAAATTTTGTAGATATGTATACTAATTAACAAATTTTATTATTCTATAAAGAAAATCAGATTCAATTTCTGTTCACCTTTTACTTTTTGCTACCGTATTTCCATATGGCTTTGGCAGTTGGGTTATTTGACAAGAGTACTAAAAAGTTGTACCCCTATTGAACATATTCAGCAACTTTAACTATCTTCAACATTTTTGTATGTCATTAATTAAATTTAATTAACTCACAACTGTGTTGACATGTCAAATGCCAGTAGTACTAAACAACAAAAGAAAAACGGAAACTTTTTTGTTTTTGTTACATCTGACAACAAAGTGTCATCATTATCTAACCTTAGAACAAAATTAATATTATGATAAAAGAAAGGAAGTAGTTAGCAGCTTACATAAGCAGTGAAGGAGAAAAGTATTTTTTTTTTGTATTTTTAAGAAAATTTTTTTAATCAAACACAAAAGCATAAAGTGAATTTATATTTTGTTATAAAGTCTGGAAGTGACGTTTCAAGTTGGTCTCAAATACCAAAAAATTTAAATTAGTTATCTAAACTACTGGACCGTGGTCAGATTCCGGATCTTAATCCCATTCCAACAAATTGTGCTACAAATGGGTTCGTAGAAGTGTTTCCAATTCGGTTTATCGATTAACCACCTCATAGATTATTTGCCCCTATTTTGGTTAATATCGAAACAAATAATTTAAAACTCATATAACTTATCTATTAACGGGATAGTTTTAATATATTGTAGATTTTTTCCATTGTTTTTTTTTTCTCCCCAAACCTTCCCAAATTTTTTAGCTTGGCCTTAACAAAATTACAAGAAAAGTTTAAAAAAAGCAAAATACCTTTTTTTAATCACTTGATTTATTTTATTTTGTTAAAAGCTCCATATTTTGTTTCTTAATTTTCAAAATTTATAATTTTTATCCAAATATTTTGCCAATATAATGTGCAAGAAAAGCATTGCATTTTGTAAAAATGCGAACACAGGAATTGAAATAAGCTAAATCCAAAATGGATTGCAAAAACAATTAAATCCGTTTTGGATTTCACTTAATTTTATTCCAGAAATTGTATTTTAGCAAAGTTAAAATTTTTTCTTTAGTAGGTTTGATGTTAAGAAGAAGAATAAACATTTTCTTACTATACCCTATCCATGTAGTGGTGTAGGGTAAAATGATGAAAAATAGCTTTATATGCACTTGTGAAAAATTTGAGAAAAAAATAGTGAATTGCAATGTACACTTTACACTTGTATAGAGTTCCTTTGCACTCGTTCCAAAAGTACAGAAAAAAAAATGTTTAGGTGTATCTAAACCTTTAATTGTAGTGTTTTTCTATATTGCTGGCTAGGTTTAACCCATTTTTCGCCGACCGATGATTATAATCAGCAGCACTTTTACTAGTCATAAGTTGCTAATAAAATGTTTATTTAATTTATTTTTTTTATCATTTATTATGGGCCCAGTTTCTTTTATGATATACCCAGTATAAAAATGCTTATTATTTACACTTCAAAAATATTTACACTTCCACCAATGGTGATTATAGTCACCACAAATTTTCAAGAAAATTGGAAAATCTACTGACTTCAAAATTTAGAATTTTCTTAATTAGGCCCAGAATAGCTTTGACATTAATTTTTATCAAAATCTGTCGGCGGGAATTGGTAGCGGCGAAAAATGGGTTGACTTGTACTAGCAAGAAAATCCCCCTTTTCTATCCCACCCCATAAATTCCCAAATATATGTAATCCTGCATCAGTAGATGTCTATGTTGGGTGTAAATAGCGGTTTGGGTTATTGAAGTTCCATTCCATTTCGTTATTCCACGTTCAATTACATTTTATTTCCCAATTCCATTTGTTCCACTTATCTGCCACTTCAATTCCACTCGTTCCTTTTTCCACTCCATTTTGTTTCCCAATTTAAGTGTCCTATTTCTACTTGTTTCCCGTTTCACTCCATTTTGTTCCCATTGTCTTATGTTGAAATATCACTCTTCCTTCATATTCAATGCAATGGATCCGGAAATATATAACATGATATACCATAATTTTGAACTAAATTTTAATATCCTTGATATTGAAAAATTTTTTATTATAATCTGGTTTGTTAGTTAATTTTTTATCAAAAACAATTAAATCATCCATTACTTTTTATTAAAAAAGTTTTTAAAACAAAAAGTTTTTTTTTCGATCACAAGTTTAGACATCAGTAGCGTTTTCAAATTTTATTTAGAAAAACAAAAATGCGGTCACGATATGCAATTTTTCTACCAGTAAGTTTTTACAAATTTCTGTTCGCACTATGGAAATATCATTAGAGAATTTTTATTAAAAAAAATTGGAAGGATGGACATAACCTAGAGTATGATGTAAATGTTTGTTATCCTATTATTACAGGCATGCATTGCGTTTGTTTGTAAACACAAACAATACTGTGTACCATGGCTAATAATTTTAGCACTTACAAATGGTATTAGTAACAAGAATGTTACTTTTTGTATTAGAATTAATTCGATGATATTTCTTTATTTACTTGCTCCTTTATGAGTCAACAAATTAATATGAGTAAACATTGATCTTTCTCCTTTCAAAAAATGGAGAAAGATCAATGGTGTTCGGTAGTGCGAACAGAAACATGAAAAACGTACTGTAGTGGGATTTTCTAACTTTTTAACGGCAAAATTCGGTAGTTAAGTTGTCAGTTTACTATGCAAACTTGTCAATATAACTACCGAATTTTGTCGTTAATAAGTTAGAGAATAGCCCCTCAGATTGAAAATTGGATTTTGTTATAATAAATAATAACAAAAAGTATTTATCTTTAAACTTGAATAATCTCTCTCGTACCATATATTTTTTTTTAAGTCTTCAAAATTTTTCAAAATCTTCATATCGTATTTATTTTAAATTTTTGACTTTTGGTCTCAAATTTAAGAGTAAAAAATTGTCAAAAAATAATTAAGACAGAACAACAACAAATATTTGGGTTTATTAATAGCTAATTTTTAAACTGTCAGCATAACTAAATCTAGTAAACTAGAATTTTATCACTTAACGGTTTGAATGGTTATTGCAAATTTAATGATGACAGATATTATTACATGGTCATAATCAGCATCACCAAAAAAATAAGTTATAAAAATATCGTTGTCACTAGATGGCACTTTGTTCAAAAAATTTACAATTTTCTTTTTTTATTTAAATTTAAATAATAACAAACAACAAAGCAAAAAAACAAACGGATATCTCAAATTTTATAATTTGAATATATTCCGCGCTTGTTTTTTCCTTATTTTGAGTAGTTTTCAGCAATTTTTGAGTTTTAAAATATAGGCTCAGCTGATACTAAACTGCTATTAAATAGTTGCTCAGGTAATACTAAATTTCAGCGCCCTCTACCGGTGAGCAGTGTTAGTTTTGATTTCCTATTTCTATAATTAATAGTCTCTGGTCATAATTGTTATCACTTATGTCGATACAAAGAAATTAGCTCATCATTGCGTATGAGTATTGCGTGTTGCATACATGGGACTAATTAATTAGGTGGACTAATTAATTGATGATTTCATTACCATTACATTGATATCAATTGTAATGAAATTATTTTCATTACCATGTTTTTAATTAATGGTAATTGATTTAATTTCATTGATTAATGACAATGATTTTAAATTTCATTACCATTGATAATGAATAAATTAAAAAAAATTATTGCCATTGACAGAAAAACATAAAAGTTAAGTAAAACTCGCTGAAATCGCAGATGGAATATGCGCATTCAGGCTCATGCTCATTTAAAATTAAATATTACTTGCCATTCCATTGTTATTTGTATCCAGGTAAAATTTAACGGAATGGAATGGATCCTCCTTAAAAAATTGTGTTTTATAACTTCCCCGGCCAAACCCGTTGTTCGTTTTCATTTGCCTGAATTGTTTTGTAAACAAATGGTTTTTAATCAATTGTAATTAGTTTTTTTATACATTAGTGTAATTTCATTACCATTAGTAATGATTTTTCTAATGAAAAATATTTAATTACCATTAAATGGTAACGAAATTTTTTTCATTGTCATTAGTATGAACTAATGGTAATGAAATTTCAATGGTAATGAAAAATTCCCATGTATGGCGTGTTGTAATTAATATTACTCATACGGTAAAAATTTATTTATTAAGTGGAATTTTGTGCACTAAAAATGGATAATATACGCCTACAAAATACAGCTACCCTAAAATATTCAACAAAAAATCAATGCCATTTTTTTCTTATAATTTTATGATTCTAATAAGTATTTAATCTATATCGGTTTCGAAATGTCGAGAAGCAACATGCATTTGCATGGAATTCCTTGACCTACTTATTAGTTTTTAGTAAAGAATTCAATAGCATTTTGAACAACTTTAAAAAAATTATTGACAAAGGGGAAACTCACCTGTTGTATTGAGTATATCCAACATTTCATGTGCCAATTGTTAGATATTAAATTAACGAATATCATTACTCAAACAAACCAACATCTAAAAAAAATAATTGTTGTCCCAACCAAATAGTTATGTTGCCACAACCGAAAATTCGATTGTTATAATACCAATTCGATTGTAACAACCCTATTTTCGGTATCGCATCCCTATTTCTGTAGGAACAACAGAAATAGGGTTGCGACAACCGAAAGACTCGGTTGGTACCAAATTCGGTTGGGACAACAAATTTGCTTTCAAGGTGTAGACGCAATAAAAAAATTCTCGCTGATAACAAAATTTATTGTCAATTGAATGTCTTAGTTTTGCCAACCGCACTTTTCATAACATAATAACTGTGTCCTAACTGCTTTTTGGTGTTCCAACAAAAAATTCAGTTATTAGCTTCTATTGGAAATAAATTCGCTTGTCAGCAAGAATCTGCTTTCGCACATACATAATTTTGTCTATATATACATATGTAGGAAACAATGTACTGTCATGTGCAATTACATTTAATTAAATGACAAACTCCCCCATCGACAACAAGAACAAAAATATCAAATACGTAAAATAAAAGCAAACACTTTACACATACCAACACATAGATAAAACAGATTCGTGCTGATAATCGAGTTCGTTGCCAATCGAATGACTCGGTTGTGGAAACTAAATTTTTTGGTTGTGATAACTGAAAATCCTTTTAGATATTAGCAATTTCATTACGACAATAAATATTCACATCATAACTTAGTAGTCACTACTTACACTACTTAAAAACTCAATAACCACAACCGAACGATTCAATTGCCGGTAAATTCGGTTTTCAGTACGAAATTGTTGTTTGGGTGTACACTAGGGTTCTTCAAATTACAAGACGTTCGAATTAGCCAGCTCTTCAAGGCCCCTTTAAAAAATTATGCAATCAAAAAAGAGGTAAAAAAGTTTTCTCTTAATGTCCCTAAATGGCGATAAAGTGAAGAAAAATAATAAAATCCGATTTAGTAATATAGAATGCGATACATCACACCTATTTAATATTTTGGTGATAGTTACGAATATGAAGTTTGAATTTCGAATAAATTAACGATTTTCGCGGTATGGCTAATTAAAAATTTTAAAAAGGAAAAATTGTTTCCAAAATTTTTCCAGTTTAGCTTCTATTATTATGGAACTATTTCACTGGGGAATTTTTATTCTCTCAAAAACCGTCACCTATAAGAAGTAAAATTTTCAATAAAATTTTAAATTAAAAAATCTCACCAATATCTTAAAAGTTATTAAACAAATGGCAAAAAAGTTATATTTTACGAAAAATTTCCGGGATAATGTTACCCTTCCCGCAATGGTGTTATAATTAATTTTGACTTATTGCTTTCAAAAAGTCAATCAAATTTATGTTTTAAAATATGTTTTTTTCGTGCAAACTGGCTAAAAAATTTTAAAATTATACTATTTTTTTAGGAATCATAAAAACGCGAGTACCTCGAATACAGTTTAAGAAATTTTATTTAATATTCCTAAAATATGTATATAGAATTTTGATTCATAATTTAAGAAAATATCTTGAAAGACATAATCTTAAGCGATAATAAAATTGATTTAAATTTTTCTTGCAATTTATATTTAAATCCTCATAGAAATGGTTACAAAAACCTGCAATTTTGGGGACTGATCCAATTTCCCTAAAATGTGGTACAATTGCTGTCGTACTCTACTCACCACAATACGGCCTTGAGGATCAAAAATCAGACTACATCCTATTTCTCCATTCGATTTCGAAGTACCCTAGTGTACACCTATTTACACAGTATTTAAATTGCCAACGTTTGCTGTTTTCAACGAATTTTCTTACGCATGGGTCATTGTTGCTAATTGAATTGAAAGTGCAAAGCAATTGCATACAACTGCCATAAAAGAAGCACTCATACACTCAGTAACACATGCATATAAACACAATTCAATGGCCAAACGTTTAAATAGAGGAGGAAAACCATATCACTAGTGCAAATCTCTATACCTCCAAGTCATCATTCATCCAGCCAGCAAAACAAAAAGTACACATCAATTGGCTTTTGTTGTACGGAAAACGTAAACAGACATGATACTTTAGTGACTTTGACGACTAAACCTAAACTAAAGATTGGTGAAAAAATCTCAATTGAAAAGAAAAAAAACTTCAACTGCATTAAATCCTAATTTAAACATTTTTAATAGAAAAACAAGTAAAAAAAATTTAAATTGGTTATACCAACTATGCCATACACTGCACCAACTATAATAAGGAATTTATTTCTTTGGGAGGGACTTTTTTAATTTTGAATGAATGAATTAATAACTCAGCGAAAACAATTGAAGTAATGCTTTACAAACTACTTCTTTCACTGCTTTACAAGTATCCGTTAGTATATTTTTACAGCTTTTTTAGAATTATTTCTGAACAACATCCAAAAATCACTTAACCCTTAAATGCATGATATCTTTGATTTTAACCATTTTTTATATATGATTTCTAAAGCCGTGTATTTTTCAAGAAAAAATACCAAAAAAAAGGTGATTTTTATTGAAAAATATGTTTTTTTTGCCAAATAGCTAAATTATGATTATTTTAACGTGTATAAAAAAAAAAACACAAAATAAAATCTATAAACTATAATTTATACATTTATTGTCGCCAAAATGAATTTTGTTGCGAGAATACCACTTTAAATATTTAAACAAATATTTTTGAATATTTAAACAAATATTTTTTAATATTACACTTTTTGTAAAAAAAAACGCGTGTTTTAGATTTTTCACAAATATACAGAGCAAAACCAAGATTTTTACTCTAACTGTGACTTTTATTTAATGACCAAGAGCCCAAAAATATTATTTACAAAAAAATTAATTTTTCTTGCGTTATCCGCTTTATTATATTTTTTAAGGACAGTGTACAAGGGTAGTTGAAGAAAAATTACAACTTTTACACACACGTTTACTCAAATAATGCATCAGTGCCTAAAAATTATTTATAAAAGTAATTTTGAATGAAATTCGTTGACTTTTATTATGCATAAAATATGCATAAAAACGCACTTTTTCTATATTTTTTTATTTTGCATTTAGCACTTTTTTGTTTTATGGCAATACTATGTTTAGGTAATGTTGTTTCAATTCATAAATCTGCAATAAAATATATTGTATATTATACAAAATTTAAAAGTTTATTCCTCTTGATGCCAAAAATTAAAAGGCCTCTTCTTATGCTTTTAAATTTGTTTGCATAGTTTTACTTATATTTTAAATGTGTGATTTATTTTTATGTACAATCCCCAATGTATACACTCAAAATAGTGTATGAGCAGAATCAACTGCTTGATTGTCAACAAATAAGGTTGTTATAGAAAATATTCTTTCTGATATATCTGCTTATTTATTACATATGAAAAATAAAAATTTAAATGAGAAGTTAAAGGTATACTCATAAAAAAAGTCCGTATAAATAGGACAAAATTGTGCTGGCGCAAATACATGTACTATTTGCTGTTATTTTAGCAGAATTTTTACCTATTTGTACGGACTTTTTTTTAATGAAAATAATATAAAAATTAGTTCAATTTAATCAGAATGCGTTTAATAGACTTTTGGACTAACTTTTTTTATAAGTGTAGTATATTGATCGATATCGATATAAAAAATTTAGTATATCAATCACCCGCTTAGCGGCATCCCCCTTATTGGCATTCCAATATTTTGGCCTTTGCAGAATTCTTCAAAAAGGAAAAAACTATTAATTTTTTTCGTTTTTCCAGTAAACAGCGAAATCTTTAACAACCAAAACTGCCGCTGTTAGGGAAATCGGTGTATGTATATTAGGGTTTCGGCTTAACTGGGAATTAAATCGAAAACTTTAGCCCGTTCCGAATCGCATCTAAAGTTACCAAGTTTGTAAAAAATACGATAGATCATGCTATATCTATTATATTAAAATTATTTAATTAATCTAAAGGCAAACATACACGTTCAATATTATTGATAAATTTTTTTAAAATCAGCCAATCAGAACAAAGTATTTAAAAATAAAATGTTCTGATTGGTTGATTTTTGAAAAAAGTTATCAATAATATTGAATGTGTATGTCCTACTTAATTAATTTTGTGAAGCTGATCATGAAAATATTAATATTTTTTTAATCGGTCGACACGCTGACGAAATGTCACTGTTCGATTTGCAGAGATTTTACTGTTGTTTTGAAAGAAGTATTTATTTATGAAAAATGCGATTTTATGAAAATCAAATAGAAGTAAATCAAAACTTCTTCGGCAGATTTAAAAAATGTTAATATTTTCCTGATCAGGATACTAAAATTTATTAAAAACGATATGACACGTGATATGACACATACTAAATGGACAAGCAAATTCAATAATTCGTAATTTAAGGGACTCAATTACATATATTTTTTATATTATTTTCCTACGCGTTTATTTATCACAAAGTAACTTTATTTAATTTTTGAGTGTAATATTTTTATATACGTCATCCTTTTGACCATCCTCGTTCATGATAACACACATTTGCTCTATAACCATGACTATAAAACGTCAAGTCAACTGCGGTGATATTGAGTGCATATTTGTACGCATTGTGCATTCGATTTATGATTCAACTTATGTATGTATTTGAAGTTTTTCGTGACACTTAAACCGTTAATTTTTGTTAACGGCATTTGTAATTTAAAGCTCAAATTTGTGTGATTTCTTTTAATTTCAGCTTTTTCCTAATTCTAATTTGTTGGTGTATTTGAGTATTATTTATTTTTAATACTGGTTGTGGGTGAGTCTGTTTTAAGCAGAAATTAGATATTATTGTCAGAGTTATTTTGCAAATACAAAACAAGTGGAAATTGAATAAAAGAGTACTTACTACATTGAATATAGGAATTGATTTATGTTTGAGGGACTAATAAACCTAATATTTTTCCATGAAATAAAATGAAAGCAAGCAATTTTTAAAATAATTTCAGTTCAAATAATGCTTTCAAATAATGCTTTCAAATAATGCTTTCAGATATGTGATTGTAGTTTATTCAATATTCTTATTAACTAAAAAATAATAAAGCGTTTTCCCTAGTTTTATTTTCTTGAAGTAGGTTAACATTTTCTAAAGCTGTTGAAAAAGTATTCCTTTTTTGTTGTCTTAAATGTTAAGAGTTTAGACAAAGTAAAAGTCAAAAAATTTAAAATTGTATAAAAATCAATATTCAAATAGTGAAATTTCTTAAATTTATTTTAAAGATTTTAGCCAAATATATTAAATTTCTTAAATTCAAGTAAATATTTTCTTAAACATTCCTAAAAATATTTAAAGTAAACACATATTATTAACTAAATATAGGGTGTTCTTTTGAGCCCAATAGAACTTACGAAAAGGTTAACTGTCAAACGAACTGTCATACTGCGCATCACAAATAGATTGATGCTTGAACAGCGCTACCAAATTATCTAGACTTACTTTGAAAATCAGCGATGAGGCTCATTTGCTTAAGGGGTTTGTTAGCAAACAAAATTGCCACATATGGAGTGAAGCCAATCCACAACAGACCCTACAGACTCCATTACATCCAGAAAAATGTATCTTTTGGTGTGGTTTATACGCTGGTTTCATTATTGGACCTTATTTCTCAAAAATAAAGCATGAGCTCGCGTTACGGTCAATGGAGATCCTTAACACACCATGATCATTGATGACATTGATCTGGACGAGATATGGTTCCAACAGGATGGAAATCAAAATTTGACGATAAGTTGTTTTCGAGAAATGGACCTATCATTTGGCCTCTAAGGTCGTTCGATTTGACACCATTTCCTGTGGCGTCACAGAAGTCACTGGTTTATGCTGAGAAACCATCAACAATTGACGCTTTGGAGTACTGTTTTTTTTATATTAAAAAAGTTGTCCATTCTTTCGGCCTTGCACTTGCATGCCAATACGCTTCCTGGGTTTTTAAAGCAAGTGGGCTTTTAGGGCCCAGCGCAATTAATTTTTAATTTCTATCTTTTTTTAATTCCAGATCTGATCTTTTTTTATTTTATATTTTAAAATGTTTTTTTTTTATAATTGCTAATTTTTAACTAAAAACTATTTTTGAAGTCAAAATTAGAAGATTTTTTTTTTAAATTACATAAATAATAATTTGTACATGTATCTTTCTTTGATTTTCTTATTAAACATTTCACTAACAAAACTGCAATTATATATTTTTCTCAACAACAAAATTCTAATTTCCTTTTTAATATCATATTTGGTCCAACGCCTCCTTTGGTTAGATTTTCAATTTATACAAGTATATTAACATAAATGCTAATCTTTGTTCAAATGGCATAATCAAAAACATGCAATATACTATTAAGCATCTTAAAGTTTTCATTACAGCATTATGAAGCTTTCAAATAATGTTATATATGTATTAAATTATAGTTGCATTAAGTTGCAACTCGTACATGAACTTACACATAACATATTCATATTGAAAAACAAGTGTAGTGTATACATAACATAGGGTATAAATTAGTTTAGTGTGTGCATAGCATAGCGTGTGAGTAATGTAGATAAACCACACAATGCATGCACACAAGTATTGTCATTCATTGGACGGTCGAATTTCTTTGATTAACAAAGAAATATGAGATCCTTTTTGGTATGCGGCTAATGCACTTGACGAGTGCATTAACTTAGCGACCCACTTATGACAAATATGTGTGGTGGTTGGAATAAACACTAGAGTAGAATATACGGCCACACACATAGCTACATATTGAGTAGCACATGAACTAGAGTACGAAAAGTAGAGTATTTTTGAGTGAGAGGAAACTCCAAACAATTATTGAAAACAATGGGATCAGAGAAAAACTCCGCCCAATCAATGACAATAGTAGATCAATAAGTTATTGAGTGATTTTAGTAAATCTCTCTTAGAGAAGAAGTTCTGGACGTTATGTCAACTTCTGATAAGTAGTATAAATACCAGAGTAAATTGAATAAAGGGACAGTCTTTAATTTAAATCAAAACGCGACGTCTTTCTTTTACTTACCAGCACTACTGCGATCCTCAAGAGGCCCTCCAGTAGCGCTGCAACAAACCCCTGGAACTAGTACAGGACTAGTTCCCTACATGGCGATCCTGCCAAACATTTAGAAATTGTATTTTTAAATACAAATCTGAATAAAGGATAAAGGCAATTGTAGCTTATGCTCAGCCATTATCCTTGCGGAACAATAGAATATCGTTACAGATCCCACCACTGAATGGGGAAACCACTGGATGAAGTGCTGAAAGACATCCAGGAGGCAGAGGCTCGCTGGAAGAAACTACAAGAAGAAGGCAACCCAAAGAGAGAAGAAAGGCCAACAATACTAACGGTCGGGCCTAGACCCAAATACCTGCGGAGGGAACAACCAGCAGAACCTAAAATACCGATATTCCCCCTGCCAAATACCAGTAAATCAAGGAGTGGGACAGTGGCCAGAATCCGAAAAGAAATAGCAGTCAAGAGGCACGAGTTAACCTACGTACAAAACGAAGAGGTACGGCAAACGCTTCAAACTGCAGTTATCAACCTCAAAAAAGAGCTTAAGGAAATAACAAAGGCAAACAGAAAGAGGAGAAGAAGAAGCGATGAAAATAACAGGCGCAATTGTGTCAATAATTATAACTACTTTTGTAATAATTTTTATTATTAAGTATATAGAAAAGAAAACAGAAGACCTAAAAGAATGGGCATCGAACAAGATAGGAGAAGTGAACAAAATTAGTAAAGTGACGTACAAAAACATAGATAATAATAAAAAAAAGAAGAAGAAGAAGAATTCACGCAAATATAATTTCATATAGAAAATTTTTTTTAAAATGAGGGAATCACTGAAAGATTTATTTTTCAAATGCATAACCTGCTTGATGCTGATAATATTTTTGTGTGTAGTGTGTGCATAGCATAGCGTGTGAGTAATGTAGATAAACCACACAATGCATGCACACAAGTATTGTCATTCATTGGACGGTCGAATTTCTTTGATTAACAAAGAAATATGAGATCCTTTTTGGTATGCGGCTAATGCACTTGACGAGTGCATTAACTTAGCGACCCACTTATGACAAATATGTGTGGTGGTTGGAATAAACACTAGAGTAGAATATACGGCCACACACATAGCTACATATTGAGTAGCACATGAACTAGAGTACGAAAAGTAGAGTATTTTTGAGTGAGAGGAAACTCCAAACAATTATTGAAAACAATGGGATCAGAGAAAAACTCCGCCCAATCAATGACAATAGTAGATCAATAAGTTATTGAGTGATTTTAGTAAATCTCTCTTAGAGAAGAAGTTCTGGACGTTATGTCAACTTCTGATAAGTAGTATAAATACCAGAGTAAATTGAATAAAGGGACAGTCTTTAATTTAAATCAAAACGCGACGTCTTTCTTTTACTTACCAGCACTACTGCGATCCTCAAGAGGCCCTCCAGTAGCGCTGCAACAAACCCCTGGAACTAGTACAGGACTAGTTCCCTACACAAGTAATAAGTTTTTAGATATAAGTATGTTTGTTTGTATAAATTATAAATATTTATCTATGTATGAGTCAATTTACATATATACATATAAGTACGTATTAAATTGATAACGTTATGTATAAACTGTTTGTGAAACATTTAATTCCAAGAACTAAAGAGCCCTATACATATATTCGGTCAATTTAATATGAATTGATATTGATGCTACAAATGACTGTATGAATGTTTTGAAAATTTAATATGTATTTTGATCACTGAAGTGTTGATAAAAGGCATTACATGCCAAAGTTGTTGGTCAAAGGAAACGGAAAATGGAAATTAAAGGGCATACATAATGATGACACTATGAAAACCATCTTTTATATAATCTATCAAATGGGAAATTTAAGAAACATACATACAATCATGCAAATAAAGATTTAAAATAAAAGACATTGAAATACCCAGTATAAAAATAAAGTTGCAAATATCATTTAAACGATTTTTAGAATTTAAAGATCCAAACGTAGTTTAAATATGATGATCTTAATTTACATACAAATTTTAGTAAACTGTAGTTTCGGTATTTCTTTAATGGTTGAAATTGTTTTGGAATTTAAAACAATTTTTAACTTTAGGGCAATTTTGTTATACTAAAAAGAAAGTCTGCCGATACGGCCCCACAGACCTTAATGAACTTTGGAACTTTTAGAGGATAAGTGTTTTTTTAGCTTTCCAGTAAAGGTATATATATATAAGTTCCCGTAGTTCCTATACGGAACATAGGGCCACAACAAATTTGTTCCATTCCGATTTGTCGGATGCTAGTGTTCTTATCTCGTTCCAGCTCTTGTCCTGGTTGGCCGCTTCGATTTCAATTTGGCGGCGCCAGGTGTGTGATGGTCTTCCTTTTCTACGGCTTCCTTGCGGATTCCATTCTATAGCTTGCCTTGTGATATCGTCAACGGGTTTTCGTAGGGTATGCCCTAGCCAGCGCCATTTTCTTTTCCGGATCTCGACATGTATGGGGGTTTGAGAGGTTTGGACCCATAGCCTTTCATTGGATATCGTGATTGGCCAGAATATTTTTAAAATTCTACGCAGGCAGCGATTTATGAAAACCTGTAGCGAGTTAACATCCTTCTGCACTGCATTCCACGATTCACATCCATAGAGAAGAGATGATTTTATGCAGGAGTTAAATATGTTTAGCTTGGTTCTTTTCGAAATATGTGCTGATCGCCATATGGGGTTTAGAATGCCAAATGAGTGTTTGCCAGCTTTTATTCGGTTTCTTACGTCGTCTGCAGAACCACCTGTTGTAGTCAGAAGACTTCCGAGATAGCAGAACGTTGATACATCTTCAAGATTCTTCCCGTCTATTGCGAATGCTCTGTTGTTAGAAGCATTAATTCTCATTGCTTTAGTTTTGGCAATATTTATTTTCAGACCAGCCTTAGCTGCTTCTGTCTGTACTGCGTTGATCTTAGCCTGCATGTCATTGAAGTTGTGGGATAGTAGACATATGTCGTCGGCATAGTCGAGATCTTCTAGCCTTCTGTTGAATCCCCAAGTTATTCCCCTCTGTTCACATGTGGCTCTTCTCATTATGCTGTCCAGGACGATATTAAAAAGTAGGGGTGACAGAACACAGCCTTGCCTTACTCCAGTTCTAATCGTGAATGATGATTCACTAATACAGCCATCATTAAAGATTCGACAGTCTGCGTTGTGGTATAGGGCTTGAACAATATCAATTATTTTGTTTGGGGTGCCTTTGCATGTTAGCGTACTCCATATGGCTGAGTGGGAAAGTGTATCGAATGCTTTCTCAAAGTCGATGAATATCAAGTATAGCGGTGACATCCACTCAACAGATTGCTCAATTATGATCCGTAAGCTGTTGACATGGTCAATGCATGATTTGCGGGGGCGGAAGCCAGCCTGCTCATTGCGGAGAAGCGGATCGAAGCGGATCGAATGCGACTGATAGCCTTTTGTTGATGACTTGAGAAATTATCTTGTTTGCGATATTGATAAGGGTTATGCCACGCCAATTTCTGCATTGTGACAGGTCGCCTTTTTTTGGTATATTAATAATAAGGCCTTCCTTTAAATCATCGCATAGTGAGTTTGTTGCCCATAGATTCTTTATAACGTGGTGGATGAGCTTGGCGCTGATTTCAGGCGATGCTTTTAATAGTTCAGGAGACAAATTATCCGGTCCGGGAGCTTTGTTATTTTTCAGAGACACTATGGCATCCATAATTTCTGGTGTTTCTGGGCAGTCTGTGGGTATATCGTCCCGAGCAGTGTGTTGAGTGCAATCACAAAGGTTGGGGTCAGTGTTCGATGTGTTCGCTAACATCGAGGAGTAGTGATCTACCCATACATCCATCTGGTCCTTTTTGGATGTGACTAAGTCTCCATTTTTGGTTCTAAGTGGTTTGTTAGTAGCAAACGATTTCTGGGTTAGTTTCCTAGCAATTCTATATAAATCCCTTGTTCTATGGGTTGCGGCTGCTATTTCGGCTTCTTTGGCCAGATCGTCAATCCATTTGCGCTTATCTTGGCGGGCACTTTTTTTGACATTCTTGTCCAGCGCAGAATATGTCGAGCGCAGATTTGCCTTTTCGTTGCGAGTTCTTGCGGTATTCAATAAGCCCTTTGTGTCTCTTCTTTTGGATATGAGGCTCCAGGTGTTATCAGAGATCCATTGCTTTCTTTTATTTTCCTTATATCCTATATGTTTGTCGGCTGCGTTAATGAAACAGGTTTTAATAGTACTCCAATTAGGCACTGTAGTAAAGGTATAAAAGTGGCCATATTTTTTGTTTTCTCCGTTTCTTTTGTACAGACAAAGAAACTATAGAGATATTGGTTATCTAAAAAAAATTTTTTGAAGACACTGTCACTGATGTATAAAACATTTTCGATAACTTCAAACAAGTAAAGTATCTCTTGTGACAGTCTTCGATTTTTATGAAATTGAAAAAGGCTTCGTTAAAATACTAGCCGAAGTAACATGAGTAGCAAAAAAGTGAAAAACACGTGGCTGCTCAGATATAATCATATATTATTTTATGTAAATGCTTATATGCTTAACTTATAGTTACATATGGCCACATATGCTTTTAGGTTGAAGCATATGTATATACTTTTATATAATAATATATAAGATTTTTTTTCTTGAAAGGTTTTTATATGGAGACATGTGTGATTTTATATTATTATGATTTCATATTGGCCTACATTACACATTGTCTGAAAATTCCGTAGGATGACACATAGGTGGCGCTACTAATGCAAAATATATATGATTTTTTAATATGTAATGGTAACTAGTTACTTTTCTTATTACAATCCTTATTACCTTTGTATGGTGATGTCGCGAAAAATAATGAGTTATGCTTACACACCAGCATACGAAAAATCTAAAAATATGTCATTACCTATAGGCTTACCAGTACTGACAAAAAGAATGAATCTTAAAATTGATTTTCAAAAAAATAAGTTTTATAATAAAAATATTTTTTTATTGTAAAAATTTTTTTTTTATTAAATTTTCTAGTGTGGAAATTGAACCTGGGGCTCCAGGTTGCCAGCTCTACCATCTGAGCTACACCGACATGTAATGTTTGATAGATAAAAACATAATTGACTTATAACACACAAGCCAGCTTACTCGCCAACATACAAAAAATCATAAAATACGTGGTTACATATATCCTTACCAATGTTGAAAAATTATTGAGTCTAAAAATAGTTTTCAAAAAAATCTAGAAAATTACTCTCTATTTAAAATAATGATAAAAATAAGTCATTATCAGTAACTCATTATTATATATTTCAAAATAATGCAGAAAGTAAGTGGGTGTCATTACTGATAGTTCAAAAAATAATGATATGTCATTACCGTTTCTACACTGGGAAGGTTCACAAAATCGTTTCGGCAGACCGTAAAGTGCAGTTGCAGAAGATATCTGATACCTTAAAGATATCTAAGGAACGTGTCAGCTTTATTTTGCATGAACATTTGTCCATGAGAAAGCTGTTTTCAAAATGGGTGCCGCATTTGCTCACAGTGCACCAAAAACAACAACGTGTCAATGATTCTGAGAGCTGTTTGGAGCTGTTTCGGCGAGATAAAAAGGACTTTTTGCATCGGTATGCAACAATTGATGAAACTTGGATCTGCTACTTCACTCCAGATTCAAATCTGCAGTCAGCTGAGTGGACAGCAGCTGGCGAACCTCGTTCGAAAAAGCCAAAGACGCAATAATCAGCTGGTAAAGTTATGGCATCAGTATTTTGAGATGGGGCTGGAATTTTGTACATTGTATACCTTGAAAAAGTCCAGACCATCAATAGCGATCGTTACATGGCCCAACTGGTGCATTTGAAGGAAAAAATCGCAAAAAACGGCCCCATATGAAAAAGAAAAAAGTGTTCTTTCGCCAAGACCATGCGCTTTGTAACAAGTCGTAACGATTTTTACCTGTTTTACCTGTTTTCAGACTTCAAAAAAATGCTCGCTGGAAGGAAATTTGATTCAAATGAAGAGGTGATTGCCGAAAAAGGAGCCTATCTTGAGGCCAAAGATAAATCATTATATAAAAAAGGTATCGAAATGTTAGAAAGACATTGTGTGTGTATGGCTCTTGAAGGAGAGTATGTTGATGATAAAAGTCGAATTTTGCCAAAAAATTTTTATTTTATTGGTTATCCTACGGACTTTTCTGTCGATGTGTTATAATAGGAAATTTAGCGTAGATTAAAATAATTTTTTTTTTTAATATTTCATCCGTTCCATGACAAAAAGACCAACAGTTGAGTTATAGATTTATTACAAGTCTGCACTAGGAAACCATGTCAATATTCCATTTTAAGTATAAGATGTGTACAGCGAGTTTATGTAAAACACTACGAGGTGCATTTTTGTGCAACTATTTTACCCTCTAGCTCCTCAATTAAAGGGCTTTTTTTGTCCCCGTTTTCCATAGGCCTACCAAATTTTTGAAAAATATAGCAAAAGAAAGGCTTTGCTACAAATTCGTTGAAATATCTACAAAAATGGAACAAATAAATATTCGATGAAATTAAATAGGGAATTATTCACATACTTATGTGAATTTGACTGACCTGGGGGTATACATCATCACCTAAAGTACAAGCAATTTGATATATTTCTACTATGACATCTAGAGAACAGAAAAAATAGTACAAGATAAAAATTGCAGAGTCCTTCGTAATCTCTTTTTTTTAACTAAAAAAGTACCAATTGTTGGCATAAACATCTGAGGTGTTACATACGAAAACCGGTAACAGTTAAATTTTTATTTTAAGTCTCTTCCAATTCTCCATGTTGGTATTAGAAGCATTCTATTTAAGGTCCTTTTATACTCTTTTAGAAATTATTAAGTTCTGATCCACTGCAACCAAGAGAAATTGTCAGATGCAAAGAACCTGTTGTAGAACAACTTGTACTTGCTTGCAACATGTTCTACTTTGTGTTCTATCATCGGTGATCCTTGTTTGAGTTTATGCCAAAAGCAAGAGGTTTTTTTTCCTCCAAACTAGAACAGTTTGCTTTGGAACCGGTTCTAGAACCACTTATAGAACTGGTTCTCTGACAGTGAAACGTTACATCTTGACTCCCAGGAATCAGTTCTAGAACCTGTTCCATGGAACCGGTGGTAAAAAGACATGTTCTAGAACAGATTCAAAGGTAACCAGTTCTAAAAAAATTTTGTTGATAAGTTTATAATACGATCACAATTCTTTCTTCTAATTAAAAATATTAAACTTTAGTAATACGAGTATTTTAACAGCAAATACATATGTACATAAAATCCTATATAATTATATCAAAAATAATGAAATACTTTCATTAGCATTTTAAGTTTTCTTCAAACATTCAAAAAATAAAAGTCGTTCAAATGTTTAAACATTGCAATGTTGTTAAAATGCAACATATGTATACAACTTAGACAAAGCTACAATAACAACAACATTGACATTATCACGAATTTGGAATATATTTGAAATCTACAAAATAATCATTTTCAATGTAGTCAGTTTATATACAAGTTGTAAAAACATGTGTGTGTGAAAATGCTCCGATAAAAATACTACGTATCTGAACAACGCCTTTGGAAAAAAGGAGTGCCTTAGAGTCTTTCTTTTTTGTTATCTTGTCTATGACTTTTTCTTTAAGCTTAACAGCTACTTATCAAAAAAAAAAATGTTGGAAACATGTTAACTCTATTTTCAAGAATGTTTTTCTACGAATGTGTTTAAGTGTTGGGCTTATTAAAATTCAGCACGTACAATTCATTAACACAAAGTGACGCTCATTTTTGTACATATTTTCTTTCTCAAATGAATTTCTAACAAATTGTTACTAAAGCTTCTCTATATGTGTAAACTGAAGGAGTAAGAATTCCACATATGGGTGATTCTATAAAGAAATGTAATTTACATGTGCGTTTTATATTTAATATCATATTTAGGGTATTCCTTAAAAAAGTTTTGTTGAAATTTACCCAATTTATATTAGGAAACCGTTCTACTTGCATTAATTGGGTAAATTTACTTTGTGTATGTAAAGGAAAAAATACACACATTATGTGTTGTATTGTTGCACGCAAAATATCTAAACTTAGATTGTTAAGCACAATAAGTTGTTTAGATTTCATGTGAAAAACTGTTATAGTTTATATAAAAAAACATGATTTTTTATAATAATGGGTCTTACGTAAAAATTGTATAGGGTTTGTTTTAAAGCAAATTTACTGTAAAATTCTATTATTTATCTTGTGAAAAATTGATATTTTGTGTTTATTGAGATTGCATCTTTCTAACAAAATCAAAAAGTTTATTTATTTTTAAAATTTAAAGTAATTCTGAGTCATTTTAAGTTTCAGTGAAAATTTTCCATATGAAAACGAGTAAAAAGGTTAAAGTCGGGCATGCCGACTATACAATACCCTACACCAGTCTGGTGTATTGTTTGGATCCGAAATTCGAATGGGTTAAAATGGGGCTTATGTCAAAATTTTCTATAATTTGAGTCAGCGCACCAAATTTCATTAAAATATCTTAATATTTGCGACCTGCAGTTTGTAACCAAGCCAATTTTGGGGGGACCCTTATATGGGCACTAGTTCTAAACATGGACCGATGTTCACCAAAATCAATAGGCTTCGTCCTTGGGCCAACATAGGTCTACGTACCAAATTTCATCAAAATATCTTAATATTTGCGACCTGCAGCGTATAAACAATATAATTTTGGGGGGACCGTTATATGGGCAGTAGTTCTAAACATGGACCGATGTTCACCAAAATCAATAGGCTTCGTCCTTGGGCCAACATAAGTCTATGTACCAAATTCCATCAAAATATCTTAATATTTGCGACCTGCAGCGTATACACAGTATAATTTTGGTAGGACCCTTATATGGGCACTAGGTCTAAACATGGACCGATGTTCACCAAATTAAATAGGCTGCGTTATTGGGCCAATGTAGGTCTGTGTACCAAATTTCATCAAAATATCTTAATATTTACGACCTGCAGCGTATAAACAGTATAATTTTGGTAGGACCCTTATATGGGCACTAGGTCTAAACATGGACCGATGTTCACCAAAATCAATAGGCTGTGTTATTGGGCCAATATAGGTCTGTGTACCAAATTTTATCAAAATATCTTAATATTTACGACCTGCAGCGTATAAACAGTATAATTTTGGTAGGACCCTTATATGGGCACTAGGTCTAAACATGGACCGATGTTCACCAAAATCAAACTTGTTCGGGCCAACATAGCTCTGCGTACCAAATTTCATCAAAATATCTTAATAGTTGCGACCTGTAGAGTGCGCACAAGATTGCATGGACAGACAGACAGACGGACGGACGGACGGACGGACGGACAGACGGACATCGTTAAATCGAAATAAAAAAAAATTCTGAACCGATCGGTATACTATAAGGTGGGTCTACGACCAATATTTTTTGGTGTTACAAACATCAGCACAAACTTATAATACCCTGACCACATAGTGGTGTAGGGTATAATGACCACATAGTGGTGTAGGGTATAAAAAATGGTGAGAAATTGATTTTTATGTACCTGTATAAAGAGTACTAAAACCATTATTGAATTGGAGTGCACCTTTTACACTTGTTTAATAAGTACTTTTATTGAAGAGAATAAGGAACAATATCTCGCATTAACAAAGTGGTGTTTTTATGCCAGTCAACTTTCATATCAAAGAATAGCTCAGCGGTAGAGCTCAGCGACTAGCAATCGTGAGGTCGCCAGTTCGATACCCGGTGGCGGCAAAAAAAAACTTTGTAAAATAAAAAAAATATAATTTTTTTTGTGAAGAATTTTTTTCAACTTTTAATTGGTGAAAAAGCGCTTCCTTTGCACTCGTTCAAAAAGTACTGAAAAAATGTTAAAGTCGGAGTACTCCTCTCCTATGACAACTCAATGTTAAAATCATTAGTGTTTATGTTAAAAAAGAAGTACATCTGATCATCAATTGTAGTGCTTTTTCTACTGCTTCGGCATCTATTTTTTCGCTGGGTGAGTAAAGTACTGATGCATTTTAAAATGCATCAGTAATCCAAAAAAAAAACATACTAAAGGGAAAGAGCTTAAAACATATTTTTAACATTAATATTTTTTATTTTTTTTTAATCATATTTATAAGGTCAGAAAATGTTTTTATTGAGAGGATTTCAGTGTTATTCAAAATAATTTACAATACAAACATTCCGTTAAAATTTCAGCGATCTTAAAGTTTTGACCAAATTTTTTTTTTTGCAGTAAATAAAAGCCAATTAATATTCTGGAAACCCATTACTAACTAAATAATTTTGAAAATGGGATCATACCACTTTACAAGTGATACAATTATTCTTTTTGTGGTTTTTTTTACTTATTATTACTTTAACTCTGACACTGACGAGGCGAAATTTGGGCGAGACGAAACTTTGGTAGTCTGGTAATTCCCTTGTGTCTATTAAATTTTTCAATAAAAGTGGTTTTTTCTTCTTCTTCCTGTAAATTAACTTTAGAAAAATTCTATAGTACCCGACCCGATTATCAGAGCCAAATTCCGTGAATTGATAGAATATTTTTTTTAGTTTTCCTATGAAACCACCCATATACGCAATTTACATACTACATTCTAATTTTATAAAGAAGATATGCATACATAATTCCTTACATGCAAATAATTCCTTAAAAGAATTTTTGTACAGCTGTCTGGCATACAAAATTAGTCAAATAAAAATTATATGAAAATCTTTAATATTAAAAAAAAATTAATCTCTTTGCCAAGATTTTTAACAACCACATAATTTTAAGCTCCTTATACGTTAAAAACGACATTAAATTTAGGAGCAAAATAAAAAAGTAAGAAAATAAAATGTAAAGCACATTTTTTCGCAACCATTATTTGTCACACAAATTTGTAACAGAATCCGTTTTGTATACTTGACTTTTTCCATACTAGAACTATACGATAACACGTTAAACAAGTTGAAATGTTAAATTGGGAATACCGACTATATAAAACTCTACACTACCCAGGAAATTTTCTGTTCCAAAGAATCGGTTGTAGAATAGCTACTTTTCATTTACAACCCCTTCTATTGTCGATTCTAACACGATGATTTTTGTTTGAAATTGTCACAAAAACAACTACTTCTATAGCTCCAAAGTGGAACCGGTTGCCCTAGAATCAGTTCTGAAACTAGTTCTAGAAGTGATTCTATGTCAGTTATACCTTCCATATGGATCCCAGAAACTAGTTCCGGAACGAGTTCCATGGAATTGGTTACACTGAAAAAAGTTGTAGAATAGTTGTGGTTAGCAACCGATTGTAAACAATTTTCCGGAATACAGTACGATTTGGGTCATATTTCGGGATGCGAATAAGATTCCGGGCAGAGAAATTCAAAAAACTGTAAAATGTTAGCCAAGGAGAATTTTTTTTTGCCTATCACACCAATTCTGCAGCTCGTTCCACTGCAATCAATAACCTGGAAGTGGTTCCAGAACCATTTCCTAGAAATAGTTCCAGAACTGATTCTAGGGCAACCGATTTCATTTTGGAGCTATAAAAGCAGTTGCTTTTGTGACAATTTTAAACAAAAATGATCCGTGTTTGAATTGACAGTAGAAGGTGTTGTAAAGGAAAAGTAGCTATTCTATAACAGATTCTTTGGAACAGAAAATTTTTCGGGGTGATGTAATAAAATGTGTATCTATAGTCATTTTATACCACATACCATATACCATCAAAGTCATTTTATACCACATAATGTAGGATATATTTATCATTTAAAAAGTTCAAATCTCGATACAAACATCAATATATGATCAATGACCCTGTTTAACTTAGCGGTGTAGGGTGAAAAAGGATAATACTTTTCCTAAAGTCAAAATATCATATGAAAGGTATTTTAAGAATAAGTATTATTTAAACCTCATACATTGTCTATTTCTGAATTTATCGACGCTTGAATTTGGAGAATTCTTATATTTAATTTTTAAGGTCATCAAAGTGACTTTTAAACTACCACGAATATTTTTTTTGTAGACTGTCCCCCTTTAGTAGTGGCTTAGGTTTTTTAAAAATAAGAGCACAACAGTAAATACAAAATTTTATATTTCATATACTTTTTTAAATAAAATCCATTTCAGCAAACTAGTTCCCAGCTTCAAAAGATCTGGACAAAAATTTCAAAAACTTATTGTGCCCTAAACACCATCTAAAACAATAAAAAAAAAATAGTGAAAAGCCCTACCCCCACACCAAAGTATGAATTGAGTAATATACTCCACTGAGAGAATTATCTGTATGATATTAATGAATCCATTTTCAATTATTTTTATTTTTCAATATTTTTTTTAATACGCCTAAATATCCTTTTTAAAACGAGCTAAGAAGCATTTTTGTAGCTAATATAGTTTTCGAGATATTCAAAAAATAACCTCGTAACAAAGCAAAAAATTAGAAAAATTATGACATTTTTTTAAATTTTAAATATTGCGTAAGTTTGGAAAAAAATTTTGTAATGTTTTTGCTTTGGTAAAACTTCGTTATATGATGAACGAAAAGTTCTGACCAAAAATCATCCAAATCGTTACTTATCATCTATTGTTAGTACGATTCATTTAACAATTTTATATCGAAGAATTAAAAACACATGAAAGCGCAATGAAATATTAGTAATTTTTTGAAAAATTTGGCCTGCAAAATGCTTTAAAAAAAGAAAGAAACTAAGTCAAAATTGGTACCGGGTTTAATTGCTTGTTCCGGGCTGTCTGATTTACGAATGCAATTTTATAGATTCCGGACACGAAACAGCTTTCTATGGCGACTACGTCGAAGCGTGTTTAACCATTTTCAATAGTGTTTGCCATTGGGGCCATTCACTGTTCACAAAATTTCGTAAAATTTCGGGTATATTCCTAATTAGATAGACAGACGGACGGATCTTTGATTATGGGGTATGTTCGGTAGTTACAAACATGAGCATAACCTTAATTTAACCTGTTTGGCACAACGATGTAGGGTGTAAAAAAAAACAAAAAATTTTTTTGTATTTATCGCTTTATATCATCGAGACTAAAACGTCATCTGCATTAAGTCCTTAAAGCAAAATTCAAAATGAATAAAAGATCTAAAAGCAGCAACAATAAAAACTGAGAAAAAAATTCTCAACATTTAGTACAAAAATTTGCTTGTGACTGACTGGGAAGATAGAGTGTTTTTGTATAAAACCTTGCAGCAGTATAAAAAAAATTGGATAAAAAATTCAAAATAAAGCAGATAATCGAAAATGCTAAAAACGTTGATGTGGTGTCGTTTTTTTTTTTTTTTTTTTTGCTGGTATAATGTCATAAGTTTCTAACATTATAACATGCATACAAAAAAAAAACACAATACAACTAGGTTAAACCGTTGAAGCTGGTACTATAGAACTGTGTTAACAACAACGACAGAGCAGTAGGGAGCATAGAAAGTCAGTGGCAGGAAAAACTCATATCATCAACTCTTCGTGTTTTTGTCCATAAAATCAACACCGACATCATAATAATCATCAGCGTTTAATATGAAATAAGATATGATTAACGAGGGTGAATTGATAAGCAATATAAAAGCGCGGTTTTACAACAAGTTTAAACTGTACAACTGATATTTATATAAAAAGAAGTCTACAACCATTTTTTTAAGTTAGAGTACACTAAAATTCGTTCGAGACAGGATTGCAGTTAAACAAAATTTTTGATGCATCCTACTGCTCTGACAAAGCAATACTCCGTTTTTATTTAAATACCGATCCATTTTATTGATTCTAATTCAAAAAACTGCTTAATCACCTTTCGCTTTATACATTGTTAATATAATAAAGAAATAAACCGTAGATATAACGAACAGTATCCTTTGGCTACAATAATGCATACATTTTGGGGTTTACGGGTACAGTTTTTTTCCTACTTAGTTCTTGAGCTGCTGGTACTTTACCGCGTAATTGTATTGTTGTTTGAATGGAATGTATAAACAATATATTGTAAGTAGAAACACGAAAAAATCTAACACTTTTGTTAAGGAAAACGAATACTAAATATTGCAAAGTATTTCCCAAGGCTATTATGCTTTCTTTTTTTTCTCATTCACTGGTGTTTTTGGTGTGCTGCGCGGTAAAAAAGTTTTTCTTTTTTTTCTATACATTTTTTTTTTGCAGCAATATCAATTGATTTTTTATGCTTTGCTAAAGTGATAAAAATTTTCAACTTTAAAAGGATTTTTTACAAATAAACCCGAAAAAACGAAAGAAATGTTTTAAGATATTAGGGGAAAAATTAATTGAATATATCCTTATACAATTTGTTGTTAAGTTTGAAATTGACATTAAACACAAAAGGCAACCTTAAAATATTTACAAATTTTTACTTGAACAGAACAGTTCATTGGAAGAAAGGTCAATAGGAAATTAATAAATGTGAAGTACTGATAGACAAGTAAATGTAGAGAAAGGTAAATAAGATTCTTATGTCGCCAAAATCAACTAAAAATTGCAGCAAAAAAAGCGATAAAAATCAGTAGATCTAGATGTACCTCTCTTTAAACAGAAACACTATACTGATAGAATTTTGTGCATAGTATGAATGAATTTGTTCATTAATCCAATGATTTTTTCATTGAAAAGTCCCCAAAGAACGCGTTCATTAAATCAATGAAACGTATTCATTAAATGAAAACTAGTTGAAAAAAAATATTTTTTTTTGCGCTGCTTTTTTAATTTATTTTTATTTTATTAATTTTTATTTATACGTACATTTCTTTTTTGTTTTTATAACGTTTTTGTCATCTTCCTGAACTCGACTTGAACCCGCAATCACCAGAATGTAAATATTACCGCGTTACCGATTGATCTAAATAGCCAAAACAAAATGATGTCATTATTTGGACTTTTATATTTAAATAATTTCAGCATGCAACCCTAGCGTTCATTACTGGAACATATATCTATTTTAGTAATTAGTAAATTCAAAACCATTATAAAAATTATAGCATATATTACGGATTATTATTATTAAATTAATGAATTTTTCATTATTTCAATGAAAATTTTCTCATTAAAACAATGAATTCAGATTAATGAAATCGATTCATTAATAGTATGAACGAAAATTCTATCAGTGTAGTGAGACGGAGTTGTTATAGATGACAAGTACTTCAACTTCAAAATTTTTTCAGTACTTTTTGAATGATATGTTTTATTACTATTTCTAGGAGTTCAATTTTTCATCATTTTTATTTTATTTATTTGAAAAATTTGAAATTTAAAAAAATATTATTTAAACAAATTAATTATATATGTACATTAAAAAAATTTTTTTAATTAAGAAAATTATAAAAAATATTGGTTCCGCCAGGATTTGAACCCGCGATCATTTGTTTGGAAGCTAAATGTATACAAATCACTTCTTAGGATCAGTTTTAGAGCAATAGTGCTTTAGAAGGAATAATTATGTGATTTTTGGAATATTGTTCAGAATTACTTCAAAGGGCTACTGTGGAAGCAGGAAAAGAAGTGTTTTTTTTATAAGTTGTTCATAATTACTTCCAAAAAGCAGGATAAATACACTAAGGGATACTTTGGAAATAATAAAAAAGTGGTTTGTAAAGCATGACTTCCAATTTTTTGCTGGGGTTGTTTAAAATTTTTTCAATTAGAATTGAATGCAATACAATATCATAATGCAATATTATTGCATTTAAATATACCCAGTCTGAAACATGCAAACGGGAAAGCGATTGCAATATGCTTTAATTGGTGGTACAACGAAGAAGCAAACAATAATAAAAAACAAAGATATCGCAGATCGGACCAGACATCGGACAGAAAATTATGAACCTGTTAGTCAATGCCATAATATTCTCTGATCACTCTGGCAACGCCATGATTTTTTGTCCCATATTCGATGTCGATTGTATCTTCTAGTTTATATGCTTCTTGGTACAACTAATTCAAGTGCATTCTGATTCCCAAAATGGCAAAATCATAATTTAAAAAAAGTTAAGTTAAGCTGTGATATCATCCCAGACAGTCAGATTGCCAGACTACAGTTCTAACCACTGAGCTAACGAGACACAATCGTTGGTATCTACAAACATAAATTAATGAATGATAACACTATGCGACAGTCAAAATCGGGATGGGATGAAACCAACGGGAAATGTTATATCGGTCAAAAACAAGTTATACGTGTCCCGGCGTTTCGCTGGGCCACCCCTAGGAATCGAGATATATTTTTTTTTGACATAACTCGAGAACCACTAGTCCGATTTTGCTCAAACAATTTTAAAAAAATTAAAAATTACAATTCCTTTAATATGTTCATATAACGTTTTTCTATATACTCAACAGTTTTGCCGGTAAAAATAAATGTTTGTTACCGCTACCATAAAAATAAATAACCTTTTGTTTATTACTTTTTTTTTAATATTTTAGCCAAAAAATATTTTTTTCTTCATACATTTATTTTTACCGGAAAAACTGTTGAGTATACAGAAAAACGTTATATGAACAGATTAAAGGAATTGTAATTTTTAATTTTTCAGATTTTCACCGCTTATTTTTCAAGAAGTTTTATGTCGTAGTCCGCGAAATTTATTGTATACAATTTTAAATTTATATTGTTTTAAACAAATTGCTAAATTCCAAATTTAAACTGTATTTAAACAGTTTAATCTGCCGAAAAAAGAATAAAAATTTTAATTTATAACGGTTTCCGCATTTTATCCCCCGGCAATGGTGTTATTGCCTTTATTCGAGTGAGAAATTCAATCAAATTTTAATAAATATCTTGAATGTATTAAGATATTTAATTGTTATATTATATATATTAAATTATTTTAAAACAATTCTATTAATATCACAAGAAAACGGAAAAATAACCGAAACCGCGGTTTTTATAATTTTGAAAAACCGAAACCGCGGTTTTAAAATTTTTCGGTTTTTAGCAAACTCACACATTTATATGCCTCGTTTTGCTTGTTGAAACAACTTTCAAGTAGTGGAAAATATAAATGGAGGAAACTATATCTGTCGTATGGTCACACTTAAATGTATATTTGACAATAAAAATTGTTTGATCAAACTTTCATAGAACATAAATTTAGTCCTTATTTATGTATCACGAAAATGCCCTAAACGAAAGAAAAGTAACGCAAATTTGCTTTTGTTCCCCATGAATTTTTGACGAAAGTTATTGTCAATTTCTTTTGTTTAGACAATTTTCGTAATATATATAAAGACTAGGGTTTGGGGTTCGGGAAATCCCGGGCGGGAATTCCCGGGAAATCCCGGGAAAAGTTTGCCGGGAATTCCCGGGAAAATAATATATTTTTCCCGGGAAAACGGGAAATTTTAAAAATATTAAATTTTTTAAATTGTTTTTGTTTCGAATAGGATTTTTTAATTTTAGTCATAAAAAACATTTTAAATACCAAAACAAAAATTTCATTGTTAAAATCTTTTAAAAGGGAATACATTTATTTGACACACAAATAAAATCTTTGCCAAGTAATTAGGAGCATTTCAACTAATAAAGATTTTTCGCATAACTTATTCAAAATTTAAGTATTAAAGCCTAAAAACCTGGTAAAATGTTTAAGAGAAATATGAAAAAAAGCTTTGTTTTTTACAAATAATCGCCCTTACTATCTAAATTTTTCAAATGTATAATTTAGGTAAAGTCGACTTTAGTTAAAATATTGGGTGGCAGTATACCTTGACTTGGTTTATTTTTGGAGCATTCTGGTTGGTTAATTTATTTTCAACCAATCAAAATATTTTTGTAAGGCTTTCATACACAAAATTAACAAAACCGTTTGATTAAAAATAAAGTCGACTTTAAATTTAAAATACTCCTTTATATTATGGGTCAATAATTTTATAAGTAACGTTTTCATTAATAAATGTGAAAAGAAAAGACTAATGGTTAACGGTGGTATCTAAATTTGGTTAACCTACATCTAAATTTGGTTCACAAAAAAAAAAAAAATGATGGTCATGCAAGAAGAAAACAACAAGCTAAAATTAGCAAAGTACCCGAAGAAAAAATGTAAGCTGAATAGGCATTAAAGATTTTATAGTAGGGCAAACATTTCCTAAAATGGTATCCAAATTAGCCGCAGTCGTCGGAATGTCAATCCGCACCATAACTAGATCTTCGTTTATTCGAGAAAGTTTTTATAATAAAAACCTGGCATTGCAAAAAAAGAATCCGATGTAAAGAACATTATATTAAATTACTACAATCATGTAAAAGATATCATGATAAAAGAAATATTGACCAATATTTCTAACAGTAGGAGATTTACTATAATCTTAGATGAATGGACAAGAATATCACAAAAGAGATATTTGAACATAAGTATAAACGTAAATAATTCATTTTATAACCTGGGGTTGGTTTATATATCAGGAAGATGTAATGCTGATGAAATAAGAAGAATTGTAGAAATAAGACTAGAAGAGTTTTAATTGTCTTTGCAAAATAACATTGTGGCCACCATATCTAATGGGCCAAGTGTGATGAAACGGTTTGTTTCCGACAGTCCAGTAGTAGGTGCTTTCTGCTGGAATCATGCAATTCATTTGGCAGTGCTGCGATTAATTTATGTGAAATCAAATGTTCAACATTCTGATATTTTTTACTTTGAATTCTCACTACACAGACTGCATTTGTACTGAAATTGTGTTTTTTTTTTAACAAAAATTATTTATATAGGTGGTTTTCATTAACAATTTTGTTCAAAAACATTTCCCGGGATTCCCGGGAATCCCGGGAATCAAATTTTTTCATTCCCGTTTCCCGGGAAATAAAAAAGTCCGGGAAATCCCAAACCCTAATACAGACCCTTATTTTTTCAAAAACTAAAAACTAAAACAATATTAAATCATGAAGGAGGGCGATGAAAGATTTTTTTGTTTTGTGCTGTGGCTGCTCCACATAGGTTCTTTATGAAGAGAGGAAAAAGGTTAATAAGAAGAAAATAGGATAATGGAATAAAGAGTGCGTTCGTCTTCGGAATGAGGAAGAACGTTATGCAAAGTTGTTACAGGAACTGCGGTCGGAAATTCCAGCTCTATATTTTGTTTGCTTCTCAATCAAATTGTTCATAATATTTTTAATTTGATGAAAAAATTTCCATCTCATTTTGTTGATTGTCTCAAAGTCATACGATATTACAATGTAATTTATAGTGATTCTAAAAAGTCAGACTTTTTAAAAATCCAAAAGTTGTTCACAAAAAAAACGGCTCATCTGTGAAAAAGCAACGCCTGTACAAAATAGGTTAACTGAAGTTGAATGAAAATTATTTAATACAATTAATTTTATTAAAAAGTTCACAAAAATGTGAAAATTCATCCCAATCTGTTCTTTATAAATCTTAATCCTTAAAAACTTTAAAAAATAATTTAAATAATTTAAAAAATTTAATTAAAATGCAGTTTACGGGCATATCCCCGATTTTTTTATTTTTCTTAATATAGTACTATTTGAGCCGATTTAAAAAATATAATTTTTTATGTCATAAATGAAATGAATAAATGATAACACTATGCGACAGTCAAAATCGGGATGGGATGGATGAAACCAACGGGAAATGTTATATCGGTCAAAAACAAGTTATACGTGTCCCGGCGTTTCGCTGGGTCACCACTAGAATCGAGATATATCTTTTTTTTGACATAACTCGAGAACCACTAGTCCGATTTTGCTCAAAACAATTTTAAAAAAATTAAAAATTACAATTCCTTTAATCTGTTCATATAACGTTTTTCTGTATACTCAACAGTTTTTCCGGTAAAAATAAATGTATGAAGAAAAAAATATTTTTTCCCGATTTTGACTGTCGCATAGTGTTATCATTTATTCATTTCATTTATGACATAAAAAATTATATTTTTTAAATCGGCTCAAATAGTACTATATTAAGAAAATAAAAAAATCGGGGATATGCCCGTAAACTGCATTTTAATTAAATTTTTTAAATTATTTAAATTATTTTTTAAAGTTTTAAGGATTAAGATTTATAAAGAACAGATTGGGATGAATTTTCACATTTTTGTGAACTTTTTAATAAAATTAATTGTATTAAATAATTTTCATTCAACTTCAGTTAACCTATTTTGTACAGGCGTTGCTTTTTCACAGATGAGCCGTTTTTTTGTGAACAACTTTTGGATTTTTAAAAAGTCTGACTTTTTAGAATCACTATAAATTACATTGTAATATCGTATGACTTTGAGACAATCAACAAAATGAGATGGAAATTTTTTCATCAAATTAAAATATTATGAACAATTTGATTGAGAAGCAAACAAAATATAGAGCTGGAATTTCCGACCGCAGTTCCTGTAACAACTTTGCATAACGTTCTTCCTCATTCCGAAGACGAACGCACTCTTTATTCCATTATCCTATTTTCTTCTTATTAACCTTTTTCCTCTCTTCATAAAAACCTATGTGGAGCAGCCACAGCACAAAACAAAAAAATCTTTCATCGCCCTCCTTCATGATTTAATATTGTTTTAGTTTTTAGTTTTTGAAAAAATAAGGGTCTGTATTAGGGTTTGGGATTTCCCGGACTTTTTTATTTCCCGGGAAACGGGAATGAAAAAATTTGATTCCCGGGATTCCCGGGAATCCCGGGAAATGTTTTTGAACAAAATTGTTAATGAAAACCACCTATATAAATAATTTTTGTTAAAAAAAAAACACAATTTCAGTACAAATGCAGTCTGTGTAGTGAGAATTCAAAGTAAAAAATATCAGAATGTTGAACATTTGATTTCACATAAATTAATCGCAGCACTGCCAAATGAATTGCATGATTCCAGCAGAAAGCACCTACTACTGGACTGTCGGAAACAAACCGTTTCATCACACTTGGCCCATTAGATATGGTGGCCACAATGTTATTTTGCAAAGACAATTAAAACTCTTCTAGTCTTATTTCTACAATTCTTCTTATTTCATCAGCATTACATCTTCCTGATATATAAACCAACCCCAGGTTATAAAATGAATTATTTACGTTTATACTTATGTTCAAATATCTCTTTTGTGATATTCTTGTCCATTCATCTAAGATTATAGTAAATCTCCTACTGTTAGAAATATTGGTCAATATTTCTTTTATCATGATATCTTTTACATGATTGTAGTAATTTAATATAATGTTCTTTACATCGGATTCTTTTTTTGCAATGCCAGGTTTTTATTATAAAAACTTTCTCGAATAAACGAAGATCTAGTTATGGTGCGGATTGACATTCCGACGACTGCGGCTAATTTGGATACCATTTTAGGAAATGTTTGCCCTACTATAAAATCTTTAATGCCTATTCAGCTTACATTTTTTCTTCGGGTACTTTGCTAATTTTAGCTTGTTGTTTTCTTCAAGAGAAGTTGCATGACCATCATTTTTTTTTTTTTTGTGAACCAAATTTAGATGTAGGTTAACCAAATTTAGATACCACCGTTAACCATTAGTCTTTTCTTTTCACATTTATTAATGAAAACGTTACTTATAAAATTATTGACCCATAATATAAAGGAGTATTTTAAATTTAAAGTCGACTTTATTTTTAATCAAACGGTTTTGTTAATTTTGTGTATGAAAGCCTTACAAAAATATTTTGATTGGTTGAAAATAAATTAACCAACCAGAATGCTCCAAAAATAAACCAAGTCAAGGTATACTGCCACCCAATATTTTAACTAAAGTCGACTTTACCTAAATTATACATTTGAAAAATTTAGATAGTAAGGGCGATTATTTGTAAAAAACAAAGCTTTTTTTCATATTTCTCTTAAACATTTTACCAGGTTTTTAGGCTTTAATACTTAAATTTTGAATAAGTTATGCGAAAAATCTTTATTAGTTGAAATGCTCCTAATTACTTGGCAAAGATTTTATTTGTGTGTCAAATAAATGTATTCCCTTTTAAAAGATTTTAACAATGAAATTTTTGTTTTGGTATTTAAAATGTTTTTTATGACTAAAATTAAAAAATCCTATTCGAAACAAAAACAATTTAAAAAATTTAATATTTTTAAAATTTCCCGTTTTCCCGGGAAAAATATATTATTTTCCCGGGAATTCCCGGCAAACTTTTCCCGGGATTTCCCGGGAATTCCCGCCCGGGATTTCCCGAACCCCAAACCCTAGTCTTTATATATATTACGAAAATTGTCTAAACAAAAGAAATTGACAATAACTTTCGTCAAAAATTCATGGGGAACAAAAGCAAATTTGCGTTACTTTTCTTTCGTTTAGGGCATTTTCGTGATACATAAATAAGGACTAAATTTATGTTCTATGAAAGTTTGATCAAACAATTTTTATTGTCAAATATACATTTAAGTGTGACCATACGACAGATATAGTTTCCTCCATTTATATTTTCCACTACTTGAAAGTTGTTTCAACAAGCAAAACGAGGCATATAAATGTGTGAGTTTGCTAAAAACCGAAAAATTTTAAAACCGCGGTTTCGGTTTTTCAAAATTATAAAAACCGCGGTTTCGGTTATTTTTCCGTTTTCTTGTGATATTAATAGAATTGTTTTAAAATAATTTAATATATATAATATAACAATTAAATATCTTAATACATTCAAGATATTTATTAAAATTTGATTGAATTTCTCACTCGAATAAAGGCAATAACACCATTGCCGGGGGATAAAATGCGGAAACCGTTATAAATTAAAATTTTTATTCTTTTTTCGGCAGATTAAACTGTTTAAATACAGTTTAAATTTGGAATTTAGCAATTTGTTTAAAACAATATAAATTTAAAATTGTATACAATAAATTTCGCGGACTACGACATAAAACTTCTTGAAAAATAAGCGGTGAAAATCTGAACTGAATACTTGAAACTCAATATCTCTTAAACTACATGACTTTTGGCGCAATTTTTTTCTAAAATTATAATCCTCAGCTTATATTATCTGTAGTAGTGAAAACAAAACATTTTTAAAGTAATATTTAATGGAGAAATTGTTCATTAAAATTAAATTCAGAATTTTGTAAAATAGGAGCTTAACCGTTTTTGAAATTCTAGGCTCAAATATATGTAATTTAATTTATTATTGTAATTGCTTTAAGTATTTGCTAAAAACCGACTTATTTTTGACGGTTTTCGGTTTCGGGTTTGAGGCATAAAAAACCGCGGTTTCGGTTTCGATTAAAACCGAACAGCAAACTCTAAGTGTGACCATTGACCACAAAATAAACTCTGTTCAAACATACTTGCGCCAAATATTTGCCTAATGTGACCGTAGCTTTACAATTTTTCAAAATAATTACTGTGGGATAATTTTTAAAACTTTGGAAACGTGCTTTAACCATATTTACAATGTATTCCATAGTCCTCCAAACCAAAGTTTCACAGCTATTTTTGTTTTAACTGTTGACAATTTTATAAAAAAAAAAGTGTGGAAGATCACTTCTTGGAACACTTTGAAAGCGATTTAAACAAGTATTTTGAGAGTGTGTCCTAAAATATTCAGTCCTATATTTGTCAAAGAAATACTGCCAAAATACTTTTTGCAAACGTTTTAAATAAATGTTTTTACATTGTTTTTTTCTAAAAGCAGTTGTTAACTTTATATGAAAAGTACTCCTTAAATATTTTTTCGAAAAGCAACCCAAAAAGTTGTTTTTCTAATGCTTTGCTTGCACATCGTTGGCTAGCAACGCTGTTAAAACGGTGAACGGGGTTTACGGTATCCAATTTCTACATGGGTTATTGCTCCACCAGTGTATTGAGTTTATACCGTTGGCAACTTCTGACTGGATATTACTGGATAGAAACTTTTTGCAACCGTTTACATAGCACTGTGAGCAAAATTTTTGCCATTCAGTCTTGTCGCCCGATTGCCCAATAATTCCACATCCAATTTCTGACTAGTAACATATACTTATATAACTTAGAGGCATTAAAACTTCAGAACAAGTTGTGAATAGATAAGTCAATTTATCCCAAAACCCTCCAAAGTTTTATTTTATATTATTTATTTATAAAAAAAAGAGCTTAGATGTTAATTTGTCGATTCCGAAAGCTTTAGCGTGTACTCGGCTTCGTTTTGTGTAAATTATTTTAATCAATTTCGATGTAACATCAGTCGGTCTGTCTATCCATTTATTCTTGTGCGCACACTACAGGTCACAAATCTTAGGATGTTTTGATTAAACTTGGCACCCCGACTTATGTCGGCCCAAAGACAAAGGCTATTGATTTTGGTTGAAATCCATGTTTAGATCTAGTGTCTATATAAAAGTGCCCCAAAATTAGCTTGTTTTCGTTCTAGGGGTCACACATACAAAGATAATTCATTGAAATTTGGTGCGCCGACTCACATTGGCCCAAGGACGGAGCCTATTTTGACTATATAAAAGGCGTCCGTATTTGGAGCTATCGCACATAACATGGGGTAAAATCAAAATTTCTTACCATTTTTCTATTTACTTTTTATTATTTTATAAACAAATTTTGATGCAAGTTTATTTCAACCCATTCGAATTTCGGATTCAAACATTAGTTGGCTTTTAATAAGAATGGTATAGGGTATCATATAGTCGCCATGCCCGACTTTAAAAATTTTACTCATTTTATAATAAAGAGTGGTCCAACCAAACCGCACGATATTAATTGTAAATAAAATAAAAGTTTTCAGTTAATTATTTTAATATATTTTATTATGATAAAAGGATCTATGACAATTATGTGTAAAACAAAATATCGGCCAAATGCTCTCCACGGCTTCGGTGGTCCACATGTTCAATGACTTTGAGACATAATTGAGGTTCAATGTCGTTAATATGCCGAATTATCTCAACCTTTAGCTCTTGAATTATTCTTGGCTTATTGACGTACACTTTTTCTTTTAAATATCCCTAAAGAAAGAAGGCCAACGGTGTCAAATCACATGATCGTGGCGGCCAATTAACATCGCCATGACGTGAGATAACACGGCCATTGAATTTACCGCGCAAAAGAGCCAAAGCAAATCTTAAGTATTTTTTCATATCCTTGATAACTTTCGAATAATTTTAAATTTCAAAATATTTACAAATTCAAAAGCTATTTTTGCAAAAACGATCGAAAATTTTAGTTTCATCGAAATATTGTGCTAAAACATCCTAAATATGTACAATAAAAACATTTCTGGTGATTGCATATTTCAGTTAAAATTGATTCGGATGGTGCATGAAAGGTTTTGGTAGAATTCTGTACAAAAACCTTGTCGAATAGTGTAATTGTAAAGTATTTTTCATTTATAACACCAAAATTTGAGTGATCCAAAACTATCATATTTTTGAGATTTATAAATTTTAATAAAACCGAAATGTCTTGGACAGAAAACTTATAAATTTCCAACTGACTTCTTCAATTGACCTTACTAAATATTTAACACCCGATACTTGGAAATTTGTTTGTTGAAAATTATTTTTGTTGTTTTCGAATGGATAATACTTATAATCATGGCACCCATCATCATCACCAATATCAAAGAAACGTTTTGTATTTCAATACACTTGTATGTATACCATACTAATACCAAGAAAATTTGTAAGAAGTCCTTTAGTTTTAAGGACTTTTCTTATTGTGTGTATGTATTTTTATAGGTTACACACTGACAAAAAAAGGGAAAACTGTGTATGTGTTTGATTTTTGTTTTTGTCCTTCTACGTTTAACTGTTAAAAACATAAAGACAAAACGTGCCCGGCATAAGAAAAATGGGTTTTAGTTCATACAAAAACTAAAAAAAGAAGAAGACCAAGAATATAACAAACAATAGATACTCTTTAAAATAACCTTTTTTCTGTAGATTTTGTAAATAGAATAAAGTCAAAAAAGGAAGGACTCTGTACTGAAAATTGTTTGAAAGCGAAGAAAAAAGAAAATAATGCTTTGAGCATATTAACACTTCAAACCAATTGGTTGTCATACATTGCAGTACAGAGTATATTTGTAAGCTTTGCAAAATAAAATATATATTCATTGTTCCCCGGGATAAGTAAAGAACTTTTTTATTGTATTCCTTTTATGTACATGTGGTTACATTTTATGATCTTTTTCTACTTATGATTGTGCTTTGTGAAAATTTTACATGTTCATTTTATAAAAATTCATATACGATTTTGGTTTTGTATTGTTACAAACAAAGAAGGTTTCCTCAGGGGTTCAAAAAAAATTCAAGGAAAATCTTTGTACATTTATATTTTATATAAGAAAATATGTGCGATTACACAAAAAAGTTTATTTTTCTTTATTATATGGTGCATCGTTTTTAGGGATATACAAAATTTTAATTTTTCCAACAAATTTAAAGTGGAAATGCAAGTTTTTTTAATTGTATGCAAAAGACTTTTTGTATAAAATTTCAGTCGTCATTTAAAGATAAATTAAAATTTTTGTCGTAAAAATTATGTTTTTACTACATTTTATTTAGTTCATTTCTTAAAAATTATAAAATTTTGATCGATTTATATCCCATAATTGAAGTCTCTCTCTTAGTACACCCTCTCATAATTACTACTAACTACGAGTACTTTCCTATAACCACTATATTCATTTCTTTTTGCCCCAAACTATTTACTAGTTTTTTTGTAATTTTGCTTGTACTGGCAAAAAAAAATTGTTTCATTTAATTGGTCAGTATTAAATGTACGTTTACCAGTATTCTTTGTACAAAGAACAAAAGTGTATCGCACTTACCATCATGATTTGATACATACTTTTAGAATTTATAGACATGTTAACTGTATAGTAGAACAAATTGTATTCATGGATAACTGAAAATAAATTGAGCATTATTAGTGGCAGTAAAATTTCATTATAAATTGCAAAATGTGGGCAGCTTGTGGTTTAATTTGTTATTTGTAAATAAGTAGGAAACAACATAAGAAGTGTCTTATTTTATAGCTTAGTTTTCTGGCATTAGATATATCACAAATTTCATGTGGTTTCTTGCATATCTGTACCACTTGTTTTTTTCTAAAATTAGCGTTTAGTTATAGAACCGGTTCTGCGACAGTGAAGTCTTCCATTTTGACTTCCAGGAATCAGTTCTAGAACCTGTTCCACGGAACTTGTGGTAAAAACACCTGATCTGATTCAAATGCAACCAGTTCAAAACAATTTTGCTGGGTACCGTTTGGCAAATTTTTTTTTTTTGTATCTGTATTAAAATCAAATGTAATTTCAGTCAATTTTATTATTGCGTTAGTAATTTTTTTTATTATATTTGTATTAAAAACAAATGGAACAACAATATATGAACAAAACATTTGTTTTATGTATTTATATTTTTTATAATAACAAAATTACTGAATAAAATGTTAAGTATTGCCGGAATGGCTTGTTTTTAATGACTTACAAATATTTTTGAATATTATTTTTCTTCTACAAATAAATGCTTTTGCAATTGAAATAAGAAAAACAAAAAAAAAACTGAAATACTACTTAAACAACTAACAAATATTGAATGTAGAAGTTATCTGAGTATATTCAAATAATTATAATTTAAAATTAATATTCAATTTAGTACATTTAACATAACTGTTTGGTCCAAAACAAATGACTTATGCTTTAATTGGTGTATCGAATTTATACAAAATGTTGGGCACATGTTAGTTCCGCCAAGATAAGCTTACGTTTCGAAGATTTGCAGCCAGGTCCAGCTTTTTTTTTAATTTGGGGCCGCGTTGGTTTTTATACATTGGTTATATTAGTAGATATATTTTGTTCATATTAGTATCATTCTTCAAAGTGTGCCTAAAGTTTAAAATTAAAAAAAAATAAAATTTTCTTAATCTTAAAAAACAGAAACTTTACAAAAGATGAGCGAGTTGTAGATTAAAAACACGTAACGATTTCAAATATCGCACAAAAACTCAGCGATGGGCTATATGTTAACCTGGATGTTGCTCAAACGCTCCACCCTAGCAAAGTTGATTTAATTTCAATTAAGCCCATTAAGTTCAATTAAGCCCCTAAGAGAACAAGAATAACAAATTTTAATGATTTTTTTTTAAATATTATGGTTTTTAAAAGTTAGATAATATTCAGAACACGTTTTTTTATAAAGCTCCCGCTAAAATTGTGTTCTTTTCATGAAAGTATATTTGTGGAAGGCTAAACTTATATTTTCTGGTGACAAACCCCATACTATTCGAGCTAGCATTTAACTTAGACTCAAGTACGCCGCACAGTTCTTTGACTCATAGACAAAAATAAAAAAAAATTGTGTCTCCGATTTCGACGAAAATATTTTTTTTGTATATATACTAAAATTACTTAATCTTGTAAATATTATCCTTTATGGTATAAAGGTCGCTAAAGTCGCTAAATTTTTAACAGAGAATGTAATGAAAAAAGATGAAGTTTTTGGATCTTACAAAAAAAATTGGTAAAAATTCATTTTTAGAGGTACATTCAAAATTTTCTTTTTTTAAATATTTGAATATGTTCAAATCAATAAAAGATAATAAAATTGTAAAAAAAATTTAAATTAGCATATCAAATTAATGTTTGAATTTTACAATATTTTTGCTGGAACCCTAAAAATATCAAAAGTTAAATGGAACTTTAAAAAAAATTATGTTAATTGATTTTAAAATTTTTTGTCATGCTCTTATAATTTTGTATAAGAAAAAATAAAGAAACGAACCAATTTCTTAATTTAATTATAAAAAAAATTCCAAGTGTCAGAAAATGTATTTCTGTAATTTCATCTTTTACGGGTTACGAAAAAGTTTCCAACTTTTTTAGATTTTAATAAAATGGTATAAATTTTCTTTCAAAAAATTAAGGTAATACGTATTATTTAAAAAAAAGGTATAAACTTTGGCAAAAACGCATTATCTATTTCATTAATAAATCTTTAAATATACCTAATTTTTGGTTAAACTCCTAAAAATTAGAAAAGTTTGATAATATATTAAAAAAAATTATGTTAATTGATTTTCATATTATTATTTTTTTTGTTACGAATAGACCTTTAGTTATTATATTAAAAAAAAAAAAAATATCTTCCAATTTTTTATAGAAATCAAAAAAAATGTTTTTTTAAAGACTCTTTTTTACATCTCATTCACGTAATGAAAGCTACATATGAATATTTAATTTTTTAATTAAATTACCACTTGATAAAAAAATCTATCTTTAAACTTTGGGAGCAAATTTACTAAAGTATCACCGCTAAAAGCACTACGAGGAACATTTTTGTGTAATATTCTAACCCTATAAATCTTCAATGAAAGGGAATTTTTTGGGCCCTCTTTAAAATCTTTAAAAAGTTGAAGAGCTAGAGGGTTAGAATGTTCCACAAAAATATTCACCGTAGTGTTCTACATAAGTTCGCTGAACACATTCTCTACATAAGGTGAAAGATTCACATGGTTTCTCCCTAAAACCCAGGTTTGTGGGACATTTGACCGCCAATTCTGAATAAGTAGGAATTTAACACTAAACACATTTTAAGTTTTTACTTATTACTGGCACTGAAGTTAAATTTTCAATGCTGATGTCTTAAAAGACTTGTAATAGAATTTCATGACAAATATTTTTGCGGAACATTTTAACCCTCTAACTTTTCAACTTACGGGTCGTTTTTGTCCGTTTTAAAAAGGGGACAAAAATGTTAATTTACATTAGTATTTAATATATATTTTTGCACGCACTTAAGTAAGTATAAATACCCGGTAAAAATAGTTATATATTGTTATATATAATGTGATTGGGTTATATCTGAAGGTGAGTGGATTCACATTAAGACACATATCATTATATACAAAAACATCTGATATTATTTGTTCAATGAATTTTTGTACGGTAATTGATGTTATTACATATCCCCACATCTGACTCCATATATAATTATATAAGCCATACAAAAATAAACAAAATATATGTAGTGACCGATATGATTATATAGTTCGATACTAAGCTATATAACACTGTATGTATCGTCATACTAAAAATATATTCTTGTAATTTTATATAACTTTCTATATGATCTCGTACAAATTAATATAAATTAAGAGTTAATTTCTCCAGAGCCAAATAATTTTCACGTGATTTTTTTGCATTTTAAATTAAATTAAAAAATGATGCAAACGATTTAGATTAGATTTTTATTTTATGTTATAAAATTTGGGTCTTTAAAATTGTGCAAGCTATAGAAATTTCAATATCAATTTTAAGCCGGTATGCATAAAAAGTATACCTACTATTAGACAAAATTATATAAAATCAGATATTTTTATATCGAATTAGATGTAATTTGATGTCCTGGATATGGACAAATCTCGGATCAAACTGTATCAAATTATATCTAATTTGATATAATTAGACACAAGTAGATGACCCATTTTTCGGATCAAGTTGTATGTCGTTGTATATGGGGACTTATCAAATAAGATATAGCTATATATGACACCGTATTAAGATTTTTTACCCAGGTAGTTTCATTCCTTTTTGTTTTGAATGAACACAAAAACTTGTAAAGCCACCTAAGATACAGTTGTACAGTCAGAAATAATAACGATTTTTTTTTTTTCAAAACTTTACGTAATCAGACATTTTTCTAACTTAAAATATATTGGGAACAACCTCATTCTTAGTCCTGGCTATACAACTGGAGCTAAGTGTTTAAGCTCTTTTTCACCAATTAAAATTAAAAAAAAAAAATCTTCGCAAAAAAAATATATTTTTTTATTTTACAAAACTGTTTTATTGCCGCGGGTATCGAATTTGCGACCTCACGACTGCTAGTCTAGCGCTCTACCGCTGAGCTATTCTTTAATATGAAAGTTGACTGCCATAAAAACACCACTTTGTTACTGCGAGGTGATGTTCCTTATTCTCTTCAATAAAAGTAATTATTAAACAAGTGTAATAGGTGCACTCCAATTCAATATTGTTTTTATTTTTATAGGTGCATAAAAAACGATCATCAATTTTTAACTGACAAAACGTAAAAAAAAAACGATTTTGTAGTTTGTTTTTTCATATTTAAAACTTTTTTTTTTTTTTTTTGTAATTTTCAAAACGGTACACACACGCTCATATTTTTATTGGCTATGTTTGTGTGTATTATTAAAGAATTTCTTGTAATTTGAATTGAAATAATTATGTATAAAAACAAACTATTTTAACAAAAAGAAAAACGAAAATATTTGAATTTTTTGTTTTGAAACAGAAAACAATGAAATTATTTAAATTATTTTTTTCTACAAATATAACATTTGACTGAAAATATCAACTCCTAGAGACAATACTTATTTTTTGTAGTTTATTTTTTATTGACTTGCACAAAAATTAAAACAATATGTTTCCATGAATTTTAATTGGGAGGGGGCTTTTCAAAATTGTTTTGTCTAATTTTTCCGGTTTTTTTTTGCTATATAAAATTAAAAAAAAACTCGTTATTTTAAGTTAAGTGTGCTGCTTTACTTTTTGTGTAAAGTTCAATAAAATGAGAGTAATCACAAAATCCTCTATCTAAAAGTCAAAACTACCCAAAAGTACGCGAACGCACAAAATCACTTTTCTAACCCAAACTATTTAAAAGAAAAAAATTAAAATGCGTATAGTTTTAGTCTCAAAAATTGCACAGAAACACATATTTTTTGCACTTAAAAGTTTTTTTGGCTTCGTTCAGTTAATTTTTATATATAGAAGTTTTATTTTGTGTATTTCTTTGCTTAATTAAAATTTAGAATTTTCACAATGGTGTTATTTGTTTATCATTGCACCGGATGTCCCTTTTACAATTTTTTTAATAGTAAAAAGAGAAGTTAATAAATAATAGACAGAGGCAGAACATTTTTTAAAAATATCTGTAAGAACCCAAAAATATCTGTAAGGGCCTAAAGGTTTTTAAAACTTGTTTAATATTACAAAACTAAGAGTGGCTAATAACCATAAAGGAAATTTTAATTTAAGTTCTACACTAAATTATATATTTCAAGTGTAATTTGATTTCTAGGTGTTTTCAATTTTCAAAAATTTCTGTTTTTTGTCAATACTTAAAATTTTCTGCAATCCGTTTGTAATATGGAGTATATGGTTTTACCCATTTTCTGCCAAGCATGGATTCCGTGATTATTTTCTGACAACACTTCGTAGAAGGATAGGTAGACGTGTCTTTAAAGATATGTTGGTAAAAAATGGATTAAACAATTTAAATACTGTTTTTCATAGTTTTGTTACTTGATTTTAATAGTGAAATTATCTTTTAATACTTTTTGGACAAAGGTCTTTTAAAAGGTCCCAGCACTTGGATGTAATGCTTTACAAACTACTTCTTCCACTGCTTCACAAGTATCTGTTAGTGTATTTTTACTGCTTTTTTAGAAGTTATTCTGAACATCAACAAATTATTTCTTTCATTGGTTCTAAAATATCCGTTAATATATTTTTACAGCTTTTTTAGAATTACTTCTGAACAACATCCAAAAAATCACTTAAGTATTGCTGCTAAAGAGTAATTGCTCTAAAAGTGATCGTAAAAAGTGATTTTCGTATCATTCGGCATTTCCCAACAGAGGGTCGCTGGATCGATTTCCGGCAGGACCAATAATTTGTTTCCATTTTTTTTTATTCTGTTGATTTCTTTTAAATTCAATATTTTTTTAATTTTTGAAAATATGTATGTATGTAGAATTTGCTTTTTATGCAACTGTGAAAATAATACTGAAAACAATATTGAATTGGAGTGCACCTTTTACACTTGTTTAATAAGTACTTTTATTGGAGAGAATAAGGAACAATATATCGCAATAACCAAGTGTCGTTTTTATGTCACTCAACTTTTATATCAAAGAATAGATCAGCGGTAGAGCGGTAGAGCTCTAGACTAGCAATCGTGAGGTCGTAAGTTCGATACCCGATGGCGGATATAAAAAACTTTTGTAAAATAAAAAACACATAATTTTTTTTGCGAACAATGTTGAAGTTGTAATACTCCTCTCCTAAGACAACTCATTGTTAAAATCATTAGTGTTTATGTTAAAAAAGAAGTGCATCTATATCAGCAATTGTAGTGCTTTTTCTAGTGCTTGGGCATCTCTTTTTTTGCTGGTGTTTTATTACAATTTTATAGATTATTGGAAAGGTTGAATATTTAAAGCAAATTACATCATTATTATTTTGTTTTCCAATGGAGTGCGCCATTCCAATTTTCAAAGCACAACAATAAGTTCAAAAGCGAAATGAAAGTAAAATTCCAGAGGATTTTGCAAAGTTAGCTCGTGATTTTATTTTATGACCTCTTGAAATATCTGTGTGGCGCGAAAGCCCAAAAATGTTGCACATTTTAAGAGTTAGGAACTCTCTCGCGTTCACGAATAAGTTATATTTCAACTGTTCTTTTCGGTTCTTATTCGGAATTATCAAAAATAGAAAAATCCTAAAAAAATAGCAAGAAAAAGGTACTCAAAATTAGTTAAAAGGGGCCCTGCACAGAAAGCTTTTGAAATTAGTAAATCCTTTTTGCTAAATATTAGTAAGATAAGTACAGCAAATATGTAACTGTTTTAGTAATATTTGAGTTAAATTTCGTTTAATTGAATTGCAAATTTACCTTGCTAATATTGGCTAAAAAATATTGCTGAATATTAGTAGACAAAAATCAGTAAAGAAAATGTTATATATTCAAAAGTTAATTTATCTTTAAATTTGAGTTGAATATAAATAGCGGTCTCTCTTGCTACAATAAACAGAAATATTTGCTAGAAAATAGTAGACTGCTTTCTGTAGTGCAGATTTTTATTCGCAGTAAGAAAACAAACAAAATACTAAAAATTTTAAATTCTTTGTGATGGTTTGGTCGACTAATTTCCAGGAAATTTTTTGCTGATTTTAGCAGGGTAAATTGTCATTTTCGATTAACTAAAATATAGCTGAAATTTTGTAAATTTAACAGATTTTTTCTTGCTGTTTGTATCTTTCTAATGTTTAGCAAAGAGATTCTGCTGGATTCAGCTGTTTTTTCAGCAAAAATTTTTAAAGACTTTTATATTAGTGTTTGAACAACTGAAAATTTCTCGAATGAACAAGTGAACTAGAAGAACACACTAGTTCAAAAATAAAATTGATTGAAATGAACTGTGAACTATAATGCCAAATTCTAGTAATTTTTATTCCGATTATTTGTTTGTATAAAATGTTTTATTTTGTGTGAAAATATCCGGGTGTGCTCACATTTTTGCTCACAATTTCTAATTTTTTTTTACGATAGACTAAAACTCAGGGGATGCCCACTACTTATGCGAGTGCATTGTGCTAGAATTAGGAAAATAGAATAGATTTCGACAATTTCTAACACCAAACTGCTAATAACAAACAATATGAATAAAAAGCAACTGATAGTGCGTTTTTGTGACGAAAACGTGATTAAAATAGACACATGTTTCAAGAGGTCATCAAATTAAAAATCGAGCTAGATTTGCAAAACACTTTAAGGGTTTTGTTTTAGCAACAGTGTACTTTCATTTCGCGTTCGAAACATTGATTCTGACCGTGATGATCATTTTGCAGGATCTTCTAAAACCGCAGAATATAGTTTTGTTAAATATACTGCAAGAAGCTTCTTGAGACAAATCCGAATTTATATATGTATTTAATTTACAGTCACTTCCAGAATAAATTTCTTGTTTCTCCTAAAGTACGCTTTTTCACGGACAGTTAATAATTTTAATTTAAGAAAAAAATTATGAAAATCCAACACTATAATGCTTAACTTAGAGTGGGAAAAAATTGTAAAATGTCGAATTATGCCAAATTATCACCCTATAGTAACAGCTTGTGCCTGCAAGCAGGAAAGCTGGACTTTTTAAGGAAAACCGAAGGTTAATTTGTCAATTTTATGTTTATCTTATAATAAATATGACGAAAGCTATCAATAGTAACAATAAAAAATAGCCACTTATCAATTAAAAGTTATGAAAAAAAATGGGCTCGAGCCACCAAGCCCGCAAGCCCCCAAGCCCCCCTCCCCCTAGCTACGTGCCTGGTGAGAGAATATATATTTAAAAATTTTAGAATTAAAAAAATTTTCAATTTGAACAAATGAATTATAAATATTAAAAAAAAATTAATAAAAAAAAATAAAAAAAAATTGGTCCCGCCAGGAATCAAACTTGCGACCATCTGTTTGAAAATGCCAAATAATTCCAAAATCTCTTTTTAGGATCACTTTTTGAGCAATTACTCTTTAGAAGCAATACTTACGTGATTTTTTGGATGATGTTCAGAAGTAATTCTAAAAAAGCTGTAAAAATGTACTAACGGATACTTTGGAAGCCATGGAAGAAGTGATTTTTGAAGTTGTTCAGAATAGCTTCTAAAAAAAAGTAAAAGTACACTAACGGATACTTGTGGAGGAATTTGTAAAGCAATACTTTCAATTTTTTTTGCTGGGATATTTAAATTTTTTTTCTAAACTTTAAAAAATTTTCAAATTTTCATTTTAAGCGACTATATTTACAAAAGTTATTGAGATATTGATACACACTTAAGTTTGAAAAATAGGGCATGGAATTGGGCTTAAACTGTGTAAAGGGTTTTCTTTCGGTAGCTATAGTTACTAAATTATACATTTTTTATTTATTTTTTATTTTTTTTTTTTAAATCGAAGCAACACTCAGGAAATTCTTCCTATTAATTAACGTGCTGCTTCCTTAAGAAAGGGGATACAGAAGAAATGAAAGGTGGTGAAAGATGAAAGGCTTCAAATATGGCAACACTGTAATTGCGCGAGTTGTTGAATTTTAGAACAGTTGTTGCGCGCCATCTGATGTTGAGTTGGCGAATTTTGTTGAAGCTTTTTAGTTCATAGCCCTGTTATATTATTTTACTTCGGTGTGGTTAAGTGCTATGGGAACACCGAAGGAGGACGCTGCGATATGTATGTGGGATAGAAAAAACTCATACATATTACTATTTTTCATAAATTGATGTTGCCTTGGTTGGGGCTCGAACCCACAACCTCACGTGTAACAGTCCAACGCGATAACCATTACACCACAGCTCCCACAAATCGGTTAAAAAAGGGGAAAAAAATGATAGCGAATTGTGCAAAATCTAGAGCCAATTTGAATAAACTGGTTGCATATTCAAAATCAGTACCCACCAGTTATCCTAAATCCACTGCAAAGCTGTGAAACTTATAAATATTATCTTATTTTGTAGAGCTGCGTAATTCTCAAATAAAAGCCTAACTTTCATGCATCTCAAAATCATAAAATGTTAAGTTTAATTTCAAAGTATTAAGGCAAAACTAAAAAAAAAACCGGGTGCACAATGAAAAGGATAAATTCAAAATACCTTAAAATCTAACAGGGCGCTTTAAATTATTTTTGTCAGATTTGTATTCAGCCTGCTAAATGTATATATAAGTGATGTGTTGCAAGAGGAGGCTTTTCGTGGTGCAGTAAAAATCTGAGTTTGCAAATTTTGTAGGTGGATGGCATTTTTCTTGTTACAACACATTCTAAAAATTCGCATGTAAAAATCAATAGATCTAATATTCATGCCAAAAAATTTTAACGCTCTTAAGTAATTTGAATTTTAAATTATTTACTGACAAAACAAGTTAAAATATTTTAATTAAATATTAATCTTCTTCCCATTGAACGAGTAAATTTTTCCTTAAGTAGTTATTAAAATCAATATTGAAGAATTCATTGGATACATACGCGTACGGATACAACACGCGTGTTTAAAAAGCTGTTGTATATAATGTTTGCGGTGGAAAAAAGTAATTAAAATTGTATATTATAAATATCATTTATTCATCATTTTATACTATATAAAACCATATTTTAAAAATAAACAATCAATATTTTAAATAACAATTGCGTTGAAATATAAATTGGCAATGAACCACAAGAAATTTAATGAATGTGTGGAAATAAAGGAAGTCCATAGCTAGCAGATAATTAAGTAGTTTAAAAAAAAATACAGAAAAAAGGTTGTGAATAAATAAATAAATGTATATGCTTATTAATTCTTTACGCATAAAGATGTTCATGAATTGACAACTCTAAACTTATGAACTTGCATTTTAATCAAATGAAATTTTATGATGCAGAAGTCGTTTGGCTAACTTATACCATATTATTAATTAGAAGTTAAGAAGTGTCAATTAATGGCCATCACTGCGTTCACTGTTTCGGAACCAGTTCCAAAGCAATCTGTTCTAGTTTAGAGGAAAAGAACCTGTTGCTTTTGGGACAAACTCAAATAAAAGTCACCGCTGATAGAACATAAATTAGAACAGTTTGCATGCAAGTACAAGTTGTTCTACAACCGGTTCTTTGCATCCGACAATTTCGCTGGGTAGTTTACAATTATCAAAGTCGATCCACCGAGAGCTGAACACATAAATGTATAATGCCACGAATAATTTTAGCAATAGCTTTAACGTTTGTAAAGGAAATGTACATGGATTATGTAGTACAGTGATATATATGTATATAAATAGTATTCAAAGAAATAAACTATTTTATTATTGCCCTTATCATATTTTAGTATTTATATAATATTTATTACTACAAAACATTTATTATTTAGTACAAACTTCTTATGCATAATAATTTTAAAACCCTACCCAGCAAAACTGTCGGATACAAAGAATTTGTTGTAGAACAACTTGTACTTGCATGCAACCTGTTCCAATCTATGTTCTATCATCGGTGATTTTTGTTTGAGTTTGTCCCAAAAGCAACATGTTCTGTTAATCCAAACTAGAATAGGTAGCCTTGGAACCGGTTCTGGAACCACTTATATAACTGGTTCTGCGACAGTAAAGCCTTCCATTTTGACTTACAGGAATCAGTTCTAGAACCTGTTCCACTGAACAGGTGGTAGAAACACCTGTTCTAGAACAGATTCAAAGGCAACCAGTTGAAAAAAATTTTGCTGGGAATAACACATTCACAAAATAAATTTTATATGAAAAATTTACCCAGCAAAAAAAAATCGTCAAAAGAAGAGGAAAAGAAGCAGTGATTTGGATTCGATATTGTGAAAATTTGGATCGGAACCAATGAATTTTACATAGGGTTGTCATAGGGTGGAAGTTTTCTTTTATGATCCTTTTGATGTTCTTTTTAATTGGTGAAAAGGAATTAATTTTTGTTCGTAAAAAATTTAAGCAAATCAATTGGACCTGACAACTTGTCTCAAAATAATTAAAGTTAAGTGCTTAACCACAGTTATAAATGTTAAATTTATATGGAAATATCTGTAGTTAGATAGATTTGGAAAGACTTAATTTCCTTCAAAATCACATTTTCGGAAGTTGTGAAAAAGAACTGCTTTAGAAGCGGAAAATCAGAACTTAATGATACTTTGGAATTAATGAAAAATTGATTCCTTAAGATCACTTCCACGTTTTTTGCTGGGTTACTTTATAAGCCATTTATGAATTAAAAAGGTTATTATACATATTACCCTAAGTGTTAGTAACTGGTACTACACAGCGTATGAGTAATATGAACAAATTTATAGCATTTTCAACACTTCTTAACAGGACAACTATTAAATATCCACAGCAAATTGTATTTAACACATATTTTTACCACCCAAGTCTAACTGCATTGGATAATCCAATATAAAAGGAAAATGTTTCTCCCCAAAAATAAAATAAATCCATAAAACGAATGCATATTCACCCTTAAATCATTCTATTTGCAAAATATGTTGTAAGGAAAAAATTGTTTGTGCATATTTAATGGTTTCTGTTGCACACCTCAGGACATGTAGACATATTGAAATAACAGATCCTTTTTAGCTACATGCACAAAGAACGTTAAAAAATCCTATATAGCACAACGATAAAAATATTGATTTATTTTTGTCGTTAACTTAGCACACTGAGTTTAATATGCTTTTCGAAATATTGAAATGAAATCCTTTGTAAAAGTGAACCAATTAAAATTTTAGTCAAAGTTCTATAGAGTAAAGTGTGCTTTTTAGTTCGGGAAAGTAAACAGTAGGAGTTTTCCTCAAAAATGTTAAAATCGTACAATTACCTAGTCAGAAAAATACAAACGGGAAAGCGATTGCAAGGTACTATAGCAAGTGGTAAAAATACAGGACAAAAGTGATTTCCCATTCCCAAAATGAAAACAGTATTAGAAAAAAAGGCCGACTGTTCAAAAAGCGCATGAAAGACACAGGGGAAACAAAATTTTCAACGATACAGAAATAGCTGGTCTAGAAATAGATAAAAATCATATGGCTTTTTCATTAGTAGTGCCACATATGTGTCATCCTACGGACTTTTTAGCCGATGTGTTACAAATTCACCGATAAGGTACGTTTTAGAGTTTTCGGCAGTAACGAGGTAAAAATGTGGGTTTAAAAGAAGAAAAGACCATCCTGATATCTACAACTTGTCTACGTGTTTGTTGTCCACACTATATACATATATGTTCATCAACACAATTTTGGTTGCAAAATAAATTTGTAAAATTTAGCTCCAAAATTATTTTATTGCTGAAAAAACTTTTGATAAAAAAATCTATTTCACCAAAAATTTCTGACAACTACTACACTTACAGCGATCAAAAAATTTATATATAGCCATATATAGTAATATCTTGTTTTATCTTATAATATGTGAGTATATATATTGTCATGAATATCCATATATAATTATATGTTTCTTATATGGTACCTTATATAACCATATATTTTTATATATTGTCTTTTATAAGATTAGATATGAACCATATATACTATACATAATGAGATATGACAGATCTGTTGTCATATACCATTATAAATGATCATATATTATAACATAATATATGATCATATATGGTGGAATATAAGCCATATATTTTGAGATATAAAAACTGTGACGTTCGGCTCTTTGTTTATCTCTTTGCTGACGCAGGGCATTACGTATTGCCTCGGTTTGCTGCATTTTACGGCTTTTAGTAGCAGTAACTAGAAAAGGCTGTAATTAAAATTCCTTTTTTCAGTCACTTAAATATATCTAAGTTTACCTTTATAACCTACATGACGATCCTGATTGAGCGTAACATCCATATCCTTAGTTTGTTGAACTGGCATCCAAGGAGGATCAACGACTGGCAGACTTTCGATGCCAATTTTTGGTGAAGGTAAAGTAAATTCTATACCACCCGGTGGCACTTTAAAAGTAACATCATGAGCATTCTCTTCCATACGAGGCCAAACGTGGAAGCGATTTTTCCATAAAATTAAATATCTAAACAAATATTTTGTTGAATTTAGTTTAAACTTAACAAACAAACCATTTTTTATAACTTACCTTTGTATAGCTCCAATCCTTACATCGGGATCTTTATTCTTTAAAGCCCGCTGCATGATATCAAATGCATAATTTTGTGCCTTAACTGAACCCATTAGAAATACGGCAGCACTTGATGATGCCGTATCTTGATTTGGTTCCAACAGTAGTTCCCAGGCTGCAGGCATAGCTTCTATAACCATTTCTTCGGTTAAAACAACGGCTCCCTTTAACATAGTAGCAAATGGAAAATGAAATAAATTTCTTATATGAAAACGTAAAAATTTTAGCATCGGTGTTTCTTCTTGTTCTTTTTTCTCTTTCTCTTGACGAAAAGCTTTAGCTAATTTTTCGGCCATTTCTAAATCGGGATCATCGCTAATGCGATCTTTTCGTGAAAGACTATCTTTTCTCTTAGATGGAGAAGTTTGTGTAGAACTTTGTTCTGATACTTTACGTGCTGATCTGGGACGTTGTTGTTGATGTACTTTAGCAGAAGATATAACCGTAGGTTCTAATGTAGGATGATTTGCATCGAATGTAAAACCAAATTCCTCACCATATACCTAAAATGGTTACAAAAAGCTAAATTTTTAATTTGATTTTTACCACAAACGAAATTAATTAAAATAGTACTGGTGAATTTAGTTGTGGCAACCGATAATTCGGTTATCACAGCCGAATTGAAATTGAATTCGATTGTAACAACTGAATTCTGTTGAGGTAACCGAATTATGAGGTTGCGGCAACCGAATCTATTCGGTTGGAAAAAAATTCGGTTACCACAACGGAACTGTTCTGAGAGTGTAAATATGAAATCTAGAGACTATAATACCCATTTCATACAACAAAGTTTGGTAAATATTTAAAAAAAATCGCGAAAAAAAGTCGCGGGAAAAAAATTAGCAAATAGGAAAATTCTTAGATCAGTATATTTGTTTGCAGAATGCAAATCGCTGATAACGGTTTTTAATACAATTTTTTTACCATAAAGTATTTTTTCGCGTTGCGCCAAAATTTCGCCATTTTTTAGGTGCAGTTTTGTTAAATATGTAATCTAGAGACTATTATACCCATTTCATACAACAAAGTTTGGTGGATAATTGAAAAAAAATCGCGAAAATAAGTCGCGGGAAAAAAATTTGCAAAAAGGAAAATTCTTAGATCAGTATATTTGTTTGCAGAATGAAAATCGCTGATAAGGTGTTTTAATACAATTTTTGTACCATAAAGTATTTTTTGCGTTCCGCCAATATTTTACAATTTTTTAGGTGCGATTTTGTTAAATATGCATTCAAGAGACTATAATACCCAATTCATAGAACAACGTTCTGTGGCTAGTTGCAAAAAACAAATAGCGAAAAAAAGTCGCGGAAAAAAGAACACATTTTAGGCCAGATATTTACAGCAAAAGAAAATTAAAAAAAAATATATTTATATATATTTTTCTTTTTTTATTTATAACAACACAAAAAAAGTTTCTTTTTTTCCATCTATTTATTTTTTTTTTTTGAAAGAAAATTAAAACAGAAAAAGTTTTTTATTTTCATCATGAGGGGTATTTTAAATAAATATTTTTTTCTTTTTATTTTTTTGTACGTTTGAATTTTTATTTTAATACTTTTACGATATTTATATTTGATAAAAACCAAAAAATAAAAAGTTTCCGGTCCTTGCCATAAACACAAAGACTCTAATGCATAAACTTTTCTTAATTTTACGTTAAGGACAATTGCTAAAGTATTCATTTTCCCTATTAAACGTTTATTGAAAAATATCATGTTAAATAACAGTTTGTTAATTTCTCGTTTTATTCTATCAACACCCTTATATAATGTGTCTACACTTTCAAATAAATTGTTAGTGATTCATAAAGTTACCCAGGTAGAAATTGCCGACGTTACAACAAAAGTTGTACTGGAAGAGCACTGTTTTTTACGAAATGCCGGTACTACTTAAAACGTGCTTTGCCAGTACTGTTTTCTGAAAATTAACGAGATTTTTTTAATCTATTAAAATTAACAATTTTATAAATTTTACGTATTTTTACATCTATTACACAATTATTTATGTAAGAGAGACATCACCATTATTTTCTTGTGAAGTTTCGAAAGAATACATTAAAAATTTGTGATGTACACTAAGAGGACAGTAAAGTTCTAGCAAACTACTAAATTTGTTATTAAATGTACTGGGATAATACCAAAAAAATAAAATCCCAAACCTGCGCCAACGTTGGGAAATAACTACGGCCAAGCGTTTATTGGTGTTATCATTTCGACAACATGCCAGTACAGTGAAAGTTAAAAATCCGACGCTTTGCCAGTACATGTACTACCGTCTCCGATACCGGGCCGATATTGTGCCGTTTGTATTTTTCTACCTGGGTAGTAAACGATTGACTCGTTAATCATGTATGCCCTCTTATAAAAATTTGTTGGTTGTATTATGTAAGATATTTTCATATATGATTATATATTATATTAAATGCTATACGATATAATTACATATGATTCCATATATGGTGTAAGATTAACAATATAATTTGAGATATGATTATATACGGTCCCACGTCAGTAATATTTTCTATGTGTTTAATATATAATTATATACAGTTATGTACATAATACCTGAGAGACCCTACTATCGAACCCCAGCTCGGGCACAAAAAAAACATTTTTTTTCTTTTTTAACTCAATTTAATTGAATTGTAAATATTTTTTTTACAGATCTTAACAAAATTATGTTTACTGCAACTTGGGATTAATAATATTTTAATTTGTAATTATCAGTGCAAGTTTTTTTTGGCATTTGCCATTAAATACAATTTTTGCTATTTTTTCACTTATTTTGCAAATATGCAATTTTTACAAGTCCTTGCCAAAAAAGCCATTTTGTCTATTTTTTAGACTTTCATTAAAAAAATGCTATAAAATTTAGTAAAAACTCAATCTTTGTAAATAATTTGTGTAAAAAATTTACAAAAAAACCATATTTTTTTAATATTTAATAAAATTCCTGTTTTTTTTTTTAAATCATACACCCAGAAAACAGATTCGGTTCTGACCACCCCATATGTTGCCAATCGAATGGTTCAGTTGCATCAAATGAATTTTTCGGTTGCGGCTACCGAATTATTCTTGATACAACTGAAATTCCGTTGCCACAGTCAAATCAGTACAGCCTCAATTGGTTTTCTATTGCTACAACTGAAAAATTCGGCTACCACAACTGAACGATGCGATTGGCTGCAAATGCGGTTATCAGTTCAACGGTAAATTCCTTCATTATTTTGTTTTTGTTAAAAACATTCAGAAGAACACTTAAATCAACTATTATACTTTAAAATTTTTGAAATAAGCGTGTCATTTTTGTGTTTCTTTCTGCCAATTTTACTATTTTTTCGTGCCATTTTGCCTGCGAAATTTCAACTTTTTTTGTGCCACTTCAAACTTGCCCTGGTAATTATATATTGTCATATATAACCCCACACATAATTATATATGTGACTGAGGCACTATTATCGAATCCCAGCTCGGGCACAAAAAACATTTTCTTTTACTTTTTTTAACTCAATTTGATTTACTTATAAATATGTTTTACAGATCTTAAAAAGATTAAACCATTTTCTGTGAACAGCATCTGCAAATTATGTTTTCAGTTAATAATATTTTAAATATATACTTAGATATCGTAATATATAATAATTTCATTAAAGTTCTGAATTTGAGATATTCCAGAGCGAAAATAATTTTTTTTTTTGTAACATTTCTACATACAATTTTGGCATTATTCTTATTTTTTACTCCTACTTTTAATATCAACAAAACAACTTGTGAAAAAGTGTTGGATAAGAGTATTTTTTCCAAAAGGTTGCTAAGCTTATACATGTCATACCTTATTTAAAAGACATTTATATTACCTTTTCAACAACATGTATGTTGTTCTTATCCCATTATGCATTTTGCAAATACAGACTGTTAATGTTTAGACTTTTGAGCCATATAAATCGGTGCCTAGACCCTTCAACAAACATTTTTTTATCTTCTTCAAATCCTGACGACGGCGTTTTTTTTAATGAAATAAATATTTTTGAAATAATAAATATTTTTTTTTTAATTTTTTGTTTTATTTTTTGAATTTTATTAAAATTTAAATAATTCCAAATATATCATAAGATAAATTTTGATCTCAAATTATCCAATTCGATCTGCCAAAATTAGCTTATCCGTTTGTATCTAATTGGATCTAAATTAATCCCATTGGATATTTTGGGATCTATCAGGATCTCAATTTTATATTATTGGATATTATTGGATCTCTCAATTTTGAGATCTATTTGGATCTAAGTTAATCCTATAATATATTTGGGGGATCTGATTGGATATTACTGGATACCCCAATTTTGAGATGAACTTGAACAAGATTAAATGTCGATCTATATTAAATGAGATATGACTACACTCATAAAAAGAAGTTAGTACAAAAGTTAAACGCTGATTGAATTGAACTAACTTTTCTGTTATTTTTTGTGAAAAAACCCGTACAAATAGGTCAAAATTCTGCTAAAATAACAGGAAATAGTACATGTATTTACGCCAGCGCAATTTTGACATATTTATACGGACTTTTTAATATGAGTGTACATATGCTAGATATAATGTTTTTTGATCGGGTACAGAAACAAAATTGTAAAATTAGTTAAAAATGACTAGGCAGAAAAAATTGCTGACGTTAGCAGATTTTTTATGGTAAATACTGGTAAAATAAGAACAGCATACTAAAGTTAACTTTTAGTTAATTGAAAATGACAAAGTCTACTGTAAAATCCACAAATAATTTGCTAAATATTAGTAGACTAAAAATAGAAAAAATAAACTGTTATATTTACTTAATTTTTGTTATTTTTAAGCTAAATTTGATTAAAAGCAAATAGCAGTCTATCCTGCTAAAATCAGCAGAAATATTTGCTAAAAAAATTGCAAAATGCTATTTCAAAAAGGCTCGATTTTTACTTGCATTTAAATAAAATCGAAAAAACTTCGAAAATTTAAAGTTCTTTTTTGATTTTGTGTGCTGCTAATTATTTATCAAAACTTTTTGCTGATTTGAGCAGGCTAAGTTGTTATTTCGTATTAACAAAAATTTAACTAAAATATAACTAAAATTCTGTATATTTATCAGTTTTATTTCTGTTGCTTCTATCTTACTAAAATGTAGCAAAAATAATTTGAAATTAGCAGATTATTTTTGCTACATAATTTTTAACTAATTTTTAGTAGTTTTAACTAAATTGTTTATAGACTTTTTCTATTACTGTATGCTTGATATACAAGAAATTTCACAAAATTTTCTACTAACTTATTTTTTTTTTTAGTGTACTAAAGAGAATATCTTATAATTTTTTTTTAGCGTACTAAACAGAATATCTTAGAAAGGGAAGCCTATTAATGAAACAGGAGAGCAAGCCCAAATATGAATATTAGAAAATTTGGATTGTGCTATGCAGTTGCGTTTTGTAGTTTTTGCCATTTATTCATGTCTTCGTTTCGATTCCATCCCATCAAAAAGGCCAACGTTCTTTGAGTTGTCCATAAATACCCGCTTTAATTCAACAACTGTATAAAATTTCACAACTTTTTTAAAAATATAAAAACTACCAACAAAATTGTTTGTTTCAAAGAACCGGTTGTGTAACGAATTTATTTGTTTTCAAGCCTTCCTTAACCGAAAAAATACTGAATTGGAGTGCACCTTTTGCACTTGGTTAATAAGAACTTTTATTGAAGTAAATAAGACACAACATATCGCAATAACAAAGTGCTGTTTTTCTACCAGTTAACTTTCATATCAAAGAACAGCTCAGCGGGAGAGAGCTAGACTAAAACTCTTGAGGTCGCAAGTTCGATACGCGGTGGCTGCAATAAAACATTTTTTTATATAAAAACGAGTAAAAAGGTTAAAGTCGGACATGCCGACTATACAATACCCTACACCAGTCTGCTTAAAAGCCAACTAATGTTTGGATTCGAAATTCGAATGGGTTAAAATGGGACTTGTGTCAAAATTTTCTATAATGTGAGCCAGCGAACCAAATTTCATTAAAATATCTTAATATTTGCGACCTGCAGTTTGTAACCAAGCCAATTGTGCGGGGCCCTTATATGGGCACTAGGTCTAAACATGGACCGGTGTTAACCAAAATCAATAAGCTACGTCCTTGGGCTGACATAGGTCGGTGTACCAAATTTCATCAAAATATCTTAACATTTGCGACCTGTACAGTGCGCACAAGAATGCATGGACAGACAGACAGACGGACGGACGGACAGGCGGACATCATGAAATCGAAATAAAAAAAAATTCTGAGCCGATCGGTATACTATAAGGTGGGTCTAGGACCAAAATTTTTTGGTGTTACAAACATCAGCACAAACTTATAATACCCTGACCACATAGTGGTGTAGGGTATAAATATATAATTTTTGATGAAAAAGTGTTTCATTTACACCAGTTAAAAATATTCAGTATATTATAACATGTTGTATATGAAAACTCAATGTTGAATCATTGAGTGCGTTTACCAGATGCTCAACTGTTGCTAATCCGCTACTCAACAATCTGGTGAACGATTTGATTAGCTACCGCTAAGTCAACATGTTGTGGTAGCGCTACCTTGTTTTGGTAGCGTAAAAGTTTTACGCTACTTGTGAGCAGTTAATGATACATCAGATGTCGTTTGTTTTTTTTTTGTATATTTTTTTTTAAGAATAATAAACATATACAAATATGATCATAAAGGAATAAAAAATTTCGAAAAAATCAATGAAATATCAACAAATATTTTTATTTTAAAACAAAAACAAAAGTCGCATCGTTCACCAGATTAAGGTAATCATAAAGCGCTACATATCATTTGTAGCGGTAGCGGGTTTCTCTGGTAAATTTGCCCATTGGTGCTTCTGTTAGGAAAGAGGTACGCTCAGTTAGATAAATAATTATGTTGCTTTTGGGATCTCTGTTTCTGCTCGGTAGTTTCTAAAATATCTACACAGCAGAATTTAAACTTTCAAACTCTATATGTATTAATAGACATGGCAAAAACAACAAGAAATGAATTCATGGTATTTCTTTTGTACATACATGCTATTGTTGACAATCTTACATATTTATAAGACAAAAGACAGCTGTTATATTGAAAAGGAAATAGGAAACCATTACTGCTGTTCTTGTTGTTTCATGTCCAATGATAAGACTTGTGGTTGTATTTTAACTATAACTACCACTATTGCTTATGGCTGTTGAAAAGCTAAAGGCTTGAATCATAATGCCAAAAAAAAAATCAAGACAAGACAAAAACATAAAAACCACAGCAATTTTCAACAAGATAAGCAATATATATGGAAGTGCATTAGCGAGGCATTTACTTTTAAAAATTTAATAACGATTGCTTTTTATATTTATGTACAGTTGCGAGCATAAAAAAGCAACACTATTTCTTCCAATGGTTGTTATTTGCGCTTCGTTGATGTGTAGTTTCATATTTTGATTTGCATTTATTTATGTTAACCATTTCAAGACCGAAATAAAAATATATGCCAAAGAAATATTTTTTATTATTTTTATAGCATCAAAATATAATTTTTGAGCCCAATTGAAAATAAAATTTTATTTTGCTTTAAACTTTAATGTGAGAAAATATGTGTAGGGACAGTATGAAAAACAGCTCGCAAATGAACACTTGTAAAGCTTTTAAAAATGTAACTTCGTAAACGAATGTTTACACATATTAATTTCAGTTGGAAAAAAACCGTTAGCAAAAATAACAAAAACTATAGGAACTATGACCGAAAATACACAATGTTGCCTATAAGCAACATTTGACATTGAAGGGTTAATTATATTTTACGAACTTTTTTTTTGAAACTCGTGCCTATTTTGTGCGAGCAAAAAAATACAACGAAAGAATAATATGTATGAGGTAAGTATAAAATTTTATTTACTCACAAAATTTGAACTGAATTAACCAAAATTAACTAAATTGCTTATTCTTTACAATAAAAACAATTATCAATTGATAGCCCTGGTGCTATTATTACAGCGCTCTGGGAAGGCAAAACTTTACTTGAAATCGAAACTATGTTTCAAGGAAACAAGTCCACTTTGTCACGAATTGCAACTTGGCATTGGCAAGACGTCCAGAAAAGAAACCCTTCATAAGTAAAGTTAATACAAAGAAGCGTCTTGATTTTGGAAAGCGTCATAGTTACTGGGCAAAAGAACAATGGGCAAAGGTTTTATTTAGTGATGAAACAAAATCAAATTTATTTGGATCCGATGGATTAAAGTTCATCCGCAGACCACCAAAAAACGGTATGTTCTTAGATACTAGAAACATCGCGTTAAACACGGCGGAGGATCCATTATGCTGTTGGATATGAAATCGTTATCTTAAATATAACACACTAGTTTAAATTTTTATTTTGAGATGCATTCTCCCGTGAAGTCAAAAATGGGGACAGAATAAACACCGAGGGACTTCCTCACATGCAAGAAAAAATGGCTACTGGAAGCATATTCCAATACGACCAGTCGCTTAGCTAGGAAATTTCTAAGTAACAACGGTGGGGAAGTTTTACAGTGACCAGCACAGCCACCCGTTTTAAACCCCATAGAGAATCTATGGGAGCTTGTAGACAGCGAAATACGAAAGAAAAAGCGTCCAAATTTAAGGGATTTCGAAATTGTTGCCAAACCGGTGTAGCAAGGCATACCTTCTCAAAATTAATCGAACAATTTTGCTTAATTTCGAGTAATTTAAAAAGGCCAATTTTCGACTAACGAATAATTCGAATAATTTAATACGATTAATCGATTAATCGAAATTGGCAAAAAAAATTACAAAAATGTTTAATAAATATATATAATTTTATTAAAGTAAATATGCTAAAATCACAAACATGTTTAAGAAATTGTGAAAATAATTTGTATCCAACCTGATTTCATTCAGGCATAAGAAAATCATCAGAGGACAACTTTTTAGAATTTCTAGAAATCTTTGTTAGCTTAATGAGTGCTATTTTCGTTGGGTTTTAAGACCAAATATGACAAATTTATTGGCTTCAACTCGATGATAATTTTTTTATTTTCCTCTAAGATCTTAAATATGCAAGAAAAACAAAAACTACAAAATATTGTCACAGTTTGTTCCAAAATACCAATCTGTTGTTTTGACAGATCTTGTAATGTACTGGTATCTATTTAAGTACACTCAAAAAAAAGTCAGTAAAGTTAGCAAAAAATGTTGCTGTGTCAGCAAATTTTTAGTCAGAAGAGTGCTTGCAAAAAAGTTGGTAATTTCAGCAAAAGGTTTGCTGAAAATCAGCGAGCTGATTTTTACCAAAAAAATAGTAATCTTCAGCAAAAGTTTTGCTAACACTTAGTCGACTGCAAATGAAAAAAATCCTTGCTATAAGCACTAAACTTTTTGCTGAATATTAGTAGACTGAAAAAAACTCAAAAAACTAGCGAAATTTTACTTTAGTTAATTTATTTGCTGAAAATAAATACAGAATATGTGAAGAGTTGTTTTTCTTTTTTTGTCATTTCCGTTTCCAGACAAGATGCGACATCTACATATTGTCTATCTGGTTGTCGCCCACGCTATGAATGCAGTTATCAGCACAATTTTTGTAGCAAAATAAATTAGTAAAACATTAGTTCAAAATTAGTTTAGTGCTAAAAAAAATATAACTAAAATTTTTGCTGAAAACGGAATTTCAGCAAAAAAATTGCTGAAAACTAGTACACTTGATATACAAGACGTTTTACTAATTTTTCTACTAACTTATTTTTTTGAGTGTATAATCAAATTTGTAATTATTTTTTTACAATTTATTAAATATTAATATTAAACGAAAGCATTATTAATTATTATAATTTATAATTTATAAGCATTATAATTATTAATTATAATTAATGCTCAATGTAATAAAGCTTGTTTAGTGAGCACTCTGCATTCCAATTGACATTTTCTGAATTTCAATGGATGTTTTCTGAATATCAATTGATATTTTCTGAATTTCAAATGCCATTTTCTGAATTTCAAATGATATTTTCTAAATTTCAAATGATATTTTCTGAATTTCAATTGACATTTTCTGAATTTCAAATGATATTTTCTGAATTTCAATTGATATTTTCTGAATTTCAAATGACGGTTTCTGAATTTCAATTGATATTTTCTGAATTTCAAATGACGATTTCTGAATTTCAATTGATATTTTCTGAATTTCAATTGATATTTTCTGAATTTCATTTGATGTTTTCTGAATAATAATTGATATTTTCTGAATTTCAAATGATATTTTCCGAATTTCAATTGATATTTTCTGAATTTCAAATGATATTTTCTGAATTTCAATTGATATTTTCTGAATTTCAAATGAATCTGAATTTCAATTGATGTTTTCTGAATTTCAAATGGAACGTCTGAATTTCAATTGATGTTTTCTGAATTTCAAATGGAAATTCTGAATTTCAATTGATATTTTCTGAATTTCAAATGGAAATTCTGAATTTCAATTGATATTTTCTGAATTACAGTTGCAAAAGGTGAAGTATTTAGAAAATTTTTTAAAAAGTCTGCTAATTTCAACAGTTTTCTTCTGAAAGTTAATTTTTTACTAATTTCTAGTAGTTTTCCTTGCTATTTTTAAAGGTTTATTTCTATGAGTGTAAAAAATTGAAATTATAAAAAACTTCAAAAATTTAGCGCTAAATCTCTAAATTTCACAAACTTCTTTTGTAGAATGTTTTGCAAAAAAAAAAGGTGACAAGGAGGAGATAAGACGATAAAAAAATCTAAAGTAGAATGTTTGATCACTTCTGGGAGTAAAAACAATTACAGAGAGCTGAATAGGAAAGAAAAACTATGAATTAGCCATACTATGAGCAAGGCCTTACGTGGGTGAGATGGCTAAGCTGTCGAATTCTAGTATAGTTACGTTTGTAATGTGGGAGTGCATGGGTTCGATTCCTACAGCCGACAGGTTGTTGAAAAAATTATCATATAGACAATCTGACAGTAAATTATAAACTATAATAAATTTAATGGAAAATCACTGATGAAGCCTGTCCATAAAAAAGGCAGAAACTACAGCTTTTGCAATTGTAATTCAGAAAATATCAATTGAAATTCAGAATTTCCATTTGAAATTCAGAAAACATCAATTGAAATTCAGAATTTCCATTTGAAATTCAGAAAACATCAATTGAAATTCAGATTTTCCATTTGAAATTCAGAAAATATCAATTGAAATTCAGAAAATATCATTTGAAATTCAGAAAATATCAATTGAAATTCAGAAAATATCATTGGAAATTCAGAAAATATCAATTGAAATTCAGAAAATATCAATTGAAATTCAGAAAATATCAATTGAAATTCAGAAATCGTCATTTGAAATTCAGAAAATATCAATAGAATTTTAATTGATATTTTCTGAATTTCAATTGATGGTTTCTGAATATCAATTGATATTTTCTGAATTTCAATTGATATTTTCTGAATTTCAAATGGAAAATCTGAATTTCAATTGATGTTTTCTGAATTTCAAATGATATTTTCTGAATTTCAAATGATAATTTCTGAATTTCAATTGATATTTTCTGAATTTCAAATGATATTTTCTGAATTTCAATTGATATTTTCTGAATTTCAAATGGAAAATCTGAATTTCAATTGATGTTTTCTGAATTTCAAATGGAAATTCTGAATTTCAATTGATGTTTTCTGAATTTCAAATGGAAATTCTGAATTTCAATTGATATTTTCTGAATTTCAAATGGAAATTCTGAATTTCAATTGATATTTTCTGAATTACAGTTGCAAAAGGTGTAGATCTAGTCTGATTTACAAATTAATAATGTGTTTATAACTTTGCAAAATGTTTATTCTTCTTCTTAACCTCAAACCTACTTAACTAAAATTAATAAAAATGCATTTTAATTACAATATAAATTGCATTTGGCATATATGACGCGTTTTAAAAAACAAGGCTTTACTTGAAATAATTACATTTTGCGAATATTTTAAATTTTCCTTTAAAAAAATGGTGACAAATCGCTGCACTTTTCGAACTTCTCAAATTTTGCTTAAAAATTCTTATCGCTAAATAACAATAAATTAACAATTCTTAGAACGAAATAAATGTATAAAAAACACCAAGAAAATATCAATACTTAAATGCTAACTTTTTTTCTGATTTTACAAACTTTGGTTTTAGTGTAAATGAAGATTTGTCCCGCTAAATTCTTTAAAATCTCACTAGATTTGATGAGAAAGTGGTAAATTGACCACAATATGTCTTTCAATATGAAGCTTTAGCTGACTGGATATAACGCAGATCACAAAAAAATAAATCAATAAATCAACGTAGACTAGATCTCGTCTAGCTTTTTAAATTTAAACAACACCAGAGGTGAAGAATATTGACGGAAGGTGATCAGAAATGAAGTCTTCTACCTATTTACAAAAATTTTCATGATCTTGATGCAAAAAAAATATCAACTAAAAATATATGTCACCTTAATGTATTTCTACTTATTTATGTGGTTTCGCTATATGTAGTATTTGAGTAAAACACGTGTACAAACATTGTAATGCCTCTTGGTCTAAGTGTTTGTCTGTCTGGCTATCGTTTTATAAAAATTGTTTTAACATGGCTTATCAAATATTTAAGCCATGCTGAAAATGTTAAATAACAAAATAACACTTAAAACAATACTACCTTACTCTTAAATATATATTTTCCTGAAAAAACTTTTCCTAAGTTTTATTTTTAATTCTACAATACGGATGTAAAAATATACTTCTTGTTAAATGATGTTTTGTATATAAGAAAATAATATGCTATTTACATAAGTTTCATTGAAACAAACTACTTTTAAACAAGTTGTAAAATTGTTATAATTGAATTATGTCTACAATAAGACTAAAAAAGAAAAGTTGAGTGGGAATACAAAAAAAAAAATTATTTTTGTGTTTGTGGCATCAAAGATATGTTGGCATAAGTATACTACAGGCAATGTAGCCTTGTCTACCTTTTCAATTGCAGTATATATGTAAATATAACTCTACATAGGAGAAGTGCAAATCACTTGATCCTTTAACGGATTTGTTGCCACTTACTACCTCAGAAAGTATATAATGTAGAATATTTATTAATCTTCTGCCGATTGGTCTAAATATTGCACTCATCTTTTTACAATGCAATACCCAACATACCAAAAATTATAAGAGGGGCATCGTTCGTAATGTCTTGCCAAATTTCGACAGCATATGATGAGAGGAAGGAGGCGTGCCGCGATTAAATGTGTTTGTTTGTGATCTCCGAACAAATCTTAAAAATTTGTTTTTCTTTTCCCATGATTACCCTATAGAATGGTGGCGTAACTAAAGGAAATATGTTACATATCGCACCCTAAATACAAAAGTGACACAACTCAAAATTCTTAAATTTTCAAGAGAGGCAAAAAACTGCGTATGTTAAAAATGATTGCAATATTTAATGAAAGTTGAGTTCCATTATGAAAAAAGTCCATTTTAGACAAGGTTTTCCTATAATTTTTATAATTTTATATTATGTTTGTGGAAATGAATTAAAATTTTGAGTTATGACCCTTTAACTGAAAACTGAAAGGGCACATAACCAAATAACTCACTTTTTTTAATAACGGAAGCACAATGCAAAATAATACATCACAAGATTTACCACTTTTTACAGTAATATTTAGTGGCAAAACTCAAAATAAGCCTCTTTGTGTGTTGATGCAACTAAAAATAGTATGCAAGTGTTTGTGCAAATTTGGATGTCACTGACACTTTAAAAAACATTGCTTTCTGTTGTTGTTTCTACATGAATGGATGTCACTACATTGCTAGATCTGTCAAAACAACAGAGTAGTATATTGGAAGATGACAAAGCAAATTGTAGTAAATTCTTTGTTGTTGTTTTTGTTTTTTATTTTGATATTTTGAATGTTTGATAACGCTCCTAGACGAGAACAAGAAATTCTCATTGAGTTTGAAATTTAACTTAACAAATATTTCCAGAAGTTCTAAAAACATCGTCCCCTGACGATTTCCTTAGGCAAGAATGAAATTCGGATAGGGACATGCCTCCAACAGATTATTTTTCACAATTTGTAAAATACGTTTGGGATTTTAGCATATTTAATTCCTTTAATAGTTTTCTTTAGTTGATCGTGGATGAGCAACGCAAGTCAATTTTGAGTTATGTCACTTTTGTATTAGGGTGCGATGTAATCAATATGTCCATATCTTGCATAAAAAGAACAATAAGGTACTCTATTTTTAAAATAAGCACAACGCAAAAAATGGTATAATGGTTTTGATACAGAGAATTAATTATGTTAGTGTCGTATATATATCAATTTAAAGATATTTTCATTACCATTCAAATAGCATACAATATTTTCGTCCACATGCCATTAAGTCATTGCGGCTTTAGTTAATTCAGGTTTATATTTTAATTTTTTATCTACACCAAAAAAATTTCATAGCTGCATAAATAATTAAGAAATTCCGTATTTATATTTTAATAAATTTTAAATAATTATTATAGTAAATATCAACTACAAGTTTAATGAGCTTTACCAATTATTTATTTATTGATATTTTTAAAATGTCAAGCTGTTTCCAGAAAAAATAATATATTAATATAAAACAAAATATAGTGAGATTTATAAAAAGATAGTTTTCTGTTCGCACATGTAATTTTATTAAAAAATAGCGAATTATTTAAAAATTGGTAAAAATTTTAAATCACACTTTTTTTAAGCAACGAAGGAACTTATTTCTGTAGAAATTGTTTTCGTTACAAAAACAATTTACATTGAGAGTTCCTTTTAGTGCTGGTAAAAATATGAGTAGTGGGTATCGAGTATCTGTCTTTTTTTGGGTACTCGATACTTAAAACTACTACAAAAAAGATATACAAATATGACTCCGCTAAAATATTTATCACAAAATTTCAAATCCTCTAAAGAAAAAATCAAAGATAAAATATTTAAAACTACATGTTAAAAAACTGTAAAAATCATAATGTATAGATGGACAAAAATATTTAAAAATATGTTTATATATTTACCCCTAAATTCATAAATGCCTTGTAAAATTATAGGAGGTTTATTGAACAAATTTTTTATGAAAATTTCGTTTTGTAAACCTCCTATAACTTTACAAAGCGTTTATGAATTGAGGGGTTAAAAATTAAATCAGCGTAAACATTTTCAAAGAATTTTATTAAAAAATTTTAAATTTAAAAACCGTTAAAAGTATCGAGAATCCAAATTAAAAATATCGAGTAGCATCGATTATTGAACTAGTTTCCTTCACTTCCTCCAAGTGTGTTACTAAATTAGTTACGAAAACTATATTTTGCAAGATTAACTCATAAAGGTTTTTTTTTAATTTTTTACATTTTTGTATGTAACTTTATTGATGACTATCAAATTCGAGATTTCGACCAACAGTTTGAATTCCGCTGTATCAGCAATGTGGAGGTACTATTTAGTTTTAAGTCTATAAAATCTAACGTCATTGGATATGATAACATCAACCCTAAATTCATAAAGATCCTACTCCCATATATTTTGCCATTTATTACTTATCTGTTCAATACCATCCTTACGACTAGCATTTTTCCGAAGAAATGGAAACACGCAAAAGTTATACCAGTGCCAAAAACAAATTCAGAGTTTAGACATATTGCTATATTGCCCTTCCTCTCTAAAGTTCTCGTCTAGGTAATCACCAGATCAGTGATTACCTAGACGGGTTCCAGCTATTGACAGATAAACAATCTGGTTTCAGAAAAAAGTACCGCTGCATTACTGCCTTGGTAAATGTAACGGAGGAAATTCGTCGGGAGATTGATATGAATAATATTAGTTTTCTAGTTCTACTTGATCATTCGAAGGCATTCGACACTGTAGATCACAATATTCTCTGCTTGAAACTAAAACAGCTGTTTAGTTTTTCAAACTACTCAACTAAACTCGTTGAATCTTATCTAAATAGTCGAATACAATCTGTTTTCATGGATGATATATATTCTGAACCCCGACTAGTCGCCAGAGGCGTACCGCAAGGCTCAATACTGGGTCCGCTGCTATTCTCAATGTATGCAAATGACCTACCTCTACATATAGCTCATTGTGCAATACACATGTATGCTGACGATGTTCAACTCTATCTGAGCAGTTCTATAAAATCCATCAATGAAAACGTAACAAAACTCAACGATGATTTAAATAATATTTACAACTGGGCCTCTGCAAATGGACTCTGCTTGAACCCCCACAAATCCAAATGTCTCGTCATACACAAGAAGTCATTACGTCGTAATTTAAATTTTGCTATAATGCTAAATAATCAGAAAATTGAAATTGTGTCTTCTTCAAGGAACCTGGGAGTAACATTTAACAATACACTGAGCTAGAATGATCATGTAAACAGTGTAATAGGAAAAACGTATGGCATGCTTCGAACACTGTGGGCAACTCAATATTGTACGCCGTTGAATATAAGAATAACACTTGCTAAAACATATCTAATGCCAGTTCTGTTATATGGATGTGAGCTTTTTGCTCAATGCGATTCTGCTAGCACTAGAAGAATGAACGTGGTCTACAACAATATCTTAAGGTATGTGTTTGGGCTTCGTAAACGTGATTCAACTTTGCTTCACTCGAAACGACTTTATGGACTTTCTTTTGAAAACATTTTGAAACCCAGAGTTCTAATTTTTCTGCACAAAATAATATATTTGAAAGAACCAAAATACCTGTTTGACCACCTAACCTTTGCAAGATCGGAACGAGGTAAAAAGTTGATACCAATCCGATATCGTAGCCTCCTTTTCAAAAAGGAATTAGCTAAATTTTTACATAATTCAAATTTTTATTGTATTTTTTTCTTCCAAATTTTATCTGATATTTCATTATAATTTTATTATATAAATTCAATATGTGTTTTTTATTATTTTAATTATTGTTATTTTTATTTTTAATTTAATTTTAATTTATTATTTAATATGTTTATCTATTTATTTAATCACTTTGTAAACTATCTTCTACTGATTCCCATGCTATAATTAAAAAGACGTAAGTCTTGTTGCATGGGAAGAGCGAATAAAGAAACTAAACTAAACTAAGGCCAAAATGAAATATATTTTATGGAGTTGACCCTATTTATTATATTTTGATCAATAAATCAACTCGCAAGTTTTACCGCAAAATTTATACATTCTGTCCAAACTTTTAGGAAAATTTAATGCCCTACTAAAAAAAATTATATGACTTTTGATATTATATATAATTATATCCGAAAAATGAGAACATCTAATTGTATCGAATTAGATGGTATTATGATCATACTAGATCTAATTTGACACAATTAGATCTAATTTGATGGAATAAGATATGATGTGATTCAATTTTATCCGGATTTTGTCCTCATCCAAATATATCAAATATAATATAATCATATCCAACTAGATATAATGGTATATAATTCGACACAATTATACATAATTATATGAGGCTTATGAAACTATATATAGGTCTATATATAATTGGATATTGTAATATGTTGCATTATATATTGTGCAATATATAACAAGATATAGTTATATATTTAGGATATAATTTCGTAAAATTTTATATAATTATATCTTGGTCATAATATATGACTATATCAAAACTTTTTTACTTGGGTGTTTATAGAAAAAGTTAAGGAAGCCAATTTTCGAGATTCTTGCGAGGTTCTTAAATATCCCAGATCATTCTCAAATGAAAGGATATTTAATATGAAATTCATATCCATTAAAAATATAAAAGATTTTGATATACTACTCTTGACGACATGCCTTTAACAGATTGACTGACTTCATAAACGCAGTAATGCAAACCAACACTGAAAACATCCCAGCAAAAATGTGGAAGCAGTAAAAACGTTTACTGCTTCCTTAACAGCACACAGCTTCGTAAACAGCACTAATGAAAGGCCTAAGTTGATTAATTGTTTACATCGCTTTTTGCTGTGCTTTTCAAAGAGGCATGAAATGAGCAATGCATTTTGATTGCTTAAATATTTTTGCGGTTCTTTTATCAAACTTTTTTACGGAAAAATATGCAGGAATAGTGTGCTTTTGAGAAGGCATGATTTTAAATAGTTTAAAATCTTTATAATATGCACTTCCGAGAAGGCATGTATTATCGACATTTTAAAAGAAAAACAGGAGCACTAATTAAAAGCGGTGAATTCATGCCTTTTCGGATCTCGAAACAAGTGCTTTCACGCAAGCTCTCTCGAACAAAAATCAGGCATGATATCATCAATAATGCAATCGCTTCACTGGTCAATTTTCCCTGACAAAACTGCTTCCAAGCAAGCAGAAATTTCTGCTGGGATATGCGTTTACAATGCAAAGCAATACTGCATGGCAATATTGATTTGTCAAATAATACGATGACATTCTGAAACGTTTATGAACGATAATACTGATATTCGTCTGTTTTTCACTATATAAATACATAAACGTTCATGAACACTATGCAATGCAATGTTGCTTTGCATACTGCGTTTATGAAGTCAGCCATTATTTCTACCAATTTGTTAGAAAAGTTTTGGGATTTTAGCAGATTTAATGTTTATCCCGATAAAAATAAGTGTGAAAAAAATTTCATTGCCATTGAATTGTAATGAAATTTGTAATTTATAATGGCATTTTAAATAATTTCAATTAAATTTGAGTGCTAATGAAATATCCCAACTATGCTTTAGAAAATATTCATCTTCAACTCGTTTGGGGTTGAAGTGTATCACACTTCCCGTAGACTATTAACATGAATTTTACAAATTTCATTATGGTAAATACAAAACTATCATACATATTTTTATACCAATGCACATTAGACCGACTCACCTTACATGGACAGGAAAAAAGTGCCCCCCTCAATATAAACCTTGGCATGTTCTATGATGATTCCCAAAATATTTCGGGTCTAGCAATGAGATCTCACGAACTGGACCATTTTTAAAAAAGGTATTTTCTTTTATAGTAAAGTGTTGTTTTTTAAAACGCGTCGTATAGAACAATTTCTTTTTAGTTTTTGTAAGAATTTTGCTTTTTAGCTGAAGACAACATACACATTATGGGTATCATATGAAAGGTTTTTTAGGGCGCGCCCAGCGATATAAATAGCATGTTCAAGCATATCCCGACATGTCCTATTTTAAAGGATATTCTATAAAAAATTAGTTTTTGACTGTTTAGTATAGAGCTTATGATTGAAATGTCAAAATAACATGTCATAATCTATAGTCGATTTAAGTGTTTCAGATTTTTTTGAAATTCGCGATTTTTCGCATTTTATCAGAAAGAAGAAAGGTGGAAGAAATATGTTCTAAATAAGGCAATTTGGATACCAAAACTTTTATTTTGACAAGTAAATCTTCGCTAAGTGGATGTAGTTTGGAATTTTGCAAATTTCATACATTTTGATACAAAAGTCTTAAGCTATTTGAAAGCGTTTTTTATAGTATTTCAAAATGGGTAAAGAAGCTATTTTCCGCGTTTTTAGTTACGATTTGTTAAATAATAAAAACAATATTTTCCCAATGAACAATAATTATTGAAAAACATTAATATGTAAACAGTATCCAATCGCAGTTTACTATTGTCATACTGATTTTTAGTACAATTTTTTTTGTAATCATTTTTGTTATTATCTTATTTACAAATTACGGATTTTTTTTTACTAATTTTCGCTACTGATTTCAGCACATCATTTTACTAATTTTTCAAAACCGAGTGCTAAATTTAGCAGAAAAACATACTAATTTAAAAAATTTTATTTACAAGAGTTGGTTGATTTTTTACAATTCTTATTTAGTTTATATTTGTTAGTATTGATATATTCACTCTCAGAACAATTCCGTTGTGACAACCGAATTTTTTGCCAAACGAATTGATTCGGTTGCTGCAACCTCGTAATTCGGTTGCACCAACCGAATTCAGTTGCTGCAACCACGTAATTCGGTTGCACCAACCGAATTCAGTTGTGCCAACCGATAATTCGGTTGTCGCAACCGAATTGAATTCGAATTCGGTTGTCACAACTGAGACAACTGTTCTTATTTTGGAAATAACACTCAGAAACTGTTATTGTATCTCCAGTGCATAAAAATGTAATAACTGGAGAACTGTTGCAATTTTGACTCCAAATTTCAAGTACGATGAAGTAATTATACACTTGTTACGATACAATCAAAAGAAAAAGTTTTTTTTTATATTTTTTTTTTAGATTTTACAGTTTGTTTATTTTTTAGTACACTTTTTGTTAATTTCAGCAGATTGATTTTAAATTACAGTTTACAACAATTTACTGAAATTTAGTAGCTGCAACTAATGATTTATACTAATTTCATTGTACTAAAATTATTGATATTGATAAGTTTTTTAACTGATTTTAGCAAATCGATTTTGTATTGCAGTTTACAACGATTTTGCTAAAATTTAATAGCGACTACTAATTTTTTCTATTAATTTTGTTGTACTACAGATCAGCAGACATGTGGTGCTAAAATTAGCCGAAAATACTGCTGGGCTCAAAACAGTTAAATTTCCCGTAATAACAGCAAAATAGCCATTACAGACTTTTTTGGTTGAGTGTACCTTTGAGAAGTAATAGAGAAAAGCCTATTTTTCGACAAAGCCTTTTTGACTTCAGATTCGTATTTAAAAGGAAAAAATACGTTAAAAAAGTTTATGATAATTCTGTGCCAGTTTTTTTTTTTTTTTTGTTAATATATATTAACCAATCCATTGAGTAATCGCAAATTTAAGATAAATTTAGGAAAATTTTAAGTTTATAGAAAAATTCTGATACGGAAATTTCCAAGCTCCTTACAGAGGCCAAAGTACTAAAATAGAGTTTTAGTAGAAGGCTGTGCAAAAACTCGTTTTTTTTTAATAGTGTCGAATGATGCGCCGCTCAATAAGATTGTGAAATTACAAATTTGGTTCTTTACGCCATTTATGTGCCCACCCCTGCTCTATAGCTATTACTTCGTACTGCAAATTTTATACTACCTACTCTTAGTATTACAGTATATATTATATGCCACTGCATTGTGTCTGTGTTAGTATTTTCCAGTGATTTTTTTTGTAAATTACTGCTATTTGAAAATTTGAAACACGTTATTTTATTTTGTACAACATTCTTTTTTGTGTTTCAGACACTTATCGAAACTTAAGTAACGGAAGTGAAAAATTTTCGTTTTGTGGTTTTTATTAACACACATTTATGGTTTTTGTTGTTTATTTCGTTAGTGAAAACAATCAAAATAGAAAATTTTCCTTTGTTAGATATTTAAAGGGATGTGGTTTTCAATACACAACATGGTGCCAATTTTAATTAGAATATTATTTGGGTTTAATAAGTGTGTACACAATTTAAGAAATAAGGCATTAAATTTAGTTTGTTTCTATAATTTCTATTAAAAAAAATCGGAATTTTCGAATTTTCTCTGGAAAAGAGTCGAGTTTCTCAAAATCAGGAATAAAATAAGAAACTGATTTTAATCGATAGCACCTTAAACTATGCCAAGGTTTTTTTTAATAATTTAATATGTATTTAATAACAACCAGTGTTGCCAGAAAACATCCCCCAGGAATTGTTGAAATCCAAAATTTTTCACCAGCTTTTATCATCAAAAAAAAAAATGCTTCCAAAACTCTCACTAAGCCTTTATGACACTACCCAGCAAAAAATTTTTTTTTTAATTTCTATGCTACAAGATATAATCGTAAAATTACAGCATAGAACTTAAATTTATTTACATAGGTTGATTATTTTATTATAAAATAAACTTTCATTACAAAAAAAGTGGTTATATAATGAAACTAAAATTTATAATTCGGTGTCAGTACTACTGTAGTTATTTTTGTTACACGAAGCCGTTTTTACAAGCAGTCTAGCTTCCCCGCGATTACTTATTTAATTAAAAAGATAATTTGATATTTGTAACTACGTATATACTTATTTTTTAACCACTAGTCAGCTTATGAATAAGACTTACTATTTAACGACTTATAACCACTTATTTTTTAACTGCGTATCAGTACACGAATAACTACTTATTTTATATAATTTTGTAATGCGTTATTTCATTTCATTATTATTTTTATTCATACAGCGAATATGGACAGCTACTTACAAAAACGTCCTTGCGAATAAAAATAATGAGTTTTGACACCGAATTATATGCAATAGACCCTAATTCTACTTCTTATTACACAGTAGAGTAGACAAAAAAAAAATCACATCGGAATTTTATTTTAAAGGGCCCGGGTAAAAATAGTTATATATCGTCATTTATAATGTGATTGGGTTATATGTGACAATGAATGGAGTCACATTAAGCCACATATCATTATATACAACTAAACCTGATATTATTTTTTCAACGAATTTTTTGTATGGTAAATGATGTTATTAAATATCCCCAAATCTGAATCCATATGAAACTACATAAGCCATATAAAATTAATCAAAATATATGTAGTGACCGATATGATTATATATGGTTTGATACTAAGTTATATAAGACTGTATGCGTCGTCATACTAAAAATATATTCTTGTAATTTTATATAACTTTCTATATAATCCCGTAGAAATTAATATATAGTTCTACATCAAATTTAGAAAGTTAAGAGTTAATTACTCCATAGCCAAATAATTTTCACGTGATTTTTTTTTTGCATGTAAAATCATGTTAAAAAATGATGCTTACGATGTAGAAGACAAAAGCATTCAACTAAATTTTTATTTTATGGTATAAAATTTGGGCCTTTAAAATTGTTCAAACTATACAAATTTCAATCTCAATTTAATAGCTGGTATGCATAAAAAGTACACCTACTATCAGACAAAATTATATAAAATCAGATATTTTTACATCGAATTAGATATAATATGATGTCCTGGATATGGACAAATCTCGGATCAAACTGTATCAAATTATATCTAATTTTATATAATTAGACACATGTAGATGACCCATTTTTCGGATCAAGCTGTATGTGATTGTATATGGGGACTTATCAAATAAGATATAATTATATATGACACCATATTAAGATTTTTACCCGGGGGGTTTAAAATTTCACCCCTTTTTAAAATGCTTATTGTGAATCGGTATAGGAAAGCATGTGAATCTTCCATTTTAGGTATAGGATGTGTTCAGCGAATTCATGCAAAACACTACGAGGAACAGTTTAACCCTCTAACTCTTCAATTAGAGAGACTTTGTTGGCCCCTTTTTAAAAAGGGATAAAAAAAGATCCGTAAGTTGAAGGTTAAAATGTTCCTCGTAGTGTTTTACATAAGTTCGCTGAACACATCCTATACCCCATAAAATCCAGGTTTGTTGGACATTTGAGCGATCAATTTTAATAAATACGAGATTAACCCTTAAACACATTTTAAGTTTTGACTTATTTCTGGCATTGAAGTTAAATTTTCAACTTTGATGTCTTTAGAGACTTACAGTAGGATTTCACGATAAATATTTTTGCGGAACATTTTAACCCTCTTACTCTTCAATTAAAGGTACTTTTTTGACCCCTTTTTACAAAAGGTCCCCTTATGGCAACACTGATAATGTACCTAATATATGTATATGTTTTCCGTTAAATTAAAAAATCAGTTTTTTTTATATATAAATTTTTTTTTATTGAATCATAAACTTAATATTTAACAATTTAATTATATAATTTTTTGTCGTGTGGATGGAATGAATATTAATATATATTTTTCTGTTGATTTATACTTTAAGAAAAGTAAATTGTTTACCCCTATTACACTTAAAACTATAAAATACTAACAATCTGCTATAATTTTTAACATTAAAGATGAGCAAAAATACAAACTTAAGGAAAAAAATTTTTTTTAAGTAGTATTAAAACATACGATAGAATAAGTACTTAAAAATAGAGGGTAAAAATAAATTTGACAAAACTTAACATTATCAGGAATAAAAAACTTTATCAACAAAACAGCATAAATGAAAGTCTAAATGATAGTGATAAAAAGTGAACGATAAAAAAGAATTTAATAATAAAAATATTTTTGTTTTGTTATATTAATACAAAATGTTAAATTTTTTCTTTAATAACATTAATCAGTCTATATGAAACTTATTAAGATTTTTTTGTCAATGAGATGTTTTTCTAGTTTCCATTTTTCTTTAGGCCAGACAAAATAATTTTTTCCACAACGGTGTTTTTGGTGTTGGAGGCAATGTTGTTGGAGCCAAACCTTCCCAAATGGCAGTATCAAAAACTTCTTTAACTTTATCCTGAAAATATAGAGAGAAAACAAAGAAGTTATTAATTTATGTATACAAATAATAAATTTATATGAGATATAAGTGCGTAACATAATGCAAAATTTTTAAAACTATTAAGGATATGATGGAAAATCGAATAATAAGCTTTTTGTTTTACAACTTTTTTTTAAATAAAAGGCATAAAATTATTATAATTAATTTTTTTCCCCCAAATAATTTAACAGATTAGAATAAAGATATATATATTTAGGTGTCCCCTAAACTCCGAATTATCGAATTCCCATATTAATACGAATTTCAAGCAAATAATTGTTTGAAAACATGTCGAATCCTGTTCAAAGTTCCTGAGTTTTTAAACGTTAGCAAAATTTTACAATACATTTTTGTATCATGCGACCGACATAATACTCTGCCAAAATGGTTCAAGGATATCATGAAAATGTTGCAGGAAATATTATCAAAAAGCTGAAAAAATTCAATAGTCTTTGAATCTATGCAAACAAAATTATATTCAAATGGAATTAGTTCCATGCAATCAATTTTGACTTTGTATACTTCCTGATGAGTTAACAAAACAATGCTTATTGCTTGGGATTTTTCATTCAAATGTCATTAAAAGTTGACTAATGATAATGCCAAAAAAAAAAAAAAATCATTACCATTTAATGCTACGGGAAATTTTCTTGCATTAGAATTTGTCCAACTAATCGTAATGAAATCGCAATAATGCCTCAAAAACTAATTACAATTCAGCAAAAACAGGAGACACGGAGGAGATTGGAAGATAAACAAAAAATCTAAAAATATAATGTTTGTATGTGTCGGTGTTTGATCCCTTGTGAGTAAAAACAATAACATAAAGCTGAATAGGAAAGAAAACTATGAATTAGTTACTAAGGTTAGTATCACACTAAAGACACTTTAGTATCTTAAAATGCCTTAAGGACGTTACTAAACTTAGTAAAAATGTATTTTTGCGATAACTTTTGCAAATGGTAACTGTTTTCCTTGAAATTTTGCAAGAACAGTTTTTAGAGGTTACCCCATATTAAACTAAAAGTTGGATTTTGAGAACATCTTGGAAAGCTATGCTACCATACAAAATTTTTGTAAATCGCGATTTTAACGTATAGGCCACTATAGATGAATACATTTTTTTATTGCAATATTTTCCTTTTAATTGCTTCCTTACTAAGGCATTACATATATTGAGGTCGATTGTACATTCGGCGACTAAAGTCGCTGAACTAGCAAAAAACCATTAAAACCTACAGTGGTGGCCAGGAATTTAACACAATTCAAGTTTTTTCTAATTTTATTGTTGTTGCCTTTATTTTTAAAGATTAAAGTAGTGGCTAAATTCGCCACGAAAGGCAAGGAGATGGTTCAGAAAATTGTACAGAATTTTAGCGTAATGTTTGTTTTTTAATTTTGTCACTTGTTTTAAGTGGGCGTGGCTTTTAACGAAAAGCGATATCAACCTTTTATCAAATTACATAGTAAAATTTAGGCAGTACTGATCGGTACTGTACAAACTGTATAATTTTGGAAATCCTATATAATTTTCTTAAGTCTTGCATTATTTTTATCTACAAATAGTCACCAGACTTAACCCTCTAACCGGCAAGCCCGCCTCCAGGCGGGGTATATTAAATTGACCAGAAATGCGCCAAAGGAGTATTTTATAATAAGAAATTATGCTTTTTCAACAGAAAACAAAATTTATTAAATTTGGAAGCGAGAAAGTGTCAAAGATAAAATTTCGTAAAATTTCAAAAAATAAATATTTTAAAACAACCAAAATTTTCAAAAATCTTAAAAACATATTTAAATTGACTAAAAAAAATGATAGTGACCATGAAGAAAGATTGGAGCTTAAGCTATTCAAAAAGTTCCTTACTTTGGTCCAAGGACGAACAGGATTCCATAAGGGTACCTTTAAAGGACATCGCCTTAGCTTCAAAACGAATAGACTGATTTTTATGAAATTTAGTAAAACGATAATATTTGGTATAGGTAGCAAAATTTATAAGTTTGAATAATATATATTGAAGCTTTGGTGCGTTTTCGCTCAATTTCGCGGTTTCGAAAAACGAAAATCGCTACATCCTCTTAATTAACAGCACAAAAAATGTAATTTTTTTATTGCAATTACATCTTGGTAAGAGAAGTAATTTGTGCCTAAAGCTAGTAATTTTTATGCGCTAGTTTTCGAGATTCAGGCTCATATCGCCTAAAGTAGGCAACGAAAAAAAATGTTGTAGAAGAACTTATTGTTTATTTTTCGTGAGGAACACATGGTGTAAATTTCATTGCAAAAAAGCTTAGGCCGGTTAGAGGGTTAAGATTGCATCACTTTAAACATGACCAAATTTTCCTTTGGTTTTAGCGATTTTAAAAGAAAGTTAACAAAACTGAATATTAAATCTGCTGAAAAACAAATGATACACAATTTGCACGTGAAACTCCTTATCGTGAAAAATATTTTGTTTATATATAAAATCGAAACAACTTTTAGTGATTAAAGTAAAAAATTTTTATAAATTTATTAAGAAAACACTGAGAGAATTATCTGCATGATATTAACGAATTCTTGAAAAAAAGCAATGAAGTTTTACTGGAACTCGTCCATTGAACCAATGGAATTTTTGATAAAATATTGTGAAAATTTTAATTTTATTTATTAAAAGTTTCATACACTCGAATGAAAAACTTTAATTAAAACTAGATTCATAAAATATATGATGCTTTTGCATGAAATTTGAAATTTTTCATTTACTTTGTGAAATAAACTTCATTAGTTGACTGACAAATTTTATAAAAGCTCGTCCAGCAAAATTCTCTCTGTACATTTTGAAGCTATGTATATTGAAACTCCTAAATTTGTTCATACTTTTTAATATTCTAACCTTTCAAAATATTCTAAAAACTTTCAGGAATGAAAAATCGTCGTTTTGGGGATTTTCCAGTTCCAGTTTTTTAAACTTTATTTTCGCTACAAAAAACTCAATGACTTTAAAATGTTAAAAATTATTTATGGTTTTGAAATATACGGAGGCTAAACTTTCCTTTGAGTATAGTAATGGTTTTTTGTGTTCGAAGATTTTTCCAGGATTCAAAAAATTATAATTTTTTTAGCTTAGTTATCATTTTTAGAATTTTACTTTAGATAGAGCTTTTTATTGGACGAGTTTTAATGAACATTTTCACTAAACTAATGAAGTTTTTCACAAAGTGAATGAAAAATTTCTTAAATTTTATTATTTTTAATTAATATTTTTTATGAAACTCTTTTTAATGAATATGAAATTAAAATTGTGTGAGTAACTGCATTAATTCAATGAAAAGTTTAAATGAATGAATTTCAGCGAAACTTCATTGATTCAATGTAAAAATTCGTAGATAGCTTGCAGATAATTCTCATAGTATAATAAAGAAACTCCCAGAAATCTAGAGGGTTTTATATAGGAAAAGGTGTTTTAAAAATCAGGAGGATTTCCTATACGCTAAAGTTGCCAGAATTAAGCGAGTTCTGTAAAATAAACATTCCGGAAATCTAAGTGGTTTCCTACAGAAGAGTCCTCACAATTTCAGGAATATTTATGTAAAACAGTCTTTTGAATGTTAGGGATGAGTTTCTCAAAATCTGAAATTTATCATAGTTAACTGTTGCTGAAATCAAAAAGAATTTTAAAAAAAATTGTAAGAGATTTTATTATGAAAAAGTCCTTAGAATCCGAAATATTTTTCATGAAAATAAAGAATCGGAAGATTCTCTCCCAATATCTATATTGAGATAAATAGTGATCAAGGTTCAGAAAAAATTTTATGTTTACTTTAGCATTTTTTTTTTATTTTTAAAAGCGCAGCAAAACTCAAGAAATTCGTCACATTAATTAAGAAGATAGAGGACACATAAATGGTTGTGAGAGTTGAAAAGCTTCCAATATAAATATTACTACTTATTTAAAAAATAAAGGAATAATTTAAATTTTTTAACCCCATCCGGTAATAGGAATATTCGGATCTGCGAAATAATTTTGAACTTCTTTTTTTAAATATAAGTGCATTCTTTATTTTATAGAAAAATATCCCTTAAGGCAACTAAATTTCAGAGATATATTTTAAAGATTCTAAAGTAAAATAACAAAAACATAGGCCCATTTTTATAGTCACAACTAAAACCAATTTTTTTATTAATAACTTCAGAAGGAGATTTTGTTTGAAAATTTCTTACTTAAGTCAAACTTTAGAAAAAATTGTTTCTTAGTTAAGACTATAAAACTGGCCCATAATCGTTTGTTCTAAAAAAAATTTAATTATGTAAAATTAGTCAATTCTTGCCTAAACCGAATTTCTTAAAATACACGAGAGTCTCGTACTCACTACATAGTAGCCCAGTGTAGAAACGGTAATGACATGTCATTATTTTTTGGACTACCAGTAAAGACACTCACTTACCTTCTGTATTATTTTAAAACATATAATAATGAGTTACTGATAATGACTTATTTTTATCATTATTTCAAATAGAAAATAATTTTCTACATTTTTTTGAAATCTATTTTTAGACTCAATATTTTTTAAACACTGGTAAGGATATATGTAACCACATATTTTTTGATTTTTTGTATGTTGGCGAGTAAGCTTACTTGTGTGCAGCAGGTCAATTATGTTTTTATCTATTAAATATTACATGTCGATATAGCTCAGATGGTAGAGCTGTTGACTGGCAATCTGTAGACCCAGGTTCGATTCCCGCACCAGCAAATTTTATTAAAAAAAAAAAATACAATAAAAACTATTTTTTTTTTATATAATTTATTTTTTTGAAAATCTATTTTTAGACTCATTATTTTTGTCAGTACTGGTAAGCACATAGGTAATGCTATATTTTTTGATTTTTCGTATGCTGGTGTGTAACCATAACTCATTATTTTTCGCGACATCGCCATATAAAGGTAATAAGAAATGTAATAACAAAAGTAACTAGTTACCATTACCAAGTATGTAGTTACATAACCCCATTTCTGGTAATGATTTTCTACACTGGGAGGGTATACAATCGGTTAATCATCATTGGATTAATCGAACAATTTTTCTCAAAAATTGTTCGAATAATTTAAAATGTCCAAATTTCGAATAACGAATAATTCGAATAATTTCATACGATTAATCAATTAATCGAAATTGGTAGAAAATTACAAAAATGTTTAAAAAATATAATTTTTTTATTAAAGTAAATGTGCTAAAATCTCAAAACTTTTTTTTAAAAAATTGTTATACATAATTTGCTGTAGGCTTGTACCTATCCGAATTTCATTGTGACCTAAAAAATAATTAGAATTTCTAAAAATAATGTTCAGAATTTTTAGAAATATTTGTTAGCTTCAACTCAATAAGAATTTCATGCTTTCAAGTAGGAGCGTTAATAAACATCTTAAATCCCAAAGAAAAAATAAAAACAACATAAAATTGTCACAGTTTGCTTTGTCATCTTCCAAATTACTACTCTGTTGTTGTGACTTATATAGTAAAGTAGTTGTATCTATTTACGTACAATAAATTTCTAATTATTTTTTATGACTTTTTAAACGTTGATATTAAACGAGAGCATTAATACTTATTGTAATTAATGATTATTATAATTATTAATTATAATTAATGCTCAATGTAATAAAGCTTGTTTAGTGAGCACTCTGAATTAATAAAATAAAATAAAGGGATGGAGGTATGGAAACGTAGAGGGAAAATCAATTCTCAACAGAATTCCTCTCTACGTTTACGTTTTTTATGTATTCCATGCATACGCAACAGATACAAATTAAGCCTGGATCAGCCAGCTATTCACAACAGATTTTTGTTGTGTATTTACGTCTGCTCTATATTGAATGCATAAGAATGAAACAAAAAACACAACACATCTCCTGTTCTTATTTAACTTATTATTTCAGCTATGTAGAGATACGTTTACGTTTGGCTGATCCAGGCTTTAATGTACGGTCTTATATTCTTCTTTAACTCTTTAACTCATTGCAGTGTGGTTATCCCCGATTTGTATAAAATTTTAATATGTGAAAGAGGGGACAGAAAAAATAAAAAGAATGACAAAATCTGATCTCAATTATTTAATTTTTTTTATTTTTATGAATTTCAGAAGAGTTACTGAATTTATTTTTGTTCCTTTTTTTAAATAAAATTAATAAAAACACAAGTGTATGTATATTATTTTACATAAAATTTTTCGATTAATCGATTAATTATAAAATTTCGTTCGATTAATCGGTTAAGAAAAAACCCGAATAATTATTTGCACGATTAATCGATTAAAATAAAAATACCTACTACATAGGTAGTTACAAAATTCACATTGGCTCACTAAGTGTGCTAAAGTCGGTTAACAGGTAGTTAATTATAAATGTTTCGACTGATATAGCAACCCTGTCAGTTACACCTGACGTATGAGTAATAAACAAGATTTTTAAATCCCCCCCCCCCCCTCAAAATCGAAAGCTGAAACCACCACTGTATCAAAAGTCATATAATTTTGTTTAGTAGGGAATAAAATAAAAATAATAAAAAATTAAAGCATACTTTAAGGTGCTATATGAAATTGAAAATATTCAGGTTTTCAATAAATTTTGTTTGGTTTACAAAAGTAAACACCCACTTTAACATAATTTTATTTCATACATTTGTATTTTTTTTTTGTCAAATATCCTTTTAAATTCCACTTCCTGTAATTTAATGCCTTATAATAATATTTAAGTGGAATTTTTTCAATGGGTTTTTTTTATTTATATTGCAGATTTTTCTTGTTAACTTACAACCACAACCAAGTTTTTAAACAGATACACACACTTAGAATATTTTGTAGGTAAAAACCGCTACAAACAATATTTCAGTTAAACAGAGGGGTCTAATATTTCATAACATTTAACTTTTATTTTCATTTGTGTTTGACTGTTTATAAACTAAACTAAATATACATTAATCAAGGTAAATTATTTATTAAATTTATTTGGGTTTTTTTTAATAATAAAATGAATGCAAAATATGAATTTAATAAAGCCTCAATTTTTACAAATATTTGTAAAAAAATGTTTTCTTCCACAAATAAATATTTTTCACTTGAAAATAACAAATTTAAAGTACTACTCGAACAACTAACAATTCTTGACAACAAAAGTTCGCCGAGTGTAATATTTTTTTTTTTTTAATAAAATGCAAATATAAAGTTAAATTTCCTGAGGGATATAAACACTATACAACGACACTAACACACAACAGCAACAAAAACATTAACAACACAAAATTGCGCATTATATAAAATTTGCGTGCAATACAAATATTTTTCAAATAAACATTAAAATCCTTCTTATACCTATGACAACATTTGCGTGAGCACACTTGGGTGTATGTGTGTATGTGTAAATATACATACACACATGTAAATATAATATTTATACATTCACACTGCCACAAATTACATGCCTTTTATGAGTATGTGTAAAAGGTGGTAAGAAAAAATGTAAAGTTTCTATAAAACATGACGATGGTAAAAAAAGTTTAGGTTCAAGAAACAACAACAATTGTCGTCGTTCTTCATTTTATACTTATCTGTGTGTGTGTGCAAAAAGAAGCATGACAGAATCTCGTTAAATGTACATGTTGGTTTAGTTCTTTCTTGGCTTCTAAAGTAAAATAACAACAAATTAAGGCGTGAAATTGTTGAATTTTTTCCACACAGCTTTGCCTACACCTTTAGTTAAGAATTTTGACTTTCTTTTTTATAAAGCTTAACGCTGAGAGATTTTTTTCGCTTTTGACAGGAAAAGTACTGCAGATTTAAGGAAACATGTACGTATTACTATTCGTATAATGAGCTTAAGACTCTAGAATGTTTTAATTCTCACAAGTCTAAATTCTTAGTGAAGAATCTTAAAGAATTCAATAGGCTAAGAGAACGCATGAACTTACACACTCATAGAAATAAATCTGTGAAAGTAACAGAAAAAACACCTAGAAATTAGTTGAAAGTTATGTTGCGAAAAAAAAACTGTTAATTAACAGATTTTTTTTTTTTTTTGTTTTGCTAAATACTAGTGCAATAAGAACAGCAGAAAACTGTTAAATTTACAGAATTTTAGTTACATTTAAGTTAATTTTAATTTAAACTACAGATACTTTCTTGTTTCTCTTAACTTTAAAGAAAAAAATTGGCAGTAAGGCAACGTAAGCTCCAAACGAGTGGTTTAACATTATAAAAATTATAAAAAAAAGAAGACTTTATATATTGGGAAATATTTCAGTATTTTGATTTTAGTTTATTACTAAGCTTATTTTTTAAGACGTTAGCTACTTTTTACCCAAAATTTCACAAATTTGTGTTTCAATTTTGGCAAATTTGCGTTTCAAATTTGGGTGCTGTGGTGTAATGGTTAGCGCGTTGGACTATTACACATGAGGTTGCGGGTTCGATTCCCAGCGACCGCAACATCAATTTGAAAAAATAATATGTGTGATTTTTCTATCCCTCATACATATGGCAGCGTCCACCTTCGGTGTTCCCATAGCACTTAACCCCACCGAAGTAAAATAATATAACAGGCCTATGCACTAAACAGCTTCAACAAAGTTTGCCAACTCACCATCAGATGGCCCACAACAACTGTTCTAAAATTCAGCATCTCCCGCAATTACAGTGTTGCCATATTTGAAGCCCTTCATCTTTCACCACCTTTCATCTCTTCTCTATCCCCTTTCCAAAGAAGGCAACACGTTAATTAATAGGAAGAATTTCCTTTTTAAATAAAAAAAAATAGAAACAACTGTTCTTAATTTTCAAATGGAAAAATGACGACGTTGGAGCCAACCTGATCTACGGCACAAAAGTAAGTTTCTGAGAAAATTAAGATTAGATCAGTATGGTATGCCTTTACTTTGCAGACCGCACTAATTCTATAGTGAGATGTTGCGATTTCTCAAGAAGGAAAGCGCTGAAGATGGGTGCAATTAGGGAATGCATCCCGGGATTTCCCGTCCCGGGACTAACAGGAAATTAGGCATTTTTCAGTTCCCGCATTCCCGGGAATTTGGACCGGGAATCCTGGGATTTCAAAAAATGCAGTAAAATAATAAAGTTAATTATTTTCAATTTACTTACGCAAAATTTTCCAACGTTATGAAAATGGTAAAAATCTTATATTAGGCTTGCTCATTTACTTACAAAATTGTAGTAAAAGTAGTAAGGTTTTCGAGTAAACGAACACACTGATTAATTTGTACTTGATCGAACTTTTTAAGTTCTTTTTTTTAACAGGCACTAAAAGGAACTTAAAAACATATATTTTTTAAGAAAATCACTCAACTAAATAGTGTTTGTAAATTTTTAAGTTATAAATTTTTTGTATAAAAATTTTTGAATCGCATTTATTCTGAATTAAAGACAAATTTGTCCATTGATTTTTAAAAATTTTCAAGTAAGTTAGAATTTGTTCCCATAATTTTAAAAATTTTTTTCAATTTTCTAAAATTATTTTCTATATTAATTTTTTTTATTTATCTTTTTTACGGACAAGTGTTTTAGTCAAGAAATTAGTTTTAGTTTATTCAATTTTTAAAATTACATATATGTACATATAATTAGACTTACATATATAATTTCTAATATAAAATTAATTCTTTCCCACTACGAATATTCCAAGAAAAACCACCTGAGCTTTTTCACGATCATGAAATTGTTTTGTAAAACAATTAATTTTCCAGTAAAATATTTACTTATTTTAAATATATTTGCATTATTTTTTGATTGCCTCGTGAAGCAGTTTTGCTCTAAAGCGTGGTCCAACCAAAACGTACGATGTTAATTGTAAATAAAACAAAAAGTTTTCAGAGAATTATCTTAATATCCCAGTTTAGAAAATCATTACCAGATATGTGGTTATGTAACTACATACTTGGTAATGGTAACTAGTTACTTTTGTTATTACATTTCTTACTACCTTTATATGGCGATGTCGCGAAAAATGAGTTATGGTTACACACCAGCATACGAAAAATCAAAAAATATATCGTTACCTATGTGCTTACCAGTACTGACAAAAATAATGAGTCTAAAAATAGATTAAAAAAAAAATAAATTATATAAAAAAAAGTATTTTTTATTGTACTTTTTATTAATAAAATTTGCTGGTGCGGGAATCGAACCTGGGTCTACAGATTGCAAGTCAACAGCTCTACCATCTGAGCTATATCGACATGCAATATTTAATAGATAAAAACATAATTGACCGGCTGCACACAAGTAAGCTTACTCGCCAACATACAAAAAATCAAAAAATATGTGGTTACATATATCCTTACCAGTGTTTAAAAAATGTTGAGTCTAAAAATAGATTTCAAAAATTTTTTAAAAAATCGAGAAAATTATTTTCTATTTGAAATAATGATAAAAATAAGTCATTATTAGTAACTCATTATTATATGTTTTAAAATAATGCAGAAGGTAAGTGGGGGTCATTACTGGTATTCCAAAAAATATTGATATGTCATTACCGTTTCAACACTGGGATTTTTTATTATGATAGAAGGATCTATGGCAATTATGTGTAAAACAAAATATCGGCCAAATGCTCGCCACGGCTTCGATGGCATACCACTATCGGATGGTCCATATTTTCAATGACTCTGAGACATAATTGAGGTTCAATGTCGTTAATGTACCGAATTATCTCATCCTTTAGCTCTTGAATTGTATACTTTTTCTTTTAAGTATCCCCAAAGAAAGAAGTCCAACGGTGTCAAATTACATGATCGTGGCGGCCAATTAACATCGCCATGACGTTGAACTACTCGCGCAAAAGAGCCATTGTTTCATTGGCTGTGTGCCAAGTGGCACCATCCTGTTAGAAGCACATATCGTGCAGGTCCATAACCTCAATTTTTGGCAGCAAGAAGTCCGTTATCATCTCGCGATAGCGAACACCATTCACGGTAACTGCTTGACGGCTGTTCTGCCACACTATCGCGAACAACAGCAATGTTTTCCGCATAACGAACTGGGCGAGCATGCATACGTATTTTCACATTTCCTACAGACCCGGTTTGCTGAAATTTGCGCACAATTCTCCCGATTGTGGACACATTTGGTCGATTATGTTGACCAAGAAAGTTCCTTTTTGTTGAATTTTGTTACTTATTTTTTTACAATTAATTTATTTTAGCAAATTTTTCGCTATATATAAAATTTTCTTTTAATAATCGAAATCAGCAGGGGGCGATGCAATGCTTTAACATCACCATTACAAATAATTATAATTGAATTTTTAGATAAACTCAATTTTCAATTACAAATTACATGTGATCGTGTAATTAAAAGTTATTGCAATTACAAAATTTCAATTACATTTAGATTTACAAAATGTTTTTTGTTAGAATTTTTCAAAGAAAATAAAACGGAGCAAGCATAACAAGAATAAGTTATTTTGGGTCGACTCCACTTGCACTTTTTGTCACTACTTATTTTCCCAATAAAAGGTAATTGTAAAGGACGTATTTTCAATTACAATTACATAACAATTAAAGTTCTTTTCTCAAAGTTCTATTTAAGTGACATGATAGCTGTGTTCGTGCGGCAAGCTATCAACGTTGGCTTATGTCATTCCCATACAAATTTGACATTAGTAACTTTAAGAGTTAACACTAAATGTTGGCTAGTGTCAAATTGATATGGGTATGACATAAGCCAACGTTGATAGATTGTCGCACAAACACAGCTGATAGAGCGTACACTGAAAGAATTATATTAATGATATAATTTCATAAAATTTTTTTCCTAAAACCAATGAAGAATTTCATTATGCATATAATATTTAATTAATATTATGAAATTTTTCATAACTTTTCTTTCATAAAATTTCATAATTTCATTAAAAAAATTCATTGAATTTCATAAATTAGATCCCCATAAATTTAATGAAAATGTTCTTAACATATATGAAATTGTTCAAAAATATTAACATACATTTACATACATTTACAATTTTATATTAAACATTTAATTCTCAACTAAAACAGTTTTATGTAAACATAAGGCCGAATTTTAGTGATGTGTATTAATTTCCATACTGGTAGAACTATCTTTTTTATTTTTTTTTTTTTTATTAATTTTTTTTTTATTAATTTTGGACTATACATTGTTTTATAAATCATATTTTTTCGAAATATTAATAAGAAATTTCAATAATTGAATTAAGCTTATTATAAAATTTTATGAAACTTTTTAATTTAATGAATTCATTCATTAGATATAATTTGTACATCCGTAAAATAGTACGCTTTCATCATTTACTAAATACTTTTTATTTATCCACTCCCGCTTAGCAACGACAACAACCAACTATAATAAATAATAATAAATGAAATTGCTTCATAGATTTTATGAAGCTCTTCATTGGCTGAATGATGTTCATTGGCTCGTATGCATAAAAAATAAAAATTACTAATAGGGAGAAATTTTGGGGTTTTTAAGCAATTACTTCACAATGTAAGTCTACTTACGAGTAGACTTAAAATTTTATTTTTCGATTTTCGTTTATATTTCATGCCGTCCCAGTCAGAAAAATACAAACGGGAAAGCACTTTAACAGGTGGTACAAGTACTGGTAAAAAGTGCTTTCCCATTCCCAAAATGATAACATCATTAGACAAAAGGGCCGGCTGTTCAAAAAGCCCCGGAAAAGCACTGGAGAAACAAAATTTTTAAACGTTGGCAAAACCAATAAATAGGTGGTCTGGAAATATATTTTCCAAAATAAAATTTAAAAAAAGTTCATATGTATTTTTTTTGGTCCTGCCGTGATTTGAACCCAGGCCGTCAGATTGGCAGACGATTGCTCTACCCACTGAGCTAACAAGACATATAATATTTAATGGCTAAACACATAAATGAGTGATAATAGCTGGACAACTACTGGCTGTGCCAAAATGCTCGTACTGGCAAACAATTTTTTGTAACTAGTACGCCAGTGTTGGGAGGGCAAAAAAAAGTTGGTCTTGAAGGAGCTTTCCCACAAACAAAAAAATTGATTTTATACAACAAAAAAAATTTTAAATTAAAACAAATCCAAAAAAAATTTTTTGCTTGCAACCGGATTTGAACTCGGAACGTTCTGACTACAAACATTTTTTAACGAAGCGTCAGCATTGTTATAAAATCATTGGTTTTCCAGTGAATTTAATTTTGTACGCCTGGTAGCATTGGCTAGGTAGCACTGGATAACCACTGGTTGCAAACCTTGGCATATCACTCTAAGACAATTCTTTGCCAGTGGTTTTTTTTATAAACCACCGAAATTTTTGTAAAACAAATACTGGTAAAACGCTTTTCGCAAACGCTGGCAAAGCGTCCCAAATGAGTGTTATGCCAGTCATTTATTTTTAATACCGTGGTTACCCAGTGGTATGATTTTTTGTACCACTGGCGATTTCTGACTGGGGTTCTACAAGTCTATGCAAAAATTTGGTTTTAAAAGTCATTCCTAAGATAACAGTAATTACTTCGAAGTAATTGCTAAGTTTTATTCATATGACCCATTGGCTGAGTGGTCTATTAATTTTATGAAGAGTTTCATTAATTTTATGAACTTTTCATAAGCATTGACTTTAATGAAACCTGTTGCATAGATTCTATGAAAATGTTCAATGGCTAAGTTCCAGTGACAATTTTCATTAAAACTATGAAGAAATTCATTACTGAAGTGATGATAATTCTCTCAGTGTATACAAAATTCCGTACTGCAGAAAATAATACTATTACTTATTTTTCATAAATGGGTGGTGTTAAAAATATAAAAATATGATGGATCTCAACCTGATGGATCTTAACCTCGATACATAAAATTTTTCTTAATTTGTTATACTGTGTAATATTTTATTTTATACAATTTTGATACTGATCCCTTCGCGCTTCTAAATCGCACCCAGTACATGCAAATTTAAAACTACCCAGCAAAAAACGTGGAAGTGATCTTAAGGAATCAATTTTTCATTGATTCCAAAGTATCATTAAGTTCTGATTTTCCGCTTCTAAAGCAGTTCTTTTTCACAAGTTCCGAAAATGTGATTTTGAAGGAAATTAAGTCTTTCCAAATCTATCTAACTACAGATATTTCCATATAAATTTAACATTTATAACTGTGGTTAAGCACTTAACTTTAATTATTTTGAGTTAAGTTGTCAGGTCCAAGTGATTTGCTTAAATTTTTTACGAACAAAAATTAATTCCTTTTCACCAATTAAAAAGAGCATCAAAAGGATCATAAAAGAAAACTTCCACCCTATGACAACCCTATGTAAAATTCATTGGTTCCGATCCAAATTTTCACAATATCGAATCCAAATCACTGCTTCTTTTACTCTTCTTTTGAAGATTTTTTTTTGCTGGGTAATTAAATTAAAAATTGCACGTTTTAAAAATATAACCTTAAAACTTGAAGTACCTAAAGGCAGCCATGTGCGCTAGAGGGTGAAATAAAAAGCTTATAAATATCTAAAATGTCTAATGCCTTACTATACGCTTGCTATGTTTTAACAAATATATTACACACAGAAAGTATTTACAAAATTTGAATTAAATTGTGAATCTTTCATTTTAGGTGTAGGATGTGTTCATTTAACAACACTACGAGGATCATTTTTGTGGAATATTTTAACCCTCTAACTATTCAATTAAAAGGACTTTTTTAGCCCCTTTTTAAAAAGGGACAAAAAAGACCTGTAAGTTGAAGAGTTAGAGCATTAAAATGTTCCGCAAAAATATTTGTCATGAAATTTTACTATAAGTCTCTGAAGACATCAAAGTTGAAAATTCAACTTCAATGCCAGAAATAAGTCAGAACTTAAAATGTGTTTGAGTGTTAATTTCGTACCTATTCAGAGTTGGCGCTCAAATCTTCCACAAACCTGGATTTTAGGGGGTTAGTTTTAAGTTTTGACTTATTTCTGCCATTAATGTTAAATTTTCAACTTTGATGAGAGACTTACAGTAGAATTTCATGACAAATATTTTTGCAGAACATTTTACCCTCTAACTCTTCAATTATTTATTTATTTGTCGCTTTATAAAAGGAGGCCAAAAAAGTCCCTTTAAATGCTTCTAGGAGTGTTTTACATAAGTTCGCTAAACTTATCCCATACCTAAAATGGAAGATTCACATGAAAAGGGGGAAAACTTTAACCCCCCCCCCCCTGTTATTGTTTATTGTGTTGTATAGTGTTATTAAACATTTTTCTCATACCGTTTTTATAAATAGAAAACAAACTTTTTAAAAAGATACCAAAAATGGAATTTGTAAATCCAAAAAAAAATTTGTTATTTTTTTTGTAACTTCGAATTTTTATTTGTAAACAATTTTTGTATGAGAAACATCAATTTTAATATCAAAAAATTTTAAACAAAAAAATTGTTGGAAATAAAATTTCAATTTAAAAAAAACAGATTCCATTATTAGTGCCTACTTTTTTTCTGTGCAACTTTAAAATAGTAGGCTTTAATATTAAGTATTTGTATTGTCTTTTTTCCTATTAAATATTTTTATAAAAATTCCTTCTTACCTGCGTAGCTGATGAAGTTTCAATATATTTTGCACCAATTGTTGTTGCTAAGTCCCAAGCATCCGCATATGAAATTGGTTGTTCACCATTAGACTAGTCAGGTGGAAATATGTATATAACACATCATAGCGAAAAGTCAAAGGGAACCCAAAAAAATTGTATGTACGTAGAGGAGAAAATAAGAAAAAAAAAATAAATAAATATTTTATTTTGTTAAAAAATGAACAAGTAATTTGTTTTCTTTTACAAAAAAACGCAAATAAAACGATGACAGCTTTAATACAATCATCACAACTTGGTTATAACATCAGGATTTTAGTTTAAAAAAAATGTTTTCAGATATTTTTTACCTGCAATTTATTCAGTACATTCGAATTTGTGCGCAAATCTGCTTGTGTACCAACCAATATCAATGATGCTTTTGTCCTGGCAAATTTTGGTGCCCATTTTGTTTTGATGGCATGGAATGTTTCAGGTTTGGCTACTGAAAAACATAACAGAAATACATCACTATCTGGGTAACAGAGCTCACGTAATGGATCTAAAGTATCCTGGCCGGCTGTATCACAGAGTGTTAGATGTACTGGACTATCATTGACCATGACATCAGCTAAAAAAATATAGAGAAAATTTTTTAATAAAATAAATAGCAATAATATTAACGGGATTTAATATAATTTTTGTTCTTTTTTTTGTGAAGAACGTTGAAAAAATATATTTTTATTATAAAAATACTCGTAATATTAAAATATTAATGCCAAAAATTGACTTAAATAAAACGAAGTATTTTAATTGTGTGATGAAAAGCACACAGCTAGTTAGAAATGCTTTATAGCATACAAAAAGTTATACACAAGAAATGTACCCCATGAGGTACACACTAGTGCTGGTAAAAATATGAGTAGTGTACTCACAATAACTTTACCGTAAAAGTTCAACAGTTGTTTAAAAAGTAAATCAGTAAGGTTGTTTCAATTGAATAAGTAGTTAAATTGCAAAGAAATATATTTTTTAACTTCTTATATCAGTCATTCAATAAACATAATACACAAAATACGGACTTTCGGTAGAAGTTAAAATATTCAATCAAAATTGTCTGTTAAAAACAATCAGTTGTTAAATACGATTAATTTTAAAATAAACGATAAATCTATTATTTTTACAGACTTTGCCAGTTAATTTGTTAACAATTAAAAATAAACGACAAAATACAATTGTTTTGAACGAAAAGTGGGTAGTCCTTTTTTTAACTTATTTTCAATTGTTTTAATGTACATATTCGGTTGATTTTATGGAAAAAATATTTTGAGTGTGGGTATCGAGTATTTGTCTTTTTTTTGGGTACTCGATACTCAAAACTACTACTCGATATTTTCAGAGTTGCATTTTGGACAGACAAAATATATAAAAATGTGACTCCCCTAAAATATTTACCACAAAAATGTGACTCTGCTAAAATATTTTTCACAAAATTACAACTCTGCTAAAAGAAAAAATCAGAAGTAAAATATTAAAAATAATATATTAAAAAATTATGAAAAACGCTATGAATAGTTGGTGAAAAAGTTTAAAAATATGTTTATAAATTTAAATATTGAATTACCATAAACATTTTCAAAGAATTTTACCAAAAAATTTAAAAAAATTTAAATACCGTTAAAAGTATCGCGTATCCAAATCAAAAATATCGAGTAGTATCGAGTATTGAAAAGTAACCGAATTTACCAGCACTACTACACACCGATTTGAATTAAACTCGAATATGTGATAGAAAATAAAAATCTAAGGTTGACCTGTTTTTTTATATGTGCAATAAAGCATATTTAGGGTTTTAAAATCAGTTCAGATCTTCTGTTAGAATTTTTGCTTCAAAAATTCAGACTTTGGCTAAAAATTGATAAAATTAAAAAAAAAACGAGTAAAAAGGCTAAAGTCGGGCATGCCGACTATACAATACCCTACACCAGTCTGGTGTATTGTTTGGATCCGAAATTCGAATGTGTTAAAATGGGGCTTATGTCGAAATTTTCTATAATGTGAGTCAGCGCACCAAATTTCATTAAATACCAATTTTGGGGGGACCCTTATATGGGCACTAGTTCTAAACATGGCCCGATGTTCACCAAAATTAATAGGCTTCGTCCTTGGGCCAACATAGGTCTATGTACTAAATTTCATCAAAATATCTTAATATTTGCGACCTGCAGCGTATAAATAGTATAATTTTGGTAGGATCCTTATATGGGCACTAGGTCTAAACATATACCGATGTTCACCAAAATCAATAGGCTGCGTTATTGGGCTAACATAGGTCTGTGTACCAAATTTCGTCAAAATATCTTAATATTTACGACCTGCAGCGTATAAACAATATAATTTTGGTAGGACCTTTATATGGGCACTAGGTCTAAACATGGACCGATGTTCACCAAAATCAAACTTGTTCGTCCTTGGGCCAACATAGGTCTGCGTACCAAATTTCATCAAAATATGTTAATAGTTGCGACCTGTAGAGTGCGCACAAGATTGCGTGGACAGACAGACAGACGGACGGACGGACGGACAGACGGACATCGTTAAATCGAAATAAAACAAAATTCTGAACCGATCGGTATACTATAAGGTGTGTCTACGACCAATATTTTTTGGTGTTACAAACATCAGCACAAACTTATAATATCCTGACCACATAGTGGTGTAGGGTATAATAAATACCCGATTAAAAAAATTTATATATAGTCATATATAGTAATATCTTGTTTTATCTTATAATATGTATATAGTCATATATAGTAATATCTTGTTTTATCTTATAATATGTGAGTATATACATATATTGTCATAAATAGCCCTATATAATTATATGTTTCTGATGTTTCTGATAACCACATATTTTTATATATTGTCTTTTATAAGATCAACCATATATAATATACATAACGAGATATGACAGATCTGTTGCCATATACAATTATAAATGATCACATATGGTGGCATATAAGCCATATATTTTGAGATATAATAATGTATGCCCTCTTATAAAAATTTGTTGGTTGTATGATGTATATCTTATATCTATATGATTATATATTATATTAAATGCTATAAGATATAATTACATATGATTCCATATATGGTGCAAGATTAGCAATATAATTTGAGATATGATTATATATGGTCCCACGTATAATTATATATAGTCACATTAGGGCGGGTCAAATTGTATGGATAAAAGTTTTTTGATATTGCGTACTCGATTTTTCGAAAGCTTTTAGCATGGGGAAAAAAAAGTTCCACTACGACATATCAAAAAATCATTTTCGAGGCTCCCAAATTTAAACACATTTTTTATCCGATTTTCATAAGTAATACCTTTCTGGAAAGGTTGTAGTGTTATATTGTTTACAACTTTATTAGTTGTTTCAAAAAGCCACCTGAAGAAAATTGCAAAAAATTTAAATTTGGGAGCCTCGAAAATTATTTTTTTGATATGTCGTAGTGTAACTTTTTTCCCCATGCTAAAAGCTTTCGAAAAATCGAGTACGCAATATCGATTGCTAAATCGACCCACCCTAAGTCACATACTACCTGAGAGACCCTACTGTCGAATCCCAGCTCGGGCACAAAAAAAAAATTTTTTTATTTTTTTAACTCAATTTAATTTACCTGTAAATATTTTTTTTACAGATCTTAAAAAATTAACCCATTTTCTGCCCACAGCACCTGAAAGTTATGTTTACTGCAACTTGGGATTAATAATATTTTAATATGTAATTATATATTGTCATATATAACCCCACACATAATTAAATATGGGACTGAGGTACTATTACACTGCATAACAAAATATTGACTTTTAAAAATTAATAGAGCTCTGACCATCAAATCTATATATTTTGGACATGCTGATTACAATGGCGTACTTTATTTTTCGATAAATGGTACAGATTTTTCGCTAAATGTCTTTAAAGTTTGGCGGTTGTCCATTCAGTTTTTTATATAAAAAATTTTTCAAATTCAATTAATATGAATTTTTTTGTGTTAAAATGTAAGCACAGGACCTGTGGCCATATTCACGATATAAATGCGATGTTGATATTTAAACCACTACTTAGCATTTTATATAGGTTTTTATGGTTTTTTTGCTATTTCAGCGACTTTAGCCGCCGAATGTACAATCGACCTCAATAAATGTAATGCCTTAGTAAGGAGGCAATTAAAAGGCAAATATTTCAGTAAGAAAATATATTCATCTATAGCGGCCAATACGTTAAAATCGCGAATTTTCAAAAATTTTATATGGCAGCATAGCTTTCCAAGATGTCCCCAAAGTCCAACTTTTACTATAATATTCGGTCACCTCTAAAAACTGTTCTTGCAAAATTTCAAGAAAAAAGTTTCCATTTGCAAAAGTTATGGCATAGTTAAACGGCACCTTAACCCTTTCAGACCCAAGCAGCTTGCAAAAATTTATTGATTTTATAACTTTAAGGTAAAATGGTATTAAAACTATTAAAATTTTCCAATCCCAATTCATATTTTATGAAATATAATTTAGGTAAATACTGTATTGGAAATATTTGTAATTTTAAAAGAAAACATTACATCTCACAATATTCTATGCTGGGTCTGAAACATGACAGAAATATTTATAAACATTTGAATGTTAGTGTTCTAACTAGGTAATTTAACGATTATGTAATTCAAGTATTCACATTGCTTAAGTATGCTTCTTAGTTCAAGTTAGTGTAAATAAGTATAATTTAGATCTTAGCATCTAAATGTGATTGAAATTTATTTTCAGTGACTATTCTTCAAAAAGATGAAAACAATAAATTATTTGTTAAAATCAAATAGATTCTATGGAAACCTCAAAAATAGTATGTACAATATATTAAAAATTCAGTACCAATATCTTGTTAAAACTAACAATTAGATATTAATGTTGTTTAATTTGTAAAATTTATTAAGAAACTATAAACATATTTACATTATGTATATTGCTTTGGGTAAACTTAATAAATTTATATTAAATATGTACACCAAGTATGATGATGTAAATAGTTATATGTTATTGTATAATGGTAGCAAATATTGTTCATACGATATATGTATGTATGAAACAGTATTCATAACCAAGTTACTTAAACAAATGTTGCTACTTTATTGTTGCATTATTAATTTCATTATAATGATGTTAGTTGAGCACATAATGATGGCGAAGGTCATAGATCCATCCGTATGTTCATGCAAATGGTAATATATGAAATTTATATATCCATTCGTATAAAGAGTAGTAGTAGAAAGAATAGAAGGTTTGTTTACACATTTTGTTTGTTATTGGAGGTAATGTTACACTATGGAAATGTTGCGAACTAAAAATTATAAAAAGTCATTGTTATATCTGTAACCCAGCAAAACAAAATATTGGCAATCAGTAAGAAAAACTCCACATATATTAAACTACAAGGAAATTGCTGTCTTCAATTTGAAAGGTGCTCAGTGTGTTTCGAATAAGTTTAAAGTAAAATATTAATATCCCAGCCAGCAATTTTTAAATGACTCATAAAAATGATTATTCTTTTTTCTTATAGAAAGTAACGCGAAAAACTTATGTTAGAAGTGAAAATGTATAAAGGTTGAGTTTTCAACGTTGAAAGGTACTGGGCTTTGGTTAAAAGAGAAATTAAAGCAACGAAAAAAATTGCCAAAGATGCTAAAGATTTCCGCGGTAAGTGGAATTTTGCAGCTCAAAATAATATCACAAAAGCATTGATGGAAGGGTTATCAGAAAAATTTTAAAATTTTGTAAAATAAAATAAAAATTTGTATGTAGTTTTTGAATAATCTTAATAAAAAAAAACAGTTACAAAATAGTTTTTTTTTTATAAAATTGAATGACTGGTTCAGCAAATTTTTTGAGTTATGTGGTAGACAATTTTTTCAGACGCAATCTTTAAATTCGATCTGCAAAAATATCATAAAACTTCGTTGTTTTCTTACTACGATAAATAATGTCCTTTGAAGTATTCTCATAGCCTTTTGTGAGTGCAAAAGTTAAGACTTTTGAAAAGTCTTACTTTGTATTTCATAACAATGTTTTGATTTTTTAATTATGTTAATTCGAGTTTGATACTTTCTCGCTTCTAAGATATGTTCTTTTCATGAAAAGTTATTTAAAAATATTTTTTAAATTACTTTTTTTATCTAAGTAGCTTAATTTGTGATAATAAAAATTTAGCGCAATTGTAGCAAATTTCATGAACATTTTTTGGCAGCAATGTTGCAGATTTGAGTGCTAACAGGAAACATTTTAAAGTCAGTATCGTTTTATGAAGATTTATTGTTTCAAAAGAGACCAAACTGCCCGCAACTGCTGCCAATTGAAAGATACTGGGCTGTTGTCAAAAGAGAACTAAAGAAGACCACATGAGTGTTTAAAACCATTACTAATTTTGGATATTACAAATGAACAGCAATAAAATTCATTTTGGCGACGATAAATGTATAATTCATAGTTTATAGATTTTTTTATTGTTTTTTTTTTTTTCATACACGTTAAAATAATCACAATTTAGCTATTTGGTAAACCAAATAAAAATCATCTTTTTTTTAAATAAATTTTTTTTGTTATTTTTCTTGAAATGTACACGCCTCTAGAAATCATATTATAAAAAAATGGTTAAAATCGAAGAGATCGTGCATTTAAGGGTTAAAATTGGGAGATCCAATAATATCCAATAATATAAAATTGAGATCCTGATAGATCCCAAAATATCCCATGGGATTAATTAACATTCAATTACATACAAATGGATAGGCTAATTTTGGCAGATCGAACTGGATAATTTCAAAATGTATCCTATAATATATTGGGAATTATTTAAATTTTAATAAAATTTAAAAAATTAATTAGAAATTTATTAATTCAGTTCGAGGCCAATTTCCGTAAAAAACAATTTTTATTTTTTAAATAAAATTAAAAACCAACATTTTGACAACACTCACAGTACGGAGTAAATGCCTTTGCCTCTTCTTGTATTTTCAAAGAAGAACGGTAAAAATAAAATTTGTATTTAATTTGTACCGATGGTATGAAATACAAAAACAAAAAACTTTCATAATATTTCTATTGTTGGTTATGCTTTGCAGAAGACTTCGAAAACATTTTTTATTGTTTGCTCCATTCTCATTTCGTTGATGTAGCAGACTACATTTAATATGAGATTTTGATGCTTCAATTTCCATTGCACTACGCCACCACTTTCTAAAGAAAACTGATGAAGGGGACCTGGAAAATCTCCAAAACAATCGTCTTTTCATTCCTGAAAGTGTAGAGGTTTTTTGAATTCAAAAACTCTGTGAAGTATTTGTCAGGAGAGTATTCTGATGAAGAAAAATAACAGTTTTTGAAAAGCAAAAAAAAAAGTACTTATTATGTTAACCAGTGTTGCCTTAAGACAAATGCGAAAAGGTGCTAGATCGTCGAAAAAAAAGTGCTGGATTCAAAATAAAAAGTGCTAAAAAAGGTGCTAGATTTTTTGTTTGTTTTTAACATGCATTATGGGTTTTTATCAGAGTTGGCAACCGATTCATAAGGTTAAGGCCAGTTTACAGTATAAGATTTTCGGTAGTATTTTGCTTTAGTACACATGCAAAACATATAGACAAGGTTTCAAAATCTTTCCGAAAATCGTATAGTGTAATTCATAAATATTTCGTTAGGGTATTTTAAGGTTATAGGTATAATAAGTTATTTGGTTAAGTTGTTTTAGAGTTACCGGAATTTAAAGTTATTTCGTTTGATTATTTTAAGGCTTTTTAAGTTATTTCGTTATGGCTAGTTTACACTGTACGATTTCTGGTATGATTTTGCTTTAGTACACATGGAAAACATATAGGCTGGATTTCAAAATCACACCGAAAATCTTATAATGTAAACCAGCCATTAGTGGTATTTTAAGGTAAATGATGGTCCCTAGGATATTTAAAATTTTTGAGTTTGGGTCTGTTAGATTAAACGGTATTTTAAATAATTTCGTTAAAGTATTTTGCGGTTAGTGATATTTCAAGTTATTTCGTTAATGGTATTTTTAGGTTAATTGTAGTTATTTGAATTCATTTTAAATCGTTATTGATGTTTTGGGGTTAGTGTTGACAAATCATGGTTTTTATTGATATATTGAATTAATAAAAAAAAACTATGCATTTCATACAGTCGCCGTTTCAAAGGGTCATCATTTATTGCTGGCTTTAAATCAGTGAAGAAATTAAAAAATCATAATTTGGAGATAAATTAGAAACGTTCTCCATAGAAATAATTTCAGATTTTGAGGCTAAAACATATAAGATTCTACAGAAAGATTAGCTATTATACGAAATATTGTAGGTTTTGTTAACTATTTCGTTAGAAAAATCATCAATTATGTGAAATTTTTTCACAGAAATGCCTTCAGATTTTGAAAATGTAATAATCTTCAGATTCTAATGCCTTTTGCGGTCAAGAAAATTATATTTATATAGAGAAACCATCTAATTTGAAATTCTTCCTGCTGTAGAAAAACTATTTAAGATTCAGAAAATTTTTACTGAACAATATTTTTTGTTAGTCCTATACTTTTGTAATTTTAATATACATACAGGAGCACCAGAGTCTTAGCAATATTTCTTTTCGAAACAGATTTTTACCATTCTTTCCAAAAATTTAAAAATCTGCTAACAACCTCAGACAGGGTTTTCGGGCTGTACCTTAAAGTTATTTCGATTGCCGTTAACAATCAGATGTTGGTTTTCAAATTGGAATTCTTTTGGAAGTGATCTAGTGTGAACTTAAGTCAGAAATGCCAAACTAACTTTTCTTATTTCTTCTTTTTAGAAATTCGTAAATATTGTTATGCCAATATTTAACAAAAAGTTGGCATGACTGGTAAAATTATTTATTCACTATTCAACTTTAACCCAATTCAGAGAAGCTCTATATTTGTGTGTGGGCTGTGATGTTTGTAAATCCTGTTATTTCTTGAACTCGAGAAGTGTTTTAAGACATTTTTCATATAGATATTGAATTATTTAAAAAAGTGCTAAAAAATTTCAATATTTTTAAAAAAGTGCTAAACTAGCACCTAGCACTTTTTTTAAATTTTTAGGTGCTAACTCCCAAAAAAAAGTGCTATATCTAGCACCTAAAGTGCTAAAATGGCAAGCCTGATGTTAACTCATAATAAGGAAATTGGCCTCGAACTGAATTAATAAATTTCTAATTAATCAATTAAAAAGGTCGAAAAAAAAACAATTTTTTTTTAGTAGGTTTGAGGTTAAGAAGAAGATTAAACCTTCCTCAAAAGTTATAAATACATTAACTTTGCACATCAGACTAGATCTAGTTTCTGCCTTTTTATGGACAGGCTTCATCAGTGATCTTCCATTAAATTGTATTATTGTTTATATTTTTATTGTCAGATTGTCTCTATATGAATAATTTCAGAAGTGATCAAACAGACATATACAAACATTCTACTTTTGATTTTCTCTGTTTATCTTCTTATTTCCTCCGCGTCACCTTTTCACAAATATTGCCACATTGACGTATGGTTTGTACGTACAAGTGCAGGCAATTTGTGTATATTGGAGACGGACAGCCAACAGGGCATTTTTATTTTTTATAGTAAAGTGTTGTTTTTTCAAACGCGTCGTATAGACCAAATACAATTAATATTGTCATTAATATTATTAATTCTAATTTTTATTTTTTAAATAAAAATTAAAAACAAACAAATTTAAAAAATAACACAAAAAATTTTAAAAAAATATTTATTTATTAAAAAAATATCTATTTCATAAAAAAACGCCGTCGGCTAGATTCGAACCCAGATTTCTAGAGTCGTAGTGGGTCACTTAACTCAATCAGCCACACACTGCTATACAAAATGACTGACTATATGAGAAAAAATTGTTCGTGTCCTTGCGTTATATACAGCTCCATAAATTTATATATATACTTAGGAAAAATGCACCTAAATGGAAATATGCACTAAAAACCCAAAAATATGCACTAATAATCCAAAAATAAATGCTTAAAACCAAAAAAGGCACCTTGAATTCATCGACTTTTAAAAATCATATTTATTTCTCGAGATTGTTTGGTTAAGAATTAAATCCAATATAAATGTCAAAGTAGATGACAACTTGATGTTTTCCCTCTACTTAAGTACTGCATTAAGATTAGCAAATTCTTCCATTTCTTTATTTTTCATTAAATCTTATTTTTAGTTTTTAAAAAAATATGCAATAAAAATCATAAAATATGCAAAAAATATGCACTTAAAAGCAAACTATTCAAAATATGCATATATAACAAAATATTCAAAAATATGCAACAACAAATCGATGACATTTTGTTGCAAATTCTTTGATTCGGAAAAGTATTTGGTCAAAATCATTTTTGGATTAATGACTACAAACATGCATTTGCATCAAAGTCGCTGTCCTGGTAATAAAAAATAGTGGGCCCTATGGTATAATTGTTAGTGCGTTGGACTATTACACATGAGGTTGCGGGTTCGATCCCCAAAGACGACAACATCAATTTAAAAAATTACCATGTATGAGTTTTCCATACCTCATACATATCTCAGCGTCCTCCTTTGGTGTTTCCACAGCACAAAACTCCACCGACTGCGCTAAAATGCTTCAACAAAGTTTGCCTGTTCTGAGATGCAATACGTCGCGCAATTACAGTGTTTCCATGTTTGAACTCCTTTATATGTTACCATCTTTCTTCATCTTTTCTCCATTCCCTTGCCAAAGAAAGCAACACATTAATTAATAGGAAGAATTATTTTTGAAAAACATGAAGCTCTAACAAAATTTATCAAATTTTGGAACTATTAAATATTAACATTTCCTTGAGTTCATAACAATTTTGTTCACTATGTAAACAGGAAAAGTTCATTAATAATTTGTGGTTCAGTAATTGCTGTTTAATATTTTTTGTAAAAAATTAAACTTTACCAATTGAAATTCCTATAAAAATACTGGTAATTAGCTATTAAAATACTTAGCACTAGCTTACAACCATTTTGCGCACTGAGTGCATATAATTTTTTTTATATGTTGTTGAAAACAATAGGATTTAACAAAAAAATTTATTCCTTCATTTCTTCATTGAAATATGGATTCTACACTGAATATACAAAAATATATTTTAACAAATTAATTCAAAATTCGCTTCGTGTTCTTGAGCAGAGATACAGACAACATAGTCAAACAGCATTCGACAAAAATTATAAATATAAAAAAACCAAAAATGTAGCTGCTCAAAATTTATAAGAAAAAAATAGCCACAGAAAAATGTATTTATTTTGTTAATTAGTGTAATTGCAGCTATCCTGCTGTAAACAATGGCAAAAATGAAAACAGGAAAAAACATTTTTGTTAAAAAAAAATAAAAAAATACATCTGTAGCAGAAAAAAAAGTTTAAATTAGTTTTTTTTTTTTTTTACTAAAGTGGCAGACATTCAAGTGTATTTGAGTGTTAAAATATTTAAGTGGTTAAGCTGATTAAATACACTCACTCATGTATGTGCACATACATACAAATAAAGAAACATGTCAGAACATGATGAACATATATATGAACATGTTAAATAATTAACTTTGAACGGTTAAGTTTAAAATTAAACTCTGGATTTTATTTTACACTAATTATATTCAAATAGAATAAACACATCAAAAAAGACAGGATGTAAAGTGAAACTGAAAAGGGAAAGAAATGAAAATCTGTACATTAGACCGTACCTCAAAAAAAAAAGTTCGCCGTACACCCTCCAATATGAAGTATTTTTGCAAGGCAATTTCAAAAAAAATTTTTTTTTTTTGGCCGAACGTAGGCGTCACCTTTTTAAATTTTTCGTTATAGCTTCGGCATTTAAAATTGGTTTTTAAAGTGTGATATATCGATTTTTTTACCTCGAGGAGACCAGTGATTTGCTATAAAGGAAAATTCCAATGAAAAAAAATTTAATAAGGCGACCCCTATGTTCGGCAACCAATATATAAACAAAAAATTCTACTGGGTTTATCGAAAAACTTCATTAGCAAAAGTATAATGATTTTTTGTGAACTTTAATTTTCTGACATTAGGGTGGTACATTAGGGTTGCAGCAACTGAGATCTGGTGGCTAACTACTAGAACGGGATACTTGAGGTCAATGGCCCTCGAGAGAAAAACACTGGTCTCCTCGAGAGAAAAACATCGATGTATCATACTTTAAGATCCGACTGTAAATGCCAAAGATATAACGAAAAATGTAAAATGGCGACCCCTACGTTCGGCAAAAAAAATAAAAAAAATTTTTTTTGAAACCTCCTTGCAAAAATACTTCATATTGGAGGGTGTACGGCGAACTTTTTTTTTTGCCTGTAAGGTGGTACGCTCTACTGTACATGAGTTATATGTGATAGAAGAAAAGCAAAAGGAACAAAATAAACCAGACAGATATGATACTTATAAACAGGAAATTATGTTTTTATATGTGGCAGTTTTACGCTTGAACAAAAAAGAAATCAAATATAAATTAACGGAAAACGGAACACGACAATTTGTTTTGAAAAATATTTGCTTCTTTAATACAATTTTAAAGATATGCTATTTGTATTATGAATTTAAATCACTTAAATTTATTTTATGAAAAAAACTTATGTAATTTTTTCGACACATATTTTTTGTATTACCTTAGCTTGTGTTACTTACTTTTGAGGTCATATGGTATATAATACTTGTGCCTGTATTGAATTTTTGCACACAATGCATATGACCTCATATTCTTATACTAGATACTTAAATCTACTTGTAAAGTGAACCATTATATGTTAGAGCACATCATAATTCAGTCACTTGCATAACTATGAAAATTAAAAAAACAATACGAAAAACAGTGGCGTATACTTAATATTGATTAAGAAAAAAAAACAACAAATGAAAAAACATTTTTATAAAAAATTTTAAATTTCTTTGAAAATTTTCTTTAACTTTTTATCTAGAGTAATTGTCCATCACGTTTTTAATTAATATACTGTCTTCTGATTATAACAATATTATTCGAAACCAGTTGTTTGATTTTACTAGCACACGGGTGCGTATGATTAATATTAATATGTAAAATATAACTCACACTTATATGTTCTTTTTAAGATGGATTCTTCTGGGTAAATTTTTCCCTTTTTAAGACCCTTAAAACTGTACTGTGTTTTTGTTTTTACGGCTCATATAAAAAAGTGTTAAACAGAATTATTTCAATTAATCATTAAGAAAAAAATTTTAAATTTGTTTTGCAGAAAGATTTAAAATTGCTAACAAGGATTTATGCCATGAATAATACCAATGATGATGTAAGGAGAGTGGGTGTGAAAAGGAGCATTAAACAAGAGATTCTTTTTAATAAACTCTAAGGATGACATAAAGAAAATACATGAACGTATATGAGAGCAGTATATCATTGTATACCGAACTAAAAAAGTAGAAAAAACCCAAACGGAAACAAAAAACACATCCTACATATACAAGTTATACACTAAATGTTAGAAACGTTTCCTTTTTTCAAAACAACACAAAAAGTAATGGCAAAAAGAACACAAGTATTTTGGGAAGTAGGCTTTTATTTATGATGAACAAAAAAAAAAAACTAAAACGAAAAAAGAAAAAAGCAAAACTTTTACAAATTGGTTTTTTATATTACTTGATGATAGTAAAATATTCATAAATTCAAATGCCATAGTAAAAACAAGAAAATGAACAATCACTGCTGTGTAGCCAAATTGTAAAAATGTTGTTTTGTTGAGTAAGATGTGTGAAAAAATTAACAAAAAATAAATAAAACTCATACATAAATAATATTTTAATTTCTGAAGCATGTTTCAGGGCGCTATTGCCTGTTGTTAAACTTACCATTATAAATATCTGATGCTGTTGGCACATGTTCTGTATTGAAACGATTCTCAAGATATGAGAGTATTAGATTTGTTTTCCCCACGGCACAATCACCTACAACCACACATTTAACACAAGCTTTTTCCTGAGATTTCAAGAATTTAGATCCTGAAATAAGCGAGATAGAAAAAAATACATAGTTATATTAAAAATTCATTTATTTTTTGAAAATTTTGCTTAAATTAGTAATTAATAAGAAAACCATAAAAAAACATCCTGGAATGGAAATGAATTTGATAAAACCCCAATTTTGTTTAATTAGTTTTTAATTTATTACAAACTTTTATAACATGATTGTTATTTGTTTTCCAACTATCGCTGTTTTCCTTTCATGCACCAATAACAACACTATGCCATTTGTTTTTCTCTTATGCCTGCAAAGATTGTGTTTAATTTTACATATTGTTTAATGTGACCAACTGAAAAATTTTAGAATATTACAAAAATTATTTATGAGTTTAAAACATATATTGTTTTAACGAATTAGGGGATGAATTACTTAATTTTGAAAAAGATGATCGTCCAAATGAGTCGATTGATCGGTATTGTTTTCTGATAGCTTTCTATACACTCATCACTAGGGCAGCGACTTTCATGCACTTAAAAATCGAACATATTCGCTTAAAATATGCAGTAAAATATGCACTTAAATGGAAAATCCAAAAATAAACACTTAAAACCAAAAAAAAAATGCACTTTAAATTTATCAATTTTTAAAATCATATTTATTATTCGAAAATTTGGTTAAAAATTAAAACCAATATAAATGTCTAATTGTCAGTAGATGACAACTTGATGTTTTCCTTCTAGTTAAGTGCTGCGTTAAGATTTGCCAATTCTTCTTTTTCTTTATTTTTCATTAAATCTTACTCTTAGTTAAAAAATAAAATATGAAGAGAATATGCAATTTAATGGATAATATGCAAAAATATGCAATAAAAATCATAAAATATGCAAAAAAATATGCACTTAAAAGCAAAATATGCAAAAATAATCAACAACAAATCGATGCCATTTAGTTGCAAATTCATTGATTCAGAAAAGTATTTGGTTTAAATAATTTTTGGATTAATGACAACAAACATGCATTTGCATGAAATTCGTTGCCCTGCTCATCACTATCTAATTGTTTCGAACATTGTTTCAAACCCTTTTCCTAAAAAATCGCTAAACCAAACTAAAAACCGATAGAAATTAGCCGTTTATAGCTAAATCATGTTTTATTCCTCTAAATGCTAGATAGGCAATAGTGTTCAGTTGTCATGAATTTTCAAAAAAAAAGGTGTGCAAACAAAAATGTTGAATTTCGATATATGATTTTTTAAATATATTTTTATATGAAATTATAACTTTAATGATTAAAATAAAGCAAAGGGCCGCATAGACCCTTTGGTGTAAAAAACCGGTGTGCATTCACGAAAAATGGTCAACTTCTTTTATATGCACTAGAATTGTATCGTTCGTGAACGAACTAGTTCATTTAAACTAGTCAATCAAGTTCGTTGCCAAACGAACGATCGGAAAAATTGTTCTGTGAACTATTGAAGGATATTGTCAAAGATATATTGAACTAGAAGAGCGAACTAGTTCTTTACAACAAATTGAACTAGAAAGACCGGTCACGAAAAAGAACTAGAACGCCCAAGTCTAATATGCAAAAACGATTTTCTTTTAATGTTTTTCATGCCGATCTTACATATTATTAAAAAAAAAAATACCAAAAAGTTTACGTAGACTAAAAATTTTTCCCTGTGGCGCAACAAATTTCACACTTAACAGTTCCAGTAAAGCACCGTAAGTTGTTTTTCATGTGAAAAAATTTCAGTCGATCTTTAAATGCTTTAAATTGAAATTTAAGTTATAAAAATGAACAATTTGTTTAAATTTATAACAAAGCCACAATCACAATAAACACAAAATGTCAATTTCTCAAACGAAAAATAATAGTCTAGCACATAAAATTTGTGTGAAAACAAAGTCTACACAATTTTGTGCTAAATTGTTAGTAGCCTAAAAAATTACCAAAAATTTTAAAATTTTCGAAGTTTTTTATTTTATTTATTTTTTTAAATGAAAATAAAAATCGAGCCTTTTGAAAACAGCAGTTTACAATTTTTTAGCTTATATTTCTGCTGATTTTAACAAAATATACTGCTATTTGCATTTAACTAAATTTGGCTTAAAAATAGCAAAAATTTTGTAGATATAACAGTTTATTTTTGCTATTTTTAGTCTACTAATTTTTAGAAAAATTTTCTGCAGATTTTACAATTTTCTATTTTCAATTAACTAAAAGTTAATCTAAATATAACTAAAATTCTGTAAATTTAACAGTTTTATTTTTTTTTGTTCGTATTTTAGCAATTTTTTCCTGCAGCATCATTTTTAACTAATTTTTAGTAACTTTTTGTGCTATTTTATTTCTTTGAGTGAACCAATTTATGCGAACGGACAACAAAAATATCTAAAAAAGCTTTATCAAACTTAATGATTCGAAAAAAAATTTATATAAAAATATCAAACAAAATCCAATTTTTGTGAAAATTTATCAAGTAGACTTATAAAAATTTATTACAACATTCTTAAATTTTCTCAAAAACTATAATTTTATGAAAATATTGTATATTTTAGAAAAATCCGCTAAAATATAAAATATTGCGATTTTTGCTGAAACCAAAAATTGCTTTGTTGGCAACACTATTACAAATGAGAAATTGACATTTTGTCTGACGGACTTATCAATACATCAGCGAACATGTCTGTTGGATCAACAGAAAAATTTTTTTCGACATGTCCGTCGGACGATAAGACAGCCCAAGACACGATGCAAATTGTGCTTACAACCTATAAGTTGTACAACTAGTTGTAGATTCTACACTGCTTAACAGTTCCAGTAGCAACTAAAATCACTTTATTTCATGTAATCTTTAGACCAAAATGAAGTTTACCCAACTTAAAAGGTCTAAAATGTACTTAAATGGATCCAGTTAGGACCACGTTTTATCGATCACAATAAATCACAGAAAATAATTTTTCAAATCCTGAGAAACTTTCTTTTTGTTTGAGTACCATTGTTTTGTATAAAACAGGTTATTCATTTTTTGGCCATCCCTAAGGGGTCTAAATATATAATGGCTCTAGCTTGGACTTCAAAAACTTACCCAATAAGCAAATAGGTTTTAAAAATTCAAGTGCTTTAAATTTTGCTTGAAGTAAAGTAGATTTAGAATTCTAGCATTTGTATATTTAACAAAAATATTTCAAACTTGAATTTTTGTTTCCCTTTTGCTGGAGTATGCTATTGAAATAAAATGTAATAAAAGTTGTATTCAAGTCTTGAAACTGGAAAACAGGGCTGCAATTGAACTTGATTTCAACTTGAATTTCAGTGAAATTATTTATAGGGTCATTTTTAAAATTCTGAGGAAATTTCCTTTCGTTTGAGTACCTACCCACAATTGCATGTAAATATGCATCCAGTTTTTTTGGACCCAGTGATCTTATAGGGCCTCGGTGCTGATAATTTTAAATTTTGTTTTTTTTATTCCATTTTTGGTTATGATTTTTGTCTTACGAAAATTATGAGGTGAAAATGAATATCGTAAACATAAAAATTTGCGGAATACAATTTGGAAATTTAAAGATATATGGTTTGTTCTTGAATTTATAAGAATATTCTTAGTTGAAAGATGTCTGAATATTCTCTTTTGCTGGTCCCATTAATAATTATCAATATCAATTTTTTACTTACCTTTAGTTGATGATTTCTTTGTTTTACGTTTTCTTAATAAAAACTTTGCAGCACCTTTCCGACTACTACGAATTGTGTCATCGTTACTGGTATTGGTTGTGGTTATTGTTGTTGTTGTACTATCATCACGTGAAGTTGAGCTTGTCTCGCTAGTGGATTGTTGCTGCTGCAATGAAACAAAAAGGAAAATGGAAATAAAATAGCAGTTAAAGAAGATGCTTTTGCACATCTTGCACTGAAATTGTTTTTGCATTTGGCTCTTTTGCCATGAAATAGAAGCATTAAAAAAACCCAAGATGTAAAATGAATTTTTAATGCAATACATAAAGTCAAAGTTTAAATGGTGTAAAATAAATGATTCTTACTTTTATCATCATTATTGTTAGTAGTCAAGAAAAATTGTGTTTTTATTATTTTCGCTTAATGGCAAATCTTTTTTAAATGTCGTTTAAGTAGAGAGTTATAAACATTTTATTTCTATTTATTTATTTTTTTTTTTTCAGAAAACTTACTTTGAGCAAAAGAAATGGTTAAATTGAATCTTTGTTTCATCATTAAATTAATGGAGCATAAAAATAAATAATGAAAAGTTGTTTCGATGAATATAAAAGGCTACATATTATACCAGCTTAAAGGCAAAATAATTAATATAAATCGCTACATCCCAGCAAAACCTTGGTAATATATGGGTATTACTATGCATATTACCTTGTAATATATCAAAACCGCTTACCTTTGCATTACTTTGGACCCTTACACCTTACCCTTGCATTACTTTTAATACCAAATTCATAAGTTTGGATTTTGATTTTTTCTTAAAAATTTATGAATTCAAAATTAATATTCGGTTTTAAAAATTAAAATTTAAACAAAATGTTTTTGAAAACTCACTACCTGTAACATGTTCCTAGGTAAGGAGTTACATCGATGGACGTGCCCTTGTTAAAATAATGTGTCTTGTAATAGAAAAGTAAGAACTTACCCCGTTCATTACAAAATCCTCATTTTTATAACCAAAACTCATAAAAAATTCCAAAATGTTTTGTTAAAAATATATGAAAATTTTAATTTAATACTCAATATAAAAAAAATTTAAATTAAAAAAAACACATTATTTTAAGGTTATTTGTAACCTAGAGGTAATAGGTAAGCGCAATGTGTAAATTCAGAATAACATATTACTAGGTAAGTAATAAACTCGATGGGCATGCCCTTGTTAAAATCATAGCTTTTGAATAGAAAAGTAAGAGGTTACCTACATTTATTTCTTCTTACCAAAGTCATTACCGGGTAATAGAAGGTTTTGCCGGGATATTGTATTACTAGCTTAAAAGCAAAATCGTTACCGGTAGTTATAAATATCGGACTATATTTAGAAGATAATTGATTTTTTAAGGATTTTTTCTTATAGCGAGTGTTTTAATTTTAAATTTCAGATTTGTATTTTTAAGGATCATTAAAGGCGAAAAATATATCATTTTCACAATATTTTTATCAAAAATCCAAAAGTATACACTCATAAAATAAATACAGTCACTTTTTGTTAGTTGTTTCTGAAGTTTTTCCGTTGAGTTATTTTTAACTAAATGAAAATACAGATATTTCGTAACAGTCAAAATTTCTAGTCAATTTTTATTGTTTTAAAGTAAAACTAAAAAAATGAACCAAAAAAGATATTTTGTAGTAAAAGTTGTTTGAAATAAAAAAAAAACACCAAAACAATTATTTGAATTGTTTTTATTTTAAATTTTTTAGTAAAATCAAATATAAATTTAGTTCTTCGCACCGTTTTGTTTGTTATTTTTTAGTAAAAATAAATAAACTTTAAGTTGATTTTACGGTTTCTTATAGAGCAATTCCATTTTATTTCAACGAACATTTTTTCGGTAGTGTCCGATTTTGATAAAACTTGGTGAATGTGTATAGTAGTGTATGTATGTTCACAAAACGATTTTTAATTTTTTTGTTTTCGAAAACTGTGGCAACCCTGCAGCTTTGAAATACTGAAAATTGCAGGGTAGGCACTACACTTAAAATTTCATAACTTTTGTTGTGAGCAAGATATTGAACAAATTCTTTTTGCGTGGGATTAGTGAAGTTTTTAGGTTTAAGAAATTTATTATTATTTTTTTTTTTCTTAAATTTTTAAAATTTAAAAAAAAAAAAAAAAAATTAAAATTTATTTTTTGAAAAAAACCCATTTTTTTAAATTTTTATATTTTTTGCGCAAAATGCCACATATGTGTTCTAAACATCCTAAAAATTTCAGAGTGGAATGCCTCCTACTTTTTGAGATATATTAAAAAATGTACTGGTATGTTTATAAGAAATACTCTCTTTTACTAGTTGCTACGTGCCACTGAGTTAATAAGTTAAGTTTGCTTGTATGCAATTCATTGGAAGCATTGTTTGTATTCATTGAAAATTTTTTTTGCTGATGCTTAAGAAGTTCCGTTATTTCAAAAACAAAACGATGAAAACGATTTAGATTTCTTTAATGTCTTTGCGTTGTTGAGTAGCTTTTTAATTGTTTATAGATTTTTGACAAGTCAACATCGTAGTAGTTTTATTCTCTGATAATAATTTTCAAAAACTATTTTATTTCAAGCAGTACACATTTGTTCACAGATTTTTAATTTGCTTAAAATGCCTTTTGGAAAAGTTTGTTGTAATCCTTTCCGAAAACTCAAGCATAAAACAAACAAAATAAAATGTGTTCGTAAAGTTTCGCAAAGTCTTAGGGAGCGTTTTCCACAATATTTGCATGGTCAATATATCTGTGCTTCATGTAGAATGGCTCTATTAGATCAAGCGAAGTCGTTGATAAAGAAAAAGAAAAACGAAAACAATTTCGAAGATTTTGAAATTGACACGGTTGCAGGAACTTCTACATCAGCTTTAAAAGTTGCCAATGCTGATGAAAGTTTGTCTGAAAGTGATATTGGCTCACTTTCGGAAGAAACAACCGAAGAGGCTTTCAATGAAAAGAAGAACACAGCTTTTTTTTATTTGAATAAGTGCTTAGAAGCGCTAAATGAATCTCCCATTTAGTTTAAAAATAACTATTCTAAATATAAACAGGAAGAAATTTTAGGCAATATAAATTCCATATTTAGGAAAAACCTTTTTAGTTTAGAAAATATATCCTGCGATGGTGAAGATATTTTAAACCACTTAAAAGAGATTTACAATACTTCTGAAGATGATAAAGATAGACAAATTAAATTATTAACATCTTTGCCACATTCTTGGAGTGTTGGTAAAATAGAAAAAATCAACTACAAACTATATGGCTCGTAAAGCTAAAAAACTAATTCAAAATGGCGATTATTATTTTTCTTCGCATCCAAAAAGACGATCCGGCCTCTCGACAGAGACAAAATCTATAGTTGAAGATTTTTATAGAAACGACAAAAACAGTCGCGTTATGCCCGGGAAAAAAGACTATAAGTCTGTTAAGAGTTGTAATGGGGAGAAAGAAAAAAAACAGAAGAGATTGATGCTTTGTAATCTGAAAGAATTGCATAATTCCTTTCAAGACGTTTATCCAACAGTAAAAATTGGATTTTCAAAATTTTCAGAGCTGAGACCACAAGAATGTATTTTGATTGGGGGAAGTGGCACTCATACAGTTTGCGTGTGTGCTATTCACCAAAATTCCAAACTTATGTTTATTGGGGGGAAAATCAAGGAATTGGCTGAAGAGGAAGTTATAGGTTTTCCCACTTACAAGCATTGGATTGCTCAATCTATTTGTAATCCAGCAACTGTACAATGCTATATGGGAAATTGTTCACTTTGTCCAGGGGATACTTACCTTAAAGATGCCCTTAAAACGCATATTCCACTAACAACACAGAAAACATAACATACAAACAATGGGTTCAAGTAGACAGATCCAATCTTTTGACCATAACATCTCCATCTGACGACTTTGTGGACAAACTTTCTGAAGAAATGATAAAATTAATTTTTCATAGTTTTGTGGCAAAAGAACAGAACAAGTTTCTTGATGAGGTAAAATCCAATTTAAAAATGGGAGAATTTTTGACTATCTGTGATTTTGCCGAAAATTACACATTTGTTATCCAAGATTGTATACAGAGCTATCATTGGACAAATTCTCAAGCCACTATACACCCCTTTGTGACATATTTCCGAAATGCAGATGGAAAAATAGATCACATAAGCTTTGTTGTCATTTCCGATATTTTGGAGCACAACACAGTCGCTGTTCATTTATTTCAAAGTAAATTTGTACAATTTATAAAAGAACATGTTAATGAAAACATTGACAAAATAATATATTTTTCTGACGGTTGCGCAGCTCAGTATAAAAATCGAAAAAATTTTGTAAATTTACTATACCATAAAACCGATTTTGATTGTGATGCTGAATGGCACTTTTTTGCGACATCACATGGGAAAGGCCCTTGTGATGGAGTTGGAGGTTCACTAAAAACAGCAGCAGCTCTTGCCAGTATTCAGCGTCCAATAGAAAATCAAATTGTAAATGCTACAGATTTATTTGAATACGCTAAGGGTTTGCCTAATATCAATGTAACATTCTGCACAAAAAATTAATATGAAGAAGAGGAAATAAAACTAAACACTAGATTTAAAAAATCTGTTTCAATTAAAGGAACACAAAAACTCCATTCATTCGCACCTATTTCAAGAACAGAAATAGCTGCCAAAACCTTTTCAAATTCAGTTGAAACTCCAAAACCTATTAAGATAATAAAATACTTATAAATACTTTTATATTTTTTCTCATATTTCGAAAAGATTCCGCAATTTTCAAGGTATTTAGAACGTACATGTGGCTATTTTTATAAGAAAAACTTTTTTTTTCCAAAAAATGAATTATATTTTTGTTTACATTTTTACATTTTTTAATATATCTCAAAAAGTAGGAGGCATTCCACTCTGAAATTTTTAGGATGTTTAGAACACATATGTGGCATTTTGTGCAAAAAATATAAAAATTTTAAAAAATGGGTTTTTTTTCAAAAAATAAATTTTAATTTTTTTTTTTTTAAAAAAATTTTAAAAATTTAAAAAAAAAAAAAATAATAATAAATTTCTTAAACCTAAAAACTTCACTAATCCCACGCAAAAAGAATTTTTTCAATATCTTGCTCACAACAAAAGTTATGAAATTTTAAGTGTAGTGCCTACCCTGCAATTTTCTGTATTTCAAAGCTGCAGGGTTGCCACAGTTTTCGAAAACAAAAAAATTAAAAATCGTTTTGTGAACATACAAACACTACTACACGCATTCACCAAGTTTTATCAAAATCGGACACTACCGAAAAAATGTTCGTTGAAATAAAATGGAATTGCTCTATAGTCAATTATGGATAGTCAAAAACAAATAAAGAAATTGTTAAATTAAATGAAAATGTGAGTAGACCGGTTTTTAACTGAAATTTTATTCGTTTTAAATTGTATTTTAGTTAATTTTACCTTTATAATTTTTTGTGTGTATCTCAAGTGAATTACACCATACTGCATGCTGCACATATTTCAAAATCAGAATTCCAGCCAAAGCAGTATGAGCAGGCTGTTAAGGAAAGGACTATTCCCTTCCAGTAAAAATTTCCAAAGCTCCCGTTTCATTATTAGACGAAGCCAAAGGGATAACATGCAGAAAAATTTCAAGTTTCATACAGCTATGATTTTTGAAGATCTAAAGGCTCTTTTATGTGTATTTTCGGAAATTTACAGAATCTGACACCACTGGCCACTAAGGGTTAAATTTTTTTTAAAGAAATGAAAAGATAATTATAATCTAACCAAATTTGAGTGCTGTTTTTCCGAAAACCGTATAAAATTTGATGAAAACATTAAAATTTTTGACAAAATGAACAATTTTTGTAAAATGTCCTGAAAAGCAGTCGCTCCAAACACAAACTCGAATTATAGTTTTTCCAATTTATTTTTTTTTTTTCTTTAATATCAACTATTATGTGGTACAAATAGCAATCGACATCTCCAAATTAGGCATTTTAAAAAATCTTTAAAATTAATTTTAAAAAATACGTTTTTGCATTTTTATCAAATTCGTGGGTCATTTTGGATTCCAGGCTAAGGCTAAAGTGGGTTAATGATATCCGATGAAGTCAAAATTCCATGTATGAATCATCTTGACTATATTAAATGAATAAATGGAATAAAAAATAATTTTTTTCAAAAGGGGCCATTTTCGTCCAACTTTCGGCACGGGTTAACGTTTTCCAAAAAAAAAAAAAAAAATCGATTTCTTCCATTTGGGACCATTTCCAATAAAACTGGGGGGTGTAATGAACGAAAATCGACAAATCGCAATTTTAAGGGACAGTCTAATATACATATATGACAGAATTCTTTGGATAGCTAAAATAAATTTTCAATTCACCCAATATTTAATAAAATTATCCTCCTAATTAGAAATTCATTAATTCAGTTCGAGGGCAATTTCCTTATTATGAATTAACATAATAAGTACTTTTTTCAAAAACTGCTTTTTTTCTTCATCAGGATATTCTCCTAACAAATACTTCACAGAGTTTTTGCTTTCAAAAGCCTCTACACTTCAGGAATGAAAAGACGATCGTCTCGGGGATTTTCCAAACAAAAAACTTTTATAATATTTCTATTGTTGGTTATGTTTTTGCAGAAGACTTCGAAAACATATTTTCTTGTTTGCTCCATTATCATTTTGTTGATGTAGCAGATTACATTTAATATGAGATTTTGATGCTTCAAATTGCATTGCACTATTGCCAGGGGCCCTGGAAAATCCCCGAAACGATCATCTTTTCATTCCTGAAAGTGTAGAGGTTTTTGAAAGCAAAAACTCTGTGAAGTATTTGTTAGGAGAATATCCTGATGAAGAAAAATAGCAGTTTTTGAAAAAAGTTCTTATTATATTAATTCATGATAAGGAAATTGGCCTCGAACTGAATTAATGAATTTCTAATTAATCAATTGAAAGGGTCGAAGGAACAATTTTTATTTTTTAAATTAAAATTAAAAAACCAACATTATCCTCCTAAACTCACTGAGCATATATCATCATATACAAAAATGCAACTGACAATCTCGTATTCGAAAATATAAATAAATTTTTAAAAAAATTTTTAGTTCTAGCTTTTCTTTCTTGGAAATCGATCTGAATTTGAATGATGCGTTTATTTTTTTTTTTTTAAGATTTATACATGGAATATGTCAAATGCAAGATTAAATTCTTTTAATATTTCTGTTGTTAATATCTTGTACATATGACGCTGCAATAAGTTTTTCAATAAAAATTTGTAAAAAAAAAATACAATATTATTAGATCTATATATATAAAATTTTGTGTGCATGTTGTTGCATAAATTTGTTTCTTTTTCAAAAAACAAACATATGAGGGCAACACAAGTTATAGAGAAGAATTCGTTAAAATGACGCACGTCCTCAAACTAGCTTTGTAGAAGAAGAATATACAAAAAATTATTGTTAAACAAAAGTTCAACTACAAAATTTTTGCATATCAAAGAAATGTAACTTATAAATAAAAAAGCGCAAAGAAAAGTGAACAATATATTAACAATTTAAATTTTTAAGAAATTTTAAAGAATCTTTCTGTGATTTTCTTCACTTTTGAGCAACGGCATATGTGCTTAAACCAAGTTGAAGAAAATATCTTGTCCTAACATATACGCAACAGAAACTTAAGTTTTAATAAATGACTGTAACACTCGCATGAAAGCTGTTTAAATATTTGTGTGTGTAATTGAATATTTTGCTATGTATGTAACGCGTGTTTTAGGTATAAACTCATTCATACGTGTGACATATGAATGAGTTTTCTACACGCTGAAAAAAGCTCTGTTGTTAATTTATTTGCTGGTAATATATATGCTCACCGTGTTTCTAACATAATATATTCGCTGGTAGACATTTATATTTATGGTTGTATCAAACAAGCTACATCTAGCAGCAAACATATATATGTTTGCCTGAAAGCATATATATGTTTATCGTTATTATATTTGCATCGCGTAAAAGTAATACTGATTAAATTAAACGTATAAATATATTTTTGTTTACGACGGAAAATATGACTCTATGTTTGCCTGCATGTATAATAGTGATAATAATAATTGGAAACATACTTTAACCATATACATGGTAATTTGTAAAGATATATGTATGTATATAATTGCCTGTAAACATGTTCAATAATGTAGTTTTTCTGCGTGTACTTACAAACTATTCTGCACAATTTAATATGCGCATATAAATTGACAACACACCAACAAAAACACAAACTATTGTTAAGTAGCTTAAACTTGTCTAGTATATGAGTGTTGGTATTTAGTATATAGAGTGGTATGAAAGAACAAATAAATATATGAATGGAAATAAAGTTAGACTTTCAGGCAAAAATCTTAAGGAATAAGACAATGTATTCTCATCTTCCAAAAGTCCTCCTATAGATAAACCAAAAAATAGTATACTTGTACAAACACAATAACACCGTTGAATTTTAATCTACAGTTTTTATGGGTATATTTAGTTTATCAGGTAATCCCCAAGGACTTTCATGGGAACTCAAATGATATTCGCAGAACCTCGAAAAGTATTCACAGGACCTCCTAGGATATTCGCAATACCTCGAAGAATATTCATAGGTCCCCAAAGGACATCCACTGGACCTCAAAAGATATTCTCAAGACCTCGACGGATATTCTCAGGACCGCTAAGGATATTCGGAGGACCTCGAAGAATATTTACAGGTTCTCAAAGGACATTCACAGTACCTGACAGAATATTCGCGGGACCTCAACGGATATTCGCAGAATCTCAAAGTATATTCGTAGATCCTTAAAGGATATTCCTTGCAGGATGTGACCTACTCGGATTCTAATAATTCAAAAAAAAATGTTAATACTACAATCGTATCTAATTAGTTTCGATTATAATTTTTGTTCACAAAAAATTAACGAATGGACTTTAAGGTTTTATTAAGAATTTATTAGAGATTATAAACTACAATTACTGTAGGAATTTTTTGCTAGGGCAGAGATTTTATTTCAGCGGATTTGGAGAAAACAGCGATTTTAGGCACTTATTTAGCTTTTGATATTATTGGAAAATTTTAGTTGATCTGAAAATTGTTACAATGAGTGTTTTTTCGGTTTAATTGGAATTTTCGAAATTATTTTAAGTATACAAAAACCACCCAAATTTGCAAAAGTATTTTTTTGTTTGCTCTACCAGCAGTTTGCGATAGATTGGGCATAAAAAATAATATGTGTACAAAAATTGGATCTCTCGGGCGCATATAGGCCAGTTAGTTTGGACTTTTGACCCTAAAAATTAAATAAAAACAGTTCAAAGCTTTTTTGCGCCATAACTCCTAAATTTGCGGTTTTCCGAAAAAATACCATATAAGTGTTTTTATGCGGAATGAGAAGATAAACACTCTCTTCATACTAATCTTTGGTCTAAGTATTACTCTCGTGCCGTTTTAAGCGGATAAAAGCTAAATTTAAGTTAGGACTTCATTTTAAACAGCCCTTGTTAAAATTTGGACAGAGACAGTAAGGTTCGGTTATCATTTTTGTGTAGAGTGAGATATGTTGTTTTTAAAAACCAATTGCATTTGCAACATAGATCTCTTATTCCACGAAAGAAAGACGAAAATCGGACTTAAGTACCTATTTATTATACGTTGTGCACATGCAAACGTAGTGCAGCATATTCGATTAATTCTCTATATTTCTTGGTTTATCAATGTAGTAAATACCCAACCAGAAAAATAACAAACGGAAAAGTGCTGGCGTGGCACTTTAACAAGTCCTAGCAAAAAAATCCCTCCTCGATTTCATAAAACAATTTATAAAAATTAAAAAATTTGTATTGGGACCACCTGAGCAAATTTTAAAAAAATGTAAATTTTGTATGGGAGCGCCCTTAGGCAGTAGAGACAGAGGGTAGGTATGTTCGGAAACAATAATGGGAGGGAAAATAAATGGGGATCGGTCTTACATACTACCCCTCTAGGAGGCTCCATGGGGCCCTAAGAGCAGATTTCATAAAAAAAAATTATAAAAATATAAAAAATTTGTATGGGGACCACTTTAAGGGTTGAAGATAGAGGGTAGATATATTCCGAGAAAATATTGCGGTTCAAAAAATATTGGGGGTCAGTCATACATTTGACTCCTCTAGGGGCACTCTTGGGACTGTTAGACTGGTGGGAGGAAATTTTATAAAAATGTCATATTTGTATGGCAGCCCTCTTACGGATTAGAAATAGGGGCTAGGTATGTTCGGAAAAAATGTTTGAGGGAAAATTTAATAGGAGTCGATCTTACATTCCACCCCACTAGGAGGCACCATGGGACCGGTAAGAGCTGATTTCATAAAAAAATTTATAAAAAAAATAAAACAATTGTATGGGGACCGCCTTAAGGGTTAAAGATAGAGGGTAGAAATGTTCCCAGAAAATGTTGAAACTAAAAAAAATATTGGGGTCAGTCATATATTTGACTTCTCTAGGGGCACTCTTAGGACAGTTAAAGCGGTGAGAGTAAATTAAATAAAAATGTCATTTGTATGGGAGCCCTCTTACAGAGTGGAGATAGGGGATAGATATGTTCCGAAAAAATGCTGAAAAAGACAAATCAATGGGGGTCGGTCTTACATTTTACCGCTCTGGGGGCGACTCTGGGGAAATTGTAGGGATTTTTGTGGATTTTTAACCCTTCACCACCACCTTTACAAAAGTTCAAACTGTCTGGCCTGTGTGCCCCCGAGAGATCCAATTTTTGTACACATATTATTTTTTATGTCCAATCTATCGGAAACTGCCGGTGGAGCGAACAAAAAAAGCATTTTTGAAAATCTCATACATTTCATGGGTGGTCTAGTATAGTACAATGGTATTTAAAAGGTATCCCGAATTCGTCCCAACCTCAGTTCTTGTGTATGCTTTCAAATATTCTATACAATATTCGCCATACATACAACATCTTAAATAATTTATAAAGGAGGCAAATAGAGTTGTACATCTTGTGGTTTATTTTCTTTAAGAAATTTTCTTAAGTTGCAGCATATACAAAACTCATGCAGTTATATATTTCAGAAATAACGACTTTTATTTTCAATGTGTTAATTGTAGTGTTGAAAATGTTTTCTATCATTTACATCCACCCCCATAAATTTAAATACAACCCTACAGTACGAATGCAAAAATCAAAATTTATAGTACATCCAAGCCAGCAAGCGAGCCCAAAAATGAAGCAAAAACGAACTTAAAATATATTACTAAAAGTTCGAGCTTATGTATGAAAATAATAGCCTTCTTTCTTGAATAAAACATGATTGATAAAAATATTTAAAAAAAATTATTTAGGCTTAAAAAATTATCTTAATTTTTGAGCATTTTTTTAACTGTTCACAAAATATTTAAATTTATTTACATTACTAAGTCAGTTCTGAACCATATTTTTGATTTAATAATTTGCCTAAAAGTGTTGTGTCTTTTATGATTCATCTAGAAGGCTCAAAAAGCGTGTTTTGTTTGAATATTTTTTGACTCAGAGAATAAGAACCCCCAAAAATGTATCCAAACTTTGCTGGCTGGGATGCTATATATTTTTGTCTATCTGTATTTATATTTATGATTTATAACAAGCACTTTGTATAAGTATATGTTGTATACTTCAACGCTTCTTTTTAACCATATTGCATATACGATATGAATGCCTTTCATTTATTTTATTTTGGTAGTCACGCATAAGTCATAAATTAATATTCTCTCAACTCTTTACATGCTGTACACTCACACAATCCTACATTTATAATTGTACTATGCGCATCACAATATATAGACACATTAAGATACGTTTTAATAAACTCTTACAAACAGTTTTTTAAGTGTTACATATTTATACTTAAGGTTATTCCAGTAAGGAAACGTTTTCTATTTCAAAGTCCTAATGTTTCATAGGGATTATTTACGATACAGAAACCGTAGTATGAATATTATAAAGCATATATAAAAACTCTTATAACACTGTACAACAAAATCAAATTTTTTCCAAAGTAACAGGTTTTGACAACTGATTCTGGCAAAGGGTACCAAAAATAATATACGTGTAACGGCATTCGAAAAGTTTACGTCTGGTTTCAAGTTTTAACTTATTTCTGGCATTGAAGTTATATTTTCAACTTGATATCTTCAGAGAGTTGTAGTAGAATTTCGTGACAAATATTTCTGTGAAAGATTTTGATCCTCTACCTCCTCAACTAACGGATCTTTTTTTGCCCCTTAAAAGTCCCTTGAATTAAAGAGTTAGAGGGTTAAAAAGTTCCACAAAAATCCTCCTCGTAGTGTTTTACATAATTGCACTGAACATTTACATGGTTTCCTATGCCGATTCACAATAAACATTTGTAAAAAGGAGGAAACTTTAACCCGCTAAAAATATAGGGCCAGAAGTAAACTTTAAAACGCCGATACAATTATATTTTTTTTTTGTCCCTCTGCCAGAATCAATTGTCAGAAACCAGTTTAATTTTTTTTGTTGTTGTACAGTGGAAGCATGTGGCACTAATAATTTAGTTGGCGCATCAGTAATCTGGCTATAATAAAAGAATTTCTATTGCTTCAACAAAAATTTTGAAAAATTGTGTTGATTCATCCTATTCATCTGATTGGCGACACATTTGGTTACGTACGGTCAGTACGAAGTACTATCGCTGGTTCACCGAAGAATTTGTGATCTAAATTTGAGACCTTAAAATATCTAATATCGTATTGCTACGTTTTTACCATTTAAAAACGTTGGCTTGTTTCCATTAAATAAACCGGGTTCTTTTCTATTGCAATCAAAATAACCACACACACACTCTTTTGTTTGATATGAACTTTTATTAATTTACATGAAACAGTATAGTACACACGACTATACAAACTTTATGGCAGAAGTCACTATACAAACGCTTAAGTATAACTGAACTCTACAAATGCTAAAGCCCGACTTATTTCTAAATGTGATACGGCATCTTCATAGGCCGTGGTTGTAGAACATACTAGAAAATTCCAGTGATACTCACACTAGAGATGAGCGATCCGGTGATTTTTGAATCACCGTTCTTTTAAACAGTGACCGTGATCAGGGGTTTGTAATAGTGATAGGCGATCCGGCGATTTTTCAGTAACATTGTTCTCAGTGAATGTGATTTGCAAATCGGTTCTTTTAAACCGTGATCGTGATCACGGTTTTTCTATGGAAAAGACTGCGATTTTCTGATAAATAAACGAAATAATATTTATGGGGAGTTTTTAAGATGTCAGTTAAACTTGGTTTAGTTAAACCGAAAACAAATTTTGTCAGCCATTTCAAAGTTTATTAACAAAAATTTGCCGGGAAAACTTTTTCTCGAGATTAATTTATTTCTTTATTGAAATAAAACAACATAAACCACATTTTAAAAGCAGTATTCCAGTTACAAACTGCGTTAAACTAAGTTTTATTCAGAAGAGTGTGAAAGCAAGTCACTGTTATTGAAAAAAAACCATGTATTACTGTGCACAATGAAGTTTGCAAGAAAGAATAGTACAAAAATATTAAAAGAACGACAGTCCTAGTAACTGCGACCAAAGTGTAAGTAGTTACAATTTTTGGTTTCTTATTCCATTTCCCTTTATCTGGTAATAGGAGGTTTTGCTGGGAAGGTCAAAGGTGAAATTTTTGAAAATTTTCCATTTTTTCTGAAAGTATTGTATATCAAAACACTGTGTTGTTTCTTGCGGAATTTGATGAAAGCTGTGCAAATAACTCTGTTAACACCAAATGTTAAATATAGTACTAAAAAATTTGAATTAACCCTTATAGGCACATGGAGTCAAAACTACCCCAAATTTTCAAAATGTAAAAAAATAACATTTGATATTAAAATTTGGTATTAACAGAGTTATTTGGTCAACTTTCACCAAATCCCGCACGAAAAAACAAAATATGTTGATATACCTTCGTGAAAAATTGAAAATTTTCAAAAATTTCACCTTTGACCTTGGTAAAAAAAGGGTTAACGTTGTCGGAGTTTTCAAAATTTTCGGAAAACAATTTATTTTATCTAAGTTAGAAAAATTCAGAAGTGATTTTGTTACAGCTGGCTAAGAAACGAATATTATTATCTAAATTATTGGCAAAAATCGCACTTTTCAAACTTGAAACACCGTGACTAAGATCTGTCCTTCATGAGATTAATGATATAATTTCATAGAATTTTTTTCGTAGAATCAATGAAGAATTTCAGTATGTGCCCAGCAAAAAAAAAATGCAAGTAATGCTGCACAAACTACTTCTTTCACTGATTCACAAGTATCCGTTAGTGTATTGTTACTGCTTTTTTAGAATTTATTCTGAACAACTTCAAAAAATCACTTCTTTCATTGCTTCCAAAGTATCCGTTAGTATATTTTTATAGCTTTTTTATAATTACTTCTAAACAACATCCAAAAAATCACTTAAGTATTTCTTCTAAAGAGTAATTGCTCTAAAAGTGATAGTAAAAAGTGATGTTGGTATCATTTGGCATTTCCAAACGGAGGGTTGCCGGTTCGATTCCCGGCAGGACCAATATTTTTTTATTTTTTTTTTAATTTTTTTTATTCTATTAATCTTTTTTTTATTATTTATAATTACTTTGTTTAAATTCAATATTTTTTAATTCTTAAATTTTTAAAAATATGTATACACTGAGACAATTATCCTTCATGATATTAATGATATAATTTCATAGAAAATTTTTCACAGAACCAATGAAGAATTTCATTATGTATATAATATTTAATTAATATTATGAAATTTTTCATAACTTTTCTTCCATAAAATTTGATAAATTCATTAAAAAAATTCATTGAATTTCATAAATTATATTTTCATAAATTTAATGAAAATGTTCTTTATATATATATGAATTTGTTCAATAGTATTTACTTTTTTTAAATTTTTTTATAAAATAACGTCATTCCCTGAGAGAATAATCTTTTATAATTTTTATTTTTTTTTTAATTAATTTTTTATTATTAATTTTGGACTATGAAATTGATTATAAATCATATTAATTTTTTCGAAACTTTTTTTATGAAACTTTTTAATTTAATGAATTCTTTCATTAGATATATTTTGTACATCCGTAAAATATGCTACAATTTTATTACGGTTTTTGATTTTGCTAAATATTTTTTATTTATCCACTCCAGCTTTGTACCGACGGCAACCAACTATAACAAGTAATAATAAATGAAATTGCTTCATAGATTTTATAAAGCTCTTCATTGACTAAATACTTTATTCATTGGAGAAGTGGTCTATTCATTTTATGAAGAGTTTCATTAATTTTATTAACTTTTCATAAACATTGACTTTAATGAAACCTGTTTCATATATTCTGTGAAAAGTTTCCATGGACGAGTTCCAGTGACAATTTTCACTGAAACTATGAGGAAATTCATTACTGAACTGATGGTAATTCTATCAGTGGACTAACTTAATTTTCAATAGAATTATTCTCTGCGGTATAGTTAAAAAACTATAAGCTGACCACTTTTCCTTTTATTTTGTTGAACAAAATTTAAAAAAAAAACGAGTAAAAAGGTTAAAGTCGGGCATGCCGACTATACAATACCCTACACCAGTCTGGGTAAAAGCCAACTAATGTTTGGATCCGAAATTCGAATGGGTTAAAATGGGGCTCGTGTCAAAATTTTCTATAATGTGAGTCAGCGCACCAAATTTCATTAAAATATCTTAATATTAGCGACCTGCAGTTTGTAACCAAGCCAATTTTGGGGGGACCCTTATATGGGCACTAGTTCTAAACATGGACCGATGTTCACCAAAATCAATAGGCTTCGTCCTTGGGCCAACATAGGTCTATGTACCAAATTTCATCAAAATATCTTAATATTTGCGACCTGCAGCGTATAAACAGTATAATTTTGGTAGGACCCTTATATGGGCACTAGGTCTAAACATGGACCGATATTCACCAAAATCAATAGGCTGCGTTACTGGGCCAATATAGGTCTGTGTACCTAATTTTATCAAAATATCTTAATATTTGCGACCTGCATCGTATAAACAGTATAATTTTGGTAGGACCCTTATATGGGCACTAGGTCTAAACATGGACCGATGTTCACCAAAATCAATAGGCTGCGTTATTTGGCCAATATTGGTCTGTGTACCAAATTTCATCAAAATATCTTAATATTTACGACCTGCAGCGTATAAACAGTATAATTTTGGTAGGACCCTTATATGGGCACTAGGTCTAAACATGGACCGATGTTCACCAAAATCAATAGGCTGCGTTATTGGGCTAACATAGGTCTGTGTACCATATTTCGTCAAAATATCTTAATATTTACGACCTGCAGCGTATAAACAATATAATTTTGGTAGGACCCTTATATGGGCACTAGGGCTAAACATGGACCGATGTTCACCAAAATCAAACTTGTTCGTCCTTGGGCCAACATAGGTCTGCGTACCAAATTTCATCAAAATATCTTAATATTTGCGACCTGTAGAGTGCGCACAAGATTGCATGGACAGACAGACAGACAGACAGACGGACGGACAGACGGACGGACGGACAGACGGACATCGTTAAATCGAAATAAAAAAAAATTCTGAAACGATCGGTATACTATAAGGTGGGTCTACGACCAATATTTTTTGGTGTTACAAACATCAGCACAAACTTATAATACCCTGACCACATAGTGGTGTAGGGTATAAAAATCAAAACTGGAGTTTTGAAAATTTACAAAAACAAAACTCCCATCATTGGTCATACCTGGGACTAGGCTAGCATAATCAAAAGAGACAAAAATTTACATCTGAATATTTATAGATCTGTGATAAAACTAGAGTCTAAGGGTGCGTACAGAGTGGCCGCTTGTTGCCGAGCCGAGCCGACTGACGCTTATTGCGAGAACCAATGCGAGAAAACTGGTACTATACAAATAAGTACAAATAAGCGCGAACAGGTCATAGTGGGCGCCGAGCTGGTCAGAGCGCAAAGCTGATTGAATGCGAGAAAACAGTTCCAAAGCGTTTTTCAGCGCCGAAAACATTGTTTATGTTATGTTAATAAAATAAAAATTAAACAAAAAAATTTAAATTCTAATAATAAAAATTAAATAAAATTATAACAATTATAAAAAAATTAAAAATTTAAAAATTTTAAAACTCAATGTCAGAATGAACAACAAACCCAAATGCATACAAACATAGATAAAACACAAATAATAGATAAAATATCAGCGCTGATTCTCGCATCCACTATGCACACCCAAACTTGTTTCTTGCATGAACAAGTTCTCGCAATAAGCGTCAGTCGGCTCGGCTCGGCAACAAGCGGCCACTCTGTACGCAACCCTAACATTGTAAGTTCTTGAAAAAATATTTAATTTTTTTCACGATTTTCATAAGTTATCCTATTAGGGATAGAGTTGACTACAATGGTCTGGGCGAAATGCAATATTTAACTATTTTCCAACATATTTTGGATTTTTATGCCTTGTTAAAAAGGTAATTCAGTCTAGATTACGATTCTATTGACGTTTTTAGAAGTACCTACTATTATTTAAGCGCCAGTATTTTCAACAAAAAAAAAGGCAAAAAAGTAAATTTTTCCTCTTGTAAATCGTATTTCAAACTTCAGGGCTGATGCGGCACGTGTTCCCGTTATACGATCACCATAATTTTTTGCATGATATATTTTTATACCTAATCGAGCATTTGTAGGAGGCGCGGCCTAAAATCGCAAGTTGAAAAATAAGCACTTAGTAGGAAATTTTGGTTAAGTAAGAAATTTGCGAACAAAATTTTCTACTTATGTCAAATTTTAGAGAAAACTCCCACTTAGTGCTGACTATAGTACAAAATAATACGTCAGTAGAAAAATCAGTCAAACCGGTTTCAAATCGATTTAACTAATTTTTAACAAATTTTTAGTTGAAACACTGATTTAAAAAAAGATTTTAGTTATCTTTATTTAACTTTACTAAAAATCCTCAGTACTTTAACTAGTTTTGAGTGTTAATTTTCAAAACCATTTATAACTAATTTTTAAGAACCCATTCGTTAAATTTTACAAAATTTATGTTTAAAATATAATATTTTCATGTTACTATTATTACCCGGTAGATGGCGCCACCAATGTATCCGAAATTTTAAAGATGACGCTATTTCTTTCCCTCCCGATTTTTTAAAATGGCCCATATCTCGAAAACTAAGAGTGATAGAGCAAAATTGATGAAAATTTCTGCTCCGTTAGAGTGCCCTTATATGGCCTCACATGATATGGCCTAGGTCCAGGGAGGGTCCCGAGACCTTAAATTTGGGTAAATTCTACGCCTCAGTATAATTGCAGATAAAACTGTAGTTTTACAAATTTTTTACTTAAATTTAGATTTGTTAAATTTAACAAACGCATTTGCTAAAATCAACAAATTTTATTTTAAGCCAAAAAACAGGAATAAATTGTGTTAAAGTAACAAATTTTTCTGTCCAACCACAGACGTATTATTTTGAGTGTACTGATCCTTAACTTTGTTAGGGGTTTTATTAAAGTTTTTGACTATTTACGAAATTGTTAAAAAGGAGTAGACAAAAAAATAAAAACCATAAAAAATGCCAATAAAAAGTGAAGAGAAAGCTAATGTAATCCAGGCTTTAATCTTTGTTTGCATACTAATCATATATGGTGGAAATCTCTCCTAAATCTTGTATCCCTCTTCAAATAATTTACAGTATTTTCAAATAAATGTTAATTAAGATTGTGTATTTCATTAAAATAAACAACAAAAATAAATTCAACTTAAATGTAAATACATATGTGGCAAATTTAATTTAAATGTACACCCATAGAAATAAACGCCTAAAACCAGCAGAAAAAGCTACTAAAAATTAGTTAAAAACCTTGCCGGGAAAACTTCTACAACCAGCAAATTACTACAGAAGATTTTGCAAAATATTAGTAGGCTAGAAATAGCAAAAACAAATTGTTATACCCACAAAATTTTTGCTAGCAGTCTAACCTATTAAAATCAGCAGAAATATTTGTTAAAAAAAAGGTATTAAACTGCTGATTTCAGAAGGCTAGATTTTTACTTGCATTAAAAAATCAAAAAAAGGACTTTTTTAGCAGGTTAAGTTGTTATTTTCTATTAACTAAAATTAAACTCAAATACAACTAAAATTTTGTAAATTTAACAGTTTTATTTTTGGTATTCCTGCCTTACTAGTATTTAGCAATAATTAGTTTTTTCTGCAATATAATTTTCACCTGAGTTTTAGTAGTTTTAACTAAAATTTTTACAGACTATTTTCCATTAGTGTACTTATTTGTTACATTTACCATACACAGAAAATTCAATCAGTTACATTTGGTGTAACTGTGGAGTTTAATTTTAATTAGGTTTTATTAACTTTTTATATAGTTGTTAAGTGTAGTTTAGGGAAATGATTTATATGTTTTAATTATTTTGCATATAATCAAAATTTGTTAACAAAGTTTTATACAGTTTTTTATATAAGGCTTTTTAAATTAGTTAATTAATACTATGTTAGCAAAAAATGACAAGATAATAAATTTAAAATACATATTATTAGGAAATTGTTTGCTAAAGCATATTAAGAAAAATTTGACAAGTATGAGTAACACTGTGCAACACTATTTTGGGGGGTGAATAATTCCAACGCCAAATATAGGTCCTTGATTTGTACAGTAAAATCATCAAAGACTTTAGTGCTGGTTTTTTAGAATTACTTCTGAACAACATCCAACCAGCCAACCAGCGTTATTTAACACAAAAAATGGATAATTTTGACACCATGCTCTATTTAAGAGAATTTGTCAAATTTTGATTTTTCTTCTAGAGAATGCTTAATTAAAAGTTTTTATATCGATTTTCAAGTCAAATGACACTTTTTTACATTTAAAAAATGTTGGGTAATTTTGACCCCATGTGCCTATAAGGGTTAATTTCTAATTTTTTATTACTACGTATAACATTTGGTGTTAACAGAGTTATTTGGATAACTTTCACCAAAGTCCGCAAGAAACAAGACAGTGTTTTGATATACTTCTAGTTAAAATCGAAAATTTTAAAAAATTTCACCTTTGACATTGGTAAAGAAAGGGTTAACGTTATCGGAGTTTTAGAAAATTTTCGCAAAACAATCTCTTGTATCCGAATTAAAATAAATCGCGAGTGATTTTATTACAGCTAGCGAAAAACACAAAAACTAATACTATTATCTAAATTATTCTCTAATATGTACTTAATAAACCCGTATGCGTTGACCACTTTTTTTTGTATTTTGTTGAACAAAATTTTAAAAAACTCAAAACTAGAGATTTGCAAATTTATAAAAAAAAACAAATCCCATCTTTGGCCATACCTGGGAATAGGTTATCATAACCCAAGACAGACAAAAATTTACATATGAATATTTGTGGATCTAAGAAATGAAACTAGGGTATAACATTGTAAGTTTTTGAAAAAAATATTTTATTTTTTACGATTTTCATAATTTATCTCATTTTAACCCTACAACGGTCTAGGGAACCGATTTTGGATTTTTATACATTTATACATTACATTATGATTCTATTTACATTTTCCAAAAATACAATTATTTAAAAGCCAGTACTTTCAAAAAAAGCCAAAAAAAAAGTGATTTTTTCCCCTTGTATTTCAAACTTCAGGGCCGACGCGCCACGTGTTCCCGTTATCCGATCACCTTAATTTTTTGCATGGTGTATTTTTATACCCAAAGGCACATTTCTAGGGAAAGGGACGGGACACAGGTCGCCAGTTTTATTCGTCCCATGAAATATATGAGATTTTCAACACTGCTTTTTTGTGCGCCCCACCGGCAGTTTCCGATAAATTGGGCATAAAAAATAAAATGTGTACAAAAATTGGATCTCTCGGGAGCGAACAAAAAAATACTTTTGCAAATTTGGGTGGTCTAGTGTACACGTAGTGTGTGAGTGGAGAGCATGAAACATGAAAAAACAAGGATTTTTATAAATAAAAGTTCGATCATATCAACTTTTCCATATTTTAACAGCAAACAAATAATGGGAATGTGCGAGTATGAGAGAAAACACAGAGAAATTAAATTTAGTTTATATTTACAAGTAATTTTTAAGTAATTTCACTAAATTTGTTATACAGGGTGGGCTAAAACTACCTAAGGGGTTTGAATTCTTTATAGCATTTTTATTATATTTTTTTCAGTATATAAGACTTGGGGAATTTAATTGAACAACGTACCCAAATCGTTTCCGGCAAAAAGCAGACGGAGCCCATTTTCAATTAAATGGGTTCGTTAATAGGCAAAACTGCGGGATACGGGCTACAGAAAATCCAAGAGTAGTTCAACAGCGACAATCACACCCACTTAAGTGTACTGTTTGGTGCGGTGTTTCGTCGGAAAGGATAATTGGCCCATATTTTTTTGAAAATGAACACGGTCTTCGATATTGGGCAATGTTGGAAAAAATTTCAAACCGGATAGAGCCATAGCGCACACTGCGAGGGACACAATGGCTCTTTTAACTCAAACCCCTTCTGTAATTTTGGGCCACCCTGTATTAGCATGGGGATAGGTTAAGGGTCGCTGATAACGAATATTAAATCAGTTTTCTGCAGGGTTGGCAGGCAATACCGCTAAAATCCGTTATCGATTCAAAACCCTTTCAACTGACTACCGTTACCCCTAAAATACCGTTACCGAAATAACCGAAAAACCGTTATCCTTAAAATACCGTTACCAAAATAACTGAAATACCGTTATCCCAAAAATACCGATAACGAAATAAATGAAATATCGATACCCATAAAATACCGTTACCGAAATAAATGAAATACTGTTATAACTAAAATACCGTAACCGTTATTCTTAGTTTTATGCTTTTGGTAATTGCACGTGGTTACTGAGTATTTTTCGTACATTAAGTTGATAATTTGGTTTTCTTTTTATTCTAGTTTGCTTTTGTAAAAAAAGTTTGCAGTATACCCCGAAATAACTAATTACCGTTAACCTTAAAATACCGTCACCGAAATGACTAAAAACCCGTTAACCTTAAAATAACGTTACCGAAATAAATTAAATATCGATACCCTTAAAATACCGTTACCGAAATAACTAAAATACCGCTAACCTTAAAATACCGATACCGAAATAAATGAAATAGCATTACCCTTAAAATACCGTTAACGAAATAATCTAAAATAGCGTTACCCTTACCGATAACCGCATCGTTTCGGTTACCATCTATAGTTTCCTGTTTAAAGGATAAAAATTCCATTAAATGAAGTATTATGTTAAATGTAGACAGTGGAGCAGTTTTACTAATTTTAACATCGACTGTTCATTTTTCATACTTTTTGTTATTTGCCATTATTATATGTTGCTGGTCTGTCAACTATGTCAATTCAATTCATTCCATATTAAAAATGAAAATACTAGAAAAAAAAATAAAGATAAATTTATTGACCTAAAAACAACATGACACAATCGATTTAACAACAAAACTATTCATATCTTTCACATTTATTATTTGCTAAATAATAACAAATATTAATCTTTTATACCACAGAAATATTTATTTATTTTTTATTTATAAACTTGTCAATCTTTTTAACTTTCAATTCATATAAATGTCCTTTATGACGAATGAAACCTTGTTATCTGAGAAAATATGATGTTTGTCATATATTTGTTGGATTTTCTGTTAACACAAAATTTACCCACTCTAGTGCAAGTCTGAAATCAACAGCTGTGCTTTCATCAAAAATAAGAACGCTACAATAACAAATATGTATGAAGAAAATAAAATTCATAACAATTTTCTAAGATATAAGCACAAATAAATGTCAATCTTTATGATATACAAACATGGGCTAAAAACCATATTTTTATGTTTATGTGTAGGAATAAACTATCGCAAAGTACCTAAGCATAAATTCAAAAATATCTGCTGTCATATATTTTTCCATTTAGTGCTATGTTGGAACAACACAGCAACAATATTGGAATGCAAAGAAAAAATTAAAAAAAAACAAAGGTAACTTATTATTTCAGAATGACAGGAAATATTTGTGAAAATTAAATTTTAACTAATTGAGATTTTTTTTCTCAATTAAGAATATTTTATGTTACTTTTAAATGCTAAAGAAAAACAAAAATTTAATTTTGCACATAGGACCACATATTGTAGGGTTAGCTTTGACTTAACTATTAAACAAACAAAAATATTAAAAAATTGCACACACAGTAGGTATGCCAATCCCGAAATCCCGGGATTATTCAATAAAATGAGTCCCGAATCCCGGGATTCTTAAGCTCGAATCCCGGGATTTTCTTAATTGCAAAAATATATGGAAATTAGTCCAAAATTGCAGCCCTGTTGATATTTTTCAATAGTTTTTGTTAAACAGAATTTTATATAAATCTGTATTATGCAGTATTTTCACATTATATTTCGGAAATCATCGATTAAAATTCAGAACAAAAAGTTATATTTCGGAATTTTTCATTTGAATTTTTGCACTAAATGTGGAAAACACTTAAAAATTCTAAAATTTGAATTAAAATGATATAAGAATAGCGAATATAAAATTATTATAAACAAAAAGAGCAAGCTACATATCGACACAGTTAAATTTTTAGTTCTTGAATTTTTTAATTTTTTTCGATCATTAGAAATAAACAGGAGTATAAAACAGTTATATTTTATAGTGATTATGCATCAGAGCTTTGAAGAATTAATTCCTTAATTCAATTCTGAATTAAAAATTCTATGAATTAATTCACTAAGCACCATATATTGAATGGAATTAATTCATATTTGCTTTCGTTCGATTTATTTTGTTACGAATTAATTCAATTGCAATAGTTCTTTTTATTAAATCAAATGAATTAATTCACCGGTGAACGCGTTCAATTTTATAAATCGAACGGAAAAAAAAGTGAATTAATTCCTTACTGAATTAATTCACCACTGAATTCATTCAATTTCATTTTCATTCAGTGAATTAAAAAAAAATAAAATTACATTGAGTGAATTAAAAAAAAAAATAATAAGTTCACTGAATTGAAAAAAAATAAAATAAGTTCACTGAATTCAAAGCCTGTTTTCTGCCGTTCAGTAGAAGAAAACAATAGTGTACAAATAAAATTTTTAAATAAGCAATTTTACAGTGTGTGCTAGTAACAAATTAGAAACCGGATGCTGTGTATCTAACTACATGATTCAAAAATAAAGCCTTTTACTATTAAAAATAAAAACTTTACAGATATAGATAAATTTGGAAAAAAAAATATAACTATATAACTAGTTTGAAAAATTAATAGTTATATTTTTTTCCAAATTTATCTATATCTGTAAAGTTTTTATTTTTAATAGTAAAAGGCTTTATTTTTGAATCATATAGGTTGATAAACAGCACCCGGTTTCTAATTTGTTCAGTTTTACTAGCACACACTGTAAAATTGCTTATTTAAAAATTTTATTTGTACATTATTGTTTTCTTCTACTGAACGGCAGAAAACAGACTTTGAATTCAGTGAACTTATTTTATTTTTTTTCAATTCAGTGAACTTATTTTATTTATTTTTTTTCAATTCAGTGAACTTATTATTTTTCTTTTCAATTCACTGAATGTAATTTTATTTTTTTTTTAATTCACTGGATGAAAATGAAATTGAATGAATTCAGTGGTGAATTAATTCAGTAAGGAATTAATTCACTTTTTTCCGTTCGATTTATAAAATTGAACGCGTTCACCGGTGAATTAATTCATTTGATTTACTAAAAAGAACTATTGCAATTGAATTAATTCTTTGATTTTGTTATTTGATGAACGCATTCAATTGAATGAATTCAGTGAATTACTTAAGATAAGGAATTCATTCAGTTCTAGAGAAAATTGAATTCGATTGGTAGTGAATTCATTCAAAAAGGAATTAATTCTTCAAAGCTCTGTTATGCATAATACTTTGAAAACTTTATAACATGTTTGTTTTATGACCCTATATTTTTTACACAAATTTTAAGTTTTTACACATTTTTTTAAAACAAAAATTCCCAAAATGGCAAAAAAAAATTATGAAATCCCACTTTTTTAATTTTGAAATCCCGAATACCGTTATTTTAAAAAAACCGATCCCGATTGGCATCCCTAATACAAAGCAACAAAAACTTTTTGGGTTAGCTATATGTCTTCTGTATGAATTCCAGCGTCACTGCTTATTAGAGCGTACCACCTTACAGGCAAAAAAAAAATAAAAAAATTCGCCGTACACCCTGCAATATGAAGGGTGGCAAGGAGGTTTCAAAAAATGTTTTTTTTATTTTTCTTTTTGCCAAACGTAGGGGTCGCCATTTTACATTTTTCGTTATATCTTTGGCATTTACAGTCGGATCTTAAAGTATGATACATCGATGTTTTTCTCTCGAGGAGACCAGTGTTTTTCTTTCGAGGGCCATTGACCTCAAGTATCCCGTTCTAGTAGTTAGTCACCAGATCTCAGTTGCTACAACCCTAATGTACGACCCTAATGTCAGAAAATTAAAGTTCGCAAAAAATCATTAAACTTTTGCTAATGTGGTTTTTCGATAAACCCAGTAGAATTTTTTTTTGTATATTGGTTGCCGAACGTAGGGGTCGCCTTTTTAAATTTTTTTTCATTATAGCAGAACAGTGGTCTCCTCGAGGCAAAAAAATCGATATATCAATCCGATTTTAAATGCCGAAGCTATAACGAAAAATTGAAAAAGGCGAACCCTACATTCGGCCAAAAATTTTTTTTTGAAATTGCCTTGCAAAAATACTTCATATTGGAGGGTGTACGGCGAACTTTTTTTTTGAGGTACGGTCTACTGCTTATATTTCAAAAATAATTTCTTTATTTTTTCGTTAGAAATTCATTTTCTTTACAAAACTTTTGCTGGTTTATATACCCAACATGTATTACAAAACAATTTGTCTCATTTGGCTTATCACAGGATAAGTAACATATTAGATATTTTTTATGTATTTGTCATATATTGTACGTGGTGGAAATATGCACAAACTTATACAGAAAGAGAGACATGAAACCACATGCAAAAAAAGTAAAACTTTGAAAAGACAACTGTCATGTGTATGTGGTGCTCTGTTGCGGTATGCTATAACCATAGAAATGTTTTGTGGTATGAGAAAATTATTTTAATTTTTTACATGGGATAATTTAATATGGATGAAGTATAAAGGAGAGAAAATTAAGAAGTAAATCGGAACAATAACGATAACAATGATATAAATAAATGAAATATGAAAAACTTTGTAACAAAAGATGAAATTTTTTAATTTTTTTTTCCTAAATGTTTGTTAATACGAAATTTTTTAGTGTCCTTCCTTAATATTTATAGATTTAACCTTCGCACTCCTGAAATCCACCCGGGTGGGTTTTTTAGATTTTCAACAATCGATACCCAGCAAAAAAAGAGATGTCGAAGCAGTAGAAAAAGCAATACAATTGATGATCTAGATGTACTTCTTTTTTTAAAATAAACACTAATGATTTTAACATTGAGTTGTCATAGGAGAGGAGTACTCCGACTTTAACATTTTTTCAGTACTTTTTGAACGAGTGCAAAGGAAGCTGTTTGTCACCAATTAAAAGTTAAAAAAAAACTCTTCACAAAAAAAATTATATTTTTTTTTTATTTTACAAAAGTTTTTTTTATTGCCGCCACCGGGTATCGAACTTGCGACCTCACTATTGCTAGTCTCTGAGCTCTATCGCTGAGCTATTCTTTAATATAAAAGTTGACTGGCATAAAAACACCACTTTGTTAATGCGAGATATTGTTCCTTATTCTCTTCAATAAAAGAACTTATTAAACAAGTGTAAAAGTTGCACTCCAATTCAATATTGGTTTCAGTACTATTTTTACAGGTACATAAAAATCAATCTCTCACCATTTTTTTATATATACATATTTTTAAAAATTTTAAAATTAAAAAAATATTGAATTTAAATAAATTAATTATAAATATTAAAAAAAAGAATAAAAAAAAATTTAAAAAAAAATAAAAAAAATATTGGTCCCGCCGGGAATTGAACCCGGGACCCTCTGTTTGAAAATGTCAAATGATACCAAAATAACTTTTTACGATCACTTTTAGAGCAATTACTCTTTAGAAGCAATACTTAAGTGATTTTTTGGATGTGGTTCAGAAGTAATTCTAAAAAAGCTGTAAAAATGTAATAACGGATACTTGGGAAGCAACGAAAGAAGTGATTTTTTGAAGTAGTTCAGAATAACTTCTAAATAAGTAGTAAAAATACTCTAACGGATACTTGTGAAGCATTGAAAGAAGTAGTTTGTAAAGCACTATTTGCAATTTTTTTTGCTGGGTAACTTTAAGGTTTTTGGTCAAAACAAAAAATGCTTTCGACTCAGTGACTAATTTTTTTACTTTTATCAGAAACTGTTAAATTATTCAAGATTCGAATATTCTTTATAATGTTTTAGTTTTTCAATTTTTCTACGTCGTCGCCTGAAACCCATCCAGGCGACATGTTTTAGAATATTGGGTTTTTTATAAAAATAGTACAGAAAGCATAATTACTTTTTAAAAATATTGTTTTTAAGTAAATGAATGTTATTTTAGTTTGACTCAAGATCATAAATTAATATCACTTTCTGTTTAAATTATTTTCAAATCAAAAAAAGATGATACAATTTTTACAAGTAGATTACAAAGAATAAAAATTATTGAAAAAAATTGTATCATCTTTCTTTGATTTGAAAATAATTTGAACAGAAAGTGATATTAATTTATGATCTTGAGTCAAACTAAAATAACATTCATTTACTTAAAAATAACAGATCAACTAAAAACATTTCCCTCATTCATCTTAAACACATTGACACGGTGCAAAAATATAATTTAATAACATACATTTATATTTAAATTTAACGGTTCGGTGTAATTCAAAAATCTGTGGTAACCATACACAGAGTTGAATAGAATCATCTGAGATATCTTAAGTATTAAGGTTCAAAGCAAAAAAGAGTAATAATAACAAAAGGATAAAAATAGCATTGTTAAATTTCGTTGATGTTAGTCTAAGTTGAGTTGTTGATAACAAACCCGATTTGCTTTCAACAGCCACATAAGTAGACGATTGTCAAAATATTAACCCACTCAAAGGCGAAAGGCACTGATGATGGCTTAGTAGCGAAAGCCGAAAATGCGCATTCTGCCTTGCTGGTCTTATCGAATATTTTCAATAATTTTTATGCTTTGTAATTTACTTGTAAAAATTGTATCATCTTTCTTTGATTTGAAAATAATTTAAACAGAACGTGATATTAATTTATGATCTTGAGTCAAACTAAAATAACATTCATTTACTTAAAATAACATATCAACTAAAAACATTTCCCCCATTTAATATTGTTTTTATTCATTTATTATTCAAAATACAATAATATTTTGACAAATTTATCTAAAATTTATTATTCATTGTTAGTCCTTTTTGAAATACTTTGTTGATACAAATTACAAGAAGTTTGAACAAGAAATTATACATATTTATGCTTATGCTTCACGGTATGTATTGTTAACCATACTTTCTATAGTTTTTTGTTATTTATCGTTTTTTCATCTCTTCTTCATTAACCCATTATGTAACCCATTATATGTTGGAGTAAATGCAATTTTTTTATTTAAAATGTGTGTAAAATATGAAGAACCCACCCAGGTGGGTTTCAGTATATGTACTACGTATGTTAAAAGCTTTAGGAGTGCGAAGGTTAATGGAATAATATACATTTTTCTGTTTATATACATACGTATTTTTATAACTTTATTCATACAGTGCAAGCTCGGTATTCGCGACTACCCATTATCGCGACGGCCCGGTTATCGCGACGACTTAATTTTTAACATTACAGGTTCTATAGTCTCGACAATTTACGAAAAACAGGTTCTACTTTCGCGATTTTTATCTGTTCTTTAAATTTGATTACAGTGTCTATAACCAAAAAAGGGAAATCCCCGTCTTTTGGTATATTAACCTTTTTGGATGATTTGGATATTCAATTTTGTCAGTTTATCCGTGTCATTTGTTGTGTAAATACATCTCTTAATATGGGAAAAGTTCAACATATTTTAAAGCCAACGATTTCTCAAAAATTAGAGATTTAAAAAAACTTAAAAGTGGAGATTCCATAATTCCATTTTTTAGGTCCGAGCATTTTTGGCTTCAAAAGGTCTGCCGCAAAAAGCAGTTTTGCTTTTAGATAATGCGACGTGTCACCCAGTTGAGGAACTAAAAAGTGATGACGGTTACATTATAGCAATGAATCTACCACCCAATTGCACTGCGCTTATTCAACCGTTAGATCAAAACGTTATCAACTTGGTCAAATTAAATTATAAAAAACAACTGCTCACCCACTTGCTTGGCGAGAAGGGAACAAATTTGGAGCTTAAACTCAAAAACTTCAATCTCAGAAATGCAGTTCAGATTCTGGCTACGTCCTGGGATAAAATGTCAGTGTCCAATATCCAAAAATCCTGGGTGGTTACCGCGTAACTCGATTCGAAAAAAAAAAATTTCCAATTCGTAAATTTTGTACCTTTCGTAAAAAGAAAATTTTTAGCAAAAATCTTACTTTTTGAATTTTTATGTGTAGTGTACAAGGCTTAGGATAAAAATAAATTAAAAAGTAGAATTTTTATACAGAATTATATTTTTAACAATATTTGCAAGATTTGCGAATTCTAAAATTTTTTTTCGAATCGAGTTACGCGGTTACCCCCTGGAACATGCCCTTAGATATTTTACAAAATATAATTCAGAAAGAAAACGAAGATCTTTCAACTATTGGTACACTCAACCAAAAAAGTCTGTAATGGCTACTGAAACTTTTGCTGTTATTACGGGAAATTTAACTGTTTTGAGGCCAGCGATATTTTTTGCTAATTTTAGCAACATATGTCTGCTGATCTGTAGTACAATAAAATTAGTAGAAAAAATTAGTAGCCGCTACTAAATTTTAGTAAAATTTATGTAAAATGCAATTCAAAATCGATTTGCTAAAATCAGTTAAAAAACTTACTAAATATCATAATTTTAGTACAATGAAATTAGTGTAAATAATTAGTTGCAGCTACTAAATTTCAGTAAATTGCTGTAAACTGTAATTTAAAATCAATCTGCTGAAATTAGCAAAAAATTGTACTAAAAAATAAAAAGACTGTAAAATCTAGAAAAAAGCATTTTTTCTTTCGATTGTAACAAGCGTATAATTACTTCATCGTACTTGAAATTTGGAGTCAAAATTGCAAACGGTTCTCCAGTTATTGCCGTTTTATACATTGCAGATGCAATAAAATTTTCTGGGTGTTATTTCTAAACTAAGAATATATCAATAGTAACAAATATAAACTAAACAAGAATTGTAAAAAATAAATATTTTTAAATTAGTATATTTTTCTGCTAAATTTAGCACTCGGTTTTGAAAAATTAGTAAAATGTTTTTCTGAAATCAGCAGCGAAAATTAGTAAAAAAAATCCGTAATTTGTAATAAGAGAATAGCAAAAATGATTACTAAAAATAAAAATTGTACTAATAATCAGTATAAAAATAGTATAGTGCGATTGGAAACTGTTTACAAATTTTTTTACAAACTTTTTTATCTGAGTGTACACTTGTAGCTCAAATTGGTACGGAACATCTATTCACGAATGCTGACATAAACAACTGGATTGAAGAAGAATTTAATGGAATTATCAGATAAGGAATCGGAGGATTTAAGCGATAGTGGTCATGAAGAAAAAAAATTTTAAAGGGGACTATGCTATAACAGCGATACACATATGCATACAATGGGCTTTGTAAAATGATAAGCCGACAACAGCACTATATGAAGTCCGTGATTCAGCTGTTATTTTAAAAAATAATTAGCCAAAAAAATCAACTCAAAATATCCAATTTCTTTAAAAATGTTAAAAATGTAAATATATCAATAAAAACAATTCTACACAGAGAAAAATTCTGTTATCACAAAAGAAGCATTCGATTGGCAATAAATTCGGTTATAAGCACGAATTTGTTTTCTGGGTGTAGTTTTAAAAATTACATCAAATTTTTCAATAAAATTTTGGGTTCTCTTATCGCGAAAATTCGGTTTTCGCGACAGGTCTGGGTTTTAATTAGTCGCGAAAATCAAGTTTGCACTGTATTTGTTTTTTATTATTAGCCTTATGTCTGCATAAATCTTTTTTGTTTGAAAGAATATAATTAAAAATTACTCATACGTTATTATGGCCCATCATAACGTGTTTGCATTACTCATACGTTTAGGTATTCTTTTTGAAATGTCTTTCGTATATTTTTCATGCAAACTACATGTGCATTAGAGTGGGTTGGAAAAAGGTTTAGAGTAGGGATCGGCAAACACAAACAACTATAATTTTGTGCTTGTATGGGTGAGATGCAAGCTGTAGTGCATCCCTGTTATTGTTATTATTATACCTTATTATTAATTTTGACAACACTGTCATTTAATACCACAGAGGACAATCATGTTATTATATTATACGTAGATGATCTCTTAGATTTTAGTTATGAATAACATCAATCTATGTTGGTCATTCAACCACAACAGTTGTCTTTTATTTTAATAAAGAACCATTATACGACTTTTCAGTAAAAACGCCTAACTGTCGATATCGATAGCACCAACCGCAATCAGCCCGATTGAGATCAATTTTTCAAATATACCAAGGTACACACTATTCCGCTAATTAAATTTGTTACATGTTTTTTGCTTAATTTTTTTAACCTACACCCAGAAAAGATATTCAGTGCTGATAACTGCATTTTATAGCCAATCGAATGGTTCAGTTGTGGCAGCCGAGATTTTCAGTTGTGACAAAATAAAACCAATTAAAACGGTTTTCAGTTGTATCAAGAATAATTCGGTAGACGCAGGCGAAAAATTTTTTTGGTGCCACTGAATCATTCGATAGCAAACAAGTGGGGTTGTCAGCACCGAATCTGTTTTCTGGGCTTTTTGTTTATGAACAATATTAAATCTTACAAAGCAAAAGTTTACCAAAATTGAGCATCGTTCTATTCGTTTAAAAGTAATTGGGGATTAATATGAGCTAGAGCCTTGATACTGGAAGTCACAACGTGTTCACGTGTGTACATGCATGAACATACAAAGTTCATAGAAAAATTAAAACACACTTTATATGGTGAAATATCACTTTTTTGGCTTTTTTTGAAAATGCTGGCTCTTAAGTAACTGCATTTTTAGTAATTGCAATTTCCTCAGAGAGAATGAGATAAATTATAAATTATTTATAAATTTGCAAAACTCTAGTTTTGAGTTTTTTAAAATTTTGTTCAACAAAATATAAAAAAGTGGTCAACGCATAGGGGTTTATTAAATACACCTTACAGAACAATTCTACTGAAATTTACACATAGCCCTCTTTTAACTTAACGAATATACATTTTTCAGCCAACCAGCGTTATTTTACATAAAAAAATGGGTCATTTTAACACCATGCTCTCAAATAGGTTAATTTGAATTTATTTTTTCAGAAAATGCTTAATTAATGGTTTTTATATCAATTTTTATAACAAATGGCACTTTTTTACATTTTAAAAATTTGGGTTCATTTCCTGGAAGTTGCCACATTTTTTATCCGATTTTCATAAGTAATACCTTTTTGGAAAGGTTGTAATGTTATATTGTTTACAAGTTTATTAGTTGTTTCAAAAAGCCACCCCAAGATGGCGCTAATCTAGCATTTATTAGAAAATTGCAAAAAATTTAAATTTGGGAGCCTCGAAAATGATTTTTTTGATATGTCGTAGTGGAACTTTTTTTCCCCATGCTAAAAGCTTTCGAAAAATCGAGTACGCAATATCGATTACGAAATTGACCCACCCTAATGATCATACATATAGGTATTACATCAAATTTCGTTAATGCACACGTATGGTCATATATGATTGATGTATGAAGAGTTATCTAACCATGTATGGTCATGAATACAGGTTTATGATCGTGCATGAACATACATTTACCGATTTTTAGCTGGGTTTATATAACTGCCTTTAAATAATCTCTAATACAAAGTTGACTGGCTCAACTATTTTTTTTTTCGACCCACCCTAAAGCACATGTACTAAATAAGTACATTGTAATTCTACTTTTTTGTTACAAATTTTAATTGCATGTAATAAAACTTTTATACACAATTATTGCTGGTTAAGTTTTTTCTTTTAAAGAAAAAACAAACTAAATATCTACTTAAACAATATTAAATGAATATTAAGTTTTAACCAAAAAACTTACAAAACAAAATGATGTACAAATAATTAAATAGTGGGTCAAGACAGACCATAAGATACTCTATAAATACTAATTAGCTCCCGAGAGTGACTTGATCGTTAGGATATGAACGGAAAATAATAGAAAAAAATCAAATGGAAATTGCCGAAAAAGTGCATTTAAGTAAATATGGGGTAAGTGGTTTATATGGAGACTAGATTCAAAAGTTGTAGGTTTGAATGAATTTTCCCCGAAGCTTTTTTTTTTGGTACTTTTTCGAACAACTTTTAAATTGCCAATATATATCAAACTTCCGCTTTTGGGCGAAAAAATGAGAGAGATTATTATAAAATTTCTTTTCTCTACCAAATATCCAAATCGGAATGTTTACTTTGCAATAATATTTTTCTTGTCGGAAAGTGATTCTGAGTAGATTGGTGTACTATATATTGGATAGTTACAAACATCAGCACTAACGCATTATCCCCTGGTGTAGGGAATACTTTTGTACTGTATCATTGAAATAAACATTGGTTGAGGAAAAAAGTGTGAAACGATTGCTATATTTATTTGTGCTTAGAAATAAAAACAATCGCATATTAAAGTAAGTATGTTTTTGTTATTTACAGTGTTATTCAGAAACTTTTAAAATAGTGCAATTTAAGATTTCTAAGCTAATTTGGCAATTTTTTTTTTTTGTAATTTTTTCAGTACTAACATAGTTTTACAAATGTATAAAAAGAAATTTTGCATCATTTTTATTTTATATATGTATTTCTAAAAATTAAAAAATATCGAATTTAAGCAAATGAATTATAAGTACAATAAAAACAAAAAATAAAAAAAAATATTGGTCCCGCCAGAAATTAAATTTGCGATCATTTGGTTGGAAATAAACTGTATCAAAATCACCTTTTAGGAACGTTTTTAGAGCACTGATGCTTTACAAGCAATACCTAAGTGATTTTTTGGATGTTCTCCAGAATTACTTATAAAAAAAAAACTGTAAAAATATACTAACGCATACTTTGGCAATGAGACAAGTAATTTTTTTAAGTTGTTCAGAATTACTTATAAAAAAGCTGTAAAAATATACTTACAAATACTTCCAAAGCAATGAAAAAATGGTTTGTAATGCACGACTCCCAATTTTTTTATTTTTTTTCTTTTTCTATGCGGGGTCGCCAAGGCCTTAATTTAATTTTAAACTCTTTAGAGAGAGGTAATCAATTTCGCGAGACCGTTAATCAATTACTGCAAGTAGGGACAGATAATGTTTACGCCCATCAAAAAAAAAAGAGATGCCGAAGCAGTAGAAAAAGCACTACAATTGATGATCTAGATGTAGTCCTTTGTTAACATAAACACTAATGCTTTTAACATTGAGTTCTGATAGGAGATAAGTGCTCAAGCTTCAAAATTTTTGCAGTACTTTTTGAACGAGTGCAGAAGAAGCTCTTTTTCACCAATTAAAAATCTAAAAAAAAAATTATAGGAAAAAAATTATATTTTTTTATTTTACAAAAGTTTTTTATTGCCGCCACCGGGTATCAAACTTGCGACCTCATGATTGCTCGTCTAGCTCTCTACTGCTGAGTTATTTTTTGATATGAAATTTGATTGGCAAAAAACCCCCACTTTGTCGTTGCGAGATATTGTGCTTTATTCTCTTCAATAAAAGTACGTTTTAAATAAGTGCAAAAGTTGCACTACAATTCAGTATTGTTGTTAGTATTTTTCCATCATTTTTATTTTAAATATTTTTAAAAATCAAAAAAATTAAAAATATTGAATTTGAACAAATTAATTATAAATATCAAGAAAAAATAACAAAAAAAAGAGTCGAACCCGCGATCATCTGTTTATAAATACCAAATGATACCAAAATCACTTTTTATGATCAATTTTAGAGCAATTATGCTCTAGAAGCAATACTTAAGTGATGCTTTGGATGATGTTCAGAAGTAGTTTTAAAAAAGCGGTAAAAATATACTAACGGATACTTTGGAAGCAATGAAAGAAGTGATTTTTTGAAGTTGTTCAGAATTACTCCTAAAAAGCAGTAAAAGTATACTAACGGATACTTGTGAAGCAGTAAAAGAAGTAGTTTGTAAAGCATTACTTTAAAATTTTTTTGCTGGGCCCAGCGAAAAAAGAGATGCCGAAGCAGCAGAAAAAGCACTACAATTGACGATCTAGATGTACTTCTTTTTTAACATAAACACTAATGATTTTAACATTGAGTTGTCATAGGAGAGGAGTACTCTGACTTTAACATTTTTTCAGTACTTTTTGAACGAGTGCAAAGGTAGCTCTTTTTCACCAATCAAAAGTTTAAAAAAAAAAATTATTTTTTTTATTTTACAAAAGTTTTTTTATTGCCGCCACCAGGTATCGAACTTGCGACCTCACAATTGCTAGTCGCTTAGCTCTACCGCTGAGCTATTCTTTGATATGAAAGTTGACTGGCATAAAAACACCACTTTGTTAATGCGAGATATTGTTCCTTATTCTCTTCAATAAAAGTACTTATTAAACAAGTGTAAAAGGTGCACTCCAATTCAATATTGGTTTCAGTACTATTTTTACAGGTACATAAAAATCAATTTCTCACCATTTTTTTTATATATACATATTTTTAAAAATTAAAAAGATATTAAATTTAAACAAATTAATTATAAATATTAAAAAAAAAATTAAAAGAATAAAAAAAAATTAAAAGAATAAGAAAAAATTTTAAAAATATTGGTCCCGTCGGGAATCGAACCCGGGACCCTCTGTCTGGAAATGACAAATGATACCAAAATCACTTTTTACGATCACTTTTAGAGCAATTACTCTTTAGAAGCAATACTTAAGTGTCTTTTTGGATGTGGTTCAGAAGTAATTCTAAAAAATCTGTGAAAATGTAATAACGGATACTTGGGAAGCAATGAAAGAAGTGATTTTTTGAAGTTGTTCAGAAGTAATTCTTAAAAAGCTGTAAAACTGTCATAACGGATACTTGGGAAGCAATGAAAGAAGTGATTTTTTGAAGTTGTTCAGAATAACTTCTAAAAAAGCAGTAAAACTACACTAACGGATACTTGTGAAGCATTAAAAGAAGTAGTTTGTAAAGCACTACTTGCAATTTTTTTTTTTGCTGGGGAATTAAATAGAATTGAATGAATTCCTTGAGCAAAGTTGAATTAACTATAATTGAATGAATTCCTCGACCAAAAGTTGAATTAGCTAGAATTAAATGAATTCTTTGACTTAAAATTGAATTAACTCGTGTTGAATGAATTCTTTAGTGAATGAATTCTTTAATTCGAATGCTTAGTGCTTTGGTCAGAGAATTCATTCCATAAAATTGAATTCTTTGAATTCATTCACAGGAATTAATTCCTGCTTATGTTTTATTAATAAATTCGTTCCTTGAATTAAAGAATTGAATTAAATTGTTGGGAATTCATTCCAAAAAGGAATTAATTCTTTAAAGCTCTGATCGATAGTTGTATGAGAAACGGTTAACTGGATACAAATATATAAAAAGTGCTGCCAATCCTTATTTTTTCATTTCCCCTTATTTTTTCATTTTAAAAAATCCTTATTTTTTCAATTTAAAAAATTCCATTTCTTATTTTAAGAAAAAACCTTTTTGCCCAAACCAATAAATATTTTATTATTTTGTTGCAAATAACTAGTCATTTGTTTTTCTTTTATGGTTTTTGCGGTTTTTACATTAATACTATTATATTTCTGTGCATAAGTATTTGGTTGTTCACAAAAAAAGGTTGAATAAAGCCTTTTTAGTAATTTTATGCAATTTTCAAACTAACAAATGTTATACACATTCATACGTACATTTCAAAAAAAAAAAAAAAAAACTACATACATATTCTACTACATTTGGTATATTTCTCTCTCTGGAAAATTGTAATAATAGTAGCATTAGTGGTTTTTCATTTGTTGAAGGAAATTATTGTTGTTTCGCTTTTTTAGTTGCTGCTGTGGTTTTTATTATATTTTTGAATTGTTTATAACTTGCAATGACTACTAACAATGTATTTGCCAATTTATATATACTTTTTTTATTTGCTTTGTTGCTATTATTATTTTTCAACTTCATTGTAGTTTTTAACAAATTTTTAAGCAATTAGCATTTTATTTTATATGACTTTTAGAGTATTTCTCTATGTATGGATGGATGTTAGTTAGGATGATAGGCAGTCATGCAATTTAATAAAAAAAACCACAATTTTCGTTGCAATTGGGATTATTATATGATTTCTTTTTTTTTATTAACTAGTGTAGTTTTGCTTTATTTCAAAATCTATATTTCAATTTATTTTGTGGCCGCTATTATAGCGAAAGAGACAGAGGGAAGGAGAAGGAGAGAGATAGAGAGTGACAATATAAAAAAATTAAAACCATAATGTCGCCAAGTAGTTTAAATAACTAATTTTATGTGGTTAATAGTTGCGGAATTTAAGTGAAATAGTAAATTACAGTTTATTGCAAACAATTTAATTTAATTATTCAAAAATATTGTAAATAATATAATAAACATTTAAAGTAGATTAAACTTAAATCTTAGTTTTATCAAATAAGTCTCGATTGCTTAATGTTCGATTAGCTACTAACTGGGACTATAACTGATACATTTGCTGTTGTTTCTCATATATAATTTTAATTTAACTATTGGTTAAATTTTAACAAAATTAGAAAAATTTTTGGTACTATTTAATCGACCTTACACAGACAAAGGTATCATCAAATTTTAAGTTACAAAAATAATTGCTAAAATTCTATTTCCATTTCAACAATATTTTTAACTGAATTGTCGGTGTGGCAACATTTTTAAAAAAGGAGACGCAGAGGAGATTGCAAGATAAACAAAAATATAAAAGTAGAACGTTTGTATGGGTCTGTTTGATTACTTCTGAAAGTAAAAAAAAAACAATAACAGAAAGCTGAATAGCAAAGAAAAACTGTGAATTAGCTAATTTGCATTCAAGGCCTAGCTCTACCATCTGAGCTATCTCGACATGTAATGTTTGATAGATAAAAACTTAATTGACCTGCTGCACACAAGTCACCTTACCAACATACAAAAAATCAAAAAATATGTGGTAACATATATCCTTACCAGTGTTTAAAAAATATTAAGTCTAAAAATAGATTTAAAAAAATTTTCAAAAAAATATAGAAAATTACTTTCTATTTAAAAGAATGATAAAAATAAGTCATTATCAGTAACTCATTATTATATGTTTTAAAATAATGCAGAAATTATGTGGGTGTCATTACTGGTAGTCCAAAAAATAATGATATGACATTACCATTTCTACACTGGTACGTTTGTAATGTAGGAGGAGCACAGGTTCGATTCCTACAGCCGACTGGTTATTGAAAAATTATCATATACAGACAATCTGACAATAAACTATAAACAATAAGACAATTTAACCCTTAAATGCATGATCTCTTCAATTTTAACAAATTTTTTATATATGATTTCTAAAGGCGTGTACATTTCTAAAAAAACCAAAAAAAAATTATTTTGAAAAAATTTGGTTATTTGCCAAATGGCTAGATTGTGATTATTTTAACGTGTATGAAAAACCAAATTAATTTTATTGCGAGAATACAACTTTAAATATTTAAACAAACATTTTTGAATATTACACTTTTTGTAAAAAACAACTCGTGTTTTAGATTTTTTACAGACATATGAAGCAAAACCAGGATTTTTACTATAACTCCTTAAAAAATCTGAGCTAAACTATAAGAGCACTTTGTACAGAAGGTGCCCCAGTACCCAAAAATGCAGCTTTGTGCATCAAGTGGGTTTTTTTTTATTAAAAAACTGGTATGTTGCGAAATGGCTACACCATGCATTTAAGGGTTAATGGAAAATCACTGATGAAGCATGTCCTTAAAAAATGCGGAAACTAGATCTCTTAATGTGTTTATAACTTTTAGAGAAAAAGGTTTATTCTTCTTCTTAACCTCAAACCTACTCAATTATATATTATGTTGACATGGCGACTTTCCAAGTTTTCTTGTTTTCAATCAAACTTGTTTTTGTTTGATTGTTTATCGAAACTCAACAGGTACTTTCCTGACTCGGTCATTCGATCCAGCAAAGTAGTTGGTGAAAATAATTTTTTTTTTTTTTTTGTGATTGTATTGAGTCTTATGAACTAATTTCTTCGTTTCACAAATTTTTTGTGCACTTTTCACCTTTTACATATTTTTTAAAGCTTAGAGTAAAAACAGAATCAAAATTTTGTATGAAACGTATAGATTTGTTGGACTAAATTTCGCTAGACGAAAATTTTAATATTCTCTCATTTACTTTCATTATCTGTTTTTAGGGTTGCAAATATCTTAACCACACAAGTCTGTTTTAAACAACAGAGGCTATTTTTTTAATGGCAGGTACCGCGTTGGTTTTACAATTTTCGTCAGTATCGCTTAACTTAATTATAATTAATCGCCAATGGTCAGTATCTTGTATTGTGTTTATATGCTAAAGTCTGCAACTTTATTAAAAATAAAAATAATTTTATTTTGTTTAAAATTTTTTGTTTTTTCTTTGACTGCTTTTTCTTAATTTCGAACAAAAATATTAATGTTACTTAAAAAACCGATCTAATTTCAAACATTTTATTAAGATACAAACAATTGTTGCAAGACCAAATAATGATGATCGTATCATTAAAAAAGTGAATCGCTCATGAACGACACAACTCTAGCACACACACGCCATTAAATACCAGAAAATTTAAAATGTATCTTCTCTTCTTATAACTTAAAATGCATCTTTTCGCCTTAAATAATCTCCTGTTAAAAAAATTTCCTATATTTGAATAAGAACTGTTAAAATAATGTGTAACAAAAATAATCTGCTATTTTTAGCAATATGGATCATCTCTTTACTTCCGAAAAAAAAAATTATATGCAACTAAATAGTGCTAGAAGTAATGTCACCTTAAAAGCTTATAGAATATAATTTGTATAATAGTGTTGGTAAATGCAAATTACATGTATCTGTATGAGTGAGAACCAAAAACAAAACTAAAAGGAACAATATGACAAAATATTCAGCCAGGCATAAAAAACAACAAACACACACATGCATAACAAACTACACTTTACTTGTTTTACTGAATAAAAAACGCAAGATTAATTAACTTTAGCAGGTTACTATGGAAAAAACACTTTAAAATTAGGGATACTATTATTTGATTGGAAAACATATATGAACTGCCAAAGAAACGGATTGCTAATTGATCTATGAGTTAATTCCTCGTAGAACTAGTAGAAAAGAAGAAAAAAAATAAAAGGCTGTCCAAATACATAAAACTTTGCAAACTTTGGAAACTTTCATTGAATAACAATAAGCATAAAAATAAAAAATAAATTTAAAAAAATTAAAAAACTACAAAAAAATTCATTTGTTAAAAAATATATGTCACCAAATTTTACAAGTATATTATTTTCTTCCTTTCTACTCGAACGGTTTTTTGAGCAAAACTAGTGAATATTGTGAAACCAGTAAAAAAATATTACAGAAATGGATATAGCCAACATTCTAGGAACTTGCGGTTCAAAAAAAAAATTATGGTGTGTGTTCATGATAATGTATCGTGAGCAGAGTTTGAAAAAGATAATTCTTTTTTGAATAATAATTGATTATCACTTTAAATCAATGATTTGATATTGAATAAAGGGAGGATGTAATTGATACAAATTTCAATTTATTCAATTTTGATTCGATTGAATTGAGTGTTTAATTACTTGATTCGCGAACTTTAAATTAAGGCAACCCTTTATTGTTAAATTGAATCAATTTGCTTGATTCTATGAAACGAATCAACACAAATCAAATTGATTTTTTGAATAAGATATTGATTGAATAAAGTAGGAAATAATTCATTCTATAACATGAGTTTTGCGAAGTGATTCGTACAAAATTAAACCACATTTAAAAATCGAATTAAGGAATTATGTTTTTAAAGGTATGATCGTGAGGACATGTCTTTGATCTATCCTAAACAAATATAAAAGGAACAGTTTGGTGACATGACATGACATAACCCCATGTTAAAATGGTACAATTAACCAACTTTTTATATTAATCGATTTATCGTGCAAATAATTATTTAGTTTTTTCTTAAATAAAATTTAAAAATTAATCGATTAATTGACAAAAATTTTATTTTAAATATTTTTTAGGAACAAAAATAATTTCAGTACTCTAGAATTCATAAAAATAAAAAAATGCATTAATTGAGATTATCACCCCTGTTCTGAGTTCCTAAACTTTTTAATTAGAGTGAATTTGCAAAATCACACGGAATTAAAAATTTCGAAAATTTGCTATTTCTACCAAATTTGAATATTAACAGACTAATTTTAAAATAAATAACTATATAATAATTGTTGTTAAAAAATATATGTATATTCATTTCACTTTCATCAAGCTTTTTCTACACAAAATAAAATGAAAAAAATAATACGGATCATGGAACAGCAAAAAAAATTCGGAATGATCCAATTTAGAATTTTTTTATGTGGATTCAGAACTCAGAACAGCGCCGTACGTCAATATTTTTATGTTTTCGCTAACCTCTATCACCTATTCAAATTTTTTTTTTTAAAGCGGAGATATTCATACCTTCCTTTTAAATTTTGCATTTTATAAAGTTAAGCCCGGATTAGCCAAATGTAAACGTAGGTTTATAGAGATATTTTTGCTGGACTAGTTTTAATGACATTTTTCTTTCAACTAATGAGGTGTTCTTCATAGAGTAAAAATTCCATTAATTCAATGAAAAGTTTCAATGACCGAGTTCCAATGAAAATTCATTGGTTTTGTAGAAAAAATCATGCAGACAATTCTCAGACTGTAGCGCTATTTTATACATTCAATGAGTATTTTGCTCGTATTTATATTTTTGTCTCTTTCGTATGCATTGAACACATAAAAAAAGGTAAACGTAGAGAGAAATTCCCTCTACGTTTATGCCCCTCCCACCCGTTATTTCAGTATTTCGCAGGGAACTTAAAAAATCCTTCTTATATAAAAACCGGATCGTATATGAACATATGGGCAAGTATATGATCATATATGGCCACAGCTGATCATATATGCACACTTATGTTCTCCTATATGTTCAGATCCGAAATTTAAGGGAATATGGTTGTATATGATCATATATGTTCATGTATGCGCAAATATGATTAATATATACTCACTAGGGTTGGTCAAATTTTTTTCGACAAAGGCGCATTACAATTCTTGTTCTATGGATCATTCCAAGAAACTTTGCCGAAGAAACCATAACTTAACGAGTAAAAAGGTTAAAGTCGGGCATGCCGACTATACAATACTCTACACCAGTCTGGTTAAAAGCCAACTAATGTTTGGATCCGAAATTCGAATGGGTTAAAATGGGACTTGTGTCAAAATTTTCTATAAAATAATAAAAGAAGAGAAAATCGTAAATATAGCCCATATGGGCGATAGGTCCAAATATGGACCGATTCTATCTAGAATCTATCGGCTTTGTTCTCGGGACCATTTGAGTCAGCGAACCAAATTTCATTAAAATATCTTAATATTTGCGACCTGCAGCGTGTAACCAAGCCAATTTTGGGCGGACCCTTATATGGGCACTAGGTCTAAACATGGACCGATGTTAACCAAAATCTATAGACTTCGTCCTTGGGCCAACATAGGTCTGTGTACCAAATTTCATCAAAATATCTTAATATTTGCGACCTGCAGCGTATAAACAATATAATTTTGGGGGACCCTTATATGGGCACTAGGTCTAAACATGGACCGATATTAACCAAAATAGGTTTCGTCCTTGGGCCGACATAAGTCGGTGTACCAAATTTCATCAAAATATCTTAATATTTGCGACCTGTAGAGTGCACACAAGAATGCATGGACAGACAGACGGACGGACGGACAGACGGACATCGTTAAATCGAAATAAAACGTGATTCTAAGTTTATCGGTATAATATAAGGTGGCTCTAGGTCCAATATTTTTTGGTGTTACAAACATCAGCACAAACTTATTTTACCCTGACCACGTAGTGGTGTCGGGTATAAAATTAACTGGTCAGGGTATAATAATATTAATGATAAGAGTAAAAAAAAATAAAATGATCGATTTTAATTAGAAACTCAAAAAAGTAAAAACTTAAAAAATTTTGAAGAAAAATTTTTACTTTTTTGAGTTTCTAATTAAAATAAAAGTAAAAACTTAAAAAATTTTGAAGAAAAATTTTTACTTTTTTGAGTTTCTAATTAAAATCGATCATTTTTTTTTTTTTTTTTACGCTTATCATTAATAGAAGGCGAAATTCTAAAAGTTTTGTAATATATATTTTATTAAAGAATTCTTGGCTTTTATTTGCGCATTAGTGAAGTTTCCATTTTAATTGAGCTCAAAGTAAACCCGTAGGGGTTTTTTTGGTGGCTGTATCTTTAAAGGTACAGTGACCATGTAAGAGTTAATCTAAATGTAAAACCGCAACAAAAATAAATAAGCTACTGAAGGTGGAAAATAAACTCCATGAGATTCTTATTTTTTTTTTTTTTTTTGTAGAAAAATCATTGAATATAACTTTACATATAATTTGATTGTTAATATATTGTAGCAAGTTTCTGTGAAATTTGGAAATACATAACTTAAAAATATCTTAACTCATATCGAAAAAATGGCTCCAGCTCCTCCGCACCCAATTTTGCCCAAAAGTATTTCGTATGCGATTTTAGAGGGGAATATGGGCTTTCTGACAAAATAAAACCTGTGTTGATCCCTTTTGATCCACATGCTCCAATAAAGGCGAAAAGTTTTAACATACCCTAATTCAAAAATGATGAAAAAACTATTGAGTAATGTAGAATAAAACAATCTATACCTCCTAACAATTTATTTAACGGATAATTATACAAAATTTACCCGAAGTTAATAGCCGTTTTTTCTAATCACTTGGATTTAATAAATCCAAAAAGTATTTCTAAAAGTGCTCAACAGATGTGGTTAGAGTTTTCCTATTTTAAAAAAATTTTCTGTCCGACACTTCTTTCACCCTAATTTTTAATACCGAATTCGATGATGAAGGATTCTACTTTAACTTTTAATTTATAATTATATTTTACATAAAACAGCGATAAACAGTCTGCCTTTTCAGTTTTATCATTCCATTGCAATATTTAATATTCACTAATTGGATTTAATTAAATTACTTACTGTAGAGTGAAAAATTGCCATTTCTATTTGAGCTATTTCTCCATGTCCAAGATGAAAAATATGTATTTGGTGAGGTGTAGTTTTTTTTTCTAAACATATTTCATAAAAAAAATTTAAGAAAAACCTTTTATTTGTTAGTTTTTAAATTTTTTTGTTTCTCTTTTAATTTTCATTCGAATGTTTTTCTGACATTAAATTAATAGGCTGTTTCATATATTTGTGCTTTTATTGTGGATTTATTAAATCCAGCTTTTTTTTTGGATTTAATAAATCCATTTTTTGTATGAAAAATTCTAAATCCAGGGGATTAAAAAACACGCTAAATATCTCTGAAAACAAACAAATATATGAACATTTGAATTGTGAAAAAATCTAAAAAATTTATAAATTTACAAAAAAAAACTGAAAAACGGTATTTTGGATCACCCTGTTCAATGTAAAATAGTAAAAATTATTCTTTATTGGACATTTGAACAATTTAAATTACTCGAACAATTTTTGAGCAAAATTATTCAATTAATCGAACAATGATTAATCAATGGAATACCCTAAACACAACGATTATAATGACAAAATTAATTTTTATGTTTGTGTAGAGAGGAGTCATTTTCAATACCTAATATTTGCATTTTTATACAAATTATACACTCTCGTAACAATTCAATTGCATCTATCGATTCTTCTTCCAAGCGAACTGATTCGGTTGACATAACTCTATAATTCGGTTTTTTTCGGTTGCGACAATCGAATTCTAAGCGGATTATGACGTTGCGCAAACCGAAGCTGTTTGGTTGAAAAAAAAAATCCAAATTGTGTGACAATGATAATTGTCAAGTTTAATATACATTTTTACATTTTTTCAAAAATTCGGAATTTCTGAAATTATCAAAAAATAAATATCCACATATAATTTTCGCTCCATTATTCATACATATATATAACCATTTTTTTTTTTGTTTTTTGTTACACAAAAAATTGTGTTAAAATCTAGGGAAAAACGTTCAAATGGATTTTTTTTTTCTTTAGAAATGTATATAAATATGTGGCTGGCAATATACGCAATGTTTGGTAAAAATTTACATGAATACCACCTGATCTAGTTTCGTACTCTTTTTGTTCTATGGAATTGAAAAACAAAAACGATATTCAGAACAGAATAATAAAGAAAAATAAAAGGATGAGGTATATGAGTAAAAAAGTTAAAACTAAACAACATTTAAATTTTAGATTAACTTGCATTTTTTTGCCCCAGAATGTTGTTGCCAGTAGCAAGTATATATCATACACCATGTATTGCTGCAACATACTTCATATGGAAGTTATAAGTAAAAGATGTTAAGCATAAAATTGGGGTTAAATGGAAAATATGTGTGTTTTACAGAAAGTAACTATATATATTTAGAAGTACATACAATATGGAATATATGAATTAAATTACGAACTTTATAAAGCTATTTTTGCTGCACTCTTTATTTTCCTGAATTTTTTTTTAAATTTTCATCTTAAATATATCAAACTTATGCCATTTAAAGTACCTTAGTATGTACTTCAATCATGCAAATATTGTTGCAAATAAAATTTATTAACAAAAACACATGTTTTTTTTTATTCATCTGTAACACCTCTTTATTTTTTTATTTTTGTGCGCCCTACAGTTCAGTAATAAATATATATTAAAAATAGTTGTAGATAAATTCAAACAAATGCCTCTAATCTGTTACATGGGCAAAGATTTTTGTAGTATATATACAACTCCCGGGGACCAAACAAATTAGTTCGTTATAAGTTATCATGAATGGAGGAATATTTAGTTGATCTCTTATTTTTAAGTAAATGATTAATTTGACTCTAGATCATAAATTAATATCACTTTCTGTTTAAATTATTTTCAAATCAAAGAAAAATGGTACAATTTTTACAAGTAATTTTTACTTAGTTATAAGTTATCGCTAAACAAACTGCTACAAAATAAACGATTTATTTTTGTTATTTTCAAATTTAGCTCTGAAAAATAATATCTGCAATGCAGATTATGCATACATAATTCATAGGCCAACACATTTATTATCTTGCTTTTACCATTCCCGTTTTTTTTCGCGCCGAAAATCTTGGTCTTTCCACGATTTTACGAGGGCGGTCCCAGAGGTACCCGCTCTGACGTAAAGATATCGACCGCAGTTTGAAAAAAATTACTTTGGTGAAAAGTGGCAACTTTTCAAAACATATCCCAATCAGAAATCGCCAGTGGTACAAAAAATCAAGCACTGGCATACCACTGGGTAACCATGGTGTTAAAAATAAATGACTGGGAGAGCACTTATTTGGGACGCTTTTCTAGCGCTTGCAAAAAGCGTTTTTCCAGCATTTGTTTTACAAAAATTTCGGTGGTTTATAAAAAAACCACTGGCAAAGAATGGTCTAAGAGTCCTATGCCAAGGTTTGCAACAAGTGGTTATCCAGTGCTACCTAGCCAATGCTACCAGTAATACAAAACCCAATTCACTGGTAGCGCAATGATTTTATAAAAATGCTGATGCTTCGTTAAAAAAGGTTTGTAGTCAGGAGGTTCCGAGTTCAAATCCGGTTGCAAGTAAAAAATTTTTTTTGAATTTTTTTTAATTAAAAATTTTTTTTGTTCTATAAAATTAATCTTTTTGTTTGTGGAAAAGCTCCTTTAACACCAACTTTTTTTTGCTCTCCCAACGCTGGCATATTAGTTCCACAAAACTGTTTGCCAGTGCTATCACTCATTTATGTGTTTAGCTATCAAATATTATATGTCTCGTTAGCTCAGTGGGTAGAGCAATCGTCTGCCAATCTGACGGCTTGGGTTCAAATCACGGCAGGACCAAAAAAATACAAATGAACTTTTTTTTAATTTATTTTGGAAAATATAATTCCAGACCAAGTATTTATTGGTTTTGCCAACGTTCAAAAATTTTGTTTCTCCAGTGCTTTTCCGTCGCTTTTTGTCTAATGATGTTATCATTTTGGGAATGGGAAAGCACTTTTCGCCAGTACTTGTACCACCTGTTAAAGTGCTTTGCCATCACTTTCCCGTTTGTATTTTTCTGACTGGGATGTTTTAAGTTTGAATGCATTATGTTGTTTTTTTATTTTTTGTCATCAATAGTTAGTAGAATGTTCTCAGTAAATTTGTAAAGCCGAAAACAAAAGTGGTGTTTCAACAGAACAATGCACCACTTCACACATCCACTATTCCTATGGCCAAAATCAACCAATTAAAGTACGAATTACTTCATCAGGCACCTTATGGCCCGGTGGTAAAATAATTGCCAACAATGAAGAGGTGGAGTCTGCCATTGATGACTATTTTGAGGAGCTAGCCAATTCTTATTACAGCTATTGCAAATCGGTGGGAAAAGCGTACACTTATAGAAAAAAGTCCGTAAAAAATTTAGTTAAAACTACTAAAAATTAGTTAAAAATGATGCTGCAGAAAAAAACTAATAAATTAGCAGATTATATTTGCTATATATCAGTAATATAGGAACAATAAAAATAAAACTGTAAATATACAGAATTTTAGTTACATTTGAGCTAAATTTTTGTGATTTTAAAATAGCAAATTAACTTGCTGAAATCAGCAAAAAATATTGCTAAATAATTAATAGCCTAAAAAATCAAAAAAAAAATTAAAATTTTCGAAGATTTTTTCGATTTTTTTTAAATGCAAATAAAAATCGAGCCTTTTAAAAACAGCAGTTTACAATTTATTTGAAAATATTTCTGCTAATTTTAGCAGTATGTATAGACAGCTATTTGAATTCAACTAAATTTAGCTTAAACATAGCAAAAATTTTATATAACAGTTAATGCTATGTTTAGTCTATTAATATTTAACAAAATTTTCTGCAGATTTTACAGTACAATTTGTTATTTTCAATCCACTAAAAGTAAGCTTAAATAAATATAACTAAAATTCTGTAAATTTAACAGTTTTAATTTTGCTGTTCTTATTTTACTAGTATTTAGCAAAAAAATCTGCTAATTTTAGCAGTTTTTTCTGCAGCATCATTTTTAAATAATTTTTAGTAACTTTTTCTGCTATTTTTACAGATTTATTTCTATGAGTGTATATAACAATTTGGTTGTGACAACCTAATTTTTTACAACAAACGGTTGATGCAACCAAGTAAATTTGTTTGTAACAACTGAATTCGGTTGCTGTAACGGAATTAGGGGGTTATGGTAGCTGAATTCGACTGTGAAACTGAATTCAGCTGTGTTTTTCAGTGCAGCCACCAAAGTTATACATTTTATTCGTCATTACAATGGGAGGACACGACTTTTTCGATATTCGCAATATTGTGGGCTTCAAATTGTCGTCTTACGAGTTCTTTAAAGATAGATACAAAAAATTTTGAATTTTGTAAATTTCAGACATAATCCTATGCGTAAACATTAACGATTTTTAACCGCCTGCCTAAGTATTGTCCAATTGTCACCTCAACAACATATACAAATATCATCAAGAAAATCGTTAAAAAAAATTCGCACCTCCAATTTTGTGTGGTGCCCTCTCTAAATTTTTCTATCTCTAAATGAAGCGCAACTCAAGGCTGAAAAGCAAACTCAAATTAGTTTCTTAAACAGTATTATTTCAGTAAATTTTAATTTTTTCAAAACTTAAATAGAGTGTTATTCAATCAGTGTTGATCGATTTTAGCAATATTCTGACTTTTGTCCACTTTTCATACAATATGTACAATATTTATCATGTTAAAATGTATGGCGGGTTAAATACGATACATAAAATGATATAGTATATGCATTTTTATTTTAAAATTCAACATTCAATGAATGATATTTAATGTTGCTGTTTGTTGTCCGATCCCAACAAGTGTTGGTGTCAAATTGTATATGTTTTAACAATATATAAAAGAACTGACATGTATATTTTACTATTGCCTGAGTTGCTAGTGTTGTTATAGTTATTGTTTTTGGTATTGTGTTCGAACTATACCAATATCTGACTTCTCATATGTACTCATTTTTCAATTCTTGTTAAAACACAAATATAAAAAATAACAAAAATGTTTGACACCCTCAGGCAGGCTTGCCATTTACGTACTTTAGGTGCTAGATCTAGCACTTTTTTTGTGAGTTAGCACACCAAATTTATATAAAATGAGTAACAGGTGCTAGTTTAGCACTCCTTTAAAAATATTAGAAATGCACTTTTTTTAATAATTTAATTTCTATAGAGAAATGTGTTGAATCCGAGAAGCGTTCACGAGAAAAAAAAAGAGTTGATAAGCTAAAACTTCTCTGAATAGGCTTATGGCTTCAACAAAAATATTTAATAATATAGTCTTAAATTATGACAAAGCAATATTTACAGATTTCTAAAAAAAATATATAAGAGAAGGTAGTTTGCCATTTATGATTTAAGTTCAAAATAAAGAATTTTTATTTGAAGTCCAAAATATAATTGCTAATAACAATCTGAAGGGCATTAAAGGTATTTCAATAAGTCAATTAACACAGCCCTAGACAACCCTGCCGTAGATTAATAGCGGCAATTTTAAGTAAGAACTCTTTGAAACTAACCCAATGGGTTCCCTCCGATCTTAATAAAATGCGGATATGCGATGGCTAAAAAAACATTATTATCTTCATTAAATCCTAATTAAACTGGAATTTTGCATTTAACTTATTTAGAACTTCAAGAGCGAAACAAGACACATTTGTTATATTGCAATTCTAGGTGGAAAAATTAAAAATTTTCTTTTATTAAGGGCGAGTAACTTATTTCCAATATAACCAAGGTTAAATGTTAACCACAGATATTTCCATATAAATTAGACATTCATATCTACACTCACATTACATTTTCCATAACCGATTGAGGTTTATTTGAAAAGTTTGTTTTCAATTGAAGAATCAATTAAAATATATGGAAAGATATTGTTTATCTTTTTGTATAAGTCAATAAAAAACAAACTACAAAAAAATACGTATCTTCTGCAGGAGTTGATATTTTCAGTCAAATGTTCTATTTTTAGAAAAAATAATTTAAATAATTTCGTTGTTTTCTGTTTTAGAACAAAAAATTCAAATATTTTCGTTTATCCAAATATTTTTGGTATCCAACGAGAGCAACTTTTTTACAACTAATGTGCAAGGATGCCTCTATCTCAAGATATGTCACATAACGATCTTGCATTATCAGTTCACACACTGCATCGATGTTTTGTGGCACAACAACCGATTTTGGACGACCTTCACGGAATTCGTCGGCGACCGAACTACGACCACGATTAAATTCACTATAACAGCGATATACTGTGGTTTTTGATGCTGCTTTATCGCCATACAAAGAACTGAGTTCATCGACACATTCTAGTTGAGATAATCCACGTTGAAAGTTGTGAAAAATAATCCAACGAAAACCTTCTCTTGAAATTTCCATCTTTTGGCCAAATTGATTTTCTTAACTCACTGTAACCAAAACAAATAGCCATTTTAAGATACTAAAGTGTCTTTAGTACGATACTAACCTTAGTAAAAACTGTATTTATTGCCATAACTTTTGCAAATAGAAACTTTTTTGCTTGAAATTTTGCAATAACAGTTTTTAGAGGTGACTTATACTAAAAGTTGAACTTTGGGGAAATCTTGAAAAGCTATGCTGCAATAAAAATCCATCTAAAACGCAAACAGTGGTTTTAATATCAAGTTATATGCATCAAATTTTAAGCTTAAATATGAATACAGGTCCTGTGCCTACAATTCACCACAAAAAAATTGTTTTGATTGCATTTAAAAATTTTTGTATATAAAACACTAAATTTATAACCACCAAACTTGATCGACAAATAAAGTACGCTATTGTATTCAGCATGTCCGAAATATATAGAATTGATGATCAGAGCTCTATTAATTTTTAAGAGTCAACATTTTATCATGCAGTGTAATATATGCTAGAACGTAAACGTATTTTTGACAATTTTTAAAATATTTTTTCTACTTTGAAAAGTTAATTTTTTCAAATTTAATAATTTTTCACTTTACATCCTTCTCGCTTGAAAATCGTTCCTTATACAAAAAAAAAAGTGTGAAGGCAAGAAAGTAGTAATTATGTTTTCTATGGACTTGTTTAATACAAAATTATTATTAAATTATAAGACCGCTTTTTAGCGGCCTTGGGCATTAGAGGGTTAAGAAAAAATAACAACGTAACCCGCCGAAATCAGCAAAAAGTTTTGCTAAATAATTAGCAGTCTTAAAAACAAACAAAAATGTAAAATTTTCAAAGCTATTTTTGGATTATTTTTTAATGCAAATAAAAATTAAGCCATCTGAAATCAGCAGTTTACTACTTTTTTAAGTAAATATTTCCGTTAATTTTGGCAGTATAATCGATTTCTGCACTCTTGGCTTTAATTTTTATGATTTTTATTCTAATTGTTTGCATATTTTCTATTATTTTTTTTTTTCAACAATTTTCAAAGTAACTCAAATCGGCGTAACTGCCCCAAACTTGGGAGATATTTTCCAAAAGAGCTAGATATAATTTCAACAAAAAATTTGTTAATACAGCAAAGTCAGTTCTTTAATGACTGAAATAAATAATTTAGAATAAGTTCTTAAAGGTATGTGATTCTTTTTAAGCAATAAAGCTCCACTTTATTAATGTTATTAAATACTGTATATCTTTTCGCTCTTTAATATTTTCATCCCGATTCTACCTGTAGAAAAAAAAAACAAACAATATTACATCCCTTGGCAAGACAAGCACATTGTTGCCAACTTGGTGCTTTTCCCACCTTCGCTATGAGTAATAAAGAAGCTGTCTATCAAATAATTATTGAACAAAGCATACTACGGCTAGTCCCATGCAGTTTTAATATAAATTTATTTTTCTTGTACTCGTAAAACTAAACCTGCAAAAGAGCAGAAAAAGATGCTGAAATTTAGTTAACAATCAGCTTGCAGGAAAAACTGCTGAACTTAGCAGATTTGTTTTTGCAAAATACTAGTAAGATATGTACAGCAAAAATAAAACTGTATAATGTATAAAATTTAAGTAATTTCGATTTAAATTTAGTTAATTAAAATTACAAATTACACAAGCAATTCTGCAGAAAATTTAGCTATTTACTAAAAATAGCAAAAATCGAACTGTTAATATCTAAAATTTTTTTGTTATATTTATGTTATATTTGGCTGAGTGCAAATGCCAAGATATGTAGATTATACTGTCCCTTAAAATAGCGATTTGTCTATTTTCGTTCATTAAACCCCCAGTTTTATTGTTGGGAAAAAATTTTTGTTGATCCATCACCACTTTATTTCAAAGTACTGTCATTTTTAATCCCTAATTATTTTTCAAAAACTACTTTCAAATTGAAGATCTACATTAGAGTGTCCCTTAAAAATAGATTTGTCATTACACCCCCCAGTTTTATTGGAAATGATCCCAAATTGCAGAAATCGATTTTTTTTTTTTGGAAAACGTTAACCCGTGCCGAAAGTTTGACGAAAATTGTCCATTTTGCAAAAAAGTGTATTCTGAAAATTTCCAAGTGGGCTTTTATTGCCGAAAAGTGAGAACATTAACCCTATATAAATCAAGTTACTTAAAATAACAATTTTTATGAAGTGAAAAAAAAATTTTTTTTATTCATTCAAAGTGATATTTTTCCGAAAATTGTGAAAGGTGTTATTCTGTAAATTTCCTAGTAGGGCGTTTTTGGCCAAAACTACAAAAATTAACCCCATATGGATCACGTTACATAAAATAATTATTTTTATCCAGTTGAGATTTTTTTTATAAATTTAATGGCTTTACAATTCCGTAGTCATATTTAATATTAAGTTTCATGGGTCTTTTCTGACCCCAGGCAACTAAAGGTTAAAGATTTTTTAAACAAATGTAAAGATATTTATAGTCTAACCAAATTTAAGTGATGTTTTTCCGAAAACTGTGTAAAATTTGATGAAAACTTTCAAATTTTGTTTAATTTTTGACAAAATGAGCAATTTTTGTAAAATGTCCTGGAAAGCAGTCGCTCCAAACACAAACTCGAATTATCATTTTTCCAATTTATTTTTTTAGAATTTTTAATAGTAATACACTTTTTTCCACAATGGACCATTTTCGTCCAACTTTCGGCACGGGTTAACGTTTTCGGAAAAAAAATCGATTTCTTCCATTTGGGACCATTTCCAATAAAACTGGGGGGTGTAATGACAAATCTGTTTTTAAGGGACACTCTAATGTAGATCTTCAATTTGAAAGTAGTTTTTGAAAAATAATTAGGGATTAAAAAATGACAGTGCTTTGAAATAAAGTGGTGAAGGATCAACAAAAAATTTTTCCCAACAAAATTTTAAGAATTTTAAAGTTTTATTCAATAATTTCAAATTAAATAATTTCGTTATATAAAAATATATATATATATACATTTTTTTTTTTTTTTAAATCAAATTAAATTAGTATTTGTAAATTTATTGATAAAAATAATTTTCAAAAGACGAAGATTTTTCTGTGAAAAATGACATCAAATTGAAAGTTTTTCTATTGGAAAAATACAAAAAACTAAAATTTGCTATACTCTTTGTAGAATTTTATATGTTTTCTGAGAAAAAAGCATCAGGGACTGAAAATTTTCTTGTGTGAAAGTATTCTACTCAAACTTAAACACGGCTCTATATTATGATTTTTTACTTTTTGTACTGATGTCAAGCAAGAATTAAATGGTTATGCTATGTGGTAGTGTTATTTATAAAAAGTAGTTTTTTATGAAATGTGTCGTTTCTTATTAATAATTCAATATATCAATAACAATTCATAATATATGCAAAATAAATCTAGCTACATTTTCTTGTACTTTTATTTTTAATCTAGCACTTCCTAGCATTTTTTTAGACTAGCTCTTTGTCTTATGGCAACTCTGCCCTCAGGTCTTGTTTTTGTGTATGATACAAAATATTTTTATCAAAAAAAAATACAAATTTTATAGTTCATGTTTGCGTTTATTCAAGTGTCAATATATTTACACTTTTACATACTCTATATATATTTTATGTGAATTTTCCTGCATGTTGTATTCTACGAATACTGTACCTGAGTTTTGCAAACTTTTCAATCAGTTTAAATTTCTATACAATATAAACAATTAAATTGTGGATATTTAGTTGAGGTTTATGTTTTCATGTTAGTTTAGCTTTGTTTGCTAAAAACCTGTATTTTTTTGTTTGTTTTCAAAACGACCGACATTTTAACACATCAATTTGTTTATGTTTCTATTTTTTTTTTTTTTTTGTTAGTTTGTATTTTTATAGAAAAAATAATATAACTAAATGAATTTCAATGATACTACATATGGCAATTGATTAAATTTTAAATTTACACTAAATTGTGGATTTAGGTGTTTTTAGTCAAATAACTAATTACAGTTTAATGAGACATTTGCGGGTTTTAATTTAAATACATACACTTAAAATATTTTGTTCGTAAGAATCGCTGCAAATGTAATATAAAACAAATGAAATTTCACTTGAAAACGGAACTACTAACATTTCATTAAATTAAACTTACATTTTCTTTTGTTTTTTGACTGTTAATAAAATGAACCACAAATTAGTCAAAATAGCTAACAAAATTTAATTATATACATTTTATTTGGCTTATTTTTTTAAAAAACAAAACGACTGCACAAAATGAATGTTACGAGTTTTCAGTATTTTATGTTGTTTGTTTTTTTAATGAATTACGAATGTAGTTAAAATTTATACTTCTTCGACAAATGAATGTTATTTTTATAATGCTATTTGTATAACTAACAAATTATGATTGCAAAAGTTCCCTGAGTGTATGTAAATGTTCTAGTAATTTGAAAAATTTAATAATCTGTAAACAATATTTAAAATTAATTATTGTAAAATTAGTAGAAATTTATTTAAAAAATCTCAATATTGTGAAAATAAAATGCCCATACTTTTAACTCTTAAAAGCAAAGCGAATTTTGTCCTCAATTTGTAAATCGCTTGATCGATTTTTGAGTTACATATCTTAACCCTCTAATGCCTAAGGCCGTCAAAAAGCGGTTTTTAGATTTTAATTATTTTTTTGGATTACCAACAATTTTTTTATAAGAAAAATTGTATACTATTGATAGAAAACATAATTTACTATGTTCTGCCCTGTAAACTCTTTTTTGTACAATGAACGATTTTCCAGCGAGAAGGATGTAAAGTCAAAATTTTGTAAACTTGAAAAAATTAACTTTTTAAAATAGAAAAAAAAAGTTGAAAAATCGTTAAAAATACATTTACTGTACTTGTAAAATTAGTTATTATTTTTGCTATAGGACTCATAGGATACTGTCAGGATACGTCTTACGAATATCTATCTAACTTAAAGGATAGTTGACAGGTTATTTTTAAATTAAGCAGAGATTATTTACTCTGAGTTAGTAGTAAGCAAATCTCATTTCGTCAAAATCTTGTGATGTTTAGTGAAACGAAAATCACCATAACTGCTGAAATAACAACACTATATCAAAAAATTTTAGTATGTGATTTTACTTTACCGATAGTGTTATTTATATAGAAAGCCGAATTTACTTGACTATGGGATTTCTTGATTCGTCTTCAAATTTTATTGTGCTATATCGCCTAAATAAAGCGATAAATTAAAACCTATTTAATTAAAAAATTAATAAAAATGCATACTAATTACAATATTAATTGTATTTGGTCTATATGAGGCGATGGAAAAAACAACACTTTACTAGAAAAATAAAAATGTCCTGCTGGCAGTCCGTCTCCGATATACACAAATTACCTGCACTTGAACGTAAAAACCATACGTCAGTGTGGCAACATTTGCGAAAAAGGTGACAAGGAGGAGATAAGAAGATAAACAAAAATCTAAAGTAGAATGTATGTCTGTTTGATCACTTCTGAGAGTAAAAACAATAACAGAAAACTGAATAGGAAAGAAAATTATGAATTAGCCATACTATGAGTAAGGCCTGTGAGATGGCTAAGCTGTCGAACTCTAGTATAGTTACGTTTTTAATGTAGGAGTGCATGGGTTCGATTCCTACAGCCGACAGGTTGTTAAAAAATTTATCATATAGAGACAATATGACAATAAAATATAAACAAAAATACAATTTATTGGAAAATCACTGATGAAGCCTGTACATAAAAAAAAGGCACAAATTAGATCTAGTCTGATTTGCAAATTAATAATGTGTTTATAACTTTGACAAAATGTTTATTCTTCTTCTCAACCTCAAACCTACTTAATTAAAATTATTTTAATTTTTGCATTAAAAAATACAAAAATTGTTTTTCGGTTACGACAACTATCTTTAGAGACCGGTCGTTGATCGGTCTTTTTGTTTGAAAGAGACACGTCACTTTTACATGGCGATGTCATTGGAAATGACCAATTGCCACAGTTAAGACACCTTGTGACAGTAAGGTGGTGTGTCTAAAAATAGCTTTTCAAATAAACTAATAAAAAATAAAGAACTAAAAATAATCTACTTGGCGTCGAAGTAGGGCTCAATAACACAACCTCCTGCTTGTAAGGCAAGCGCTATACCGTCTGATCTAATGTTGCTTATGCGGGATGGCTGATGGTAAAGTTATATATTTTTCGTTTCTGTTCAAATAAAAAAGAAAAAATAAACACTACAAGCAAATAAAAAAAATATAGTAGAAGTGCCTTCAGTATGCCCCCGAATGACCGGTCACGGGATAGGTCCTTTAATGGCAGTTGACTCGTTTTTGGCGTTGGCCATAATTAAATTAAAAAATCAATTAAAAACTAGAAAATTACCTCAAAAACTCTGATAATATAAATAAAAATTTTAAAAATTGCCCTTAAGTTAAAAAGAAAATTAAATGAAATACCTACCAACTGTTAAAATTAAAACAGCGTTAACGTTAAAACGTTGAAAATACAAAACATAAAATTTTTTAGCAAAAAATTATAAAAATTTAAAATTAGAGCTAAAATAAGCAAATCGTAAAAAAATAAAGTTCAAAATAAATAAAAGAGTAAAATAAATAAAAAAATATTTTTAAAAATATGCCGCGAATTTTGTTTTTTATTTCGGTGTCGGTCAAGTTTTTTAAAAGCAACAGTGAAAGTAACGGATCAGAAAATACTTAGAAAATTAATTCATTCTCTTTGGTTCATATTTGTTCTAATTTAGTAATATGCCTTCGGTTGACCGGTCACGGGCAATTGACTCCTCATTCCCCGTAGGGTACATATAAATATTTTATTTTAATTTAAAAAAACATAAATTTTTGTCTTTTTCGGGATTCGAACTCGGAAATCCGGCGTACTAGGCCAACTCTCTACCGACTACACCACAAACACTTATTAATTTTGAAGTCTAATTTTGAATTTATATGTTTTGCTTGGAAAACAAATATAGTAAAAAATTCGTTTACCAATACCAATCAATAGTTGTGTGTGTTATCAATACAATCCACAATTCGGTTGGTTCTACAGAAACTCGAATTTAAGGTCATATTTGATTAGGATACCCGTATTTGTATTTACCACTTTCGAATATTGAAATTTTTTTAATAAAGGTTATAGATAACAAAAATTTTCTTGTATATTCACTAAATAAATGGCTGCTTCTACTGCATAGAATTACTAAACTGATACTAATTTTAAAATTGATTGGAGATACCAATAATTTGTTAAAAGGATTGTTTTTTAGTTCATTTTACCTATTTTTAATACCTAGCAAAATATTTTTGATGTATTATTCAATTATAGGTAACTCTAAATAAAATAACGTCCTGGCAAATTCATCTCTTTTTCCTGGGTGTATATTTAGTTAGAATATTGTTCTACCTCAAGTGCAAATTCTACTATGATATTGTCACATTAGAATGTACATTAGACCGTACCTCAAAAAAAAGTTCGCCGTACATCCTCCAATATGAAGTATTTTGGAAGGCGATTTCAAAAAAAAAAAATTTTTTTTCCGCCGAACGTAGGTGTCGCCTTTTTTAATTTTTCGTTATAGCTTTGGCATTTAAAGTCGGTTTTTAAGGGTGATACAGAGACTTTTTTGCCTTTTTTGCCTCGAGGAGGACAGTGTTTTGTTATAAAGAAAAAATCCAATAAAAAAAATTTTTAAAGGCGACCCCTACGTTCGGCAACCAATGTATAAAAAAAATTTATACTGGGTTTAGCGAAAAACTTCCTGAGCAAAAGTTTTTTTTGCGAGCTTTAATTTTCTGACATTAGGGTCGTACATTAGGGTAGTAGCAACTGCGATCTGGTGGGTAACTACTAGAACGGGATACTTGAGGTCAATGGCCTTTAGAACAAAATACTGGTCTCCTCGGGAGAAAATCATCGATGTATCATACTTTAAGATCCGACTGTAAATGCCAAAAATATAACGAAAAATGTAAAATAGCGAATTGAAACCTCCTAGCAAAAATACTTCATATTGGAGGGTGTACGGCGCACTTTTTTTCTTGCCTGTAAGGTGGTACGCTCTATTGTACATATTTCTTGTTTCAAAAAGCTTGCATATTTTCATGATAGACAATATAATTGTTTCGTGGGCATTACCCCAACTTATCAGTGGTCCGCAATAAGAAAATTGGAACACACAAACCGAGACATTATATAACGTACAAAAATTCAATGGGACAAGAATTTTGTATATAAATTGTCTGATATGGTAAAATTCAGTAAGTCCAAATCCATTTTTTTAAATTAAAATTTTAATATATGTTTTCAAAGCCAAATATACAGTTGAAATATTATCGCAATCCGAGGTGAGGGCATTAGAGAGTTATTGTTTTTCATTTAGTTTCTTTTTTTAAGTTAAATATTTTTCATCCTATTCCGAGGAATCTAAGAATATAAGTCCCCACTAAAAGTTTATAGAATTGCTTAGTAATTAAAGCTCATTACAAATTCTCAAAAGTTGTTAATTCTGTTCATTGGTTTAAACAATTATGATTGTTTATTATAATAGCCTTGTTGTTGTACTATTGCTACTAAACTTTTTTCACCGATGCCACAAGTTATGTGCATTGAAAATAATGAACAATTGAACAAGTTCTCACAAAAAGAAGTAAAACTTAAGAGGATAATGTGATTTTTTACTTAATATTTATAAAATTTTTATTTTAAACAAATTTACTATATACACTTTATTTTAACAATGATCTTACGAGATGAATATGACCAACATTTTAAATAAATCTCCGAAAACTCTACATTAGGAAAAATCTTAAAAGAAAAACTCGGAAGATTTTGGATTTTAGGGAACATTCATATTATCCCTTCGTCATCTGACGAATATACTATTATACATATCTATATTCATGGCAATAAACTTGTTAAAATTAGCAGAAAAAGCTACTAAAAATTTGTTAAAAATTACCTTGAAGAAAAACCTGTTCAAATTAGCAGATTTTTTCGCCAAATGATAGTAAAATAAGAACAGCAAAAATAAAATTGTATAAAAATTGTTAAGTTTATAGAATTTTAGTTATATTTGAGTTAAATTTTAATTAACTGAAAATGGCAAATTATACTGTAAAATCTGCTGAAAATTTTGCTAAGTACTAGTAGACTAGAAATAGCATACACTAACTGTTAAATTAAAGTTAAATTAAGTTAAAGGCAGAAATATTTGCCAAAAAATAGTAAACTGCTTACTTCAGAAGGCTAGATTTTTATATGCATTAAAAAAACGAAAATTTTACAATTTTTTTAATTTTAATCTACTAATTATTAAGCAACATCTTTTGCTGATTTCAGTGGGTTAATTTGTTATTTTCTATTAACTACAATTTGACTCAGTTATAACTAAGATTCTTTATATTTAGCAGTTTCATTTTGCTGTTCCTATTTTACTAAAATTTAGCAAAAATAATCTGCTAATTTCAGCAGTTTTTTCTGCGAGGTATATTTTAGCTAATTTTAGTAAATCCAGTAATTAATCCAAAAATTATTTAAACCAAATACTTTTCGAATCAAAGAATTGCAACAAAATGGCATCGATTTGTTGTTGCATATTTTTGCATATTTTGTTATAAATGCATATTTTAGCATATTTTGCTCTTTTTGCACATTTTATAATTTGTGTTGCATATTATTCATTAAATTGCATATTTTCTTTTTTTTTATAACAAAAAATAAAGAAAATAAAGAATTTGTAAACATTAACGCAGCACTTAACTAGAAGGAAAACATCAAGTTATCATCTACTTACGACATTTATATTGGATTTAATTTTTAATCAAACGAATAATCGAATAATAAATATGATTTTTCAAAATAATATTAGAGTAAATTTTTTTGGTTTAAATCATTAACTTTTGGATATTAAGTGCATATTTTTGGGTTTTTAGTGCATATTTCCATTTAAGTGTATATTTTGTATATTTTACTGCATATTTTAAGCTCATATTTTCGATTTTTAAGTACATGAAAGTCGCTGCCGTGATTATAAATGTAGATTTTAGTTAGAAGAGCAAATTGAAGATATAATATGAAAAAATATGCCTTCATCCCACTAAAAAATGTCGGTAGAATCTACTAGAAATTACAATTTAAACAAATGTATATGCAGATAAAAAGGCGAAACTAAATATCTAGTTATTTTTAACTGGAAATTCAAATTAACTGACAAATTTTTACTACAAAGATTTTCTAAATAAATCATAAAGTTGGCAAAATTATTGTTTTTTTACAGTTAATTTTCTTAGGCCTGGTATCTTATGTGATATTAAACAATGATTAAGAAGAAAATCATTGTTTAGCACTTAATTACAGTAACTCATCAAATTTTAATCTCTGATTTTACTCTAAACATTGCTCAAATTTAATTACAGAAATTTCTGTGATTAAGATCTTAAAAATAGATTTTCCACCCTACAAATCATGTTAGTATTAACATTTTTTTCTAATGTTGGTAACTTTTTAAAAAGTTTTACGTAGATCAATTAATTTGTAAATAAACACCGTACAACATCTTTATGTGCCATCTAAATAATGAACAGCTTTAATAACTTGCACATATATATTCTCTAAAAATACCAATTAGAATTAAGAAAATATTTGGGGAACATTTTAATAATATGACATAATATTGGATTCTGTACTAATAGTTTGTTAGAATCGGTCATAATTTTGATCTTTATTTAGCACAAATAAACCATGATCGTGGAAGGAAAATTTTAGCAAAAATGTGTTTAATGTGTTTTACAATAATTTTTTTAATTCTGCCGTTTTAAATTACAACTAATTTAAATTTTCGAATTTTCTGGAAAAATATGAGATATATAAAGATATAAGATATCCTTCACGTGCTCCTGCAAGATTTAAATTGTAGTTAATAAGTATAGTTTTTTATTAAATTTTTTCTTATTTTGCTTATTTATTGAACCAATTTTTACTATTTAATAAAATTTAACCATAAAACTTAATCTACCACATTATATTAAAAATTGTTGAAATGTCGGACAGTCAGTTAACAGAGGTTAAGATTTATGCATACTGCTAAGATTCTATGGTAGTTGTTTAGACCAGTTATAGGCATACTTAAATATTTCCTGCAGTACATTTTTTAAGTAAGTACGCCATATATTTTTTCCTCCGAGGAATATTTTTGGATTCATATCTTTTATTTTCCACAAAATTCAAAAATTATAATTTGTTCAATTAACACAAAATTTCACAGACTTTACTCTTCAGAAGGTTTTTGATTTGTACACAAAATTGTTGGAAGATATCTTAAAAATAGTATTGAATGTATCCAAAACATCAAAACTCATCTTGTCCTTCATAAATATTTCTTAATAACACCTTCCTGGACTAAAAACAAAATTATAATTATACACACTTACCCAATGAAAAAATTAAGATGTGCATGTAGCATGCAAAAAGATACTTCCTATTTGAGGCATTTAGCGATTGATGATTTTTAAGACAACAATTTGGTCATCTATTTTATAATTTTATGACCCCATATCATGCGAAAAATTCAATTAAAAACTCTTATTTCGCGAGTTTCCAAATTTTTTTTATTTTCTTTTATTTTTTATTCGTATTGTCAAATGAAAATATCTAAAATTAACAAATCATTGATTAAATTTTTATAAGTTACCGATATTATTTTAAGTAAGTTTAAGGGCTAATCAATGATTTGTAAATCAATGATTAAAGTAAACTAAGCATTGGAGATAAGATACCAGCCCTTAATATTAAAAAATATATTTTAATTAAAAAAAAAGATTTTTTTCTAATTAACTTACGTTACGTTTTTATGCATTGGAGATACAATACGATTTTCTGATTTTGTTTTGCAAACTAATGTGCTAATTCATAAACAAATTTTATTTGGTATTTGAAGCTTGCTATAGTTAAAGTACATATTTCGCTTAATAAGGAGTTATTAGAAATCTTGATTCATAATCGTATTTTAACTATAAATTAATTTTTCGATTTGATACTGGCAACACTATTGTTTATTTTCTCTCTTCTCCCAAATAAGTCGTAAGTGTTTTACAAATTTAGTAAACGATTGACTCGGTAATCGGAAGTGAAAACTTTATTTCCTTAAATTAGAGAACTAATGATGTGCTAAGATAAATTTAAAAGCCATTAAAAATATTTTTTTTTATTTACAAAGCAAATCAATGGAAATGTGTGTAAAAAAGTAATTTTTTAGAACATATTATTCAAAGCATACAAAAGTAATCGAATTTCGAATAATGTTTTGACAGTCTACACATCACTATTGTTTTGTTTTTCTTTTTAATTTTATTTTTACATTTTTTTGAAAATTTTTTCGAAAAAGGTCATTGGCTACGCAATTGTTGTAGTTTTTTTCAGTTTGATGGATGCAAGTTGTTGGAAGCCACACATTCTAGGGATGGGATGGCTTTAATAAATCATTTCATGCCTGAAAATGAAATAATTAGCAATTAAATGGTGGCTTCCTCACTCCAAACTTTATAAAAGGTTTAAAGTTAGTGAGTACCAACTATAGACCTTTATTATTTTCTTCATTATTAAGTAAATATGAATACTGTTTTTCACAAATTAGCTTAAAATCCTGCAATAAGACTGTTGTAAAAGTTTATGAATTAGACCATAAGAATATATCAAATAGAAAATAGACAAGAATTTTGAAAAATCAGCGAAAAAATTTATTTTTAAATAACTAACAAAAATAACTGTTTAATGTAAAAATGCTGTTTGGTTAATAGTAATTTGTTATGATATTAAAAATAACCGATTTAAACAACTGTTACGAAATTACTGTACTTTTCCTTAGTTGTTTTCTTAAATAACTATCAAAAAAATAATAACTGTTTTGTATTTTTTAATAAAAAAAAACTTTAATTACAGTTAAAAACAACAACTGTCCAATGCCAATTACCAAGAGAATATGGGTTAATTGTATTTGCAGTCGTTTGTACACTTTTACTATAATTTTCATGTCTGTTGCTTCAACAGCACTTGCAGTTGTTTTTACTACATTTATCAGATGATTCTGAATATTTAAATATACCCAGGTAGAAATTGCCGACGTTACAACAAAAGTTGTACTGGAAGAGCACTGTTTTTTACGAAATGCCGGTACTACTTAAAACGTGCTTTGCCAGTACTGTTTTCTGAAAATTAACGAGCTTTTTTTAATCTATTAAAATTAACAATTTTACGTATTTTTACATCTATTACACAATTATTTATGTAAGAGAGACATCACCATTATTTTCTTGTGAAGTTTCGAAAGAATACATTAAAAATTTGTGATGTACACTAAGAGGACAGTAAAGTTCTAGCAAACTACTAAATTTGTTATTAAATGTACTGGGATAATACCAAAAAAATAAAATTCCAAAGCTGCGCCAACGTTGGGAAATAACTACGGCCAAGCGTTTATTGGTGTTATCATTTCGACAACATGCCAGTACAGTGAAAGTTGGAAATCCGACGCATTGCCAGTACATGTACTACCGTCTCCAATACCGGGCCGACAATGTGCCGTTTGTATTTTTCTACCTGGGTACTTATATATTGCAGTTGATTTAAACGCAAATGTAGTACAAACCTTTTTTTTAAATTTATTTTTATCGGGAAATACATTAAATGCATTAAAGCAGCGGTTCCCACTAAGTTTTGCTTCACGGACCCCTTCAGACATTTCTACACTCAAAAAAATAAGTTAGTAGAAAAATTAGTAAAACGTCTTGTATATCAAGTGTACTAGTTTTCAGCAATTTTTTTGCTAGAATTCCGTTTTCAGCAAAAATTTTAGTTATATTTTTTTAGCACTAAACTAATTTTGAACTAATGTCTTACTAATTTATTTTGCTACAAAAATTGTGCTGATAACAGCATTCTTAGTGTGGACGACAACCAGTTAGACTAGATGTAGATGTCGCAGCTTGTCTGGAAACGGAAATGACAAAAAAAGGAAAACAACTCTACACATATTCTATATTTAAATTTTCAGCAAATAAATTAACTAAAGTAAAATTTCGCTACAAGTTTTTTGAGTTTTTTTCAGTCTACTAATATTCAGCAAAAAGTTTAGTGATTTTAGCAAGGATTTTTTTCATTTGCAGTCGACTAAGTGTTAGGAAAACTTTTGCTGAAGATTACTATTTTTTTGGTAAAAATCAGCTCGCTGATTTTCAGCAAACCTTTTGCTGAAATTACCAACTTTTTTGCAAGCACGCTCCTGACTAAAAATTTGCTGACACAGCAACATTTTTTGCTGACTTTACTGACTTTTTTTTTTTAGTGTACTAGCTCACGGACCCCCAAATTTTTTTTTTTTTTGCCAAATATTAAAAAAATGTAAAAGTTTCGAAAAAATATATTTAATATGTTAAATAAAAAACGTTACAAACCGAAAATTTTAAACTCCCACCAAACAAAGATGATCATTAATGACTCAGAAATATGCTCCAAAAACATAAACATTTTTCCACTTTTTCCTATGAAAGTGGTCCACACAAAAGAGCCCCTTTGTACTCAGAAATGACTCAGAAAAAATAACGTATAAAATCGAAATGTTCTTAATAAATTTAAATAATTTTGGAATCTTCTTTGAGTCCGCAAAATGAAACATAATTTTTAGACAGCTTTTTAGATTGTAGAGACAACTTTTTGGATTGATTGCTGAGGGCTCATATTTTCTACCAAAAAAAGAGTATTTTCAAAAAAACAATAATCATTTGGGAGCCGTTGCATTAAAGGAATTAAATGCGCTGGAATCCCAAAACTTATTTGAGAAATTGTGAAAAATTATCTGTTGAAGGCATGTCCCTATCCGATTTCATTCTTGCCTAAGAAAATCTTCAGGGAACGACGCACAGTGCTTTATCCCATAGACAAAAATCAAAAAAAAAATTGTATCTCCGATTTCGACGAAAATATCTTTTTTGTATATAGGTACACTAAAATTACTTAATCTTGTAAATATTATCCTTTCTGGTATAACTCTACACTAGAGTTCGCTAAAGTCGCTAAATTTTTAACATACAAAAATATGAATTTTTTGGATCTTACAAAAAAAAAAAATTGGTTAAAATACATTTTTGGATTTATCTTTAAAATTTTTCCTTTTTTAAATATTTGTATATATTCGAATCAATAAAAGATAATAAAATTTTAAAAAAATCTGCAATTAACATATCAAATTATTTTTTTACAATATTTTAGCTGGGAGCCTAAAAATATCAAAAGTTAAATAGAACTTTAAAAAAATTCTGTTAATTGATTTTAAAATCTTAAATTTTTTTGTCACGCTCCTATAATTTTGTATAAGCAAGAATAAAGAAAAGAACCAATTTCTTAATATAACTACAAAAAAAAAAAATTTTTTCAAGTGTCAAAAAATGTATTTTTTAATTTCATCTAAAAGTTTGGGAACTTTCTTAGATTTTAATGAAATCGTATACTTTTTTTTTCAAAAAATTAAGGTAATATTATTTTAAAAAAAGTATAACGTTTGGCAAAAATACATTTCCTATTTCATTAAAAAATCTTTAAATATACCTAATTTTTGGTTAAAATCCTAAAAATTACCAAAGTTTGATAATATATTAAAAAAAAAATTATGTTAATTGATTTTCATATTATTATTTTTTTTTTGTTAGGAATAGACCTTTAGTTATTATATTTAAAAAAAATATCTACCAATTCTTTTATAAAAATAAAAAGAAATGCTTTTTTTAAAGACTCCTTTTTATATCTCATTCACGTAATAAAAGCTACATATATTTAATTTTTTATTTAAATTACCAGCTGATAAAAAAAACAGAGAACTATCTTTGAAATTTGGGAGCAAACTCACTAAAGTATCACCGCAAAAAACACTATGAGGAACATTTTTGTGGAACATTCTAACCCTCTACCTCTTCAATGAAAGGGAATTTTTTGGCCCTTTTTAAAAAGGGACAAAAAAGACCCGTAAGTTGAAGAGTTAGAGGGTTAAAATGTTCCAAAAAAATGTTTCTCGTAGTGTTTTAAATAAGTAAGCTGAACACATCCTATACCTAAAATAGAAGATTCCAATGGTTTCTCCTTAAAATCCAAGTTTGTGGGACATTTGAGCGCCAATTCTGAATAAATACGAAATTACCCTGTTTAAGGGTTTAAGTTTTAAGTTTTTACTTATTACTGGCACTGAAGATAAATTTTCAATGCTGATGTCTTAAAAGACTTATTATAGTAGAATTTCATGACAAATATTTTTGCGGAACATTTTAACCCTCTAACTCTTCAACTTACGGGTCGTTTTTGTCCTTTTTGAAAAAAAGCCAAAAAAGTCCCTTTAATTGAAGAGCTAGAAGGTTAAAATGTTCCACAAAAATATTCCTCGTAGTGTTCTACATAAGTTCGCTAAACATATCCTATACCTAAAATGGAGGATTCACATGGTTTCCTATCTGAATCCTATTTATTTTTTTTTGTTAAAAAAATCATGTAAAACGCTTTTTTATGAGAGGCATTATTTTTTTTATTAATGAATCGATTTTACCCAAATTTTGCACAAATATTTATGGCTTGACCTTATATCAATTCACGTGCTAAATTTCATGGCAATCGGATAATTTTTGCAGGTTTTACAAAGATTTTAAGATAAAGGATATATGGCAGGCCCAAGAGTCCTTGCTTCGATTTTGATAAAAATTGACACAAACGTTTCCACTTTTATATGCATCTCAATAGATGTGACCTTCTCCGAGAAAAGGGACCTAGTGTGTCAAAAAACGAGTTTGGATAAAATTGAGAAAAACATTAAAATTTTATTTTTAATTTAACTTTAAATGCGTTCTTCTCAAAACTTCATTTTCACACACTAGGTCCCTTTTCTCGGGGAAGGTCACATATACGTTTTGTAATTTTACGTCTATTTATGTAGCTAATATTATATTTTTAAATTTCAGGACCTATGGGAGGTGGGCGCGTCCTTCGCCCGATATTTCTAAAAATTTTATTTTTTCTTAACAAAGGGGTTATGTGTAAGTGTACCAAATTTCAAAACTCTGTCTCAACTCCTTATATTTTTGTCCAATCGTTATATGGGATCAAAGCACTGTGCGACGTTTTTAGAATTTCTAGAAGTAATTGTTAAGTTAAATTACAAACCCAAAGAGAATTTCTCGTTCTGGTCTAGAAGCGTTATTTGCCATTTAAAATATCAAAGAAAAAACAACAACAAAAAATTTACCACAATTTGCTTTGTCATCTTCCAATATACTATTCTGTTGTTTTGAGAGATCTAGCAATGTAGTGACATCCATTCATGTATAAACAACAATATAAAATAATATGTGTTCTAAAGTCAATAACATTTAAATTTGCACAAGTTGGTAGTAGTTTTTTTCATTTTTTTTACACCTTTTTAACTGCAAATACAGTTATTTTAACTAAAATTTTCAGTTGATTCTATCTAAGAAATTTCTTGGGTGTAGATTTTGAAAAAAGTTTGAATACTTACCGACTGTCGTTCACCTATTTAACCTTTAAGATCTTAGTTTAAAATGTTACACAATGGGAAAGTTAAATTTTAATAAAATTGGGATATGTGCACTCTCAAAACAATTCCGTTGTGACAACCGAATTTTTTCCAACCGAATTGGGTCGGTTGCTGCAACCGATAATTCGGTTGCCGCAACCGAATTGAAATTGAATTCGGTTGCCCCAACTGAATTCGGTTGCTGCAACCGAATTACGAGGTTGCAGCAACCGAATCAATTCGGTTGGCAAAAAATTCCGTTGTCACAACGGAATTGTTCTGAGAGTGTGATAAATGAGAATAATTTAATGAAGCCGTATTTATTTTAGCGTCCTAATCTTATTCCTACAGAGTAAAGGGGAAGGCAAAAAACTAAAATTTTTTGTATGGTAACTTGCTTAGTTTAAATAATTTCAAAAATTTAAATTTTTGCGAATTCGAAAAAAAAAATTTTCGAAAACTGCTCAATTGGCATTTTAATTTCCTTTTATCTTCCTTTTCAGTATCATATTCCACTCAATCTTTTTTTATATGACAACAATTACTTCGTTATTAAACGTCATATTGTCAAATACTTAAAATAGTTTTTATATTTTTTTTTAATTTCTTTTCAAAGACAAGTGGAATATTTTTATCATAAAATACTTGCATTTATTTCATATATACTGATATGTACCTTAAACTAAAAGTATTTTAATCGTTTAGTAGTTTGAGTTTGCATGAGTCGTTCATTTTTCACTAAATCGGCTCAGAAAGTGATTCTAAATTAATCGATATACTAGAAGGTATGTCTTCGCCCATTTCTTTCGGTTGTTACAAAAATAAAAAACATGAACATGAAGCAACGATATTAAATTACTAAAAAAAAAAATTAACTTCTTTGGCTATATAGTTGGTCACATTTTTTTAATAATATTTTGTAGAATCAACTCTGAAACTTGGGCTATAATATCACAGCATATAAATTATACTTTAAGATGGATTACCTGGCTATGTAAAAGCTATTTATGTTGGGTACCATAATGTTGCAGCAAAACTACAGCAAGTACAACAATAATATAGTTAAATTAAACAAAAAAAAACAGACATTTACTAAAAGCCAGTACTTTTAACTTATTTTTTCCTCTGCAAAATGTATAAAACATTATGTAGTTTATATATACATTTTTTAAATTGCATGCAGCTGCATACAGAAAAAAACAACACAACAGTAACAATGTTGTTAAACATCAACAACAAACTAGTTGTAGTTATTATTGCTGATGTTGTTGTTGCTGTTGCTGTTACTAATGTTGTCTTACAGCATATGTATGCTATCATATGCTCAGTTGGGAGTTGCAAATAGTTAAGTTGTTAGCCAGTTTGTCTGGTAATGCTGCACAGTATTACATACAACAACACTTTACAAAAATATAAAGATTTTTATAGTTTTTTTTAAGTTTTCTTTCCAGATAGTTGTTGTAACGTTTGTTGTTCATTTAGTTAGTTTGCCTGATTGTCGTAGCAGCAACTGCTGTTGTACATTATTGCTGTTGTTGTTGTTGTATTTTGCAGTTGTTATGACCATGAGATAACTTTGACTTATAAAGTTACTACATGTCTACTAAGTATAATGTTTAGATGTATGTGTTTTATAATTCGTGTTATTTTCAATTTTATATTTTTTACCAATTTTTTTTTAAATAATTTGGGGAAAATCATGTAAAATAAATTGAATTGCGCAAAAAAAAATTTTTATTTGAATGACGTCCTTGGGTTAAAAAAAAAACATAATACATACATCAACAGAAAATTATGCAATTTTAAATTGCAACTTTTTTTGTCTAGATAATTTATGTTCAAATAATGTAACAAATATAATAAATTTATTTAGGAATTTTAATGATTTGATTGCAAAATTTAAATTGATAGTGGAATTTGACATTAATGTTTAACTTTTAATCAATTATGGGCTATTAACAACAAGTCTACGCTGATAGAATTTTCGTTCGTACTATTAATGAATCGATTTCATTAAATCGATTTCATCATTGCTTTAATGAGCAATTTTCATTGAATGAATGAAAAACTCATTAATTTAGTGTATTTTTTGATTTTTTCAGTTAACCTGTAAGATATGCTATAATTTTATAAGGGTTTTGAATTTACTAATTAATGAATGTATATATGTTCCAGTAATGCACTCTAGGGTCCCATACTAAATTATTTAACGTCAAAATAATCACTTCATTTTATTTTGGCTATTTAGATCAATCGGTAAAGGGGTAATGTTTACTTTCTGGTGATTACGGGTTTAAGTCGAGTTCAGGGAGATGTCAAAAACGCGACAACAAAAACAAATAAATAAATACATGTAAAATTAAAAATTATAAAAATAAATAAAAAAACTAACATAAACGAAAAAAATATTTTTTTTTCAATTATTTTTTATTTAATGAATATGTTTCATTGATCCCATCCAATACGTTTCATTGATCATTCCTTGGGGACTTTTCAATGAAAAAAATCATTGGTTTAATGAACAAATTCATTAATACTATGCACAAAATTGTATCAGTGTACCGGAGTCAAAATAAAATAGTTTTGAGGGTAGTTCGTTGCATTTTAAGGTCTTTCGCGATGAAATGTATTGGAAGTTTGATATTTTCCTTCCATTTGTCGGTAATCAGTGCACTCACAGAAATAAACCTGTAAAAATAGCAGAAAAAGCTACCAAAAATCTGCTAAAAAATTACCTTGCAGAAAAATATGCTGAAATTAGCAGATTTTTTGCTAAATACTAGTAAAATAAAAACAGCAAAAATAAAACTATCAAATTTAGAGAATTTTAGTTATATCTGAGTTAACTTTCAGTTAATTGAAATTGAAAAATTACACTGTAAAATTTGTAGAAAACATTGCCAAATATTAGTAGACTAAGAACGCTCGATTTTAATTTGCATTAAAAAAAACAAATCAAAGAAAAATCTGATTTTTTAGTATACTAATTATTTTGCAAATTTTTTGCTAGTTTTATCAGGTTAAGTTGTTATTATCTATCAACTAAAATTTAATTCAAATATAACTAAAATTCTATGTGTGTAACAGTTTTATTTTTGCAATTCTTATCTTACTAATATTTAGCCAAAATAATTTCAGCAATTTCTACGAGGTAATTTTTAACTAGTTTTTAGTAGTTTTAATAAAACTTTTACAGAATTTTTTCTATTAGTGTAGGGGAAGTTTTTTGGTATTTGCCATTAAATGCTATTTTTGCCATTATTCCAAATAGGGTGTAAAATAATGTTTTGCCATAGGGGCCCATGCAGTACTTACACCTTACTTCACTGAAGAATTTTGTAGGCGATGAGCTCCAAGGTAATGTATGGGAAGGAGTTGATAAATTAAGTGGCCACTTATGTGGTTTCGACGATGGGAAAGGTAATTTGATTTTATAAAAATAGATTTTCATAAAAAAAATTATTTAAAAAAAATTTATTACAAATATTTTTTTATTAAATATATAAACGTGTTCAGGCTGGGATTCGAACCAAGGATCCCCCCTGTCAGCCGAGACTTACATATACCACCTGAACTATCGCCACATATAACATCGATTGCTTAAAAAGTAAACAAATTTTTATGCTTAGTATTTTCGTTGGTAATGAGTGGATATATCGCACACATTACCAAAGTTTTGCTGGCGATACCATTTCTTAAAGATACATTCATGAAACAATTACTCTTTAGAAGCAATACTTAAGTGATTTTTTGGATGTTGTTAAGAAGTAATTCTATAAAAGTTGTAAAAATATACTAACGGATACCTTGGAAGCAATGAAAGAAGTGATTTTTGAAGTTGAATTGCTTCTAAACAACCAGTAAAAGTACACTAACGGATACTTGTGAAGCAGTGAAAGAAGTAGTTTTTAAAGCATTACTGCCAATTTTTTTTTCTGGGTGGTTCTAAAAGTTATGTGGTGCAAAATTTAAAAAAATCGGATAACTTAACCCTTGGCGCCCTATGACCAAAATTTTCGATTTCTGAAATTTTTTTCAAAATTGCTTTGATAAAAATATATCTTGCGATACATCGTTTCTAATTACTTTTGACATATTTTAAACACTTTTAAATCGTACTAGCGGTTTTCGAGATATTGTGATTTGATTTTTACTACAAATGGAGTTTTGCTCCTCCATTCTAGAAATTTTTGAAATATGAATTTCAAAGAATACAAAACAAGCTTTGATTTGAATATCATAAAGTCTGTACACTCATAGAAATAAATCTGTAAAAATAACAGAAAAGGCAACTAAAAATTAATTAAAAATGATGTTGCAGAAAAAACTGTTAAATTAGCAGATTTTTTATGCTAAATACTAGTAAAATAAGAACAGCAAAAATAAAACTGTTAAATTTACAGAATTTTAGTAATATTTAAGATATTGAAGGAATTAAATATGCTAAAATCCCAAACGTATTTAACAAATTGTGAAAAATAATCCGTTGTAGGCATGTCCCTATTCGGATTTCATCTTGTCTAAGGAAATCGTCATGGGACGACGTTTTTAGAATTTCTGGAAATATTTGTTAAGTTAAATTACAAACTCAATGAGAATTTCTTGTTCTCGTCTAGGAGCGTTATTAAACATTTAAAATATCAAAGAAAAAACAACAACAAAAAATTTTATACAACTAGCTTTGTCATCTTCCAATGTACTACTCTGTTGTTTTCACAGAATTAGCAATGTAGTGACTTCCATTCATGTATACATAACAATAGAAAACAATGTTTTCTAAAATGTCAGTACCTAACATTTAAATTTGCACAAGCACTTGCATATTAGTTTTTTAATTTTATTTTATCGGGATATACATTAATTGCATTAAAGGAATTAAATATGCTAAAATCCCAAACGTATTTAACAAATTTTTAACTTAACTTTTAGTTAATTGAAATTGATAAATTATACTGTATCTGCAGGAAATTTTGCTAAATATTAGTAGACTAAAAATAGCAAAAACAAATTGTCATATCTACAAATTTTTTGTTATTTTTAAGCTAAATTTAGTTGAATACAAATAGCAGTCTCTCCTGCTAAAATCAGCAGAAATATTTGCTAAAAAAAATTGTAAACTGTTGTTTTCAAAAGCCTCGACTTTTATTTGCATTTAAAAAAAATGGACAAAAACTTCGAAAATTTTCAATTTTTTCCTGATTTTTTAGAATACTAATTGTTTAGTAATTTTTTTTTTTTTTGCTGATTTTAGCAGATTAATTAGTTTATTTCTCTTAACAAAGATTTAACTCAAATATAATTAAAATTCTGTATATTTAACAGTTTTATTATTGCTATTCCTATCTTGCTAATATATAGCGAAAAAAATCTGCTAATTTAGCAGTTCTTTTCTGCAGCATAATTTTTAACTAATTTTTAGTAGTCTTAACTAGAATAATAAGACACCAAATTTACCAATTTTGCAAGTTTTCGAAAAAATTTCAAAATTAAATACTTTTTTCGCAAGTCCCCAAGGGTTACGCTTTCAGATTTTCCGCAAATTCGCACCACCCAGGTATTAGACCCTGTCATTCAATTATCCAAATAATAACTGATGAAAATCGAAAGTCGAAGTTATTGCCACTTAAAAACTTATGTGAGCCAAATATATAAAATTATAAATTTTACTTGTACTGGTTTGGGGTATATTTAAAGTTTGATTTTCGAGAAATCTTTTATTTTAACCGTTACCGACATAATTATACTCAAATGATAGCTCATTTTGTTTTCTTTTATGGTGCATAGACCAAAAATTCTAGGATTATATTTAAAGAATTTCTAGAATAAATAAAAAAAACGCCATTTTAACAAACATTAAGTCTCAATATCTCGAAAACCATTAGTACGATTGCACAGTGGGGCGTTTCAAAATATTTTGGAAATAATTCAGCCATTTTTTATTTCATAAAAAGAGTGTTACAATTGAAAATTTAAAAAAAAATGCTCGAATCCGGAATGGTCTGGGGGAAGAAAAATTGACAAGTGGAGAATATTTTTTCGATTAGGCACATCTGAGAGAAGTATGCTTTCAGAAAAATATAAATATTATATATGTTCCTAAACAAACTTTTAATCTGGAGGCAAATGAGTATTGGTACCTTTTTCACCAACAAATTTTAAAAAATGGCAAGCGTTAAAAATTTTCACATTTTCGAGGTACCCTACTTTGGAGTCCAGTAGCGTAGCTCCTGGTGGGTATGGACCGGCCGTCAAAACTTTAGCTCAGAATTACGTTTTTATGGGCTCGTCAAATTTCATTTAAATCCGCCTAGCCGATAAAAAATGGCTGAATTATTTCCAAAATATTTCGAAAACACCCCACTGTGGATTGGAATTTAAAATATTCATGGTCAGAATGCCAAAATTATTGATAAATGATGTATTATTCTTAAAGAATTTTTAAAAAATCAGAAATTTTGGTCACAGGTCGCCAAAGGTTGAATTTTTCGATTTTGCTCAAATTCTCACCATATAAGTCTTACACCTAGTGCTACAACACTTTTATAAAAATACCGCTCTAATATACAATTAATAATAGAATTATGAAGGTCATATTAGTAAAATTAAAAAAGTTAAAATTTTCATTACTTTGTATTTTGGAACCGAAAGAGTCTGGGTTTTGAAAACTTATGTTTTGTTAAACTCGAAAAATAGTGAATCCGTAAATGACGTTTTTTTATGTTAGTTTCAGATGGATTCTTCTTATTTACCATAGTTATGTGGATAATAATTTCTATTCGACTTACCCCCCCCCCCCCCCCCTTATTTCTATAAATTTTATCCCTATTAGCTTTCTTTTCATTTAAAAACAGCATGCTACTGCAGTTGAGTGTATTAAAATACATTAATTTCCACAACTCAGACAGACAATGTGGCAAACTAACTTTTAGCACATGTAATGAAGAAAAATTTACAATAATTGTCTCCGGCCTGCTGTTTATGAGCTTATAATAGGACATGTTGCAAAGAAAGAATGAATAGAAAAAAAACAGATAATTTAACCGGGTGCATTACGTAATGCTGTTTGAAAATAAAAACCCTGAAGGCTTTTCATTGCAAATAAAAGGATATGTAAAAAGTAAAATGTAAAAAATACTTTCCTTTCTTTTCAAATGCATTTAAATAAAATTTAATGAGTACCATCAGCTAAACTGCTGCTGCTTTTGGTGTAACAAATGTTGTTCTATGCAATTTTCCACAAGCTCAAACAAAATATATTTTATAACTAATTTTTTAGTTGCAACCCAGTTAAAAACTTGAGAGAGGTTTGTCATTACTTTGAAATAATAAATATTATTTTTAAGAAAGTATAAGGAGTACAGGTAATCCTCGAATTATGGAATTAAGGTAGAGAACTTGTTTTTACCAGTTTCATGCCCGAATAATTTGTAAATTTGAAAAAGTAATTCTTTTTACTGGGTTCGCAAAAAATACTTCATAACACATCAGTGCTTTCCCCCAAAAAAAAAAAAAAACTTAGATTTCAAAAGAAACTGAACAGTAGGAAAAATTATAAAATAGAATATCTTGTGGTTGTTCTAAAGTCATAGTTTCTATGAGAAGGTGTTGAACTAGAATTAATTAAATGAGGTTATTAGCATGATTTTTATTCTTTCATATTCTCTGCCTTCATTACGTTGGTGTATGTTCATAGGTATCTTCTTTATCCGCAAGGAAACCATTAAAAAAAATTTTTAAACCATAAAATAGTGTTAGTTTACAAATAACGCTAATGAAGTGCTTCAAACAGCTTCACGGTATATTTCTTTTTCTTTTGACTACATATGTATATCACTCTTGCATTCAATTTCATTATATCTTTTTTTATATTTCGAGTGAATGTAAATATTTTTTTTTATAAGTTGTAGTCTAATATAGATAAAAGGTAGGGTAGATATTAAATTTTTTTGCTGATTTAGCAAATTATTCAATTACACTTGACTGATTTTAATTGGCGAAAGTTATTATGCTGATTTTCCTCAGTAAATTTATATTAATGGTACACTCAAAATAATAAGTCAGTTGGATGAACAGCAAAATTTGTTACTTTAACAAAATTTATTCCTGTTTTTTTTGGCTTAAAATAAAATTTGTTCATTCACCAACGAATTAATTCATTTGATTTAATAAAAAGAACTATACACTCAAAAAAAAAAGTCAGTAAAGTCAGCAAAAAATGTTGCTGTGTCAGCAAATTTTTAGTCAGGAGCGTGCTTGCAAAAAAGTTGGTAATTTCAGCAAAAGGTTTGCTGAAAATCAGCGAGCTGATTTTTACCAAAAAAATAGTAATCTTCAGCAAAAGTTTTGCTGACATTTAGTCGACTGCAAATGAAAAAAATCCTTGCTAAAATCACTAAACTTTTTGCTGAATATTAGTAGACTGAAAAAAACTCAAAAAACTTGTAGCGAAATTTTTTTTTAGTTAATTTATTTGCTGAAAATTTAAATATAGAATATGTGTAGAGTTGTTTTTCTTTTTTTTGTCATTTCCGTTTCCAGACAAGCTACGACATCTACATCTTGTCTATCTGGTTGTCGTCCACGCTATGCATGCGGTTATCAGCACAATTTTTGTATCAAAATAAATTAGTAAAACATTAGTTCAAAATTAGTTTAGTGCTAAAAAAATATAACTAAAATTTTTGCTGAAAACGGAATTTCAGCAAAAAAATTGCTGAAAACTGGTTCACTTGATATACAATACGTTTTACTAATTTTTCTACTAACTTATTTTTTTTGAGTGTAGAATTGAATTAATTCGTAAGAAATATAACAAAAGCAAATATAAATTAATTCCATTCAATATATGATACGTTGTGAATTAATTCATTGAATTTTTAATTCAGAATTCAAAAACTGAATGAAGGAATTAATTCTTCAAAGTTCTGAAAACAATCTACTGCAAAAGCAATTTAAGATCAGCAATAACAATGTATATACCATAAGCGAAACTATTGCAACATGTTTGGATTATATGTTTATGTGTAGCTGCTTTTAGATTTGAAACCACATAATAAACTGTGCATAATGGGTATTAGAGTATTAACAAGGAAGGTATCCCAATAGGTTCTTTCCGTTCTTAGTGAAATCTGAATATGTGATAGAGAAAAAAAATAATGTACATTAGACTGTCCCTTAAAGTCCCCCCAGTTTTATTGAAAATGGTCCAAATGGAAGAAATCGTTTTTTGTTTTTTTTTTTTGGAAAACGTTACCCCGTGCCGAAAGTTGGACGAAAATGTCCCATTTTCGAATAAAAGTGTATTACTATTAAAAATTCCCAAAATTCGAAATTTCGAAAAAAATTATTTTTTATTCCATTTATTTATTTAATATAGTCAAAATGATTCAGACATGTAATTTTGACTTAATCGCATATCATTAACCCACTTTAGCCTGGAATCCAAAATGAACCACGAATTTGATAAAAATGCAAAACGTGTTTTTTTTAAACTAATTTTAAAGATTTTTTAAAATGCCTAATTTGGAGATGTCGATTGCTATTTGTAGCACATAATGTTGATATTAAAGAAAAAAAAAATAAATTGGAAAAATGATAATTCGAGTTTGTGTTTGGAGCGACTGCTTTCCTGGACATTTTACAAAAATTGCTCATTTTGTCAAAAATTAAACAAAATTTTAATGTTTTCATCAAATTTTACACAGTTTTCGCAAAAACATCACTTAAATTTGGTTAGACTAAATTATCTTTACATTTGTTTAAAAAATATTTAACCCTTAGTCGCATGGGGTCAGAAAAGACCCATGAAACTTAATTAAATTGATAAAAAAAAAATCTCAACTGGATAAAAATAATTATTTCATGTAACGTGATCCATATGGGCTTCATTTTTATACTTTTGGACAAAAACGCCCCACTGGGAAATCTACAGAATGACACCTTTCATAATTTTAGGAAAAATATCACTTTGAATGAATAAAAAAAATTTTTTCCACTTGATAAAATTTATTATTTTGAGTAACTTGATCCATATAGGGTTAAGAGCCAACTAATGTTTGGATCCGAAATTCGAATGGGTTAAAATGGGACTTGTGTCAAAATTTTCTATAAAATTATAAAACAACAGAAAATCGTAAATATAGCCCATATGGGCGATAGGTCCAAATATGGACCGATCCTATGTAGAATCTATAGGCTTTGTCCTTGGGACCATGTGCGTCAGCGAACCAAATTTCATTGAAATATATTGGTATTTGCGACCTGCAGCGTGTAACGAAGCGAATTTTGGGGGGACCCTTATATGGTCACTAGGTCTAAACGTGGACCGATTTTAACCAAAATCAATAGACTTTGTCCTTGGGCCGACATAGGTCGGTGTACCAAATTTCATTGAATTACTACTTTTACAATTTACTATTTTTTAGCTAATATTTCTGCTGTTTTTATACTGTTATTTGTATTAAACTAAAGCTAAAAAATAACAAATATTTTGTAGAACATTATGTTGTAGAAGAGTATCGTGTTGCTATTTTGAGTCTACTAATATTTAGCAAATTTTTCTGCAGAATTTACAGTTTATTGGATAATTATTTTATTTATTTCGTCTCTGAAAGGTCTTGCATTTATGTTACATCCCAACAAGGATTATGGAATTTTATTTTGCCTGTTATTTATTTTTCAGCCAATAAAGATTAACTACCAGGGCAAGTAACAGCGTCAAGCAATAAGTGCAAATGAGAAAACTTGTAACGTAACAAATTACCACATCAGAATTATATAGAATCCTGCTTTTAAAGCTATCCACCACCTCATAATTCTACAGTTAAAAATAAACCCAAAAAGTGCATTTCTGCATTTTCAATCGCGATTGTATTAAAATCATCAAATGTTATTTGCCAATTTTTCAATAAAAAATCGTCGAAATTATGTAAAATTATCATGTCTGGCACCACTGTCCATGTCTCTTCGGGATCATACTTTATTTTGATGAACTTTTTATATAAAATGCATACATCTTTTTGAATAACTTAAATAAAATTAGTTTCTTTAACTTACCATTGTTTTTGTTGAGTATTTATCATCATCTTTTGTAATGCCCGAATCCTCGGAAATATCACCAAACGAACGACCACCATGAGGCATACGAGTAAAATCTGTTTGTTGCTCTGGTGGAATGCCAAAAATAAATGGACCATTATGTAAAGGTTGATATTGTTGTTGTTCCTGTTCATTGCCACAATCAAAATGAGTATTCTTTGTAAAGTCTATATTACGACGAGAACAAAAATCATCTTCAAATCGAGATGATTTACCCAACACAGTTGTATCTTTTGAAGGTCTGTAATAATCAGCTTCATTAATGTCATAATATGGTCGTGAGTTTGTGGTAGTAGTAGTGGTGGTGGTAGTACAACTAGAGGAAATTGCGTTGGCGGCGAAGGCGGCATTGGCACTAGTTGTAGAACCATAATTGTTAATATTGCCATAGCGTGGTGTAGAGGTTAAGGCAGTTGAAATACTAGCAAACTGTTTTTGTTGTTGGGGTTGTTGATGTTGCTTATTGTTGCTATACGTTGCCAAGGAATCAAATACAAAATCACTGGTTATATTGTTGGCAATGTTGGCATTTTGTGATGCTGTTGCTGCTGATGCTGTTGTAGTAGGTGATGGTGGGCTACCGTAGGGATAACCAATATGTGGTGATTGCAAGTGTTGATTGTACTGTTGGGATAGTATATCGAAATCATTGAAACCATGTAAACCTTTAGCACTGTCACGTTTTTGTTGTTGTACATAGGGTGAAATATAAGATTTCTGTTGTTGTAATTGCAACTGCTGTTGCTGTTGTTGTTGCTGATAGGAGGAAGTTTGTTGATTTGTGGTTTGATTTTTCTTTTTATTACTACAGCCATTGTTGTTGTTTTTGTTGTTATTTTGTGTCAACAACAATTGTGGCTTCCTTTCGGCCAACAAAGGGCGTTGGGAATTATTGTATGGATGATCACGTGATGTCATAATCGAGGCTGTTGTTGAATATAAAGATATATTATCCTCGTCATCATCCATGTAAGGATTATACGTTTTTTGCAATTTCTGTTGCAACTGTGGCATATGATGATGATCTTGATTATAATAATTGTATGCTGGTGGTTGTGGATTCGGTGGCGGCAACGGTGGTGGCACTTGTGATGATGTGTTGCTCGATGAATTACTAAACAACTTTGCCAATTTTACAGTCATATTGTCAACTGGTTTCTTAATAATTTATCACGAGTATATTGCTTTGTCTGTTTGATTTGGTTTGGTTTTATATTTTTAAAAATATAGCACGTTTTCAATTAAGATCCGTTAATATAAATTTTATACATATATATTTTGTAATATATCTTTGCTTTATATTTTTAATGTTGCTATCGTTGTTTGTTGTTAAGTATTTATAACAACCTGAAAAAAGAGAATAGAAAAAGAAAATAGTTGTTAAATAAGTTAGTCGTAAAAATAAGTAGAAGAAAATGAAGTAAGTAAAGAACTAAAAAACGGATATTATTTCATGCTGACAAAATTCTGCAGTTGATATATGAACAACATAACACCATTGCCGTCAATATTTGGTTACAATTTTTTAAGTTTTCAATTAAAAGCTGTGATATTTCAAATATAAAAGTATAACAAAATGCAATAGTAAACAGACCTGTCAGAAATTGCCAGGACTACAAAAAATCACGCACTGGCACCACTGAGTAACCGTGGTGTTAAAAATAAATGGCATTGCAGCCTCTGCAACAAGCGTTCTGCTAGTATTTGTTTTACAACAATTTTACAAAATCTGCTGACTATTGCTGTAAAAATAACTGAAAATCAGTTAAAGTAAGTGTTGGAAGAATATTAATCTTTACACCAATCTTTCCTATTTTGAAACCCACAGAACTGTTGAACGTTCAAACGTAATATTTATTATGAATTCAATAGAAATTTTATAATATAGTAATCCCAGTGTAGAAACGGTAATGACATATCATTATTTTTTGGAGTACCAGTAATGACACCCACTTACCTTCTGCATTATTTTAAAACATATAATAATGAGTTACTGATAATGACTTATTTTTATCATTATTTCAAATAGAAAATAATTTTTTAATTTTTTTGAAAAATTTTTTAAATCTATTTTTAGACTCAATATTTTTTAAACACTGGTAAGGATATATGTAACCACATATTTTTTGATTTTTTGTATGTTGGCGAGTAAGCTTACTTGTGTGCAGCAGGTCAATTATGTTTTTATCTATTAAATATTACATGTCGATATAGCTCAGATGGTAGAGCTGCTGACTGGCAATCTGTAGACCCAGGTTCGATCCCGCACCAGCAAATTTTATTTAAAAAAAAAAAAAATACATTAAAAAATCCTTTTTTTTATATAATTAATTTTTTTGAAAATCTATTTTTAGACTCATTATTTTTGTCAGTACTGGTAAGCACATAGGTAACGATATATTTTTTGATTTTTCGTATGCTGGTGTGTAACGACAACTCATTATTTTTCGCGACATCGCCATATAAAGGTAATAAGAAATGTAATAACAAAAGTAAGTAGTTACCATTACCAAGTATGTAGTTACATAACCACATATCTGGTAATGATTTTCTACACTGGGATGTTAATATTATTTTATTGTCATTATTATAATGACCACTATATAACACTGTACTATATATTTTCATAATTCTTGTTAATTACACAGTACAACAAAATACAAAAAATTTGATGCATCGGGGTTACGACTCATCATTTCTAATAGACTTTGGACGCAGATCACAAATACGGCCAAAAAACTTTAAAGCTATAGTTTAAGAAATATTTGCAAAAATTATTTTGTAGGAAAATTAAATTATTTAATAAACTTCTTGAAAAAAAAATACAAAACTGCAACATTTTAAAATGGGGCAATTATGAAATGTGCCCTTTAATTTAATATTTTGTACGTTTTGACAGCTGCGAAAATATTCCCTACTCGTATTTAAAGTTGAAATTACCCCTTTTTTACGATTTCGTTAGACTTGTGTCGTTCGTGAACGAACTAGTTCAATTAAACTAGTCACTCAATTGATCGGAAGCCCTAGTTCACTCTTAATCGCTCTTTTAGTTCAATCGTTCATTTTATTACCTTTGGTCGGGTAAATTTATTACTTTTTAATTAATTAAAAACGTATTTTACACCAAACATTTTTCTTTTTTCTTAAAATTCTTAATTTGTCTGAATTTTGTATCTTTCATAACTAAAAGTGGAGCAAAATGAATAGGTAGCTAACAAAATAGCCAAACGAACGATCGGAAAAATTGTTTTATGAACGATTGAACGAAATTGTTAAAGAGCGATTGAACTAGAAGAGCGAACTAGATATTTACAACAAAATGAACTAGAAAGAGCGGTCACCAAAATGAACTAGAATGCCCAAGTCTAGATTTCGTTAAAAATCTGCGAAATATGCAATATTTGAATTTGTACCTTCAGAAAACATCTTATGTTACTTAATTTGCAAAAAAAAAAATCCCATTTCCTGTTTTAATTTTAAGTTGAACTTGACTTAAACTAAAAAAGACTTTTTTAGTATCTTTAAATTAAGCAGTCTGTGATAAATCTGAAATTATAAAACTCAGATAAATCCATTCAGAAATGTAAAACATATATTTTGTAATCAATTTCAACGAAGTTTTAGATAATTGAAGTGCAAATTCCTAAAAAAAAAAGTAACGTCTTTAAGAGACGCATGTTCAAAAATCTACTTTTTCCTTTTTGCCAAATAAATTCATACGAAATTAATTTGAAATAAAACAGACATAAAATTTTTATTTCAGATTGAATTTTCTGTAAACGTTGAATTAAATTTAAATAATGCTGAATTAGAATTGAACAGTTTGCAGACTAAATGAATCACGAAATTGAAATTAATTTTATTTTTATCGGGATATATATTAATTGCATTAAAGGAATTAAATGTGCTAAAATCGCTAAAATGACAAATTGTGAAAAATAATCTGTTAAAGGCATATCCTTATCCGGATTTCATTCTTGCCTAAGGAAATCGTCAGGGGACTAGGTTTTTAGAATTTCTAGATTAAATTACAAACTCAATGATAATTTCTTGTTCTCATCTAGGAGCGTTATTAAACATTAAAAATATCAAAGAAAAAACAAAAATAACAACAAAAAGTTTACCACAATTTGCTTTGTCATCTTCCAATATACTACTCAGAGCTGTAAATGAATCATTCTTTTTTTGATTTCAATTCATTACGAATTAGCTAAATTTTTAATTAATTCTTTTCACCAAGGAAAAAAATTCAATGAAATTTGAATCAATTCAAATGAATTTGGCGAAAATAAATTGCAGTTCGTTTTCAATTCAAATAAATTGGCAAAATGAATTGCAATTCATTTTCAATTCAAATGAATTTGGCAAAATGAATTGCAATTGATTTCCCTTTCAAATGAATTGAATTGATTTTGAATTAATTCAAATGAATTATAAATGAATTGCAATCAATCAAAGTAAACATAGTGTTTGGAGTTTGTTTCTTAAAATATTACTTATTTTGGTTTTAACATACGCTGAACGACACAAACACATTTAATATCCAAGGAGCAATTAATAATTTCATTGCAATTAATTTTTCTAATTGATTTGAATTAATTCAAAATCAATTCAAATGAATTGGAAATGAATTGAAATTCATTTTGCCAAATTCATTTAAATTGAAAATGAATTCCAATTCATTTTGCCTATTCATTTTTGCCAAATTCATGTGAATTGATTCAAATTTCATTCAATTCGTGATTTTTGTGAAAAGAATTAATTCAAAATTTTGCTAATTCAATGCATGAATGATTCGCGAATTAATTCAAAAATGAATGATTCATTTACAGCTCTGACATTCATGTATAAACAACAATAGAAAATAATATGTTTTCTAAAGTGTCAGTAACATTTGCCTTCAACAGATTATTTTTCACAATTTGTCAAATAAGTTCTGGGATTTTAGCATATTTAATTCCTTAAATGCAATTAATGTATATCCCGATAAAAAATAAATTTGAAAAAATGTTACTGAATTAAATTAAATATATAAAAAATTTTAGACAAGTACCGGAAATAGTGCAATAACTATAGTCAAAGCAGCAGTCAACATCACCAGTAAAAGTATGTCTGCAGTTTTTTGTTTTTGTTGTTGATAATAAAGCATCTACTTTTTAACTGCAATAAAAAACCTTACACAATTTAATATCATGCATGCGGTAGGAAGTTTCAAGTCAGTTTAAGTTATAAAAAACAGAACTTTTTTTAGTTGTTGTAAGACAAAAACCAAAACTACTTCAGCTATATATTTAGCAGTTTTAACCCTCCAATGCACGATAATTATGTGTTAACATTTAATGCTATGCAATTTTATAAATGAAACAATTCTTTTAAGAAAAGTTAAATTATATCGATAGAAAACATAATGTACTATATAATAAAAACAAAATAAGTCAAAATAAACTTCATCGAAAACAAATTATTATTTCGGTTTAAGGGCTTAGAGGATTCATGTAGGATACCTACACTTAAAAGACATCGTCTTGACACGAAAACTCCCAGGAAAAAAAGTGAGGAAAAAGAAGTAATAAAAACATAACAACAGTTGAATAGGGAGTTGTGAAAATGTGTGGTTTTCACTGATGATTTTAACATTGGCTTGTCATAGGAGGAAAGTTGTTCTTTTTTGAAACAAATTATGTATATTTGAACCAATGAAAAGGAAGTTCTTTTTCACTTGTTTTTTTTTAATTTAATTAACAAAAAATCATTATGCATCGTGTGGCATTTCAAGCAGACGTTTACCCACTATGCTATCGCTTGTTATAACTGATAGCTGACTTTTAGCAGTCTTGTTCAGTAAATTGTTGTTATCTTCATTTCTTTCTATTTTTATTACAAAAATATATAACATATTTTGAAAATATATAAAATTATTTTTTTAAAGTGTTTTTTTATACAAAATACACTCATAGAAAGAAATAAAGCTGTAAAAATAGGAGAAAAAGCTACCAAAACTTATGTAATTAAAAATGACCTTGCAAAAAAACTGTTGATATTAGCTGATTGTTTTTTGCTAAATACTAGTAAGATAAGAAGGAAAAATAAAACTGTTAAATTTACAAAATGTTGGTTACATTTAAGTTAATTTTAATACGAATTACCTTGATAAAATCCGGAAAAAATTTTGCAGCATATTAGTAGATAAAAAATAGTTTTTCTGCAAGGTAATTTTTAACTTATTTTTACTAGTTCTAACTAAAATGTTTACAGGATTTTTCTTTTTCTGTTATATTTAGTTTCTAAATACATTTAGTAAAAATTTGATCAAAATGGATTTTTTAAATTACAATTTTTTAAATACAAACAAAATTGTAATATTTACCTTTTTCGTATTTTAACAAAAAATATTTGAAAAATTACATATTTATTTAGAACTTTTATATTTCCATAAAATTTCATTAAAAATTAATAGAAAATTAAAAAAAAATTTTTAAATTAATTTTTAAGTGTACAAAATAGAAAAAAATAAAAATTTTACAGTAAATTTTTTTTCGACCTGGTGGGATTCGAACCCGCAACCCTCTGATTTCTGTGCCAGCACGTTCCTATGCAACCCCCATACAAAATATTAACTTGTTATCACCCATGAAAATAAACTTCTGACTAGCATATATTTTTTTTGCAGCATTAGATGTTGTTTAAAACGCATTCCTAAGGGAGTAATTCTTTGTGATGTAATGAAGGAAGTGATTCATTTAGAAGTCATTCCATTTATTTTTGCTGGGCTGATATGTGGTTTTTATGACATTTGTTGGAGTTGATGTGCTTTGTACTAAGCTATAGCAAATCTTTAAGTTTGAATACTTTTTTAAAGTAGGGGAATATTTTGGCAAATTCCAAAATGTTGAAAAAGTGAAAATCGTCATACGAGTACAATAACAACAATAAATTCTTTAATTTTCATTATATTTTGATGAAAGATACAATTAAGTTTTCTCAATTTATTTTTAGTTTTCGGTATTTATTTTCAACTTTTTTAAAATATGCCATCATTGTACTTTTTAGTGCCAAGCTTAAAGTTCAAATTTCATTGCAAACAAAAATCCATCGTCCGTTCAAAGGTTAAGTATATAAAATATGGTATAATATAAAAGACATTTACACACAAACAAGCATATACTTTACAACAACAAAAGTTATGACAGGAAGTTAAGTTACGGATATACAATTTGGTTTTAAAAACTGTAAGTACTTTATCAAACAATAACAGAAAATTTGGTAAAATATAAAATCAACACAAGTTTGTTTTGTTTAGGTAAGAGGTTTGTTTAAAAATTTTAAAATTTCTATTAAAAATTTTGTTTGAATGCAGTTATCGACAAAAAAATATTTAAATCTAATAAATCAATTAGAGCAAATGTATTTTGAAACATTTTGTTAAAATTATTGTATTAAAATCTAAAATTATTTAAATGTGTCAAATCTTCAGTGCATATAATTTACAAATCTATTAATCCGCGTACTGGAAAGACCTGCTCTAGGCTGACTGAAGATAATTAAACACAGCACAGTGGTTCCAAACCCAAAAAATTTTAATAATTATAGATCAATGAGGGGTATGTATAGTTGATCTTCTATTTGGTAAATGAATGTTTTTTTAGTTTGATTTTAGATCATAAATTAATATCATTTTCTGTTTAAATTATTTTTCAAATTAAAGAAAGTTGATACAATTTTCACAAGTAAATTACAACGAATAAAAAATTTTAAAGAATTCGTTCAAAGCAAAGCAAAAAAGAGTAATAATAACAAAGGATAAAAATTGCATTGTTATATTTCGTTGGTCTAAGTTGAGTTGTTAACATATTCGATTTGCTTTCAACTTTCACATAAGTAGATGATTATCAATGTTTAACCCATCAAGGCATATGACACTGATGATGGATTTGTAGTGAAAGCCGAAAATAAGTATTGAGTCTTGCTAGCCTCATCGAATTCTTTCAAATTTTTTTATTCTTTGTAATTTACTTGTGAAAATTGCATCATCTTTCTTTAATTTGAAAAATAATTTAAACAGAAAAAAAAAACAAAAAAAAACATTCATTTAATTATAGATCTTCTAAACAACTGATCCAATCGGAAAAAATGTTCACAAGAACTGAAGAGAAGGATCTAGGCTATTAGAAAAGTAGTCTTGTAGCCACCCTATTTTATCACAGGGTGTGCTACAGAGTGTCAAAGCTGACCATCTCGGGTATACAACAGCTTTCTGGTCGCACAACTTTTACAAATGTGAACCGATTTTAATGACTTTAGACTTTTTGTAATCTAGGAAACAAAATAAATACTTCAAGCACAATAGTACACTCACAATATTTTTTCCTTAAAATCAACCGAATATATACATTAAAACAATAGAAAATAAGTTAAAAAAAGGACTACCCACTTTTCGTTTAAAACAATTGTATTTTGTCGTTTATTTTTAATTGTTATTTTATTAACTGGCAAAGTCGGTAAAAATAATAGATTTATCGTTTATTTTAAAATTAATTGTATTCTAAAAACTGATTGTTTTTAACAGAAAATTTTGATTGAATATATTAACTTCTACCGAAAGTCCGTATTTTGTGTATTTTATTTCTTGAATGACTGATAGAAAAAGGTAAAAAATATATTTCTTTGCAATTTAACTACTTATTCAATTAAAACAACTATACTGATTTACTTTTTAAACAACTGTTGAACTTTTACGGTAAAGTTATTGTGAGTGTAGCTCTTATAGATTAAAAAATATTTAACTTTGAATTTCGAAATTCATAGTAAAAATTTTTTATCTTGACTTTTTTGGATTTTCCCCAATAAGTTTTTCATTATCAAAAAAAATTTTGAAATTTTTGGCCTTTTTTTTAATCACTGGATTTATTTTTGGATTTGTTTTATTTTGTTAAAAAATTCATTTTGTTTTTTAGTTTTTTAAATTTTATATTTTTATCCATTTATTCCCTAATATAATGCGAAAGAAAAAATTTTAATTTTGCGAAAATGCAATTTCTGGAATAAAATTAAGCTAAATCCAAAACGGATTTATTTATTTTTTAAATCCATTTTGGATTTAGCTTATTTCAATTCCTGTGTTCACATTTTTACAAAATTTTATGATTTTCTTGCACTATATATTGGCGAATAAGTATTAGATTTTAATAGAAATTATAAGTTTTGAAAATTAAAACCAAATTATGGATTTTTTTTACAAAATAAAATAAATCCAAAAATAAATCCAGTGATTAAAAAAAAGGCCTTTTGTTATGTCAATGTCATGACCTTTCCAAATTTCAGAATGAAAACTATTTTCAATTATCTCGAGCCGTTTAGCAGTGATGGTTTTTTAAAATCAAAACTTTTAAGTGTGTCCTGAAAATGGCATTTTTATTTTTTTTTTTTCCAAAGAGGGGGGTTACTTCATTCACTTTTATATCCAAGTTTTTGAAGAGATTTTTAATATTTTTGGACATTCTCTAAAAGAATAAATTTTAGAAATGCTTAACAGTGCAATTTAGAACATTTTTGAGCAAGCACCCAGCGCCCAGCATTGGTCTAAAATTATGAATTTTTGAACAAAATTTAATGTTTTTGAATGTGGCAAAAAAAGTCACACCACTTAGAACAATTTTTTTAATTTTGAACCACAAGCAAACATGCTCCAAAGGATTTGCCCCTAAATTTCTCGCCGCCCGCTCAAGAATATCGATAGTATAGCAAATTTTGTGGAAAAAGTTAGATTTTAAAAAGCATTTTTTTTACTTGTAAAACAAATATATGAAAATTATATATTTTTGTAAAATTATTATAAAATTAACAATTATCATACGCTACAAAAATCGTTTCGTTACTGCTAATAGTTATTTTTACTAAAATGTCAAAGTTCTATGTAATATTTTGAAACAAAATGGATTGTATTTTTTTTTACCGAGGTGTTTAATATTTTAAATAGTTTTTAATATTTTTTTGTATGTATATTAATAAATAAGACTTATTAATCTATTCAACGATATACAAAATGTTCATATAATTTATTTCATCGAGTCAAACTAATGCACTCAAAACAGACATCTCAGGTCAAAATTTAATATTCGATCATTTTTTTCATGTTTAGAAGACTGGCCCTTATTTGTAAAGTTGTTCCGAATCCCGCTCGCCGAGGTTTATTTTGTGAGGTTACTAGAAAAACTAATCCAGAAAAAATTTCAGCTCAATCGAAGAGTTTTTGAGCTATCCCTGGTCCTTCAAAGTTTTGAATACGATTTACAAGGGGAAAAATGACTTTTTTGGCTTATTTTGATAATACTGGCTCTTTAGTAACTGTATTTGAGGAAAGTGTTAATAGAATCGTAATCTAAACTGAATTAATTTTCTCAAAAGGCATAAAAATCCAAAATCGGTTGGAAAATATTTAAGTAATTGCAATTCGCCCAGACAATTGTGGGATTAAAATGGCATAAATTATGAAAATCGCAAAAAATAAAATATGTTTTTCAAAAACTAAAAATATTACAGTCTAGTTTAATTTCTAAGATCTATAAATAATCAGATATAAATTTTTGTCACCTTTGAATTATGCTAACCTAGTCCCAGGTATGGACAAAGATCGGATATTTTTATTGTAAATTTACAATACTCTAATTTTGAATTTTTAAAAATTTTGTTAAACAAAACATAAAAAAAGTGGTCAACGCATAGAGTACACCTAAGAGAATAATCCCATTAAAAATTACTCATATCCCTCTTTTAACTTAGTAGTGGCGGCGTTTTCAATTTGAAAATTTTAAAGAAAAGTGTGACTTAAAATTTTTTTATTTTTAAATTTTTTTTGCTAATTAAATTTGTTCGTGTGGGAATCGACCCTGGGACCTGCTAGAATTTGAACCCGCAGACCTCTGATTGATGTACCTGCACGTTCCCATGCAACCCCATACAAACTATCAACTTCTTACCACTTGTGTAAAGGAACTGCTGATAAGCAGACATTTATTGAAACTTTGAATGTTGTGAAAAAAAATCTTCAAAAGGGAAAAGTTGTTTGTAATGTTATGAGAGAAGTGATTGATTTATAAGTTGCTCCATTAACTTTTGCTGGGAATTTTTTAATGATTCACGTAAAAAGTTAATTATTGATGGCTGCAATTCAACTTCTGCGAAGCTGTTTGGTGGTGTTTTATATAATGATTCTTCTGCAAGTTATATGTATCATATAATAAGCTATGAATTAAGAAGTCCTTAACTTATTTTTTGCTATGTTATTGTATCAAAGACCAGTTAAAATCTCATTTAAAAACGAGTAAAAAAGTTAAAGTCTGGCATGCCGAATTTATGATACCCTAAACCAGTCTGGTTTAAAGCCAACTAATGTTTGGAATGAGCTCATACAAAAAAGGATGAAAAATGGAGTTTTTCCCAAATATCTTTTTTCGTTATTATACAATAATTCTCGTTTTTCCGCATCAGCTAATGTAGTTTTTAATACGACCTTCCCAAATATTTGAAAATACAGACCTTCGGGAAAATTCGTCTCAAACCCGAAGTAGGCCGAATATAGCAAAGAGCCGAGCACTCCTAACTTAAATATTAAGACTTTTTTTAATCATTGGATTTATTATATTTTATTGAAAAATTCACACTTTGTTCTTTAATTTTCGTAATTTAATATTTTTATTTAAATCTAACACTTATTCGCTAATATAACATCAAAAAAAAATTAAAATTTTGCGTAAAATAAATTTCTGGAATTAAATTAAGCTGAATCCAAAACAGATTTATTTATTTTATAAATCCATTTTGAGCAGGCATGATCGAACATATTTCCATATATCTTCGTATAAGAAATTTGAGGATATTTGGACTTCTCAATAGCGTGTAATTTTGAAGATTGTTTATGAAATCAGGCAATATTATGTTTTCATTCAGCGAGTATAATTGCCAATAAAAAGCAAATCATGTTAATGATTTTTTTAAATTGATTTCAGGGTTTTGGATTTATTGGTCAGTTAATTTCGAAATTTATATAAACATTTTAAGGTTTTTAAAAAATAAATTATTTAATAAATGTAATATTTATTCAATATAATGCTGATTTTTTTTAATTTTCTCTCAAAAATAATGCATATTCCCTCCTCTATTAATAAACATATTAAATCTAACTTTTAAACAATCATTACTGATTTTAAACAATAAGACTTTGGCTCATTTAATATTTTCTTTTAATTTATTTTCCTTAAAAAACAACGTATTGTCTCAAAGCCATATAAAATATTAAATTGAATGAACTTTTTTTGAGAAAAAAGTCTTTTGTTTCTTTTAAACCGTAAAAATCAAAAACCCAAAAAAGTAATATAAATGGTTATAAGAGTTCACCAATAATTTGTTTTTCTTTTAACTGATTTGATATTGTTGCATTGTTGTACCTTTATTGTTGCAATAAGCCTTTTGTTGAAGGCTTCACAAAGAAGAAATCACAAAAACGGGTGGTGGCTGCTGGCTTTTTGATAACTATTGTTTAAACAGTTTTGTTATTTTTTTGAAATTTTTATAAAACTAACATGTAAGGTAGTTTTGTTTCGGATAAAAATCAGATGGTTTTCTTTTTTTTTCCTAATTTTTTAAGAAAATAAAAAAACTGAGAACAAAAGATATTTTCAAGGTGTTTCTTTCTTTATTCAACAAAAAAAAAAAAAAAAGAAGCAAGTAAGAATAAAGAAACCACTTATAAAATAATTTGTTTAAAATTTTTCAAAAATGCAAAAAATTTAAAAAGAAAAAGATAAAATAATTTATGTATAAAATACCATAAATAATACTTATGCATAACATATTTTAAACTTAAAACAAACAGTATTTCTTACAACATTTTTTGAAGTTTTATTTTTCGTATACTTTAGCCTTCAACTAACTTTGTCATCATATCTTTAGTGCAACATAATACAGAAACTTTTTGTGGTATTTAAAAAGCCATTTTTTAGCCTGAGGCTACCAAACGATGACCAAGCAACCAACCAACAAATAATTCGTTGTCCATCTGACTATCCAACCATATGACTAACCATTTATTTCATTCTTTTGTTAAATGTCAGCATATGCAACTGACATATTTTATGTGCAGAATATTTAAGAGTTAAAAGTAACCAAAGAATGAATGAATTTTATACATAAAAAAAAGTTAATGACATAAAAGATGTCACTCAAGATACAATATGTAGTTGGGTATGTAACCAGTAGTTAAGACAAACAGTTGTATGACATAAGTGTCCATCTTTTAGTTTTTTGTAAAACTTTACTCACACAGAGAGAATTTTATTAGATCAAAAATAATATTTGTCGTTAAACAAGTTGAACTTTTTTTCACAAAGTAAAGAAAAAATTTATTAAAATTAATGAATACTTTTTATAAGATCAGTTTTTTTCTTTATTCAGTGTAAGAAACTTTTGATAAATAAAGTGATATTTTCCATACAAATTTATAAAAAAAAACTAGCTTTCCTTAAGGACAACTAGCTTTCCGGATAGGGACATGCCTCCAATAGATTATTTTCACAATTTGTTAAATAAGTTTTGAATATTTACCTCCATTATTGCTTTAATTTCATTGCTTTTACAAAAAAATTATTAGTGTTATGAAGATAATTAGTCATAGTTAAATTAATTACTATATCAAATTTGAATTAACATCTTATTTTTATATGAATATTATTAAAACAAATTTAATTCTTTAATTTTTATTTTTATCGGGACATACATTAATTGCATTAAAGGAATTAAATATGCTAAAATCCCAAACGTATTTTACAAATTGTGAAAAATAATCTGTTGGAGGCATGTCCCTATCCGGATTTCATTCTTGCCTAAGGAACTCGGCAGGGGACGATGTTTTTAGAACTTCTGTAAATATTTGTTAAGTCAAATTACAAACTCAATGAGAATTTCTTGTTCTCGTCTAGGAGCGTTATTAAACATTCAAAATATCAAAGAAAAACAACAACAAAGAATTTACCACAATTTGCTTTGTCATCTTCCAATATACTACTCTGTTGTTTTGACAGATCTAGCAATGTAGTGATATCCATTCATGTATAAACGTCAATAGAAAACAATGTTTTCTAAAGTGTCAGTAACATTCAAATTTGCACAAGCTAATTGCGGTTAAGAAGAAGAATAAACCTTTTTCTCTAAAAATTATAAACAACGAGTAAAAAGGTTAAAGTCTGGCATGCCGACTATACAATACCCTACACCAGTCTGGTTAAAAGCAAACTAATGTTTGGATCCGAAATTCGAATGGGTTAAAATACGACTTGTGTAAAAATTTTCTATAATGTGAGTCAGCGAACCAAATTTCATTAAAATTTCTTAATATTTTTGGGGGGACCCTTATATGGGCACTAGGTCTAAACATGGAGCGGTGTTAACCAAAGTCAATAGGCTTCTTCCTTGGGCTGATATAGGTCGGTATACCAAATTTCATCAAAATATCTTAATATTTGCGACCTGCAGTTTGTAACCAAGCCAATTTTGGGGGGACCCTTATATGGGCACTAGGTCTAAACATGGACCGATGTTCACCAATATCAATAGGCTTCGTCCTTGGGCCAACGTAGGTCTGTGTACCAAATTTCATCAAAATATCTTAATATTTGCGACCTGCAGCGTATAAACAATATAATTTTGGTAGGACCCTTATATGGGCACTAGGTCTAAACATGGACCGATATTCACCAAAATCAATAGGCGTCGTCCTTGGGCCGACATAAGTCGGTATACGAAGTTTCATCAAAATATCTTAATATTTGCGACCTGTAGAGTGCGCACAAGAAAGCATGGACAGACAGACAGACAGACAGACAGACGGACAGACGGACATTGTTAAATCGAAATAAAAAAAAATTCTGAGCCGATCGGTATACTATAAGGTGGGTCTAGGACCAATATTTTTTGGTGTTACAAACATCAGCACAAAATTGTAATACCCTGACCACATAGTGGTGTAGGGTATAATAATTTTTAAATCAGACTAGATCTAGTTTCTGCCTTTTTCCGTGGCCAGGCTTCATCAGTGATTTTTTATTATTGTTCATATTTTATTGTCAGATTGTCTGTATCTCATAATTTTTCGCACAGTGCTTTGATCCCGTATAACTATTGGACAAAAATAGAAGGAGTGGAGAGGTTAAGAAGAAGAATAAACCTTTTTTCTAAAAGTTATAAACACATTAATTTGCAAATCAGACTAGACCCATTTTCTGCCTTTTTCTATGGACAAGCTTCATAAGAGATTTTCCATTAAACTCCTAGTATAGAAAATCATTACCAGATATGTGGTTATGTAACTACATACTTGGTAATGGTAACTAGTTACTTTTGTTATTACATTTCTTATTACCTTTATATTGGGATGTCGCGAAAAATAATGAGTTATGGTTACACACCAGCATACGAACAATCAAAAAATATATCGCTACATATGTGCTTACCAGTACTGACAAAAATAAAGAGTCCAAAAATAGATTTTCAAAAAAATAAATTATATCAAAAAAAAAATATTTTTTAATGTATTTTTTTTTGTTAATAAAATTTGCCAGTCAATAGCTCTACCATCTGAGCTATATCGACATGTAATATTTAATAGATAAAAACATAATTGACCTGCTGCACGCAAGTAAGCTTACTCGACAACATACAAAAAATCAAAAAATATGTGGTTACATATATCCTTACCAGTGTTTAAAAAATATTGAGTCTAAAAATAGATTTCAAAAAATTTTCAAAAAAATCTAGAAAATTATTTTCTATTTGAAATAATGATAAAAATAAGTCATTATAAGTAACTCATTACTATATGTTTTAAAATAATGCAGAAGGTGAGTGGGTGTCATTACTGGTAGTCCAAAAAATAATGATATGTCATTACCATTTCTACACTGGGCTGTTAATTGTTTATATGTTCATTGTCAGATTGTCTCTATATGATATTTTTTTCAACAACATGTCGGCTGTGGGATTCGAAAACATGTCCCCACATTACAAACGTAACCATCTCACCCAAGTAAGGCCTTGAATGCAATGTAATTCATTATTTTTTTTCTTTCCCATTCAGATCTCTGTTATTGTCTTTACTCAGAAGTGATCAAACACAGACACATACAAACATTGAATTTTTTGATTTTTGTTTATCTCCAAATGTTGCCACCCTGACGTTTGGCTTTTACGTTCAAGAGGGTTTCCACGGTTGTTTTAACGTCATGTAAACAGATGCTATTAATATTGTAACTAATATGCATTTTTGCAATTTTAATTTAGTAGGTTTGAGGTTAGGAAGAAGTTAAAGTTAACTTTTTGGTATTTAAACTAATATGATAAAATTCTATACTTAGCTTTGCACTTTAAAAATGATTATAAACAAATTTAAATAAAAAACAAAATTTTGATCTCAAAGCTTCTTCTATTTAATTTAATGTTGATTCTGCTTAATTTTAAAATTTTTCTTTTCTGTGTATAAAAAGTATGACTTATGAGAATTTCAATATACTGGACGAAAACGAATTTAAAAGAACACTTTGTTTAATCGCCTGTTAAAATAGCAATTATTTTTAATAAGAGGTCTGGTGACTTAACTTTTAGGAAATTCTGAGTAATTTGGTGATGGAAAATGGTGTCGTATAAGAATGATCCAGTTTGATTTGGTAAGTTTCTTTTTTGTGAAAGTTTATATTCTTATGTTGCCAAATAGGAATTTGAATCTTTATAGAGTGTAATGAGCTTCATCACAAAATTTATTCTACTAAGCTGGCGTATGTGGTAGAGTATGAAAAGAATTTTTTATGAAAAGATATATTTCTAAACAAGTAAAAAATTTAATTCGGGCTTGCCTCCTATATGCTACCCTACATCTCAATATGAGTTGGGTCATAAATATTACAGGAACATGAGCAGACCGAGGGACATCGCTAAATTGACTCAGAAAGTGATTCTAAGTAGATCGATTTAAAATAAGGTGGGTCTACGCCCATCATTTTCGGTAGCTGCAAACCAATCAGTACAAACTCTTTATACTGATTTGTTTCACAGAGTGGTGTAGGGTGTACATAAAAAATGATAAATATGCAAATGTTTATATCTTAAAATAAATAACAAAAATTTATGAACTTTTTAAAATAACATATGGACAAGTATAAAAAAAACATTTTTTCATATTTTTGTTTTAAATTTCAAACTTGAGAACATTTTCTATATCCTGTATAAAAGTTTAACTTAACTGTTTTTTAAATTGTAAAAGAGTTTTCATATACAAATTTTAAAAATGTTTAGCTACCCAGCAAAAAATTGTACCAAACCGCTTCTTTCATTGCTTTCAAAGCACCCGCTTGTGTATTTTACTGCTTTTTTAGAAGTAATTCTAAAGAATTATAAAATCAACCATTTCAAATGCTTCCAAAATATATTCAAAACAATATCAAAGAAAATCACTAAATAATTGCTTATAAAGCATTATTGCTCTAAAAGTAATCCCAAGAAGTGACTTGGATACAGTTTATTTCCAAACGGATGATAGAGTGTTCCATATCTCGCGAAACCGATATTTTGTTAATTTGTTTTTTTATATTTATAATTAAATTGTTTAAATTCATTATTTCTTATTTTCATATTTTTAAAAATAAATAAAATAAAAATTATGAAAAATTGCGTTTTACGCACTTGAAGAAAGAAGTTGGAAAAAGATATTGAATTGTAGTGCTACTTTTGCACTTGATTAATAAGTAATACTTTTATTGAAGAGAATAAGACACAATATCTCGCAATGACAAAGTGGTAGAGGCAATAAAGAAATTAAAAGAAATGATGAAATAAATATGGTTTCCTTTGTTCTCGTTCAAAAATTATTTAAAAAATGTTGAAGCAGGAGTCATCCCCCCCCCCTATGACGGGGAAGTAGTGGAAAATGAGCACAAAATACAGGAAACTTATAAAATGGCCAGTATCTCCAAAACTAAGCGACATGACGCAAAAATGGCATAATTATTGTATAGCCAAATGAATAATGCACTCCAACAAAACAAATATTGTAGATCCGGGGGATCCATATAGATTAATTTTTACGAAGCAGTCACAGGGCGACTTATTTATTTTTTACCAACTTATGTGATAATCAGAGAAGACAGAAAAAAGCAAAATGCGATGTGTTTAAAGCAAAAAAATATTGTAAAAAAAGCAAGAAAAAAGAAAAAGTAAAAAAACTTAGAAAAAGAATAGTTTAAAAAAAAAAATCAAAGTTGAGAGAAAAAATATATTTTTGTGAACAAAAAAAGTATTTTTGGGCAAAAGTCTTAAAAAAAGCAATTCAAAGCTCAAAAATCTTAAGAAAAAGCTATTTAAAAAAAGCAAAAAGAAGCAAATATGAGTAAAACAAGCAATAAAAAGCAAAAACAGCAGTTTTGTCTTCTCTGGTGATAATACAAATTAGTGAACTTCGATAATATAAATTTCGTTCCTGTTTTATTTTATTTGGTTTCCATGTTTAGACTACCAAATCAGTCGTTCTCCGTTCCATTCCATATCGTTCCGGTTTGGACCAATTTTCCATTACAATATAAGAGTTTGTCAGTGTGTTACCATATTTTTTCTTAATTGTTGCATTATTACCCAGCTAAAACATGGTCTCATATACTTACCAGCCTTTTTACTAGATTAATTACTCTTGTTTGCGATGTCCCAAAAGTCAATCGAATTGGGTATACTTTTGTTTTCTAGGATTTCTTTAATTTAAGACCGTTAATTTTCTATATATTTGGATCCCAGCTTCTAACATATTTTCATATACATATTTGTAAGCCAAATTTTTACAACATCCCGTTAGCGACTAACTGGCACTTTAACTGATACATTTGTTATTGTTTCTTATATAAAAATTGAATTTAACTCTTGGTAAAATTTTAACTCGACATTCAGTGATCGGTTCTAAATCTCATATTTTTTTGTAAACTACATTTTCTTTTACTTCAGCATGTTGTCATAATTTTATTTTTTATATTTCATTGTCTTGACTATAAATGTTAATAACACTATAACATGTTACATATAAGTTTTTAAGACAAAAAAAAAAAAAAAACACAAGTACGTTTGCCATTTCAAGTGACAAAACAATGTCATTTAGAAAAGCAAAGCAAACATGTTTTGCTTCAAATGATATATAAACTTGTAATTTAACTAATGTTGAAACTAAAACTAAAATGTGCATTCAACTAATTATTCTGTAATATAGAGCAAGAGCACGTTGCAATATCACTTAGAGTTGCTAGATTTAAATGACCATAAATCTTTAGAAATTCTGCATTCAAGATTTTATGGTTGTTTAAGTATAACTTCAGTTTTTTGTTTATTTCAAGTGCAAAAACATTTATTTGTAGAAGAAAAATAATTTTCAACAATATTTGTAACTCATTTAAAAAACAACTTACATATATTTATGGGCAATACGTCACATTAATTTTGTGCAGTAATTTTATTGTAAAAAATACAACAAATAATTAATAGCTTTATTTATTTTTACTAACAACACTGACTTACAAAATAGTAAAATTTGCTGTTATATAGTTGTATTTAATGCAAATTAAAAAACAATTTACTTAGCAAATAGTAAAATTGATTGCATTTGTCCTTGTCTAAAATTTTGTTAAAAGTAATGTTGCAGAAAAAACTGATAAAATTAGCAGATTATTTTTGCTATATATTAATAATATAGGAACAGCAAAAACAAAACTGTTAAATATACAGAATTTAGTTATATTTGAAATAAATTTTTGTAAATGGAGAATAGCAAATTAACCTGTTTAAATCAGCAAAAAATTTTGCTAAATAATTAGTAGCCTAAAAGATCACCAAAAAATTTTAAATTTTCTAATTTTTCTTTTTTAGTAAATATTTCTGCTGATTTTAGCAGAATAAACTGTTGTTTGCATTCAACTAACTTTAGCTTAAAAATAGAAAAAATGTTGTAGATTTTACAGTTTATTTTTGCTATTATTAGTCTACAAATATTTAGCAAAATTTTCTGCAGATTTTACAGTACAATTTGCTATTTTCTATTAACTAAAAGTTAGCCTAAATATAACTAAAATTCTGTAAATTTAACAGTTTTAATTTGGCTGTTCTTTCTGCAGCATCAATTTTAACTAATTTTTAGTAACTTTTTCTGCTATTTTTACAGATTTATTTCTATGAGTGTAGGAACTCGGTAAGAAATTTTGATTTTACTAAGTCGAAAGCAATAGGTCTAAACATGAACCGCCAAAATTAAAAAAATCGCTATAGTTGAAAAAAAATCGGTAGTTTGAAAAAAAAACGCTAATATTAAAAAAAAATCGTCATAATTTTTAGAAGCTTCTTCTGCTATTTTTGCAGGCATTTCGCTATAAATGTTAGATATATCGAATATGTATAATAACATATTGGTAATTTCAATAGAATTTCAACCAAGTTATTTCCAGTGTGGCTTCAAATTAAATTCTTACACTCCGTTTTACAATCACAAATCGTTTGAAGCGAAAGCATATTTGACTGCCTAGTTAGTACCAAACAGTAAAAATCTTTTAAATTTTGAGTCTATTTTCTTAAAGATTACTTTAAAATGATGTCTACAGGTACATATGAATTTATGAAGTTTTGTTAATTTTAAAGGTTTTTAGCGGTTCGAGTTTTCCTTGGCTTTTTTTCCTATTTCTGTCTCATGTTTCAAATATCTATAATATAGGGCATATTCACCAATTTTTTTGGGTAAGTTATTTTTTAATAAAAAGACATACCTACTGGGTATCAATTAATCGAACAATTTTTCTCAAAAATTGTTCGAATAATTTAAAATGTCCAAATTTCAAATAACGATTAATTCGAATAATTTCATACGATTAATCGATTAATCGAAATTGGTAGAAAATTACAAAAATGTTTAAAAAATATAAATTTTTTATTAAAGTAAATGTGCTAAAAACTCAAAATTTTTTTTAAAAAATTTAAAAAATTTTTACCCGTCCGGATTTCATTCTGGTCTAAAAAAATAATTAAGGGACGAACTTTTAGAATTTCTAGAAATATTTGTTAGCTTCAACTCAATGAGAATTTCATGTTTTCAAGTAGCAGCGTTAAAAAATATCTTAAATCCCAAAGAAAAAACAAAATAAAATTATCACAGTTTGCTTTGTCATCTACCAAATTACTACCCTGTTGTTTTTACTTATCTAGTAAATTAGTGGTATCTATTTACGTATAATAGATTTTTAATTATTTTTTACGACTTTTTAAACGTTGATATTAAATGATAGCATTAATAATTATTGTAATTAACGATTACTAGAATTATTGATTATAATTAATGTTTAATGTAATAAAGCTTGTTTGCTGAGCATTCTGAATTAATAAAATAAAACACAAATTTTAGAATTCCTCTCTACATTTATGTCTTTTATGTATTCAATGCATACGAAAGAGATACAAATTAATGTACGGGGTATTATATTCTTCTTTCGGTTGTGGTTGTCCCCGATTTCGATAAAATTTTAATATGTGAAAGAGGGGAGAGAAAAATAAAAATAATGAAAAAATCTGATCTCAATTATTACATTTTTATACCCTACACCACTATGTGGTCAGGGTATTATAAGTTTGTGCTGATGTTTGTAACACCAAAAAATATTGGTCGTAGACCCACCTTATAGTATACCGATCGGTTCAGAATTTTTTTTTATTTCGATTTAACGATGTCCGTCTGTCCGTCCGTCCGTCTGTCTGTCTGTCCATGCAATCTTGTGCGCAGTCTACAGGTCGCAACTATTAAGATATTTTGATGAAATTTGGTACGCAGACCTATGTTGGCCCAAGGACGAACAAGTTTGATTTTGGTGAACATCGGTCCATGTTTAGACCTAGTGCCCATATAAGGGTCCTACCAAAATTATACTGTTTATACGCTGCAGGTCGTAAATATTAAGCTATTTTGATGAAATTTGGTACACAGACCTATATTGGCCCAATAACGCAGCCTATTGATTTTGGTGAACATCGGTCCATGTTTAGACCTAGTGCCCATATAAGGGTCCTACCAAAATTATACTGTTTATACGCCGCAGGTCGTAAATATTAAGATCTTTTGATGAAATTTGGTACACAGACCTACATTGGCCCAATAACGCAGCCTATTGATTTTGGTGAACATCGGTCCATGTTTAGACCTAGTGCCCATATAAGGGTCCTACCAAAATTATACTGTTTATACGCCGCAGGTCGTAAATATTAAGATATTTTGATGAAATTTGGTACACAGACCTACATTGGCCCAATAACGCAGCCTATTGATTTTGGTGAACATCGGTCCATGTTTAGACCTAGTGCCCATATAAGGGTCCTACCAAAATTATACTGTTTATACGCTGCAGGTCGCAAATATTAAGATATTTTGATGAAATTTGGTACATAGACCTATGTTGGCCCAAGGACGAAGCCTATTGATTTTGGTGAACATCGGTCCATGTTTAGAACTAGTGCCCATATAAGGGTCCCCCCAAAATTGGTTTGGTTACAAACTGCAGGTCGCAAATATTAAGATATTTTAATGAAATTTGGTGCGCTGACTCACATTATAGAAAATTTTGACATAAGCCCCATTTTAACCCATTCGAATTTCGGATCCAAACAATACACGAGACTGGTGTAGGGTATTGTATAGTCGGCATGCCCGACTTTAACCTTTTTACTCGTTTTTTTATATATTTATGAATTTCAACAGAGTTACTGAATTTATTTTTGTTCGTTTTTTTAAATAAAATTACTAAAAACACAACAAGTGTATGTAAGTATATTATTTTACAGAAAATTTTTTCGATTAATCGATTAATTTTAAAATTTTGTTCGAATAACCGATTAAGAAAAAAAACCCGAATAATTATTTGCACGATTAATCGATTAAAATAAAAAGCCCATTATTTGAATACCCTAATACCTAACTTAGATTTTATTTCAATGTTTCAAATTCCAATTTTTTCATTAAATTGTATTATTTTTTAAACGTTTTCAATGCAACATTCCACAAAGTACATTTGTCAGAAGAATGACCATAATAACGCCATTAAAAGTGTCCATTTTTAAAAGGTATAGGGAGTAACCTTCACTTCAAAATATTGATTTGGTATATCCGTTCTCACAAAATTGTTCGCCAAATAAACAGTGTCCAATATGTGACATTTTCTCAACCTCAATTTGAAGCTGGAACTTTTCGTGTGTCACTTTAGCACACTAATTTTTCGAAAATAACTTAAATCTATCAATGGGGCAGACCGGTTAAAATAAAATTTTGGTAAAATTCTTCCAACTTAACGAAACATATTCCAATTGACGAAGAGAAGGTATCGTCGTAATAGTTTTGAAAAATGTAATACAATTATTTTTTTATCTCCGGGAAGTATGTCAGTGCCAATTAAAGAACTCAGGTTATCGATTACGAATTAAACACTTTACAACACTCACCGATATGAATATAAGGTACCGATATGAAAACTAATCACCGACTAAAATTATTTTTTTCAATTGTATCACAATTAATTTTTTTATATAATTGTAAACATTACTCTAAGCCATGTGCAATAAAACTAAAAATACTTAATTTTTTACATTTTCGTAATGTCCAAAATATCCTTAATATATAAAAATAACTAATAGCATATACTCCCATAAACGATTTTGCCCTTAACCTTCTAATGCACAAAAAGAGATCTTCTTAAATCTGAATAGTTTTTGGCAAAATAACAATTTTTTAAAACAAAATATTTGGCCTTTTTTTTAATCACTGGATTTATTTTTGGATTTATTTTATTTTGTTAAAAAATCCACATTTTGTTTTCTAAATTTCAAAATTTTATATTTTTATACAAATCTAACACTTATTCCCTAATATAATGTGAAAGAAAAAATTTAAATTTTGCGAAAAAAGTAATTTCTGGAATAAAATTAAGCTAAATCCAAAACGGATTTATATATTTTTTAAATCCGTTTTGGATTTAGCTTATTTTAATTGCTGTGTTCACATTTTTACAAAATTTAATAATTTTATTGCACATTATATTGGCGAATAAGTATTAGATTCTGATAAAAAATCATAAATTTTGAAAATTAAAAACCAAATATGGATTTTGTCAACAAAATAAAATAAATCCAAAAATAAATCCAATGATTAAAAAATAGGGCTATTATATCGATAGAAAACATAATTATCTAGTGTTTTTCCTTCAAACTTCTTTTGTATATGGAACGACTTTTAATCAAAAAGAATGTAAAGTGAAAATTTCGTAAATTTAAAGAAATTAACTTTTTAAAAGAGAAAAAATATTTGAAAAATCATCAGAAATGTATTTACGGTCGATAATAAATAAGCTTGTTTAGAGTCTCTGCTAGTAAAATAGGTTACAAGTTTTGCTCCAGGACTTGCAGGATAACGTCAGATGCTTCTTACAAATATCTCTCTAACTCAGAAACGATCTAACATTTTTTTTTTAAATTAACCACAGATAATATTATCAGAGTTAGTAGTCACTAGGGTTTGGGGTTCGGGAATTCCCGGGAAATCCCGGGAAAAGTTTGCCGGGAATTCCCCGGAAAATAATATATTTTTCCCGGGAAAACGGGAAATTTTAAAAATATTAAAGTTTTTAAATTGTTTTTGTTTCGAATAGGATTTTTTAATTTTAGTCATAAAAAACATTTTAAATACCAAAACAAAAATGTCATTGTTAAAATCTTTTAAAAGGGAATAAATTTATTTGACACACAAATAAAATATTTGCCAAGTAATTAGGAGCATTTCAACTAATAAAGATTTTTCGCATAACTTATTCAAAATTTAAGTAGTAAAACCTAAAAACTTGGTAAAATGTATAAAAGAAATATGAAAAAAAGCTTTGTTTCTTACAAATAATCACCCTTACTATCTAAATTTTTCAAATGTATAATTTAGGTAAAGTCGACTTTATTTAAAATACTGGGTGGCAGTATACCTTGACTTGGTTTATTTTTGGAGCTTTCTGATTGGTTAATTTATTTTCAACCAATCAAAATATTTGAAAATATAAATATTTTTGTAAGGTTTTCATACACAAAATGAACAAAACCGTTTGATTAAAAATAAAGTCGACTTTAAATTTAAAATACTCCTTTATATTAAGGGTCAATAATTTTGTAAGTAACGTTTTCATTAAAAAATGTGAAAAGAAAAGACTAATGGTTAACAGTGGTATCTAAATTTGGTTATCCGACATCTGAATTTGGTTCACAAAAAAAAAAATTTATGTTCATGCAACTTCTCTTGAAGAAAACAACAAGAAGAATAACGTTTCAGCTAAAATTAGCAAAGTACCCGAAGAAAACAGTGTAAGCTGAATAGGCATTAACGGTTTTATGGTAGGGCAAATAACTAGATCTTCGTTTATTCGAGAAAGTTTTTATAATAAAATCCTGGCATTGCAAAAAAAAATGAAACCGATGTAAAGAACATTATATTAAATTACTACAATCTTGTAAAAAATATCATGATAAAAGAAATATCGAGCAATATTTCTAACAATAGAAGATTTACTATAATCTCAGATGAATGGAGCAGAATATCACAAAAGAGATATTTGAACATATGTATAAACGGAAATAATTTTATAACCTGGGGTTGGTTTATATATCAGGAAGATGTAATGCTGATGAAATAAGAAGAATTGTAGAAATAAGACTAGAAGAGTTTTATTTGTCTTTGGAAAATAACATTGTGGCCACCATATCTAATGGGCCAAGTGTGATGAAACGGTTTGTTTCCGACAGTCCAGTAGTAGGTGCTTTCTGCTGGAATCATGCAATTCATTTAGAAGTGCTGCGAGTAATTTATGTGAAATCAAATGTTCAACATTCTGATATTTTTACTTTGAATTCTCACTACACAGACTGCATTTGTACTGAAATAGTGTTTTTTTTAACAAAAATTACTTATATAGGTGGTTTTCATTAACAATTTTGTTCAAAAATATTTCCCGGAATTAAATTTTTTCATTCCCGTTTCCCGGGAAATAAAAAAGTCCGGGAAATCCCAAACCCTAGTAGTCACCAAAACCAATTTCATAAAAAATTTATTGATGTTTAGTTAAAAATTCGCCAAATTTCGTAATTTTCCAAAAGCGTAAATCGCCCTAACTTCTTAAATAACAACAATTTTCGGTACGCATTTTTATTTTACTGATAGTGTTATTTATAGAAAAAAAACTAAATTATTTGACGTTTGGATTTCTTGATTCGTCTTCAACATTTATTGTGCTATATCGCCTAAAGAAAGCGATAAATTAAAATTTTAATATTTGTTTCATAGTAGGTTTCTAATGCCATAGTAGGTTTCTAATGCTATGTCTAAACATTATCGCAATCAGCAGAAAGAGCATTAGAGGATTAAAGAATGATTTACAAATTCTATTTGTGCTTTGTTTGTAGAAAAATTACATACATATTTTGCCTAAAATGTATGGAAATAATAGACAAGGAAAAAACAAACAGGTAAATGAAAGATCAACATACAGGTAGACAGCTGGCAAGCAGGCAGATGTACTAAATAGGGTAATTATTTTATTTATAAAATCAGTGGTGTTACCACTAGTTATGAAATTCCAAACAAAAAAATAACATAAATTGGTAAAAGAAAAATATTAGGAATTTCTATGATTAAGCAAAATTTAAAGAATTTTCCCGAGAGAAAAGAATGGTATCCCGAGGCAAACTCTGAAATCTTAATGAAATTTGGATATGTTGTAAAGGAGACAAAATATTATTAAAGCTGCTTAATCTTATTATTAAAGGCTAAAAAGTGGGCTCAGAATGGCGAATTTTTAATTTTTTTCGGCACATATTTTGCATATTTATTTCCATGTAATGACAAGACAAATTGGTATTAAGCGAAAGATATTTGAGAGGTCAATATAATGATGTATAAATATTTTTTAAAATTGGAAACCAGCCAAGAAGATATAACTAAAGTATGATAATTTTCAGAGTCCTCAAATCTAAGATTCATAAATAAAATATAAATGTCTGTCTTAATTATGAGCCTATCAAAAATAACTCAGAAAATCAGAGTAGAGATGTAACCTTGCGGATGCGGATTCCGCTGCGGTGATAAATTACAAATTAAACGACTGCGGCTGCGGTGGCGCTTATTTTTATATATACACTCACATTTTCTTTAGATGTATGTATGTGTGTACGTGTAGTGTATGTGTGTAGAACACCACGAATAGGAAATGAAGTTTTTGTTTCGGTACACTGAAAGAATTATCCTTCATTATATTAATGATATAATTTCATACAATTTTTTTCGTAGAACCAATGAAGAATTTCATTATGTATATAATATTTAATTAATATTATTAAATTTTTCGTAACTTTTCTTTCATAAAATTTCATAATTTCATTAAAAAATTTCGTTGAATTTTATAAATTAGATCTCCATAAATTTAATGAAAATGTTCTTTATATATATGAAATTGTTCAATAGTTTTTACTTTTTTTAATTTTTTTTTATAAAATATAGTCATTTTCTGAGAGAATAATCTTTTATATTTTTTTTTAAATTAATTTTTTATTCATTTTTTTTTTGCTCCATACAAAGTTGGAGTTCCCTAGTGTACAAACCCTACTACGTTTAACTAAAAATAAAATCGTAAAATTTTTTATAAAAAAAATAGTTCATTCAACACTTCTTTACAAAACATACAAACAAAACGAACAACCACAAATGACCGGAAATTTATCTCCCAAAATACAAAAATACGAAACAACAGAGATTGCATGTAGAGTTACTATTTAACAAAGTCATATGACGCAGTATGTTGTCCACTGCAAATATACAAAAACGTACAATCACAATTTACAAAAAATATATTCCTAATATAGAGATGTGTGTCATAGTTATACAAATAAAAATAAGTGTTAAAGCCGGTTTTTTTTATTTTTTAGTGGGGAAAAGAACAAAAAAAAATTAAGCCTAAAACAAGCTTTTATAAACTGTGTGATTTTCAGAAGTAGAGTCACACAAAAAAAGTGTCATCTTTACTGTAGACGAATTAAATGCACTCTACGTAATGTATCAAGTAGCACAAGATATTGATAATTGAGATAACTTGAATCCGCAAACCGGCCAGTTTTGTTCTCACAGTAAAAATTATGCCAGGTGCACGGCATGGAAAATAAACAATATTTTAATATTCCTGATCTGCATACTTTACGCGATGTGGGTCGAAGAATATTCTAAATAACAAGGAAAGTATTCCAATCTAACTCTCCGATTTGTATAAAATTTGAATATATGATAGAGAAAATAATTCTATTAAAACCCTGTCCTATTTTTACGACCATCTCGTAGATTTGGAAGGTGAAATAAGGGAAAGAAGATCGGACGAGTGTGATACTTTTTTGCTCGAAGGCATGCCCAAGACTTTTACACAGGAAATAAATTGGTCTAAATTTTACCAAACCCACAAGAATTGTATTTTAATTCAAACATTTTTTTATTATTATTATGAAAGGAGATTATTTATGAAAGGAGGTTATTAGATTAGATACGAAGGCACTACGCACCGCGACCAATATATTTCTTTTGTGCTGCCTAGTTCCCTAGAGATTCAGGCTACCAATAAAGCCAATAATCCCGTTAGGAGAATTTCCCCAAACGTCCGAAGATGACACGAAACGCTCACCCAGAAATTTGAGTCTCCTGAAGGAGGTTATATAAAACGAGTAAATGCAATAAATTCGGTTATAGCAAATTGTTTTATGCCATATTCTCTTTGCTGCAAATATAAAAAGTTTAAATAAGAAAACATTATAAAGGCGACAAAAGAATTTTGTTGTTGTGGTGAAAAATAATTTGGCGCCCTATGCTAACTCCCACTGGAGCATAGGGCGCCAAAAAAAAAACATTAGCTGGGAATTTAAAATTATTCGCATCTAGGCGTCTGGTGAAAAAATATAACAAAATAATTTATTCACTAGACGCTAACCCACTGTGTAGGGTTAGAATAGAATGTTTTCATGGATCAATTAAGGGAATGTTCGGATAATTTTTCTTTATTTTTTAGCTAAAACCATTAAAGCTAGTGAAAACAATTTTTTTTTTCAAGTATATTTGAATACAATTTTATTAAATATTACTAAATATTAGGGTATTCAATCGATTAATCGTTATTCGATTAATCGAACAATTTTGTTGAAAAATTCTTGGAATAATTTAAAATGTCCAAATTTCGAATAACGAATAATTCGAAAAAAATTAATACGATTAATCAATTAATCGAAATTGGTAAAAAAAAAAATTACAAAAATGGTAAAAAAAAAATATATTTGTTAGCTCAAACTCAATGAGAATTTCTTGTTTTTATCTAACATTTTAAATTATATAATTAATTATTATAATTAATGCTCAATGCGATAAAACTTGTTTAGGGAGTAGTGCTGGTAAAAATATGAGTAGTGGGTATCGAGTATTTGTCCTTTTTTTGGGTACTCGATACTCAAAACTACTACTCGATATTTTCAGAGTTGCATTTTGGACAGACAAAATATATAAAAATGTGACTCCGCTAAAAAAATTACCACAAAAATATGACTTTGTTAAAATATTTGTCACAAAATTACAACTCTGCTAAAAGAAAAAATCAGAAGTAAAATATTTAAAAATATGTTTATAAATTTAAATATTGAATTACCATGAACATTTTTAAAAAATTTTACCAAAAGATTTTAAAAATTTTTCAAATTTAAAAACCGTTAAAAGTACCAATTATCCAAATCAAAAATATTGAGTAGTATCGAGTATTGAAAAGTAACCGAATTTACCAGCACTATTAGGGACCACTCTACATTCATATTTAGTATCCTTTAGCATAGGATATTTTCGAAAACTGTAAGATTTGAATTAATAAAGGAGAATTAAAATACAAATAATCATTTCCAGTTTTTTTTTTAAATAAATACTAATTAAAAATGAAAACAAAAAAATTTACAAATAAGTTTGTTTACAACTTATAATTGAAATTAATATTTAGGAGATCTTAATAATGTTTAATGAGAACTAAATAACTTTTCACACATATGGGCTTTTCAGAAGCCTGTTGAGCCACCTTACACTGTCATTAACTTAAAGTAGACAGCAGGCACGATAATTTACGATAATACCACACTAACGAAGCCTTTTGATCCAAAAGTCAATCTCGTAGAAGTCGGATTAACTGCTTAATCGTTTAACCACTATTTTAATCTTTTTGATTCAGAGTTAATCCAACGTTTTAATATGGGTACTATTTCTAAACGACTCTGTACTCAGACTACTAATTGTATGCAACGCTGTTTTTTATTATAATGACGGTTGGCAATACTAAAAAACACACACACAAAGTCAGATAAAAATTAATGTTAAGAAGCTGCCACAAAAATATGTTGGCGCTGTCGATTAGTGCTGGTAAAAATATGAGTAGTGGGTATCGAGTATTTGTCTCTTTTTTTGGGTACTCGGTACTAGGGTTTGGGGTTCGGGAATTCCCGGGCGGGAATTCCCGGGAAATCCCGGGAAAAGTTTGTCGGGAATTCCCGGGAAAATAATATATTTTTCCCGGGAAAACGGGAAATTTTAAAAATATTAAAATTTTTAAATTGTTTTTGTTTCGAAAAGGATTTTTTAATTTTAGTCATAAAAAACATTTTAAATACCAAAACAAAAATGTCATTGTTAAAATCTTTAAAAGGGAATACATTTATTTGACACACAAATAAAATCTTTGCCAAGTAATTAGAAGCATTTCAACTAATAAAGATTTTTCGCATAACTTATTCAAAATTTAAGTAGTAAAACCTAAAAACTTGGTAAAATATTTAAAAGAAATATGAAAAAAAGCTTTGTTTCTTACAAATAATCGCCCTTACTATCTAAATTATTCAAATGTATAATTTAGGTAAAGTCGACTTTCGTTAAAATATTGGGTGGCAGTATACCTTGACTTGGTTTATTTTTGGAGCATTCTGATTGGTTAATTTATTTTCAACCAATCAAAATATTTGAAAATATAAATATTTTTGTAAGGTTTTCATACACAAAATGAACAAAACCGTTTGATTATAAATAAAGTCGACTTTAAATTTAAAATACTCCTTTATATTAAGGGTCAATAATTTTTTAAGTGACGTTTTCATTAATAAATGTGAAAAGAAAAGACTAATGGTTAACGGTAGTATCTAAATTTGGTTATCCGACATCTAAATTTAGTTCACAAAAAAAAAAAATTGATGGTCATGCAACTTTTCTTGAAGAAAACAACAAGAATAACGTTTCAGCTAAAATTAGCAGTATACCCTAAGAAAATAGTGTAAGCTGAATAGGCATTAAAGGTTTTATGGTAGGGCAAACATTTCCTGAAATCGTATCCAAATTAGCCGCAGTCAATCCGCACCATAATTAGATCTTCGTTTATTCGAGAAAATTTTTATAATAAAAACCTGGCATTGCAAAAAAATGAAACCGATGTAAAGAACATTATATTAAATTACTACAATCATGTAAAAGATATCATGATAAAAGAAATATCGAGCAATATTTCTAACAATAGGAGATTTACTATAATCTTAGATGAATGGACAAGAATATCACAAAAGAGATATTTGAACATATGTATAAACTGAAATAATTCATTTTATAACCTGGGGTTGGTTAATATATCAGGAAGATGTAATGCTGATGAAATAAGAAGAATTGTAGAAATAAGACTAGAAGAGTTTTATTTGTCTTTGGAAAATAACATTGTGGCCACCATATCTAATGGGCCAAGTGTGATGAAACGGTTTGTTTCCGCCAGTCCAGAAGTAGGTACTTTCTGCTGGAATCATGCAATTCATTTGGCAGTGCTGCGAGTAATTTATGTGAAATCAAATGTTCAACATTCTGATATTTTTTACTTTGAATTCTCACTACACAGACTGCATTTGTACTGAAATAGTGTTTTTTTTTAACAAAAATTACTTATATAGGTGGTTTTCATTAACAATTTTGTTCAAAAATATTTCCCGGGATTCCCGGGAATCCCGGGAATTAAATTTTTTCATTCCCGTTTCCCGGGAAATAAAAAAGTCCGGGAAATCCCAAACCCTACTCGGTACTCAAAACTACTACTCGATATTTTCGGAGTTGCATTTTGGACAGACAAAATATATAAATATGTGACTCCGCTAAAAAAAATTACCACAAAAATGTGACTGCTAAAATATTTGTCACAAAATTACAACTCTGCTAAAAGAAAAAATCAGAAGAAAATATTTAAAATAATATGTTTAAAAAACTATGAAAAACGAAATGAATAGTTGGTGAAAAGTTTAAAAATATGTTTATAAATTTAGATATTGAATTACCATAAACATTTTCAAAGAATTTTACCAAAAAATTTTAAAAATTTTCAAATTTAAAAACCGTTAAAAGTATCGAGTAGTATCGAGTATCCAAATCAAAAATATCAAGTAGTATCGAGTATTGAAAAGTAACCGAATTTACCAGCACTACTGTCGATAAATATGTTCCCAACGCCACATTTTCCATGTTCACCATTTGCCGGATCGCAATTGGCGCCACATTGGTACTATTAGGCAGATATCTATTTTCAATAGATTTTCTTCATTTCACTGCACTTTCAAACTAATTTGAGCTTAATCTTGCTGAAAAACTAGAATCGATTATTTCTCCCAACTTCATCGCTCAAAGTGTGTTAGATAAAAATCAGAACTGGGTCGACAGCAGGATAGCAAGAATTGCTTTTTCATATATTTTGTATGGGAATCAAAATGTCGCCATGTCGTCCGGCGATTTGTCGTCGTAATAGAATCTATTATATTTTCATGACGACACACACTCAAAATATTTGGCAAATTGTTGCCATATTTTTAACTAATTAAGGCTTGACAATGTGGACAGTCGACTGTCATCGGTCGACAATCGACCCAGGTGTGATTAATCTCTTATGTGTCAATTTGTATGTGTTTCTTCTGTTTCTCTACTTAAATGTTACCAGCAGATTATAGTATTTTATATACTATCCACAAAGTATGGAAGATTACAAAAAATGCCATGCAGTAACACACAGCAATGATGTTTTTTTTTTAAATTAATTTATGGAAAATGTTATTTTAATGTTTTGATGAAAAAATAGGTCAACAACAAATTGCACTAACACATAGATAGTCAAATCTTGTTAAGAAAATTAAAACAAAAACAACATACTAATCAAAATTTTTATAACCGTTTTTTTTTTCTTCAACTCAACACAACACAAAGCAGTACTAATTAGTTTGGATAAATGAAAATTATGAATTTATGAATGCATTAATTAGGGAAATTTAAATACCAAAGTTGAGGAAAAAGTTCACAAATATTCAACAAAAATACATATTGTAATAAAATAATTTTTTTCTAGAAGAGTTAACGTTTTTATAGTGCTAATGTATAAAAATTGAATTTTAATGTGGGAAAAAAAGTTTTTAATTCCATTATAACTTTCTCTAATAATTAGAATATCAGCTTGAAAGATTACAGATTTTATTTAACATTAAAAAAGATTCATGAGTTCATAATTGTTTTTAACAGATTTTTAATTTTTCTTTTATTTGGTTATTTGGTTTAACTGACCTAATTTTCATGCCCATTCAATAAATTACCACTTTTGTTAAGTTGTAAAATAAATTGTAGATGTGTGTCTGTATTTTATGCTTCATAAATTTTGCATTTTTTCACTTCCTGTCACATTAAATTGACTACGAAAATAAACGTTAAAAGCCTAAATAAAATGTCATAATAATGAAAGGGTAAGTAATATATAGGGCAAGGAATTTCATATAAATGCATGTTTTTCCTCGATAGTGCAAAGCTAATAAAAACTAAATATTTATCCGAATCATCGATTTTTTGTTGCATATTTTTGCATATTTTGACAAAAATGCACGTTTTCGCATATTTTAACTTCAAATGTATATTTGGTGCCTTTTTAATGCATAGTTTGTGCTTTTTTATGCAAATTTTGTGATTTTTATTGCATATTTTGTGCTTTTTAATTAATATTTGTGGAAATATTTAATTTTTAGTAACATTTTTTAAATTATAAAAAATATAAAAAATTTATACGATACGATTCAATGAAAATTAATTTTTTTTTTCTTTATTATTAAAAATAAACATTTTTCAAACCTTATTTACCTATGGAAAAGCTTCGAGTTCTATGTCCATTTGCAAAATAACTATCTTACATATATTTTTATGTTTTAAAGTGCTTTATTTTTGCAAATATAATCGTTTTAAGTTTATATTTTTTATATTTTTAATGCATATTTGTCTTTTTTATCCGCATTTTTAGGAGCATGTTTTCGATTTTTAAGTGCATGAAATTCCTTGCCCTAGTAATATATGTCAGCAAAAAAAAACGAAATCTATTTTAAATTATCAAGAAATTAATGTTGAAAAATTTATTTTTGTACCTCATTTAAGGGCTATAACCAAAATATTAATAGCAGCATTTTTTTAAAAATCGACAGTTTTTTTCCTTGACAAAATAACATAGTTTAAAGTTCTGGCTATTAAACTGGTAATTTCTTTTCAAATAAAATTTAATTTCCTAGGAATTTTAGAATATCAAGTCTTTTTTCAAAAGTTCGTATTTTTTTTTACATTTGTATGTATGTATATAACAAATTTAATTAGTAAATTAAATTAAGACGTTTAGCAATTTAATTGCAAAAGGCCATCAAATAACACTTGTTTACAAAGTTTTTTGACATATATTTCAATTATACACTTATTCTGCGCCTACTTTACTTACTTTTGAAAAGGAGATAAATAATAAGATAAAGAGAGGAAACTTTCTAATTGAGTGTAGGCCCAGAATAAGAACGCAGTGATTTTTCTATACATTTTGACAATTAAAAAATCGCTGGGCGTAGCACAGTGGTTCCAAACCAAGAAAAAATGGTAATAATTATGGATCTTCTAAACTACTGATCCAATCGAAAAAATATGTTCACAAGAACTGAAGAGAATGATCCAGGCTTTTAGAAAATTAGTATCGTAGCCATCCTGTTTTATCACAGGGTGTGCTCAGTGTTGCCAACTCTTGAAGGCAGGAAAGCACCGTGAGCAATCTGAAAACGGGTAAAAAGGGTAAAAATTTACCAAAAATGGGGTAAAAAGCACGATATTAATTTTTTGAAAAATTTAAGTCCAGAATTTAAAAACACATTTTATTTTTGTAAAATCGTGTAAAAAAGGTTCAAAAATAACTAAAAAAGGGGTAAAAAACACCAAACTAATATTTAAATATAACGAAGTTGCTATTTAAAATTGTACTACAAACACTTGAAAAATGTATTTTTTACATAGTTCGTATATTTTTTTCAATTATGACAGAAAATTAAAGAAAAATTAAAAATAACGCGGACAAATACCAAAAATACAATAAGCACTAAAAGCACTGCCAAAAATTTGAAAAAGCACTGTAAAAAATCACCGGGTACGGGAAGGAAAAAAGCACCAAAAAATACCCGAAAAGCACTGAAATGGCAACACTGGGTGTGCTACAGGGTGTCAAAGTTGACTATCGCGGGTATACCATGCATGGGAATTTTTCATTACCATTGAATTTTCATTACCATTAGTTCATACTAATGACAATGAAAAAAATTTCATTACCATTTAATGGTAATGAAATATTTTTCATTAGAAAAATCATTACTAATGGTAATGAAATTACACTAATGTATAAAAAAACGAATTGCAATTGACTAAAAATCATTTGTTTACAAAAAAATTCAGACAAATGAAAACGAACAACTGGTTTGGCCAGGGAAGTTATAAAACATAATTTATTAAGGAGTATCCATTTAATTCCGTTGAACTTTACCTGGATACAAATAACAATGGAATGGAAAGTAATATTTAATTTCAAATGAGCATGAGCCTGAATGAGCATACTCCATCTTCGATTTCAGCGAGTTTTACTCCATTTTTACGTTTTTCTGTCAATGGCATTTATTTTTTTTTTTTAATTTATTCATTATCAATGGTAATGAAATTTAAAATCATTGTCATTAATCAATGAAATTAAATTTTAGAATCATTACCATTAATTAAAAAAATGGTAATGAAAATAATTTCATTACAATTGATATCAATGTAATGGTAATGAAATCATCAATTAATTAGTCCACCTAATTAATGAGTCCCATGTATGGGGTATACAAAACCTTTATTGTCGTGCAACTTTTACAAATGTGAACCGATTTAGCTGATTTTAGACTTTTTGTAATCTAGGTTATAAGATAAATAAAAAACATGCTTCAAGTACCATAGTATCTCTAAAAGTTTAAAAAATATTTAACTTTGAATTTAAAAATTTTCATTTTTTAGCTTGACTTTTCTTAGTTTTTTCCCAATAAGTTTTTCATTATCGGAACAATATATTCAAAATTTTGTTGTGTCATTGTTATGACCTTTCTAAATTTCAGAATGAAAACTATATTTCAATTATCTCGAGTCGTTTAGCAGTGATAGTTTTTTAAAGTCAAAACTTTTAAGCGTGTCCTGAAAATGGCATTTTTTTGCAAAAAGGGGGGTTACTTCATTCACTTTTATAACCAAGTTTTTGAAAGCTTTTTAATATTTTTGGACATTTTGTAAAAGAATGAGCTTCAGAAATGCTTAATAGTCTAATTCAGAACATTTTTGAGTATGCACCCTACGCCCAGCATTGGTCGAAAATTATTAATTTTTGAACAAAATTTAATGTTTCTGAATGTGGCAAAAAAAAAGCAAGGTTGGTTACCGTTATCGTTATAATACCGTTAACGCTAAAATACCATTTCAAATTGAATACCGTTACCGTTATCGATACCTCTAAAAAAAATTTCTAAATACCGTTACCGTTACCGATACCGTTATTTTTATGGGTAGTTACCGGTATTTTACCGGTATTTATTATTTTATATAAAAATTACAATTTTTTTATTTTTTATTTTATAATCTTGAGTGTTTTTTTTACAAAAAATTTATAGATAATAATTTTACTTATGAAAACTACCAGTATTGAATTTATAGCTTAAAATCTGTATTTTCAGTACTTAAAATTAAAAATATGCCATGTTTTTACTTGTTTTTATATGTTTTTAACATATTTTTTAATACCGGTACGTACCGGTATTGCTGTTTGGATAACGGTATACGGTTACCGAAACAGTCTTAAATACCGTTAACTTTACCGTTACCTAAACAAACGAAATCTGATACCGTTACCGTTACCCTTACCGTTATTCGTTTCGGTAACCAACCTTGAAAAAAAGTCACACCAATTAGATAAATTTTTTTAATTTTGAACTATAAGCAAACATGTTCCAAAGGATTTGCCCCTAAATTGCCCGCCGCCCGCTCAAGAAAAAACATCGATAGGGGAGCAAATTTTGTGAAAAAGGTCATATTTTCAAAAGCTTTTTTTTATTTGTAAAAAAAATAATTGAAAATTCCTTAGTTTTGTAAAATTTTGTTTTTTTTTTATTAAGTGGTAAACAATTGTCATAGGTACACTAAACAAATAGTTTCGTTACTGTTAATAGTTATTTTTACATAGAAAGTTAAATTTCTATGTAATATTTTGAAATAAAATGGATTGTAATTTTTTTTTGTTTTTTACCGGGGTGTTTAATATTTGAAATAGTATTTAATATTTTTTTATATATTAACATATAAGACTTATTTACCTATTTAACGATATATAAAATGTTTATAAAATTTATTCCATCGAGTCAAACTAATGCACTCAAAGGAGACATCTCAGGTCAAAATTTATTATATTTTTTTCATGCTTAGTAGGACTGGCCTTTATTTGTAACGTTGTTCCGAATCCCGCTTCCCGAGGCTTGTTTTGTTAGGTTACTAGAAAAACTATTACAGAAAAAAATTCAGCTTAATCGAAGAATATTTAAGCTATCCCTGGCCCTTCAAAGTTTTGAATGCGATTTAAAAGGGGGAAAATAGCTTTTTTGGCTTATTTTGAAAATAACCGTATTTCTGGAAAATGTTAATAGAATCGTAATCTAGACTGAATTAGTTTTCTTAAAAGGCATAAAAATCCAAAATCGGTTGGAAAATATTGAAGTAATTGTAATTCGCCCAGACCATGGCATATAATTTTAATAATTTGGGATATATCATTAATTTTTGTTTTTTAGCTAGCTCTAACATAATATCTTTAAATTTTTTACTAATTCAGTTAAAGGATATTGTTTTCTGAAAATTTTGTGGAACCTAAGCAACGTTAACCACTTCTATACCAAGTTTAATTTTCAAAAATTTTAAAATTTCACTTTTGACCTTAATACAGAAAGGGTTAACGTTGTCGAAGTTTCACAAAATTTTCAGAAAACAATATCCTTTAACTGAATTAGTAAAAAATTTAAAGAGATTATGTTAGAGCTAGCTAAAAAAACAAAAATTAATGATAGTACCCAAATTATTAGCATGCGCAATAACATGCTTGTGAAGGAAAATTCTCCTCACTTTTTTTCGTTTTTTATACCGGAATTGCTTAGGGGCAAAAATGGTCAGCTGAATTTTAAATAGATCGCTAGCTGAGACTTCAATGTTTAATTTGATATAAGTCTCGGCCTAAAGGTCGTTGGAGATCAATAGATACAAGCCATAGAAGTTGTAGAAAATAAATATTTTTGGACAATTTATAGTAGTAAAAACAATTTTTTTTTTTAATTTTGAAAAAATTATTTTGCAAATACAGTAGCCGCTCGGTTATATGAATATCCAGTTATGTAAACTTCCAGAATAGTGAACAACAAAATTTAAACACAGGAGGTTCTAAAGAGTGAACACAGCCTATCTCTATTATGTGAACAGCTTTCACGGGAAGAGATTCAGACGTGGAATTAAGACATTGCTAGCGAAGATATAGATAGCGAATTTGAAGATGATGATCAACAGCAGTGCATCGTAACAACAGCTGAAATTAGCACAACGGAGGCAATCGAAACATTCAATAAAGTTATTGCTTGGAGTGAAAATAATATATCTGATATTAATAATATCCCTTGAAGCAAAAAAGTACAAAAAAATATAACCGACTACTTTTATGTACATTAATTATTAAAAAACTTCCCAGGTGAAAATGTTCATATATGGTCATATAAGGCAACATATATGTGTTCATATATGGGTTCGGATCCGAAATTTGAGGGTATATGGCCATATATGGAGATATATGAATGTTCATATAAACTTTTTTTTTTATTTTTTAATAAAAATATTGCTTTTTTTATTCAAATTAAATGTAATATTATAATTCTTACTGATGAATTTATACATTTTAATGAAATTGAGAAATTATGAAATTTTTAATGGACATAAACATTTTACTTCAAATTTAGAAATTATTTTATGACTGTTTTTTGATAATTTAATGATTTTACACACTAATAGAAAAAAGTGTGTAAAAATTTTAGTTAAAGCTACTCAAAATTAGTTCAAAATGAAAAACTGCTGAATTAGCACATTGTATTTTTGCTAAATATAAATAAGATAGGAACAGCAAAAATAAAACTGTTTAATATATTTACAAAATTTGAGTTATAATTGAGCTTAATTTCAGTGATTAGAAAATAAAATTAAATTGTACTAGTAGACAAAAAACATCACATAAAATTTTAAATTTTCAAAGTTCCTTTTTCGTTTTTTGTTTTTAATGGAAATACAAATCTAGCCTTCTGAAATCAACAGTTTAATTTTTTTAGCAAATATTTCTGTTGATTTTATAAACTGCTATTTGCATTGATCAAAATTTAACAAAAATTTTTTTTAGATACAACAGTTTGTTTTAGCCATTTTTAGTTTTCTTATTTTTTTGCAAAATTTTCTGCAGATTTTCTAAATTTAGCAGTTTTATTTTTGCTGTTTTTATCTTACTGCAACATTTTCAATTGTATTTAAAAATTTATCATTTTATTTCAGAAGTTATCAATTGTTTTTCAGATTTATCAATTGTATTTCAGAAATAATCAATTGAATTTCAGTTTCATCAATTGTATTGTAGAAGTTATGAATTGTTTTTCAGATTTACCAATTGTATTTCAGAAATAATAAATTTATTTCCAGTTTTATAATTGCTTTTCAGAAATTATCAATTGCATTTCATTTTTATCAATTGTATATCAGAAACTACCAATTGTATTTCAGAAATTATGAATTGTATTTAAGAAACTGAAAATTGTATTTCAGAAGTTTATTAATTGTATTTCAGAAATTCGCAATTGCATTTCAGAAATTATCAAATGTATTTTACAAATAATATTTCAGAAACTGGCAATTGTATTTTAGAAGTTGCCAATTGTATTTAAGAAATTATCAAATGTATTGTATTTCAATATTTTTTGAATCCGCTCACGTAATTACCCCCATGACTAAAAAACTTAAAACATTACCCATATATGGAATAATATATGAATTCATATATGAAGATATATGGAATATATGAACCAATATATGGACCAATTAATGCAGTATATTATCATATATGGATTCATACATTTGAATGTATTTACCCATATATGCTTCCACACATAACATATATGTTCATATATTATCATACATTAAACCATATATGCTCATACATGAAACCATATATGACAATATATGAACATATATGCACATTTTCACCTGGGTTATTAAAAATAAAAACTTAATGTAATAAAAATCATTTGAATTACTTATTTTATATTCTCTCGGTTATGTGAACTTCTCCATTTAGTGAACAGGCTCTGTTTGAATTAGTTCATATAAGCGAGCGACTACTGTATATTATTTATAACATCCAATTGTATAAAAAGAAAATCATAATAGTTTCATTATAAAAGTATTTTAAAAGCATGAAGCGACAGAAGGTAGCATATATAATACGGTTATTTCAAAAGCATTCACTTAGGTCAACTTTGAATGTCTCTGGACAAAAAATAATAAAGATATAAGCCTAATAAGTATTTTTGGTACATGATAATTAGATTGTTTGTTAAAAACTTTGAAAAAATCAGGTAGATCAGAAGACATGAAAAATTAATGCCGCTCTAAAACCAGTGTGCGTAGCTGCGGTGAGATAGAATCTATTTTATTTTAATGGCGGTTTTTGTTATTCTCCCGTTTTTTCTTTCTCATACTATCACCAATGTTGTCGACTCTATTGTTATTTTTGCGGGTGTTCACTACATTTTGTAATATTAAAGAGTACAGCTAAAAAAAGGCAATCAATGGCTCTGCTGACTCTCTTTCTATTTTTTTGCAAAAAAAAATAATAAAATTTTTAAATTATTAAAATTTTGTTTTCTTTATTCAACTGAGATATTGAACATTATTAGTAGCTCGTTAGTTCATCGTTTAGCATTACATATTATGTTTTCAGTAAACTAAGAGACATATGAGTGGCATGAAGTCTCCTTGTTATATATAACACATGCTCAATTATGTCGCTGCCCCTGCGCTGTTATTCTGGGCAGACACTGAATAATAAATTGCTCATGTACACTCTCAGAACAATTCCGTTGTGGAAACCGAATTTTTTGCCAACCGAATTGATTCGGTTGCTGCAACCTCGTAATTCGGTTGCCCCAACCAAATTCAGTTGTGGCAACCGAATTCGATTTCAATTCGGTTGCGGCAACCGAATTATCGGCTGTCACAACTGAATTCGGTTGAGGCAATCGAATTACGAGGTTGCAGCAACCGAACGAATTCGGTTGGAAAAAATTCTGTTATCACAACGGAATTGTTCTGAGAGTGTATTAAGTAATTCTGGCTCTTCTGATTACAAATATACACAGATGGTAGGCTGCGATTGACAAAACTTTAATTAGCCACACTCATCGCTGTGCAGACCATGGTGTATCTTGTTAAGAGGTGATACTACGAGTCACAGCCTGTGTAGAGGGCTGCTGGTTCGATTCCCGGTCATGGCATATACAAAAAGTTTTTCAAATAGAGACAAATTACCAATTGAAAATTACTTTGATCAACTGACACATAAACTTTTTCTCTTTTCTTCTTCCTGTATATGAGCTTTAGAAAAAAAAAGGTTATTTTAGTTGGAAGCAAATTTAATGTCCTTTCCGAAACAGAAAGTGGTTTCCCCAAATTGAATTAAAAATTTTTTTGAGAAGTTTTCAAAACTATACATTTATGAGTTTGCTTTTCCTCAAAAACGTTTGCCAAAGGTGGTCATACGGAACGACGAATGGTATTTTAGCTGAAAGCAGATTTCAACTGGATTGTCGAAACTTAATTTTCGGGAGTTATAGCCTCAATTCTGGGTATTATTTAAAAATTTCTCTGGGCAATTGTCCGAAAAATATTGTGCCATAACTCCGTTTCAATTATGATGGTTTTAGGCAAAGCATTTTTAAGTGTAATCCTCAAGACTGAAATGGCGATAATGTCTGTGGGGTAAATGTCCGGGAACCAATAGAATCTTCGGGGTATTTGTTTGCATAACGATCTACTCTCATTTTGATTCGAAGCCATTGAGACTGAAGGCTCTGATCCAAAATTTATGTAATTTATGTGTGATACATAGATGCCCATCCACTTTATGATGCTCATAAATTATTTTAATTTTTAAATCATGTTTTTTTATGATTAATTTTTTTACTTCTTTGAACTTTAACAATCATTACAAAAAAAAATAACATGATCACTTTTTATAAATTTTTAAGAAAAACCTCTAGGTTATCATGTTTTTATTGAACATTTTTCATTAAAGAATCATCTAAGAATAAAAATAAAGAAACCTTAATTATAACAATGTGTTACATGTGTGGCTGGAATGACTACTACTACTTGCTGGGCTTCACTATAAAACTCACGACTTTTGTAACAACACTAATTTCAGAGATGCATTTTTGTGGTGTTCCTCTACATGCACCCATGATTGATGATAAAACCATTATAAAAAAGAAAAAAAATTGTTAATTGCTCTAAATTCTTTTTTATTTTGCTCTACTAGGTCTTCTTTTAATGATACGCCATTATTCTTTCTTACGTAACCAACCAAAATGCAATTTAATAGGAGTATGTTATTTTTTCCATTGTGTTAGGCAGGCGCATTTTAGTTGTTACATGCTACAGCCTCAAACAATTGTTTACAATATTTTGTTAAACCAAATGTTGTAAGTAAAGAAAAACCTTTAAGCGTTTTCACCGAAAATGATGATGAGGTTTCTTTACGTGGAATTAAACAGAGAAAAATGAAATTTTATACAAGTTCTTTTTTTTTTTTTTTTTGTTCGTAAACCCTCCAACTTTTGATCATCTTACGCTTTTATTATACCAAAATTCATTAAACAAAAAATAAAAAGCCGAAAAATTAAACTTCAATTATATATTAAGAGGGGTACCTTTGCACAAGTTACTGAAAAATCCCTTCACATTTGAGATGTTTTAACTTTTATACAAACTAAATAACATACAATAGCAAATCTCGAGTTTTTTTTTTTAATTTTGCTTGATTGCACCTTAACATTTAAAGCATTTTCAACATTTGCTGCTTGTTGTTAAAGTTGAGATGCCGCTACATACAATATTGTCTGTTTCGAAACAAAAAAAAGCAAAACAATAACAAAAACAAAACAAGTTGTATATCAGTGGTTCCCTAATAGAGAATCAATTTCTACTTAGGAAAATCACAGAGAAAAAAAAAAATAATACAATCAAAAAAAGGCAATAAAGTCAGCAAATAATGTTGCTGTGTCAGCAAAGTTTTAGTCAGGAGCGTGCTTGAAAAAAAAGTAGGTAATTTCAGCAAAATCGGTTTGCTGAAAATCAGCGAGCTGATTTTAGCCAGAAAATGGTAATCTCAGCAAATTTTTAGTGGATTGCAAATGTAAAAAATCCTTGCTAAAATCAACAACAAAAAAATATTAGTAGACTAATAAAATATCAAAAATTTGTAGAGAAAAACTTTAAACTTTAGTTAATTTATTTGCTGAAAATTTATCAGCACAATTTGTACCAAAATAAATTAGTAACACGTTATTTAAAAATTTAGTTTAGTGCTGAAAAAATATAACTAAAACTTTTGCTGAAAACTGAATTTCAGGAAAAAAAATTGCTGAAAACTAGTATTAAATCAACTTTTATATGCGAATTAATTACCGTCGAATTTTTTATGAACATTTTTAAATTTAGTAAGAAACTTGTTAAAGTAAATATTATTCTAGTTAAAATAAAATTGTTCGTACTTAAATAAGTAAGTACGTCGAAGCTTATTTATAAGAAAATTTTATGGATAGAAAGGAATTTGCCAGACTACAAATTACCTACATTCATCGACAAAGCGATGAATGTAGGTAATTGTCAATACACCATGTGTGTTTTTGTAATCAAAAGAGCCAGAATTAACTAATACACTAATACACTGTAACTGAAAATTAATTAGAACATCATTTCAGGAAGAATAACGCTATCCTGGAAATTTTTCATACATTATGACTTTTTTGCCTTTTGTTTAATAACTTATAAGATACACTGTGAGACAAATAGTAGGGGTCAGTGATCGGGAAGGGTTCAAACTACCGGGGAAAGTTATATCGGTAAAAAAGAAGTTATACGTGTCCCGGCGTTTCGCTGGGTCACCCCTAGGAATCGAGATATATCGATTTGACCTTTGGTGGTCTTTTTTTTTTGACATAACTCGAGAACCACTAGTCCGATTTTGCTCAAACAATTTTAAAAAAAATTAAAAATTACAATTCCTTTAATCTGTTCATATAACGTTTTTCTATATACTCAACAGATTTGCCGGTAAAAATAAATGTATGAAGAAAAAAATATTTTTTGCCTAAAATATTAAAAAAAAGTAATAAACAAAAGGTTATTGTTTTTATGGTAGCGGTAACAAACATTTAATTTTACCGGCAAAACTGTTGAGTATATAGAAAAATATTATATGAACAGATTAAAGGAATTGTAATTTTTAATTTTATTAAAATTGTTTGAGTAAAATCGGACTAGTGGTTCTCGAGTTATGTCAAAAAAAGATATATCTCGATTCCTAGGGGTGACCCAGCGAAACGCCGGGACACGTATAACTTGTTTTTGACCGATATAACATTTCCCGTTGGTTTCATCCCATCCCGATTTTGACTGTCGCATAGTGATATTGATGAAATTTTTTAATTTAAACTTTTATTGAAAACTAGACTTCACATAGACAATAAAAATTCCCCAAGAAAAATAGTTTAGTAAGTGATTTTTTAATTTTTTCTTTTTATTGCATAAACATCTAAAAGGTAGTAACATTAATGAGGTCTTAAGGAGCTGGAAAATTCGAGCGCCTTGCAATTTGAAGGACCCTAATATGGATGCTACAGTTGCCAAATCGCATAACTCCACTTTCTGAATTTTATAAAACTTTAATTTCAAAACACTATGGACTCATAACTGTACAATATTCAGAACAAATTTCTCTGATAATAAATATTAACACTACTAAGGGCGAGTAACTTATTTCCAACATAACCAAGGTTAAACGTTAACCACAGATATTTCCATATAAATTTGGCATCCATAACCATGGTTAAGCACTAAACTCAGTTTATTTATAGATAAGTTAGCTCGTCTAAAGACAAAATTTATATAAAATAACAAGAATTTAGAAAAAAATCAAAATATATACTATTTTCTCATTTTTCTCATTGATACTCTTTCATTTTCCTTTATGGATGTAATCGATTCGGATACTGAAGCATTCATATATTTTTACAGAATAGAGCCAACTATTATAACCCATATTATAACAGGGTGACTTTTTAATGACACCAATATTCTACAATTTCTGAAACTATAATTAAAATCGGTTCATGTTTGACAAAAATACACTCGCCTTAAAATTATAATACCTGAGATGGTATATTTTATCACTCTATTATTCACTGTAACTTTAAATACTACACTCAAAAAATTGTTTACCAAATATAAGGTCATTTGAACCAATTTTTAAAAGATAGTACACACTTTTTTTAGAGTAGAGATACAACTTTGCGGCTTCTTCTGCGTTTCTTTTCTTATATAAAAATTTGCCACTTAAAACGCACTATGGATTCGCTCTAAATTGAAACTTAATTTCTCTGCGTTTTCTTTCATACTCGAATATTTTCATTCTCGTATTCTCTTCAATGTTGCCAAATTTTAAAAAAAATATCCCATTATATCAGAGGTTGGAAAGTTCAAACAATTGAAATTTTATGTTTGTTATTAGTTACGAACTCATTAAGTCTATTATTTTAATTTAATGATATTTATACAATATTATTTAATAATTTGTAATTCTCATTAGGTATAAACTTTGAAATATTTTTGTTTTGCCACTTAAAAGTTTTTTAAGTATTAAACAAAATAATAATAAAATATTCTTCGTTAATATAAAAATTTTGAATGTGAAATTTATTACTTAAATTTTGATAGAAAAGTCTAAAATACAAATACTATAAACCAAACGAGAATTCCATGGGTTAAAATGTTTCTATAAATGTTAAAGTTTAAGGTTTGTATTCACAAAAATATTTTTAATTTTATTAGAGCTTAATAAAAAAAATTAACGTGCAAAACAACAACAAAAATCCTTCAATTAGCCTCTAATAAGAAAAAAAAATTATGTGAATAAACATCTAAATGTTTAAACTGAATTTAAGAAAGTTCACTACTTGAATTTTGGTTATTCATACAAATTTGAATTTCTTGATTTTTAGTTTACCAAATTCTAAACTAAGCTGAAAACCAAGTTAATAGAAATACATTTCTCAAAAGTCTTAAAAAATGTTAACCTAATTCAAGAAAATAAAATTATTGAAAACTTTTTAGTTAATAAGAATGTTGAATTAACTAAAATCAAATAAAAGTTGCATTATTTGAAATTTTATTTATCTGAAAGTAATTTTATTAACTTTAAGTAAAAGCTCATATACATTGTTTTAGTAAGATGTAAACTTAATTTTAATCCATACATTTTTCTGAGTGTAGTACATGAAAGCGTGACTTTATCTTTATAATCATTGGAAATATATTGGAAATCTAAGCGTATATGTCACATATCATCTGAAAGTTTTTACATTTTACCTGCTTTTAAAAGGGCAACTTTTAGTGTTGAGTAATATTTCTTTACCTTGCGAGTGCCCCCTAATAAACCAATTTAAGAACCTCTGCTCCAAAGTGTAGTGAACTATAGTTAAAATTTTCGTTCGTTCGTTAGCTCGTTCAAAGAGCAATGTTGCGTTGAAAAGCGGCTTACAATATCAGGTTGTTTATAATATTTTTTCCTTCTTTTCTCAATGCAAGTTTTCATCTTGTTGTTTTTGTTGTTGTTAACATTTGTGTACTCTACAATTAAAGTTTTTTATTTAACTTATATACACTCGATTTCTTCTTCAGCGATGTTATCTATGTTTTTCTTTTACTTCTTGATGTTTAACTATAAAAATATTTTGATTTAAACAAAGAACTGGAGTGTTCAACCTTTATTTAGGATCTGGTTTAATAAAAGAAGTCAGAAATACTTTGAAAAAATTCTTCTTAAAATTAACCGAAGAATTGCAATACAAATTTTACAAGGAATATACTTCAGTTTTACTACTCTGATTTTAATGAAACTTTGTTATGCTGTAAAAAAACAACACTCGTATCATCAAAAATCTACTACCCATGTGAAAATCGAAATATATATGATCATACATGATCATACATTGACTTGTATATGATCATGCATGGACATACGTGATCATATATGACTATGCATAGTTCAATGTATGACCATATATGATCTCATATATTTCCATATATCTTTGGATCCGAAATTTGAGGGTATATGACAATACATGTTCATATATGACCATATATGATCACATATGAGTCATATATACTCATATATGATCATATATGACCATATACATCCATATACCCTCAAATTTCGGATCCAAAGATATATGGAAATATATGAGATCATATACATTGAATATGCAGTCATATATGATCACGTATGTCCATGCATGATCATATACAAGTCAATGTATGATCATGTATGATCATATATATTTCGATTTTCACATGGGTAGTTTCAGATTTTCGGACACCTGTGGGTTTTAAGTTATCAAAATGGAGTTCAAAACTTTTTCGATATTTAGCTTTTTATGGCATTTTGACCAAAAAAATTAACACATCGGCTGAAAAGTCCGTAGGATGCCACATAGGTGGCGCCACTAACGAAAAATCCATATGATTTTTTGGAACTACCAACCAAAATTTAATGACAATTCGTCCATTAGTGAACAAGTTACAGCGGGTTTAGTGATGCTACTTTTGCGATTTTGAAAACAATGAATTCAAAGTAATTTCGTGTGTTGATTTATCATTGCTTTTTAATAGGAAAAAACACCGCTCAAACATTCGGACTCTGCTCTTCGAGACAAATGGTAGAAAAGTGGTTTGCTGATACCTTAAAGATATCGACGGAAGATGTCGGCTTTATTTTGCATGAGAAAGTTATTTTCGAAATGGGTGCCGCGTTTGCTCACAATGTACTAAAAACAACAATGTGTCGATAAAGAGGACTTTTTGCGTCGGCATGTAACAATGGATGAAACTTGGATTTGCCATTTCACTCCAGAGTCGAATCGGCAGTCAGCTGAGTGGATAGCAACTGACGAACCTCGCCCAAAAAAGCCAAAGACGCTTTGGGATGCGGCTGGAATTTTGTACATTGATTACCTGGAAAAAGACCAGACCATCAAAAGACCAACTGGTGCATTTGAAGGAGGAAATCACAAAAAAACGGCCCCATATGAAGAAGAAAAATTGGTTTTTTCACCAAGACTATGCGCCGTGTCACAAGACGTTGGCTGTCATGGCCAAATTGCACAAATTACACTTTCAATTGCTCCCAGCGATTTTTACCTGTTTTCAGACTTGAAAAAATGCTCGCTGGAAAGAGATTGGGTTCGAATGAAGAGGTGATTGCCAAACAGAGGCCAAAGATGAATCATTATATAAAAAAGCTATCGAAATGTTAGAAAGGCGTTAGAGTAATTGTATCGCTCATGTTGATGAATAAAGTCGAATTTTGCCAAAAAAAAAAAAAAATTGTTGTTTTATTGGTAAGCCTACGGACTTTTCAGCCGATGTGTTATATGCAAATATGTAGTTTTGAAGGCTATCTGCTAAATTTTTCCGTCCCTTTTTCTTTTTCTAAGTTGTTGTCGAATAAGGAATACGATCCCAGTGTAGAAACGGTAATGACATATCATTATTTTTTGGAGTACCAGTAATGACACCCACTTACCTTCTGCATTATTTTAAAACATATAATAATGAGCTACTGATAATGACTTATTTTTATCATTATTTCATATAGGAAATAATTTTTTAGATTTTTTTGAAAATTTTTTGAAGTCTATTTTTAGACTCAATATTTTTTAAACACTGATAAGGATATATGTAACCACATATTTTTTGATTTTTTGTATGTTGGCGAGTAAGCTTACTTGTGTGCAGCAGGTCAATTATGTTTTTATCTATTAAATATTACATGTCGATATATCTCAGATGTTAGAGCTATTGACTGGCAATCTGTAGACCCAGGTTCGATTCCCGCACCAGCAAATTTTATTTTAAAAAAAATACAATAAAAAATATTTTTTTTTTATATAATTAATTTTTTTTAATCTATTTTTAGACTCATTATTTTTGTCAGTACTGGTAAGCATATAGGTAACGATATATTTTTTGATTTTTCGTAAGCTGGTGTGTAACGACAACTCATTATTTTTCGCGACATCGCCATATAAAGGTAATAAGAAATGTAATAACAAAAGTAAGTAGTTACCATTACAAAGTATGTACTTCCATAACCACATATCTGGTAATGATTTTCTATACTGGGTTGCTTCCAAAGTATGCGTTAATATATTTTTACAGCTTTTTTAGAATTACTTCTGAACAACATCCAAATAATCACTTAAGTATTGCTTCTAAAGGATAATTGCTCTAACAGTGATCCTAAAAAGTCATTTGGTATTTCTAAACAGATGATCGCGGGTTCGATTCCTGAAAGGACCAAAATATTTTTAATTTTTTTTTATTTTTTTTTTTAATATTTATAACTAATTTTTTTTTTATTTTTTTTTAATATTTATAACTAATTTGTTTAAATTCAATATTTCTTTAATTTTTAAATTTTAAAAATCTATAAAAAACTGCGTTTTATGCACCTGTGAAAATAGTGCTGAAAACAGTATTGAATTGGAGTACACCTTTTAAACTTGTTTAATAAGTACTTTTATTGAAAAGAATAAAGCACAATGTCTCGCAATGACAAAGTGGTGTTTTTATGCCAGTCAACTTTCATATCAATCATGAGGTCGCAAGTTTGATACCCGACGGCGGCAAGAAAAAAACTTTTGTAAAATAAATAAAATATAATTTTTTTCGAAGAATTTTTATTTACTTTTAATTTGTGAAAAAGAGCTTCATTTTCACTCTCTTAAAAAGTACTGTTGAAGTTAGAGTACTCCTCTCCTAGTACAACTCAATGTTAAAACCATTAGTGTTTATGTTTAAAAAGAAGTAAATCTAGATCATCAATTGTAGAGCTTTTTGTACTACTTCGGCATCTCTTTTTTTGCTGGGTATATTATGAAAGACAATTACTAATTTCTGAAATACAATTGATAAATATGAATATCAATTGATAATTTCTGAAACAAATACAATTGATAAATACGAAAATTAATAGATAATTTCTGAAATACAATTGGTATAACTGAAAATCTATTGATTATTTCTGAAATACAATTGATAAATCTAAAATACAAGTGAAAATGGTGTAGTATCAATTTTAAATGAAAATTTGTACTTAAATTAAGAACATCAGAACTGAGAATATTTTTTAAGGATTAATAAATAAAGTATCGGCAAATCAACATTTGCCACGTTGGAGAAGCGTTCTAAACGAAGGCTGTGCCTGCGGTTTTATTATTTTTGTGGTTGTAAATTTTGTAAATTTGGTACTGGAAAAACAGTTTTTGCGAATGTTGGAAAAGCATTATAAACCAGGGCTGTGCCAGTGCTATTATCACTTTTACGGTTGTAAATTTTGTAAATTAAGTGCTGTCAAAGTACTTTTTTTCAAAAACTGCTATTTTTCTTCATCAGGATACTCTCCTGACAAATACTTCACAGAGTTTTTGCTTTCAAAAACCTCTACCCTTTCAGGAATGAAAAGACGATCGTTTCGGGGATTTTCCAGGTCCCCTTTATCAGTTTTCTTTAGAAAGTGGTGGCATTAGTGCAATGCAATTTGAAGCATCAAAATTTCATATTGAATGTAGTCTGCTACACAAAAACTCTGTGAAGTATTTGTCAGGAGAGTATCCTGATGAAGAAAAATAGCAGTTCTTGAAAAAAGTACTTATGTTTATTCATAATAAGGAAATTGGAATAGAAATAATAATTAATTAATAAATTTCTAATTAATCAATTAAAAAGGTCGAAAAAAATATTTTTTTTTAAATAAAAATTAAAAACCAACAATTTTTCATTTCTCTGATTTAGCTCCCTCTGACTTCTGCCTGTTCCCAAATCTAAAAAAATTCCTTGCTGGCAAACGTTTCACCTCGAATGAAGATGCAATCGCAGCTGTAAATGATTATTTTCAGGAAAATTATTTTAATCAAGGGGTAGAATTGCTAGAAAACAGTTGAACTAAGTGTATTAAAGTTTCAGGAGATTATATTGAAAAATAAAATAATTTTAAAAATCTAGCTCTTGTTTTTCTTTTTAGGCTAAGAACATTTCGAATTGCCCCTAAATTTATTTCTTACTTCTAACAATTGATGTGATATATGTGGTTTTCCAGAGTCGAAGTTTTACCATTCCAGCTTAAGAAGACAAAACAAACTTTTTGTAAACTACACAATGATCTCCAACATTTTCATTACGATGAAGAAGAGGATCATCAGCATGATCATCATTACTTTTAACAAACCATGAAAATTGTTGTTATAAAAAGTGATCATTTATACAACAATGTATAGTTTACTAAAAACAAAACTATTTTATTTCGTTTTTTTCACACAAAAGACCTCTTTCTTAGAAGTTTTAATCTAAAAGGTACATCTTCAAGTAACTACACTTTATACACTCGAGAAAAAAGTAGTACGTATAGACCTTTATATATATTATCTATAAACATGCAAGAAACTTTGGTGTTTTATATCGACTGCATAAAGGCAAAGTTAACATAGAGGAGCAAGTTAATGATGGGTCGTGGTTGGTAGGTTGGAGTTATAAATCTTAGATAAGCGTGAGAGGTAATAATTGTTGAAATCTATACAGCTGTTTGTTTCTCCATTAAAGTTTGGGAAAGACAATAAAATATTTGTTTTTGCTATACTTAAGTAGTTGTAAACCTCAATTTTTTTGGTGTTTTGTGTAATAGTTAAAGGTGTCAAATAATCCAGCATTATAAAAAAGACTGGAAGAAAGAAAACCCGTTATCTAATTAGCAGTCTAAAGATAATTAAAATTAATAAAAAAAATTTGTAGGTATTGCTGTCTGTGATGAAATGATTTCTAATCACATGGAATTATACGTACAGAATTCAACTTAATTTCAAGCTTAAGCAAAAAATAAAAAAATAAAAAGAAAACACGAGCGTAAATTTTAATTGTGAATTAAATTACAATTCCAGGTATAATACAAAATAAGTGAAAATAATAAAAGAGGAACAACATTGAGTGTTAACATCTTACGAATATGTATAATCAACGAGCGTTGAATCTGAAGAGTATGCATGCAGCTCATCCTTCGTTAGCTTTCTCTGTCCGACATTTCAAAAGTTTTATTTAGTAGCAGGTTATGGGTTAAGTTTTACAGTAAAATTTATTGGCTCTAGAAAAGTGTTTCCCTATCTGCTGTAAAAAATTGTTGTAAATTCTATTTGAAATTTGTGATTATTGATATTAAACCGAATTAAATAACACTCATTGATTTTAATAAATATTAAAAATTGTTCCAATAAATATACAAAATATGAAAAAACCTAATGCAAAAACTAAACCTATTAATTGCGATTTAACTTCTTGAAATGTCAGGCAGAGCCAGTAAGAAAGCAGTTAACAGTAGTTGAACGACTTGCATAGAGCCTGGTATAATTTAGAATATGTTAATTTATATAAATTAGATTACCTGATGAAATTGTGAGAATTCAATATATTCTTCAAACGTCTTACCTAAAATAAAAAAAAAAAATAAAAAATATAAATATAATTCCACGTATTAATTAGGTAAAGAAGATTAAAAAAGTTTTCTAATAAAATATATAGCAAAAACTTCTGTAATTTATTAACAATCGGTAAGGTTGTTTTGTAAGTTTTCTTTTCGATTAAAACCATAATATACTTCTTATAAATTAGCTGAAGGTAACAGTAATTTAAAAACTACGATAATTTTTTATGATACTCCATAGTCTTTTTTTGATAATACAGCGGTTTCCTAAAAGTACATCGTGAGCCCTAGGATCAATAGTAGGTTCTTAGGGGATCCGTGAAAGATTTCCGTGCACTCAAATCGAATTATGTTAAAATTTATCTAACTTGTAGTAGGAAACTGTACTCCGACTATAAATTGGGTAAATTTACTCTTTCTGTGTAATCGAAAAAAAAGAAAATACTGACATTATATTTAAGTTGGCGCGCAAATAAAGTGTAATTGTACATTTAAAGTGTGTAAAAATTAAACGAAATTTTGAAAATAGTGCTGACTAAATTTGTGCACTGAAAGAATTATCCTTCATGATATTAATGATATAATTTCGTAGAATTTTTTTCGTAGAATCAATGAAGAATTTCATTATGTATATAATATTTAATTAATATTATGAAATTTTGCATAAATTTTTCTTTCATAAAATTTCATAATTTCATTAAAAAAAATTAATTGAATTTCTTAAACTAGATCTTCATAAATTTAAGGAAAAAATATTGTGAGTGGAGTGAAACAATAAAGACCAAAATGATTCAAAATTTGTTACACTGTGTTTTGAAAATTATTTTACTAATTAGGAATATATACACTTAATTTAATGAAGCAAATCTCACATTACTAATTTCATAAGATTTTAGTATATGCATAATATTCCTGAATATATTCATAAAAGTTTGGCATTAATTAAAAACCTATAAATATTACACAATACAACTAAAATTTAAGCTTATTAAAGCCGATTAATTTTTTCATAGAATTTTAATATTAAAAAAAAAAACTAATCAAAACATTCACAGTTTTTATACTCTGGACACAACCCATCTTTTTATAATCAGTATTACGAACTTAAGTTTTTGTTTTGTTTCTTTGTTCAACTCTCACAAGAGGTGGCAAAAAACGATAAATGTGATAGAAAAACTGAATGGTAATTAAAAATGTATTTTTTTAATGAGTCTTTATTTTCTATTTAGCCAAAAGCGTTTTTTTTTTTTGCAAAATGTATCCAACTTCATTGTTTTTGTGGTAAACCATAAATTATAATGGTCTTATTCATTTACTTCTTGTCTTAATTTAGCTTTCTTGTATTAACTTCGTTTTTTAAGTCTTTAACAATAAACTTTAGCAATGCATTAAAGAAATATTTATCTTTGTTTTCTTTATTTATTCATTTAGGTGTTTTTTTTTCTTTTCAAGCTTTTTCTTTAATTTCTTTAGACAAAAGTTTATTTAGTAAAAGATGAAAATGTTGGGAAAATTAAAAAGAAAATCGCTTTTCAAAGTCATGCTCTAACTAACCTTAAGCATTTTGAAATGCTGTTAGTAGTGTGAGTTTGAAATCATGTTAGATGCAATTAAAAATATACAATCGAGCGTTTATAAATATTAGGGCATTCAAAGAAAGACAGCGCAATAAAAATATTAAATTTTTGTTAACTAAACTGCTTAGTTTACTTGAAGCTCAATGGATTTGTGTCTTAAATATTTCTTAAGTTAGAAATTTTGTTTGAAAATTTTTAAATTTTATAAAAAAAATCTTTCTTTGTTCTGACTATGCAACTGGCCCTTCCTCATTATATTTTTATTATTTTCTTAGATATTTTCGAAGCCAGGCTTTTAAGATGCTTTATTCAATATAAATAATAAAATATTTCTTTTTTAGTTCAGTGTTTGTAACCGTCGCATAGGTCAATCGTAATTAATATTAGAATTAATTACTAAAGAATTTTCCTAGGGCTCAATAACAGTAATAATAAGAAGAAAACATTTTTATTTAAAAATTTAACAGACACAAGGGAATCACCAGACTGCCGCAGTTTCGTCTCAACCAAATTTTTAACAAACACATTTTTTTTTATTAAGTTTTATTTCCAACAAATTTTTCATAAAAGAATTGTTTAAAAATAAAAATCCTAAGTTTTAAAAATTAAACATTTTTTTGGATTTGCAAATTCCATTGTTGGCCTACTTTTTTCTGTGTACATGAAAAACGTTTTTGTGTATGCCATGACCCGGAATCAAACCGGCAACCCTCTACACAGGCTACACCATGGTCGATACAGCGATAAGTGTGGCTATTTGGAGTGAAGAGGAAATTCTACGAGTCATAGCCTGTTAAAAGAATTGTGGGTTTGATTCCCAGTCATGGCATAAACAAAAGGTCCCAGTCAGAAAAATACAAACGGGGAAGCGGTGGCAAAGCACTTTAACACGTGGTACAAGTACTGGCAAAAAGTGCTTTCCCATTCCCAAAATAATAACATCATTAGACAAAAGGACCGGCTGTTCAAAAAGCGCCGGAAAAGCACTGGAGGAACAAAATTTTTAAACGTTGGCAAAACGCTGGCAAAACCAATAAATAGGTGGTCTGGAAATATATTTTCCAAAATAAAATTTAAAAAAAGTTCATATGTATTTTTTTGGTCCTGCCGTGGTTTGAAACCAGGCCGTCAGATTGGCAGACGATTGCTCTACCCACTGAGCTAACGCGACATATAATATTTGATGGCTAAACACATAAATGAGTGATAATAGCTGGACAACTACTGGCTGTGCCAAAATGCTAGTACTGGCAAACAATTTTTTGTAATTAATATGCCAGTGTTGGGAGGGCAAAAAAAAGTTGGTCTTGAAGGAGCTTTCCCACAAACAAAAAAATCTTTCTTATAAAACAAAAAAAATTTTAAATTACAAAATACAAAAAAAAATGTTTTGCTTGCAACCGGATTTAAACTCGGAACCTCCTGACTACAAACATTTTTTAACGAAACGTCAGCATTTTTATAAAATCATTGGTCTACCAGTGAATTGATTTTTGTACGCCTGGTAGCATTGGCTAGGTAGCACTGGATAACCACTGGTTGCAAACCTTGGCATATCACTCTATGCCAATTCTTTGCCAGTGGTTTTTTTTATAAACCACCGAAATTTTTGTAAAACAAATACTGGTAAAACGCTTTTTGCAAACGCTGGCAAAGCGTCCCAAATGAGTGTTCTGCCAGTCAATTATTTTTAACACCGTGGTTACCCAGTGGTATGCCAGTGCTTGATTTTTTGTACCACTGGCGATTTCTGACTGGGGTCTTTCATAGAGAGAAAATTTAACAATTAAAAATACTTTTATCAATTGAGACATAAACTAACCACTGACAAGTCTTTGCATGAGATGAAATTAGTCTGGTGGTTCCCTTGTGTCTGTTAAATTTTTCAATAAAAAGGTTTTCTTATTCCTTTTCGTGTAAATGAGCTTTGGGACAATTTGTCTTAGTTTTGAGGGAAATCAAATATTTTTGAGTCTCGTTTTCATTATTTGACTGAATCGTTTTAGCAAAAAGAAGCGAAATTTTGATTTTGAAATTTTATTTATTTTATGTTCATAACACACTGCTGCTAACATTTTTGTTTTAAAGGATACTGTTAAATATTATAAATGATTAATGAAAGTTGTAATTTTCTTTTCAAAAAGACCATAATTTGTTCTCAAAAAAATTTAAAAAATGGTTAAAATTAAGTCTTTTTTTATCAAACCATGTAAAATTGGTAATTGATAATACATATAAAATTTATTTATTTTTACAATTTCCTTTTTAACATTCATTTATGTAATAAATCATCTATATGTACAATTTACAATGGGAGAAGTTGAAAAGAAAAAAAAATGTTAAAATGAAAGTGCAGTATAAGTAAATCCAACAACATAAATGCAATCATTGCTTTTAACGAGGCCATAGCAAATGATAACAGCAGCAACAATGATGTTGAGAATGATGCTGATGAAGATTGTCTTTACTTAACTCTTAAATACTTAATGGTTTTTATGTGTATTTCATTAATACCAATCCTTCAGATAAACGAAAACCAGAAAAAAATGAGTAAAAATGATAAATACATGATACCCTACAGCAGTGTGGCAAAAAATTAATTAATACCTACACCCCGCTCATTTACGAAAACCTAAAAGCTTAACTACCAAAATTCCAGTCAAGTTTATCGTCTTATAACTCAACCTGTTTGAAGCAGGGTGACCAGGCATTTCCCTATGCGCAAATTTCTCGCATTAGATACAGACAAAACGGGGTGCTGGATTCGAAATTACAATTTCAAAATTTGTCTTCAAAATATAAAAAAAAAAATTTGAAAATCGGTAAGAAATCTAATGTTACACTCAAAATAATATGTCTAAAATGTAAAAAAAATATTTATAGTTTTTGGCTTAAAATTAAATTTGTTGAAATTAAGAACATTTTGTGTTAAAAACTAATAAACTTATCAATAATTTCTGTTTAATTGCCAAACTTGTCTTAATATCTTAGTAGTTCTACTAATTTTTAACAAAAAATTTTGTTACCTTCAATAAGATACATTTTAGGCCAAAAATTATGAACAATTCTGTTAAATTAAACACTCTTTATATTGACTGTAAAGAGCAAATAAGAAATGTAGCCGATATGGGCGATAGGCAAAAATATGAACCGATTCTATTTACTAGAATGAATAGGCTTTGAACGATTCTATCTAGAATTAATAGGCTGGGCCCAAGTTAATCAGTATACAAAATTTCATTAAAATATTTTTATATTTTTGACCAGATATGGCCCAAATTCATTATCATTCCATTTTTACCATTGCTTTTTGTGTAATGGTAACGAAAGTTATATCTGCGTTATCATTACACAAAGTAAATTTGATTTTCTTTCTATTACTTTTTTTGTAATCTAATGAAAAAAAAAAAAATTTAGTAGGTTTGAGGTTAAGAAGAAGAAACCCATTTTTTCTCTAAAACTTATAAACACATTAATTTGCAAATCAAACTATATCTAGTTGCTGCCTTTTTCTATAGACAGGCTTCATCAGTGATTTTCCATTAAATTGTATCATTTATTTTATTATCAGAATGTCTCTATATGTGACCTTCTCCGAGAAAAGGGACCTAGTGTGTCAAAAACTTGGGAAAATCGATAAAAATGAGAAAATATCGATTTTCCCAAGTTTTTGACACACTAGGTTTTTTGACACACTAGGTTTTTTGACACACTAGGTCCCTTTTCTCGGAGAAGGTCACATATGTTAATTTTTAAACAACCCGTCGCACAGTGCTTTGTTCCATAAGCAAAATTAAAAAAGAAAATGTATTCGGCACGTTAATGACTTATAAATTTTTGAAGAGGTGACATAATACTATAAATAAATATGAAAGAGGAATTCAGTATCTCCTCTTTTTGTTAACAACAGAGGGCGCTAAAGTCAAACAAATTTTGAGCTAAAATAGTTAAACGAAAATCTAATTTTAACTGCTTTACAAAAAAAATTGGCAAAAATTCATTTTTAGAGATAATTCTTTGAAAGACGGTGGTTTTGTTATTCACTATATTCGCAATAAGCAGAAAGTATTTTAAGTGAAAATTTTTTATAGAATAATATTTGGTGGCATCGAAAACTTTAGACATTTTTTGACTGGAAATCCCAAAGTTGCTAAGTTTGGTATAGTAAAAAAAAAAAATAATATAGAAGAACATCTTTTTTTCTTTTTAATTTTAGGACATCTTGAAGCTCTTTAATAGAATTTGAAAAAAAATAGTTTTTTTTAAACGCAAATTTAAAAATTTTATACATTTTCCAAACCTTTTACCTGAGTTTTAACAAAGTTAGAAAGAGCTAAATTTTAAGGTACCACCAAAAATTAAATAACGATTAAAAAAAACTTGAAAATTGAAACACAAGCTTCGTTTTAATCTGGTGTAAAAATAATAAAAAAAAAATTCAAGAAACTTAAAAAAATTTTAAGTAACAACACTTTTTTTGCGGAAAACCTAAATAATACAATACAATACAGAATATGTATTTTGATGTTAGTCTAAGTTGAGTTGTTGATAAGAAATTCAATTTTCTTTCAGCGGTCACATAAGTAGACAATCATTATATATTAACCCACTCAAGACGAAATACACTGATGATGGCTTTGTAGCGAAAGCCGAAAATACGTATTATGTATTGCTGAATTCTTTCAAATATTTTTATTCTTTGTAATTTACTTGTAAAAATTTAATCATCTTTCTTTGATTTGAAAATAATTTAAACAGAAAGTGATATTAATTTATGATCTAGAGTCAAACCAAAAGAACATTCAAATACTTAAAAATAAGAGATCAACTAAAATATTCCCCCATTCATAACGTATATTTTTTTTTTTTTTTTATTCGATTTACATAGTCCATTAGGATGTATAATTTTTTGCATAAAAATTAAAATTTTGAACCGCAAATTTTAAATTTTTAACTTTTTCTATATACCCCAAATTTTCAATTTTATGTAGTTATATATGTATGTATGTAGATGTATATGCTGTCCCTTAAAATACGATTCTCGATTTTCATTCATTATACAGCCAAGTTTTCATCTAGTAGGTTCAAAATTGAAGAATTTAATTTTTTTTAGAAAACTTTAACCCGTGCTGAATTGCGGCCGAAAATGGCCCATTTTTGAAAAAGAAAATAGCATATCAATTAAAAATTCATAAAATTCGAATTTTTTGCAAACACTACCCTACCGGAAATTTTAACAAACTGTCACCGAACTGGTCCCTTTATATGAAATAGACTGGTCACTTTTACATGGCGTTGTCATAGGAGGGGGAAATTGACCCCTTGTGACATGTCACAAGACTAATCCCAGGACAGGTCCCTGAACTTTGTTTTTTATGAAAGTCCAGTAACCTGTCCTAGGATTTGTCTTGTGACATGTCACAAGGGGTCAATTTCCCCCTCCTATGACAACGCAATGTAAAATTGACCAGTCTATTTCATATAAAGGGGCCAGTTCGATGACAGTTTGTTAAAATTTCCTGTAGGGTAGTTTTTCATTTAACTTGTTCATTAAATATACTTAAAATTATTCAGATACGGAATTTTGGTTTCGCTGGATATAGAACCGAAATGCCCATAAGTTTAATAGAAATGCAAAAACGGTTTTTTTTTTATTTATTTGTCAAATTTTTTTTTAAAATACACAATTTGGAAATGTCAAAAGCTATTTTTGTAATATAATAGTTATTATTAAAGAAAAATAATAAATTAAAAAAATTATAATTCGGGTTTTGTGTGGGGAGCGACTCCTTTCCAGGACATTTTATGAAAATTGACTATTTTGTCAAAAACTTTTTTTACTAAATTTTAGCAAGATACAAATTTGTTTGACCATGTGTGTGTCATATTGAAGGTTTTGCTAAAATAAAATAATATTGCACCAAAAAAAACTTGTAAAAATTGAGCAATAATACTGCTCGTCAGTGGCGCCCTTAAAATTGAATTAAATGAATGAGAAAAAGGATATATTTGGGAGGTAGTCATGTCCTTGCCGCGAATGAAACAAAATTAAACACTGAGTTTAGGGACATAATTTGACCGGCAGTAACCAATTTTCACCTTATTCTGTTTATAATTCTAGCTAAAATTAAAATTTTTAGATTAAGGATGTATGGGAGGTAGTCATGTCCTTGCACCGATTTTGCTGAAACTTCGAATTTTTCTTAATTTACATGTTCTGAATCAGCACACCGAATTTCATTATTCTACGATAACTCCTCTAATTTTCTCGATTTGCTATATGGGGACGAAGCACTGTGCGTCGGCTGTAGGAATCGAACCTGAGCATATTTCTACATAACTAACGTAACTATACTAAAGTTCGACAGCTTAGCCATCTAACCCAAGTAAGGCCTTCAACGCAGTGTAGCTAATTCATAATTTTTTTCTATTCAGCTTTCTGTTATTGTTTTTTACTTTCAGAAGTGATCAAACAAACACACAAAAATATTCTACTTTCAGATTTTTTGTTTATCTTCTAATCTCTTCCGTGTCTCCTTTTTCTAAAATGTTGCCACATTTAATTGTAAGGAAATGAAAAAAAAAATTACTAAAAGCGAAAAATAATTTTTATTATAGCCGCGCCTTTATTGGCAAAGTTGTCAATTTTCAAATAAAATATTGTAGTTGAGAAGCACTGAAGCTATAAAATGCACCATAATTTTATAGCTTCAGACCTCAAAATTTAAATTTATTTGTTATTTGGGCTTTAAGCGACGAATCGGCATACTATGAACTCAAATTGAAGGCTACGAAAACAGAAAGATAAAAGTAATGGTAATGAAAATTAAAATTAATTCCATTGAATATAATGAAAGAGAAAAAATATTTCATTACCAGTACGAATATGTAATGGTAATGAAAATAAGTAATGATCATTACAAAAAAATTAAATACTCCAACTCACTTTGTGACCTTCAGCGTAAACCCAAGAATTCATCGACAGACATCGTTAAATTGAATCAAAAATGGATTCCGAGTCGATAGTTATACTAAAAGGTGGGTTCCAGGTTCAATATTTTTGGTGTTATAAACATCAGCACAAGCCCAATATAGCCCATCCAAGTAGTGGTGTAGGGTAAAAATATTGAATGCATAAAAAATATAACGAAAATAATGTAAATTGTTTTTTTAAAGTTCATCACCATCATCGACGTCAGCATCGCTGAAATATTTCTTGGTATGTTTATCATCTTCTGTTGGTGAAGTTCGTTCAGAAAAAGGGCTTGACATTGTTGTTCAATGAAATCTTAAATTAAAATACAAACAATTTATATATACATATACAATATATATGCTCTTTACTTCGAAAATAAATTTTGTATAAGTATTAGGATGGTACATAATCGTATGCTTTTTTATAGTCTTCTATGACAAATCTCTTATAAACTAGACAATGCAAAATTATCCTTTATTGCTCTTCTTCAGCACTCAAAATATATTATGTCTCTGGGCCCAACAGAGAAATTAGTCCACTATGTGGAGGGGTATGATAATTTTGTGCTGATGTTTGTAAATACCAAAAGCAGCTATTATATTATACCAATTGACTCAGAATGACTTTAGCATTGTCCGTCCGTCTTTTCAAAACTACAGCTCGCAAATGAAAAGATATTTAAGTAGATGAAATTTGGCACAAGATATCTCTTGTCCAAGAACGAATTCAGAAATGGGTGCTACCCAGCAAAAAAGTGAGGAAAAAGAAGTAGTTAAAGCACTGCAACCCTTGAATAGGAAGTTGTTCTTTTTCGGGTATTTCAACGATGAATTTAACATTGGTTGGTCGTAGGAAGGAAGTTGTTCTTTTTAAAAACATATGATGTATATTTGAACCAATGATAAGGAAGTTCTTTTTCACTTCTTTTTCACTTCTTTTTATTTTAAAGGGTTTGAACCCACACTTGTTGGCATTTCAAGCAGACGCTATACCCCCTGTGCTATCGCCTGTTATACATGATAGTTAACTTTTAGCAGTCTTGTTCAGTAAATTGTTGTTATCTTCATTTTTTTTTATTTTTTATTAACAAAAATATAAAACATATTGGAAAAATATATAAAAGTTGTTTTTTTTTTTTTTAAGTGTTATTTTTTATAAAAAATAATACACTCATAGAAAGAAATAAAGCTGAAAAATAGGAGAAAAAGATACTAAAAATTAATTAAAAATAACCTTGCAGAAAAACTGCTGATATTAGCAGATTTTTTTGCTAAATACTAGTAAGATAAGAACATGAAAAATAAAACTGCTTAAAATACAAAATTTTAGTTTCATTTAAGTTAACTTTTAGTTAATTAAAAATAACAAATTACATTGATAAAATCCGCAAAAAAATTTGCAGCATACTAGTAGACAGAAAATAGTTTTTTCTGCAAGGTAATTTTTAACTTATTTTTAGTAAACTAAAATGTTTATAGAATTTTTTCTTCTGTTAGTGTAATAATAAATATATTTAGTACAAATTTCATCAAAGTTGATTTTTTAAATTACAGTTTTTTAAATACCAAAAAAATTGTAATATTTACCTTTTTGGTATTTTAACAAAAAATATTTGAAGAATTACATTTTTATTTAGAATTTTTATATTTTCATAAAATTTCATTAAAAATTAATAGAAAATTAAAAAAAAAAATTTAAATCGTTTCAAAAATCGAGTGTACAAATTTAAAAAAAAAATGTACAGTGTAAAACAAGTTCCAAAAATTGTTTTCCACCTAGTAGGATTCGATCCCGCAATCCTCTGATTTCTATGCCAGCACGTTTCCATTCAACCCCCATATAAAATATTAACTTCTTATCACCCATGAAAAAGAACTTCTGACTAGAATACATTTATTGCAGCATTAGATGTTGTTTAAAACCCATTCAACAGGGAGTAATTCTTTGTGATGTAATGAAGGAAGAAGTCATTCCATTTATTTTTGCTGTGTAATTACTAATATCTAAATAATAAGTAGTACAATCAATTAAATTTTTTTTGCGCAAAGGTATTTAAAAACAAATGAAATTTCACTTGAAAACAGGAACCATTTTCATTTGTTTTTGACTTTTTTTTAAACGAAACACAAATAAGTCAAAATAACTAACAAAATGTAATAATATTTATACATTATTTCGTTTTTTTTTTGTATAGCAAAATGACTGAATAAAATGAATATTACGAATTCTCAGAATTTTCTGTTGTTTTTTTAATGACTTAAAAATGTAGTAAGAAATTACATTCCTCTGCAAATGCATCATATTTTCACTTGAAACAACAATGTCTCGTTAAAATTTAATCTTAAGTTAAATTTAAAATGCATATGGTAAACAACAACAAATTTGTCAGTTAAAGGACCAGTTAGTAGCTAACAGGACATTGTGTTAGTGGGGCTTAAACAACTATCAAATTCTGACTGCAGAAGTTTACTAAGTGTAATATATTAGTTTGTTCTATTTGTAAGATGTCTAGATATTGGTCTAAGGCCCAATAAACCATATTGACAAGTATTAAATCGACTTACCTCATATTAAAGTTGTAAAACTATTGGGTATTTGAGTACTGAGTACTCAATACCGACCCTTTTTTCGACTACTCAATACTTAACCGGGTCGTAAGTGTATTGAACCGCTAATTGAAATTCCCTTCCTGGAATTTAATCTGCTACCGGGAATACTATATAAATCTCATTGTGGGGTACACTCATAGAAATAAATCTGTAAAAATAGCAAAAAAAAAAAAGCTACTAAAAATTACCTTGCAGAAAACAACTGCTGAAATTAGAAGATTGTTTTGCTAAATACCAGTAAGATAACAACGGCTCAATTTGTTTTTGTTATTAAAAAATGTCGAAAAAATTTTTTTTTAATTTTAAATTTTGTTGTGATTTTTTAGCCTACTAATTATTTATGAAAATTTTTTGCTAATTTTAGCAGGTTTTTTTTAACTCAAATATAACTAAAATTCTGTATATTTAACATTTTTATTTTTGCTGTCCCTATCTTATTAATATCCCAGTGTAGAAACGGTAATGACATATCATTATTTTTTGGACTACCAGTGATGACACCCACTTACCTTCTGTATTATTTTAAAACATATAATAATGAGTTACTGATAATTACTTATTTTTATCATTATTTCAAATAGAAAATAATTTTTTAGATTTTTTTGAAAATTTTTTGAAATCTATTTTTAGACTCAATATTTTTTAAACACTGGTAAGGATATATGTAACCACATATTTTTTGATTTTTTGTATGTTGGCGAGTAAGCTTACTTGTTTGCAGCAGCCCAGTGCAGAAAATCATTACCAGATATGTGGTTATGTAACTACATACTTGGTAATGGTAACTAGTTACTTTTGTTATTACATTTCTTATTACCTTTATATGGCGATGTCGCGAAAAATAATGAGTTGTCGTTACACACCAGCATACAAAAAATCAAAAAATATATCGTTACCTATGTGCTTACCAGTACTGACAAAAATAATGAGTCTAAAAATAGATTTTCTAAAAACTAAATTATATAAAAAAAAATATTTTTTATTGTATTTTTTTTTTAAATAAAATTTGCTGGTGCGGGAATCGAACCTGGGTCTACAGATTGCCAGTCAACAGCTCTACCATCTGAGCTATATCGACATGTAATATTTAATAGATAAAAACACAATTGACCTGCTGCACACAAGTAAGCTTACTCGCCAACATACAAAAAATCAAAAAATATGTGGTTACATATATCCTTACCAGTGTTTAAAAAATATTGAGTCTAAAAATAGATTTCAAAAAATTTTCAAAAAAATCTAAAAAATTATTTTCTATTCGAAATAATGATAAAAATAAGTCATTATCAGTAACTCATTATTATATGTTTTAAAATAATACAGAAGGTAAGTGGGTGTCATTACTGGTAGTCCAAAAAATTATGGTATGTCATTACCGTTTCTACACTGGGAGGTCAATTGTGTTTTTATCTATTAAATATCCCAGTGTAGAAACGGTAATGACATATCATTATTTTTTGGAGTACCAGTAATGACACCCACTTACCTTCTGCATTATTTTAAAACATATAATAATGAGTTACTGATAATGACTTATTTTTATCATTATTTCAAATAGAAAATAATTTTTCAATTTTTTTGAAAATTTTTTGAAATCTATTTTTAGACTCAATATTTTTTAAACACTGATAAGGATATATGTAACCACATATTTTTTGATTTTTTGTGTGTTGGCGAGTAAGCTTACTTGTGTGCAGCAGGTCAATTATGTTTTTATCTATTAAATATTACATGTCGATATAGCTCAGATGGTAGAGCTGTTGACTGGCAATCTGTAGAACCAGGTTCGATTTCCGCACCAGCAAATTTTATTTAAAAAAAAAAATACAATAAAAAATATTTTTTTTTATATAATTAATTTTTTTGAAAATTTATTTTTAGACTCATTATTTTTGTCAGTACTGGTAGTGTGGGGTTTTATATTATTTTTATTTCAGATCTTGCAACACTTTGGTTAATGGAAATATTTACCACCCTATTGTGTATGTATGATATTATTTTTCAGTTTGTTTCTTTAGCTGATTGTCATCAGATTAATAACACATTCGAACTGAAGACTGTTGCTAAAAGGCATAATATTAATGCTTATGTAAAATGTTATTAAGTTTTCACTTTCATTCAGTTTTATTTATATTTTACTGGTTAAAGGGCTTTAGGTTAGAAAAAAAGGTTTTCATTTTAAGCTTCTCTAGACATGTCAAGATGATTATTATTGTTTTCTTTTTATCATCAAATTGTTGACGTATATAAATATATATTGTATGATAATAAGGGATTAGATTATTTAGTAATATTTAAAATGCAATTTATAGACAGAAAACAGAACTTAATTTTAAATCAATTAAGACAATAACTATGAAATGTCCAATTATTAAGACGACTTTAGCAAGGGAAGAACCCCAACGCAGATCTTAACGAGCTTCGGATATTTTGTAGAGGAGATTTAAAGGTTAAAAATTGGAGTAAAAATGGGATCTAAGACTAAAAATGGTTCAATTGTTGTTATTTTAACCTTAGTTATTAAATTAGTACTCAATTATTAGAGAACGCCAAAGCAGTAGGACATTTTATTGCGGTGTTAAGATGTAATGCCTAATTTACTCTCCTTTTGAGTATTCCAGATGGCTTCTAAAACAGATTCCATCACCTTTTCACGTAAGAATAGAAGTCATATCTGCTTTATGCCTCGTCGAAAACATCTTAAGCATATTAAGTGGTACGAATGCCAGAAATTTTTTGTTTTAATAATTTCCCGAGGAGAAATGTTGGTCTTGAATATTTTTTTCATATCTCTGATAGTTTTTGAATAAATAATGTCGAATATTTAAATTTTTCTGAAAAGGGCGCATTCGAAGATTTACGATTTTTATCGCAATATGGTTCTGAGACATCCCAAGTACATACATAATCAGGAAAAGCATTTCTGGACATCGCACCTTTCAGTTAAAATTGATTTCGAGGCGTGCTACACAATTTAAATGATTTAAAAATTTGTAAATTTACATTATTGTTCACACCATGTAGATTATTCATAATTGCCATTACGATATAACACACATCGAATAATAACAAACTAATTTAATTATTTTGATTACAAATATGGCATAATGTGAACAATGTTATTTATGCTTTTAAAATAATTACCCAATTCATTAAAGTGTTTAAAAAAAAAAACAATTTCATTATAATATTCAATACTTTCACAAAATCCAATCAATAACTTAAAACAATAACAACCAACAATAAACCATATGAAATTTCAAATTTATGCTTAAATTATTAACAACCAACATTGTGACAATAGTGTACATAAAAGATTCAACAACATTGCGATACCAACTAACAAAATCAATACTCGTATAATAAAAAACAAAAAACATTTTACAACACACAGCTGTGACCACAATATCAAATGTATTAGCCAAACATACCAATCAGACAGTAAGACGACATTTTTATGCAAAAAAAAAAAACAACAACAACAGCTAAAAATGTTTTCACAAAAAAATATCTATTAGGTACTAGTATTTATGATTTCAACATAAAGTGCAACAAATGCCAATAGTCGGTGAATATTCGAATACAATCACAAATCATAGGTTAGGGTATTCAAATTACTCGTTTCAACATATCGAGTAAGGTCTTAAAATTACTCGGGTAACTCGAACAAATATTATTTTATTTCAGCAATATACATATGTATATTTCAACCAAGAAGAAGTTATATTTTTATTTAAATTATAGAACAATTGAGATTGAATACAAGTTCTGATCTTAAGGCACATCTACACGAGAGAGAAAACTGCTAGAGATAGAGCAAAAAACACCTCTGACTAGCTTCATTGTGAATGAGTTTAGCTATTTAGGGGTGATTTTTGCTCTATCTCTAGCAGATTTCTCTCGCGTGTAAATGTGCCTTTTGAACTATACGAATTTTTAGCGGCGTTTGTTAGTTTTTTTTTTCTTAATTTTGATAATGATGATGAAATGATGATGTTAATGAAAACAAGCAGAAAATAATTTTACTTATATTCTTTTATATTCTTTTTTTCTCATGCCAAAATCGATGGCACAATATCGATTACTGAATCGACCCACCGTAATGTAAATATATCCTTACCAGCATTGAATAAATCTTGAGTCTCAAAATAGATTTTCAAAAAATATAACAAAAAAATCTAGAACACTACTTTATATTTGAAATACTGATAGAAATAAGCCATTATTGGTAACGCATTATTATTATTTTTTTTTTTTTAATAATGGAAAAGGTAACTAATTGTTAGTAACTCATTGTTATATGCTTTAAAATAATGCAGAAAATAAGTCGGTGGCATTACTGATAATTCAAGAAACTATGATGTGTCATTACCGTTTCTACTCTGGGCATATATATACCCAGTCAAAAAATACAAGCGGGAAAGTGATAGTAAGGCTCTTTAACAGCCTAATGTAGAAACGGTAATGAAATATCATTATTTTATGGACTACCAGTAACGACACCGACTTACTTTCTGAATTATTTTAAAACATATAATAATGAGTTACTAAGAACTAGTTACTTTTGCCATTATTTCAAACATAAAGTAATGTTCTAGATATTTTTGTAAAATTTTTATGAAATCTGTTTTTAGGCTCAATATTTTTTCATCGTTGGTAAGGATATATATAAGCACTGAGAAGCACTGTGGAAACAAAATTTCAAATGTTGGCAAACTTCTGGGAAAGCCAATAAATAGGTTCTGGAAATATGTTTTTTATAATAAAATTTGAAAAAAGTTCGTATGTTTTTTTTTTTTTTTTTGTAATACCGTGATTTGCACCCAGTCCGTCAGATTGCCAGACTGCTGCTCCACTCACTTAGCTAACCAGACATACAATCTTAGTGGATAAAAACATAAATGAATACAGCTGGTGGGAAAACACAAAAAAAGTTGGTTTTAAAGGCACTTTTTCATAGGAAAAAATTTTATTTTATAAAACAAAAAATTTTACAACACTTTTTGATTTTTAATAAAAAAAAAAAGGGAAAAAATTTCTGTGCAATCGGATTTGAACTTCCCGTGTAAAAAAGTTTATATCTGATCAGATCTTTTTGGATCTAAATAGATATGATTGAATCTAATTAGATCCTGTACCAGATCTCATCAAATATGATCAGATATGGTATATGTGATGATACCTTATGGCAAGATCTGATCAGATCTAATGCCTAATCTGTTCAAATCTAATGTGATCAGGACAATTGCGCCAGATATGCCTAGATCTGATCAGATCTAATTAGATCCCAAATTTGTCCCCAATTTTGAGATCTAATTAGATCTGTTAAGATCTACTGAGATCTGGCCAGATCTGATCTTTTTTACATGGGTGGACCCTTCTAACTACAAACCTTTTTAAAAGAACCGTCGTCATATTTATAAAATCATTGCTCTGCTAGTGTATTAATTTTTGTACCGCTGACAAATTCTGACTAGGTACCACCAGGCACTATCCACGGCTCTCATCTGAAAAACTAAACTGGTTTTAAGAGAGTTTCAATGTAAAATAACAAAAAACGTGAAAAAGTGGTATTTTTAATTAATTATTTTTATTGTTTTTAAGCAATTTTAATTAAATTGTAAAGTGCACTTGTGTTGTTTAATATGCTCTCTGGATTAGTTTTGTATAATTACCACAAAATTTTGCTTCCCGAGTAAAAAAGTTTTGATATAATCATATATTATTTTATGTAATTAAATATAGTAACTTATAGTTAGATATGGCCACATATGCTTTTAAATTGAAGCATATAGACTTTTATATAGTCATATATTAAATATTTTTTCCTCAAAGGTTTTAATATTGAGACATATGTGATTTTATATTATTACATACTGGCCTACATATAAGTGTATGTGCTATATATAAGTACACAAAGTAATATATAAAAGATATAATTACATATACGTTTATATATAATTTAGTATGACACTATACACAATAATATAAAACTATATATGGAGCCATTTAAGAAATATTATATAATAGGTGTTATATATTATTATATATTGACGCATATGAACCCATATATAACTTAGTATGGTTTCATATCTACAATATTTCATGATTTCTTTTATATATAACGATATAACGTTCTTTATAAAATCATCTATAATTATATATCATCCCACATTAGCAATTTTTTCAAAGTGAATTTATATAAAAATATATGTATAAGGTCATTTTAAAACCGTATTGTATTAAATGTGGTTCCATATTAAAAATGATTTTGAACTAGTTTTAGATTTTGTAATTACTAGGGATTGGCGCATGACACGATCGTCAGTGAAGTTATTCACAAGTGATCGTGAGTAATAATTACTATACCACAGTAATTCGCCCGTGAGCGTGAGAATATATAATTCGTACGTGAGCGTGAGTAAGAATATATAACCCGTGCATGATTCGTGTGTGAGTTTATTTTTTGCATCATATGTTTTTAGTAATTTTTACTGTTTTGCGTGAGAATTTTCTGATTGTGAGTAAGTTTTTAATATACTCATATCTGCGTGAGTAAGACACGAAATGCTCGTGCGTGAGTAATTTGTTTTTGTTTAGGAGCGTGATTCAAATTGCTAACGCGCCCATAAAATTAACAATACTGAAGCTTTAATATGGAATTCTCTATACTATAACGCACACTTGACTGATCTCGTTATATCTTGGTTGTATATCACAATCCTATTAAGTTAAAAATTTCAGTGTTGTTAATCTTATTTTAAAATAACTAAAAACAAAGAAAATTTTGTTCATGTTTAATGCACTGTCATGGTAAATCTGGATAAAAGTAATGGAAGATTTATCGAAATTATAGGATATCCAGTAGACCTGGGGGTTAATCATTACATTTTGTAATTAATTACACATTCATTTACACAATTACATGTAATTGTAATTGAAAAAAACTCAATTACAATTACAAATTATTTGTAATTGTAATTCAAAAAAGAACAATTACAAGTAATTTGTAATTTGAAAAATGTCAATTACATTTTTTGGGAAAATAAATAATGACAAAAAGCACAAGTTAGGGGTGATCCCAACATGACGTATTCTTTTTATACGCATCCATGCCTATGCAACCTATCCCAGTCAGATTTTTCTACAAAATTTTAACAAAAAACACTTTTTAATTCTAAATGTAATTGAAATTTGTAATTGAAATCACTTTCAATTACAATTACTAGTAATTTGTAATTGAAAATTTTCAATTACAATTACTTGTAACGTCAATTACAAATTACAAGTAATTGTAATCCCTCAGGTCTAGGGTTTTTCTTTTCCCGGACTTTTTCATTTCCCGGGACAGCGGGATTTTTTCCAGAATTTCCCGGGATCCCGGGAATTCCCGCTCGTTAGGAAATAAATAAATCCGACATATGTTCTACTTGAAAAACTCGATTTCTATTAAAACACCGTCCGACAAAATTCATTTTTTGGTTGTACCAATGAAAAAATCTACTTAATATATTCTGATAGGAATTCTAACATGATATTGTCATATTAGATTTTATTTGTTGTTTCAAAAAGGTTGATGATTTTCATGATAGATAATACAATTGTTTCGTGGGAATCACCCCAACTCATCAGTTGTCCGCAATAAGAAAACTATGACTGGAACATACAAACCGAGACATTATATAAGGTACAAAAATTCAACGTGACGAGAAACAACAAATAAAACCTAAATGACAACATCATATTCAAATTTGGACTTGAGGTAGAAGAATATTCTAACTAAATATATAAAAATATAGAAAGTCCGGAAAAACATTTTTTGTATTTTTTAATGCAAAAATTAAAATAATTGTATTCTTAGAAATATATTAACTAAATATTAATTTGCGGTTTAAACGGTTAAACGAATTGATATAGATATATTGGAATTGTTAAGTGGTACAAACTGGTGTCGGACCAGTTTTATAGTCAGAACTAATATCGATTTTATGGATTAAATATTTCTTAAGTATGGAATTTAAAAATTTCTATTTCTAGATATTTTGTTTCTATGCAGATTTTCAGAAGTATTCGTCTAGAATTATTTTCATTAAAAAGTGTAAAAGTGAGTATTTTTCACACCAATATTTAGGTAAATTCGCCTAAATACTTTTATAAAAATATTCACCAAATTAATATTAGATAGTTTTTTAACTTAAATTGGTATTTTTTGAATAGAAATTTTTTATGCCACAACTACTTAAAAAGAAATTATTTAATTTTCATAGTTGCATTTTAAATTAACATATAAAAAATCAAAAATAATTTCAAAAAGCATCTGAATTGAAATAAAGCAAAAGCAATTGAAATTTAAATGAAATTATTTGAAGTAAAAAACTAAAAATCAGTTGAAAATACGAAAATTTTACTAATTTTTTTAGTTTTAATGCACAGGTATTTGAAGGTATTTGGAACTGAAATACTGATGTTGATATGTTGTATATATTGCTTTATTTGAACAAATATCATCATTTTAAAGAAAAAAAATTTTCGAAGCACGAGTAGGTACTTTTGTTGGTAAATAAAATTTGTATTGGGTTTAACTGATAAAATTTGTATTCGGTTTAACTAAACAAAATCAACTGACATCCAAAAACAATTTGGCCAAAATAATATTTTTTATACTAATTCAGTTTCTTAAATTTTAAATCCTATCTTTATTATAAATATTTTTTATTTAAATTAATTTCAAAAAAATCAATGCTTTAAATTTAAATAAAGCTTCAAAACTTGCATTATATTCTAGCTAAATCTTCTATAAAAGAATAAAAAAATCCCGGGAAATCCCGCACAAAATTCCCGGGATTGCGGGATCGAAAAAAGGGCGGTATTCCTACCGGTAACCCTATTCAGGTCTGATCTCCAGATATTGTATATCTTTTTTTATTTAAAAATATAATTTTGTATATTGTCATATATATTATGGTAAAAATATAGAGTTAATATTTAGGTATAATTGTATCAAACTATGTCCACTTTTATAACATTTTATATAATTTTATACAAAAAGATATAATTTTATGTAATTGGATGAGGACAAAATTCGGATACAATTGTATCATATTGTATCGAATTGTATCAAATTGTACCAAATTGTATACAATTGTATACAATTCGATACAATATGATACAATAAGAAGTTCTCATTTTTCGGATATAAATATATCTAATTACATAGAGGATTATATATAATTAAATATAACTTTATATGGCTCCATATCATTTTTTTTTACTTGGGTTATTAATATTAAAAAATAAGCGTTAAAAAAAACACTAAAAACTGTTTCTCTTAAAACTAGTTTGCATATAAAATTAAAGAGACTTTTTAACAGCAGTTCAGGCTGGTGGTTTGTCTTTAGTCTATATCAGTGGTGTTCAAAACTAAAAATGTAGTTGTGTTGGTGAGAAAATGAGAATTGCACTGTAAGAAATGTTGAATGGGTTAATAGAATCTGTATGCATTTATTTTTTATTAAAAATATGAAAATGTTTTGTGTAAAAAGCGAAGTAGGTACTTTCGGAAAATATAAATAAATACTACACTGTTTTAAAGAAATAAAAATAAACAAAATACAATTTTTGAAAGAAAAAAAATACATACATACATAAGGGTGGCTTCTTTCATTCTATGTAAAACAAAAGGTTTTCGATTTTTTTAAATCAATATCAATGATTTCATTGTATTTACATATTTATAAAATATCTTTAATCTGTATTTATAATCATAAAATATTTGTCGTGCATTGTTATTAATTTTTTTTTTTTTAGTACATTAAAAAAAAATCAGCATATATCCGTACTCGTGTTAATTCGTCGCTGTTTCAGTGACGACTAAAAGCAAGAGCGTAAGAATACATGTGAATTGAGCAGGGACAATTGTCCTATGGGCTGAACACCACTGGTCTATATAGTCGTTGGTAGCACTGAATAACCACTTGTTGCAAAAAAATTTAATTGATATAACAATTTTCTTAACTGCGCCAAATTCAATTAAATTTTAAGTTGTATTTACAAATATTTGAATTGAAACTCGATTTTAGTTTTTTCTGTATATGTTAAAAAACTATCGAACTATCAAATGGATGTTGGTACCCAGCAAAACTTTGGTAATGGGTGCGATATACTCACGCATTACCTTGTAATGATACCTCGTTACCTTCTGCATTATTTCAGACCAAAAATTAATAACTTACCAATCACTGATTACGTAATGCATGATTTATAAACGGAAATTAATGATTAGAATATTTTTGAAAATCTATTTTTAGACACATTACTTTGTGTTTTTTTGTAAGCATGGGTGTAAGGTATATATTTTTCGACATTACAAATAAAAATACGAATCACAACAATTCATTTACTTTTTAAGCAATCAAACATTATATGTGTCGATAGCTCAGGTGGTAGAGTTCTCGGCTAACATGCAGGGATCACAGGTTCGAATCCCAGCGTGACCACGTTTATATATTTAATAAAAAATATTTGTAATATTTTTTTTTAAATAGAATTTTTTTTTACGAAAATCTATTTTTAGACCCGTTACTTTTCGCATCCTTGTAACCACATAAGTAACCAATTACTTTATCACTTCCTCATCATACATTACTTTGGGATCATCGCCTGTAAAATTCATCAATGAAGTAAGGTATAAAGTAATGCATCGGCCCCTATGGCAACACATTACTTTACACATTATTTGGTAATGTGTGGTTTTGATGGGTAATGCAATACCCTTCATATGATTTGCATTAATGGTAGACAAAACTAGAATCTATAGCAAGACTAGAATCCAAATTCAAAAATAGATGAAAACTTATAGAAAACCTTGTTTTTGATTTTTTCAAATTACTCGATTAATCTATCAAAATTACTCGAGTAATTCGTTAATTAAAATTGGTGATTTTAAATTACTCGTTCAACGGTTAGCTTATTGAGAAGACCCTACTAGATGTAGACGTTGTCTTAAGTCGATTCAGTCGCGGTTTTTATGATAAACTGTTTTTGTCTTTTCGACAATTAACAACAAATTTTCATTAACATTTTTCTCTTTTTCTTCGGAATATATTGGTATTCTTTATAGAAAACATCATTTTTAAATTTTTAGTGTGTCTGTTTATCAGATGGTCTGATCATGTTTTTTTTCTTTTTACATATTACTGTTGTTAATAGTTAAATGACTAACTTGACCAACTAAAAAAATCAATAATGAATAACTTTTAACAGACGTTTTTAAATTAGAGAACAAAGTAATGAAGGAAAAAAAGAAACCAAGTAGGGTTTCAGGGAATTTATTACCAGTCTTTTAAAATTATAACTTCTTAATTCGATTTTTAAATCCGATTCAGTTGATTTGAAAAAATCATTTTATTGATTGAATTTTTTAAATCAAAACAAGAACCCGGTAAAACAAATGAGGAGGAAGAAGTAATTAAAACACTGCAACTATTGAATAGTTAGTATATCAAAAATAACTCCTAAATCTTTAACCTCCAAACCATGTCTAAGAGGAACCCCTCAATTTCATAGTCGAAAATGACGGTGTGAAAGCAGCGTGTATATAAAACAACAAAACATTTGGTAACATTCGACCTGATCCATACACCATTTCGAAACGTTCATTAAATCATCATTTAATTTCATGCAATCAGCAAGGTGAGATATTTTTAAAAATATTTTTAAGAAGACACAGAAAATTTTAATATATTTGGCAATTCATTTATAAATATTATGAAAAGTAACGGTCCAATATGGTTCCCTGAGGAATACCAGAGTAAGATTTTACTAAACCTTTAGATGAAGAATTACCTACCGTAACATTCAACTTCCTATTTGATAAAAATTTTTAAAAAAGATCAATAAATTATAAGGCAATCCAAGCCTACATACTTCTTGAAGGAAAATGCTATGACCCACTGTGTCAAAAGCCTTGGCAAAATCCGTATAAATAACATCACATTGGGATCTCATTTCCATAGCATTGATAATTTCACGTGTAGCCAAATTTGTGGTAGTGGATCTATCAGTGTTGACAAATTAAAAAACAATCTTTAACAAATTCAAAAAGTTTATCCTTTAAAACGCTGTCGAAGATTTTAGCAAAAGTGCTCTGTTTAACAATAGGTCTATAGTTGGAAATTTGACTACGGTCCCCTGATTTATAAATAGGAACAATTAAACAGAATTTACAGATGTCCAAAAATTTACCATGAAGAATACATATGCAAAATAAAATTGAAATAGCCTCCGTAATGTGAGGCGAACATTGTTAAAAAAATATCGATGGGTAGGTACTTAAAATTTAGTTTAATTTTTAAGACCATTTATCGCTACTAATACAGAGTTTATTTTTTGATAACTAAAAATTTTCACATCAAGCAAAACTTTTTTAAAATCACACTATTTTTATCATTTCTTTTTTTTAAGTATTTTTTCGAACCTCTTCGCGGACCCACTAGTATGGAGCTACGGACCCCTAAAGTGGTCACGACACCCTATTTGGGAACTGTTGGAGTAGAGTATCATAAAGTCGGCATGCCTGGCATTACCTTTTTCACTCGTGTCTTTCAGGATTTTTTTGTCTAGTATATCTTGTAAAATGCAATGTATATCCGCTAGAAATTCTTAATGTCTTAAATGATGTTCCCCATGCGGATTTCTAAAATTTATAAAATTGTTTAAACTTTGCTGCTTTATATAACTGGTCAGTCCTACTTAAAATTAAATTAATATATTGCAAACAAAAATATATATCGTGTGAAATGTAGCTTGGTGTTTTTTATTATTACGAAAGAAAAATACACTTAATATTTACACAATTCATTTTTTATTTTTTTTTGTATTTTTTTTCTAATATAAAAATGATTGTGTGATTGTGTATTTTTTCGAATTTGTATTGTCTTATTTATTAACTGTATTTGATTGTTATTTGAGTCTGACCGTCTAGTTTAAAGCCATTTAAATAAAAATGTTAACAAAAATACGACAACAACGTATTGATTATGTTGAAATGTGTAAGTATTTTTTCGTTACAACGAAATGTGTAAATGTTGCATAAATAATCAGTTTTTATGTTCGAAATATTTTTTATGGTATTTTATTATTTCTAAAAATTTTATGTTAAAAAGTTGTAAAAAAATTTAAATGTTTAAATTTATAAAAAAAATTGTTACAAATTATGTCACTCCTTCGATGTTATTCTCATCATGTGGAAAAAATTTTTTTTTTCGTTTTAATTTTTAAATATATTTTTTTTGTTCTTTGTAATGTAAAGTCATTTAAGCGTAAATGGTTTTAACCGCATCAGAGAAAGCTTTAGTTGACAGTTTTGTTGCCTTAACCATTGAGACAATTAAATGACAGCTTTTCTTTTAACTTAAAAATTTTTTTATATAAAAATTAAATTTGCTAAAATTGTTTCAATTTAAAATATTTTTTGTATCGGGTAAATAGATTTCGGTAAAATAATGAAACTAATTTGAACTTTGTTGATATTAGAATTTTATGTATAAATAATAACGGCCTTCCCAACCATCTTTAGCTAGAAACCTAAAATTAAGAGAATGTATGTATTTGAAACATTAAATTGGCAAATGAATTGAATGGGAAACGTGTGGAATTGAAAGACGAGACTAGTGGAACGAAATGGAATGGAACGGGGAACGAAATGGAATGGGGGACAAGTGGTATTCATACACTAAAGCTAGGAAACGGAATTCAACGGAGCGATTGAGAAAGAAATGGGATGAAACAGGGAACAATTGATATTGAAACACTAGGCAATGGCAACAAAATGGAATGGAACGACTGGAATTATAATATTAAAATTTGGAAACGAAATCAAATGGAACGAAAAACGAGTGAAACTGAAAAACTAGACAATGGGACGAACTATTGAACAGGGAGTATTTGTTGAGTGCCTAAAATAAAAAAAATTATAAAAAAAAATTTTTAATTGTTTGTTTTGCGTGTCTATTCCCACGAGAAGTCAGTGATTCTTAGTTTTGACTTTATTCACTTGTGTTTCTCGTGGCAAAATCGCAATAACCTATATAAATCTATTCAAATTTTTGCTTAAACTTAAAAAGATCTCCCAGTCAGAAATCGCCAGTGGTACAAAAAATCAAGCACTGGCATACCGCTGGGTAACCATGGTGTTTAAAATAAATGACTGGGGGAACACTTATTTGGGATGCTTTGCCAGCGTTTTGCCAGTATTTGTTTTACAAAAATTTCGGTGGTTTATAAAAAACCACTGGCAAAGAATGAGCTTAAAGTGATATGCCAAGGTTTGCAACCATTTCTTATCCAGTGCTAGCTAGTCAGAAATTGCCATCGGTACAAAAATCAATTCACTGGTAGAGCAATGATTTCATAAAAATGCTGACGCTTCGTTAAAAAAGTTTGTAGTCAGGAGGTTCCGAGTTTAAATCCGGTTACAAGAAAAAGTTTTTTTTTTTTTTAATTTAGAAATTTTTTTCTTTTATAAAATCTATATTTTTGTTTGTGGAAAAGCTCCTTTAAGACCAACCTCTTTTTTTTTGCTCTCCCAACGTTGGTATATTAGCTCCAAAAAACTGTTTTCGAGTGCTAGCATTTTAGCACAGTCAGTAGTTGTCCAGCTGTTATCACTCATTTATGTGTTTAACCACCAAGTATTATGTCTCGTTAGCTCAGTGGGTAGAGCAATCATCTGCCAATGTGACGGACTGGGTTCAAATCACGGCAGGGCCAAAAAAAACATATGAACTTTTTTAAATTTTATTTTGGAAAATATATTTCCATACCACCTATTTATTGGTTTTGCCAGCATTTTGCCAACGTTCAAAAATTTTTTTCTGCAGTGATTTTCCGGCGTTTTTTGTACAGCCGGTCCTTTTGTCTAATGATGTTATCATTTTGGGAATGGGGAAGCACTTTTTGCCAGTACTTGTGCCAACTGTTAAAGTGCCTTGCCATCGCTTTCCCGTTTGTATTTTTCTGACTGGGCTGTTATCGACACAATCATAACATTCACAAATAATTATTTATATGAAAATTTATGACTTTCTGTCTGCGCTGGGAGTCGCAAAAATTGTCCGATCTGGAAAAAAAAATGACTTTTTTAAATCTTAACAAAATTGGTTATCGTATGAATAACCAATCGAATAATAATAAATTTTTTTTCAATTTTTGGTGATGTTCCAAATTTGAAAGTGTGTTTTTTCGAAAAAAAAATATTGACTTTAAAAATTCATAAAAAATCGAAAAAAATTTATTATTATTCGATTGGTTATTCATACGATAACCAATTTTGTTAAGATTTAAAAAAGTAATTTTTTTCCAGATCGGACAATTTTTGCGACTCCCACCTCCGCAACCACGAGGCCCCGTTTTTTTTCTCTGCCGCCAGTTTGGAGCTCTATAAAACCATGTTGGAGTGAAAAATATATTTTTTTGAATTTTTTATTCTTGTAATTTGTTCAATTTAAAGAAAAACAATAAAGAAAAATTTTGGAAAAATGTTTGTTTTTGAGTGAGTTATGAATTTTTCAAAAAAGGTCTGTTTTCTCTGCCGCGAATGTCATGTAAAACCTTAAAAATAGTCGTATGACGGTCACAGCGAGTGAGAAATAGGAATAGGCACTTAGTCTCAATTTTACAATATCCCGTTAGCAACTAACTGCGACTTTGAGAGCCATATTTTTGGTTGGTTCTCACATAAAATTTAACTGTTTGTTAAATTTTAACTGGACATTTTGGCTAAAAGTCAAAAAACTTTTAACAATACTGCCTACACAAATTAATGGGTATTATAACAATTTGTGGAAATGTTTTTTTTCAGAGTTTATTTTTTAATAAGAAAACATACAATGCCTTTAAATAATGCCAAAAGAATTGAAAATAATAATCATGTTTTGTTTACAATTTTTTGTTAGAAATATGTTATAAAAATACCAGTTTATTGCGGTTACCAAATATTGTTTTCATTTTTTGTATATTATTTTCTGTCTGTAATGTTCGTTAAAGTTAGTTTAAAAATCAAGGTTAACTTTGTATTTTATGGAAGGTAATGAAGGTTAGATAAGTTAAATAGTATGTAATGAAAAGAAAATGTAATAAAAATACAGATATAAATATTGGCATACAATATATTTTCGATATTACTTCACATATTATATGAAGCGAAAAATGTGAAACTGTTTTCATAAATATTCATCTAGATGGCAGAGAAAGAATAAATAAATATTTCGAAAGCAATATTTCAATAACACAGAGAAAATTTCGCTGGACGAGTTTTAATGAAAAATTTCAGTAAACTAATCAAGTTTTCTTCACAAAGAAAAGAAAAATTTCTTAAATTTGATGAAAAAGCTTCATCATATGTTATGAGTCTAGTTTTAATGAAACTTTCACAACATTTTATGAAAAATTCCAGTAATTAAATGAAAAGTTTCAATTTACGAGTTCCAGTGATTAGTAAACACTTTTCTTGAACATTTTCCATTACTTTAAGTTTGGTCGTAAAAGATTTTAAGAGTTTAAAATTAGTTAATTGTAGTATTATTTTAATTGCATTTTTATGGTTAACAATGTTTATCAAATGAGTAGCTGAGATGCAAAACTCGTTCGTTACACATTAAATAAATTTTGGGAAGAATCGAAAAACTTGTTTCGGCTATTAAATTAACCAAATTAGTTGAATGCTTTTAATTCTTAAATGTTATGCCATTCTTGATGAAAAACTCATCAGTTGAAAAACTGAAAAATCTTCTCACAAAACGCCAAAAGTACTGTCAGAATCAATTGTCATCTGCTTTTTTTATTTTTGTAACGAACGAGTTTTGCATCTCAGCTACTCAAATATAACTTTTAATTAAAATTCCCAAATACATATTAATAAATGTGTTTACTTTTGAATTTATAATCGATATTTCACATCCTTTAGCTTTAGTATCATAAAAAAAAATCTTTATTTGTTTAAATTAAAATGTAATTTATTTTTCCCTTTTTATAAATTTTAATTTTCTGCATCATATAAAAATAAAGCAATTTCTAACAACAAAAAATAGGCATTTTATACAAAAGTTTTATGTGTTTTTTTTTTATTGGTTTGCCTTTATTTAATTTTAGCTTTTTTTGGCCAAATGCCAATCAAATATTTGCAAATTTTTACCTTATGGAGTTGTAATATACATATTTAAATATATATTTTACTGTACTAATTCTCTCCATTGATGTTTCAATTTAGAATTTTTAAAAATTGCCCATAAATTACACGTTGTGAAACAAAATAACAAATGAAGAGTTGACGCGAATAAGGGCATACAGACCACATTTTGGGAATCTCGTTTTTTACATAATAAATAGTGTAGTACTAGTAAAAATTTTTCATCTTTTTTTAATTTTTATCTAGAAAACATTTTTTAAAACGACAATTATTACTTCTATGTATTATACACACAGAAAACAGATTCGTAGTTCCAACCAAATTTTTCGCCAACCGAATTTTTGTATTTCCAGGTACAATCACTTTTATTTATTTTTAATACCATTGTAACTACCGAAATTTATTTTCAATTTTTGAATTTTTGTTGTGTTAATAGATTACTTTAATGTTTGTGGATTATAAATTCTATAAATAGAAAAACACGTTCCACAAAATTTATTTAAAAATTAAAATTTTTTTTGTCGCTAACTGGGATCGAACCGCCGACCCTCCGCTTGTCAGCCCATTGCTTTCCCTCTAAGCTAAGCTCTATTTAAATTTTTTTAGTGAAATTTCAAATTTTAATTTCTTTAGGTTTGAATATTTTCTCTATAAATAAAATTATATCAGCAACAGAAAATCAGTTGTGTCTTTTAATTTGAATAAAAAAAAAATTTTTTTTAATTTATATCGCGAACTGGGATTGAACCGGCGACCTTCCGTTTGTCAGCCCATTGCTTCTCCTCTAAACTAAACTCGACATACATTTTTTTTGTCAAATTTCAAATTTGAATTTCTTCAGGTTGAAAATTTGAGTATTTTGTTTTTGAATAAAATAATATATGCACAACAGAAAATCAATTGTGTCATTTAATTTGAATCAATAAAAAAATTATTTAAAAAAAAAAGTAATGCCTTGGTTGCGGTTTGAACTCAAATCTCTAAGGCTATAAGGCTGTGTCTCTACCTCCTGCGCCACAGATACTTACGTTTAGTTGTTGTCTAACTTAGAATTTAAACACGCATATGTATGAAACGAAAAAATATGATAGATTCCAAAATTTTATTATGATAAATAAAATTTCTGTTCCTTGCCTCAATTAATTATTACAATTACCAAAATAATGGAAGTTAATGGTTAAAGCTACCAAAGTTAAAAAAAAGAATTTTTAAATTGATTGGAAAAACTAATACTTTGGATAGAGCGATCGATTTTATTGAAACACAACTGATACTAAATTGTTGCTGCCGATATTTTATTCAAATGACTAAATCTTCGATAAATTGGTGCTTGTTGGTATTGAAGGTACTGTGGAAGTTAGTAATTTTTCAATATTGGTTAGAAAAGCCAATATTTTGGATAATGTGACAGTGTTTTGGTTCATCATATATATTTTTTGTTCACAAATAAATATAACTTTCCTGATGATGAATTTTAAATAACCGCAATTAAAATTATGGAATGATGAATATATTTCGTTGGTTCCGATAGAATTCCAACCAATTTATTTTCTCTGTGTAATTTTTTTTTAATATTTTTCAAAATTAACTGGGTAGAGTTTTTTTTTTCTTTTTTTACCATATTTAATAAAATGCTATTATAGACATTGTTTTTTTTTGACAAACTGCAAAGAGAGTATCCCAAAGTTTTATATTTGATTTTTAATTCGCAATAATTATTTTTGTTTAATTGTTATTTGTATTCCAAGTGGAAAACCCAAAAAGGTTGGACACTTGACCGTGCCTCAAAAAAAAAGTTCGCCGTACACAATCCAATATGAAGTATTTTTGTAAGGCAATTTAAAAAAAAATTTAATTTTTTTTACCGAACGTAGGGGTCGCCTTTTTTCAATTTTTCGTTATAGCTTCGGCATTTAAAGTCCGATTTTAAAGTGTGATATATCGATTTTTTTGCCTCTAGTGGACACACCGGTTCACAATTTTCAACTTCTGCTCTCACCCATGGAAAAATCGATATGCACTTCAAAGTAGAGAATATATAGAGTAGGGCGGGTCGATTTGTAAGGAGGCAAAAAATCGCTCAAGTGACAAGGAAAATCGTATTCTAGGGATCAAAATAAGCAACTTTGCCCGAGGAACCATACCTCTAAAACGAATTCTGATGTCCCAACTTTTGACCCATAAGGTCAAATTTCGAAAAATCCGACTTTGACCCATTTAGAGTGCCCCAATCGAGTCCAAATGTATGACCGACCCCTAACTTTGGAGGGCCGACCCACCCGGTGGGCATACCCCCTAGAACCCCCCTGGGGGTTCCCCATACAAACATTTCAAAATATCACAATTTTTGGCACTTTCGAACTTATTCAGAATTGGTGCGCAAATGTCCCACAAATCTGGATTTTAGGGAGAAACCATGTGAATCTTCCATTTTAGGTATAGGACAGGGATGTCAAAACTATGACACGCGTGTCAGTAGTGGCACGCGAGTGGATTTTAGGCGGCACGCGACGTTTTGTTGGATATTTTCTAAAATTTTAAACCATTAGAAGACCGGCAAAAATTCAGTTAAATGTTAAATTTCGTTACAAAAATGTGTGATTTAACTCCTTAATGGTGAAATTTTTCATAGAGCTTGTAAATCGTTTTTAAAATGAATAAAACTCTGTATTTCAACCATATTTTGTTTAAAGAAATATGGTTAATAAAGAACTCGCAAGTTCGATTATCAGAAAATTTCTAAATTTCTAGATTGAAAGAAGTTTAAATGTTTCGATGAGAAAATGCCTCATAATCGGAGAAATAAAAAGTACCAGAAAATTGCAAAAATGGAAAAAAATTTTTAATAAAATTGGATCTAAAAAATTAAGTTTAAAGGAAAAATAGGTGCTACGAAATAACCCTCAATGAAATAAAGGCTGAAAATAAGTTTCATAATGAAATAACCCCCTTTGTTGGAATTTGAAATTGGGTTTTGATCGTGTTTCGCAGAGCCATTTCATCTGAAATAGAAATTTCTCTGTTCAAATTCATATTATTCGCTTTTTATTCATTATTATGATGATAAAAACCGCGCGATTTATATTAACAAAATAAAATTTTTGCCCGAAACACATTTTTCAACTAATTTCTTACGTACTTAAATAATTGATGGCGCCCATTAATTTAACTTTTTTTTAACAAAATGAAAAAAACCACCAAAAATGGAGTAACCCCCCAAAAAAATGAAAAGGCAATAATGTCCAAACTGCTTTAATTTGATTTCATTGGGGATTTTTTCATAATGAAATAATTTCAATATTTAAAGATTAAATAAACACGCAAAAATTAAATTACCGTCAAACATTTTTACGTCATTTCTTGGATGTTATTTAATTTTTCCCTTTGGGGTTATTTCATGGTGGTTATCCGTAGCGCTGATAAATATGTACATCTGCAATGATGTTTTTAAGAGAAATTTTCCAAAAAAAAAATTTATTCGTTTCTGGCACGCAGCGAAAAAAGTCTTGCCACCCCTGGTGTAGGATGTGTTCAGCGAACTTATGTAAAACACTTCGCGGAATATTTTTATGGAACATTTTAACCATCTAACTCTTCAACTGACGGGTCCTTTTTGTCCCTTTTTAAAAAAAGAGGCCAAAAAAAATTTGACCCTCGGGCAATGTTTCTTATTTTGATCCCTAGAATACGATTTTCCTCGTCACTTGGTCGATTTTTAAATCGACCCGCCCTAATATATAGTAAAACTGTGTACCCAGTTTTTCTCCATCGCGTGGGAAATCCTTTTTAAATTACTTCAAAATATGAAATATATTAACCCTTAAATACATGATCTCTTCGATTTTAACCATTTTTTTTATAAATGATTTCTAAAGGCATTTCAAGAAAAATACCAAAAAAAATTATTAAAAAGGTGATTTTTATTGAAAAATATGGTTTTTTGTCAAATAGCTAAATTGTGATTATTTTAACGTGTATGAAAAAAAAATCTATAAACTATGAATTATACATTTATTGTCGCCAAAATGAATTTTATTGCGAGAATACCACTGTAGATATTTAAACAAACATTTTTGAGTATTACACTTTTTGTAAAACAACGTGTGTTTTCGATTATTCACAAACATACGAAGCAAAACCAAGATTTTTCCTATAACTGTTTAAAAAGTCTGAGCTAAAATATAGGAGCACTTTGTACAGACGAAGCACCAATGCCAAAAATGCAGTTTTGTGCATCAAGTATCTTTATTAAAAAACCGGTATGATGCCAAATGACTAAACCATGCATTTAAGGGTTAATAATAACATAATATTTTTTATCACTTGTATTGAAAATGGGTATCAAATAAGAGGAGAGAAGCTCCAAAATTTAATAGTAATATAAATTTTTACAAAAAAACCGACGGAGAAAAAATGTTCAATAGTCCTAAATTGGTAATACAATTTTTTTAAATTGTGCATTTATGGCGAAATAAAAAAAGAACTAGAAATTTATTAATTCAGTTCGAGGCCAATTTCCTTATTATGAGTTAACACAATAAGTACCTTTTTCAAACACTGCTCTTTTTCTTCATCAGGATACTCTCCTGACAAATACTTTACAGAGTTTTTGCTTTCAAAAAACCCCTACACTTTCAGGAATGAAAAGACGATCGTTTCGGTGATTTTCCAGGTCCCCTTCATCAGTTTTCTTTAGAAAGTGGTGGCGTAGTGCAATGCAAATTGAAGCATCAAAAATTTCATATTAAATGTAGTCTGCTACATCAACGAAATGAGCAAACAATAAAATATGTTTTCGAATTCTTCTGGAAAGCATAACCAACAATAGAAATATTATGAAAGTTTTTTGTTTTTGTAAAAAAAAAAACATTTTTTATTTTTTAAATAAAAATTAAAAACCAACATAAAACAAGGACTTTTATTAGAATGTAGAGATTTTTCTCTTTCATTTGATACCCACGTTTCACACAAAGAATGTGTGAAATTACAAAAAAATAAGGTTGCCACTAGGCATTTTACAGTATTTTTAATTAAAAGGACAACGGACATGATCGTGCAAATGTGAGTACAGATTTCTGTATTTCTGGGGTATTCAATCGATTACTCGTTATTTGATTAATCGAACAATGTTGCTTAAATAATGTTCGAATAATTCGAATAATAATTTAAAATGTCCAAATTTCGATTAACGATTAATACGAATAATTTACTACGATTAATCGAAATTCGTAAAAAATTACAAAATTATTTAAAAAATATATTTTTTATTAATATAATTAAATGTGCTAAACTCGGAAAATGTATTTAACAAATTAAGGAAATCATCATTGGACGATTTTTTAGAATTTCTAGAAATATTTGTTAGGTTAAACTGAACGAGAATTTCTTCTTATCGCATAGAAGCTTTATTCAAAATCTTAAATATCTAAAGAAAAATAAACAAATTATCACAATTTGCTTTGTCATCTTCGAATAATACTACTGTGTTGTTTTGACAGATCTACCAATTTTTAATTATTTTTCTAAAATTTTTTGCAATGTAAAATGCAAAATTTACATAGACATTATTCGGTGTGGTTGTTTCTGATTTTAATAAAATTTGATAATGTGACAGACGGAACAGAAAAAATAAAAATACTGACAAAACATGATATCAGTTAATACATTTATTGTAATTAATATATTAATACCAAGGTTGGCAACCGATACCGTTATAATACCGTTATCCGTTTCAAAACCCTTTCAAATTGACAACAGATACCGATACCAATACCGAAATTCTTGATTTCAAAAAATACCGGTATTCAAAAACCTGTTCCCTTAATACCGGTGTCGTACCGGTATGGAATCGGTTTTAAAAAATTTGTTTTTTTTTCACGTTTTTAGCAAAAATACAAATTTTTTTAATATAAAATTTCCAAAATTGTTAAACAATTAAACTTTTTTATTCATTGTTAATAGAAAATCGTGTTACAAATTCAAAGTGCGGTTATCAGCCTTTAATTTGCATTGACAACATTGTTTTTAATTTATTTAACTTCATAAATATTCTCTAACTTCTGACAAATTTATATATATATATATATTATGTCCTATGGTTCCATTAGGAACAAAGGTCCACAAATTTACAAATTTGTAAATAAAATTTAATATATAAACTGGTTTCTTAAACCTTTAACTGAATTTACAGTTTCTTTAAGAGATTAATTTTATAAAGTTATTTTTTTTATTTTATTACACTATGAGACAAATGGTAGGGGTCAGTGATCGGGAAGGGTTCAAACTACCGGAGAAAGTTATATCGGTAAAAAAGAAGTTATACGTGTCCCGGCGTTTCGCTGGGTCAACCCTAGGAATCGAGATATATCGATTTGACCTTTGGTGGTCTTTTTTTTTACATAACTCGAGAACCACTAGTCCGATTTTGTTCAAACAATTTTAAAAAAATTAAAAATTACAATTCCTTTAATCTGTTCATATAACGTTTTTCTATATACTCAACAGTTTTGCCGGTAAAAATAAATGTATGAAGAAAAAAATATTTTTTGCCTAAAATATTAAAAAAAAGTAATAAACAAAAGGTTATTGATTTTTATGGTAGCGGTAACATGGGAAAGCACCCATAAACATAAAAATCAAATGCTTTGCCAACGCTCAAATAAAAAAAATAAATTGCTTTCCTGACACTCAAATGTTACTTAACACCGATCTATTTAATGCTTTGCAAAGTATTGAGATAGCACCAAGAAACATAAAAATCAAGTGTTTTCCCTGCCACCAAATTATGAGCCCTCATCACTGAAGAATTTTAAATTACTCTAGAAATAGACGATTCTTGGAGTTATTGTATTGTGGAGTCAAAAATTTAAATATTCACTCTTTTGGAGTTTCTTTTTCAAAAACAAAATAATGTTATGGGAAAACAAGTGCTGGGAATTCACCCTTTTAAAGTGTTGGGAAGGCGTCCAAATTTAGTGCTTTGCCAGTACTTCTTTTTGTAAGACCGCGGTCTACTTGCGCTTTGCCCGTGCTTCTTTTTTGTTACCACACATAATTTCCACCTGGGTAGTTACTTACTACTAGATAAATTTGTTTTAAATATAATACACAAAAAGTTTTTTGAAATTAAAGTCTAATAAAATTCGGAAAGTGGAGTTAATCGATTAATTGATGTTTAATTAATCTCAATAGAAAATATATATTACAATAGGTGGTTTCTTATGCGCTGTTGTATAGAGTAATTAGTTTTAAAAAATAACAAGCAGCTGAATTAATAATTTTGTTTTTTAACAATTTGATCCTTCAGGCTTCAAGTAAAACCAAATTCAATGTAATAAAATAAATTAGTTTTAATGTTTTAATAAAAATCCTAACTTGCAGGTGTAAAATCACAAAATTTATGAGATCCTTCTTTAAAGTAAACATAAAGTAAACATCCTTTATATACAAAAAATAATCATCACAACCTTTTTTTAAAAAGCCAACAACAAGAAAAAAAGTAAAGAAATTCCCTTTGTTATCCACAAAAATAAAATAAACTATGAAGAAAAAATTTAATTTTTTCTGAAACAACAAGTCCAATGTCTGATACATCATGAACAAAAATCTCAGCTCAATAAAAGATTATGCCAGGCAGACAGGTAGCAAAGTATGAAAGAAATCTGAAAGACAGAAAGAAAAGGTTTTGGCTTGGTTGATGACTGCTTTAGTTTAGTGTTGTTCCATTGATTCAGGTTGTATGTATATGAGTGTTGGAAAGCAGCTGCCTTTTATTCTTACTGCTGTTGTTTTCTAAATTGTTATGATTTCACAATGATTTTGTTTTTAGCAAAAAAAAATACATAAAATTGTAAAATACACAACGACTCAAGTAGACTTGCTGAAGAATACTGAAAAAAAAATCTTTAAAGAAAATGAAAAAGCATATTGCGCCAACCATCTAGTCACCCAGACAACAATAATGATTCATATATATAATTTCTTTAACATACAAGAAACTCTACTTGATTCAAATTCTCAGAATTATTATATTTTTGTTTGAATTTTTTATTTTAACTTTTTATGAAAAAAAAATATTAAAATTTAGAGCCATAACTAATGATGAAATGAGAAAAAATCTAACTCAACTCACCTCGTGTGTTGGTGTTTTGTTACGGTTTTGTATCTAAAGACTTTTCATGAAATTATTTGTATGTGATGCGAGTAATTTCAAGGGAACTTTTATGCAAAAGTTACATTAAAGATGAACCGTTTTTATGTCCGCCCTTCCATCTGTCTGTCTGTTGAAAGGCTATCACTGCCCGTAAACATAAGCAAGGCTTCTCGTTTTTATTAATCTATATTTTCCCGATCAGTTTGGTATTGAAAATGAGCAAAATCGTCTCAACGGCTAAGTAGTTGTGAAGGAAAATGTCAAGGTATCTCTACATTGTCCATACAAATTGGTGTATTTTAGTTAGTGTTTCCAAATCGGTTGAAAGAAAAACTGGTTTTTCACAAATTTCGGTTCTTTTGCAAAGCGATTAATTAAAAATCTTAAAATCCCTTCGAAAAGTAAGAAAAAATAAGTGGCGAATAGTTCGAATATGGTTCATGCAAATTCGAACCCAAAATCTGGCGATGTCGAAAATAAATTTAAAAAAAAAATTATATTTTATAACCAAAATATTTATTTAAATATTCTTTTTCAAAAACTCAGTAGAAGAAAAATTTTCGGATTCCTGGGCTTTTCTTAAAAGGAAGGTCTGAATTGGAAATATATACAAACTGGGTATTATATGAAAGGTACTACGAATTCATATCCAGTGAAGTGCTATAAAAAGTTTGCAAACAAAAAGTTTTCGAGCAATATTTAAACTTTTTTTTACACACTAAATAGCAACTTGGGACGATATGTTTATTACATAAACCTCTCATATGTTAAAATTTGTAAGAAAAGTTATATATTCTGATACTTTTCATTAAGAAAACTCTCAGGTTCCGATAAATCACGAGAATTGGATTTGTCATTGCCGCTTTTTTTAAACTGCATTTTTCAGTTCTTTTTTTAAAAAGATGTACAGCTGTTGACAACTAATTAGAAACTCATTTTTTACACTAGAGCTTGATGTTCATTATTGATATTTTCGTAAATTTACGGTTACGTTTTTTGTTTAAAACAATTGTATTATATTTATTACTCTTTTTATCATTTACACTCATTTCTGTTGCTGTTTATTTTAAAAGCTGTTATAATTTCATATTGTTTAGTAAAATTCTAAGAAAGTGCGACAACTAATTAGAGACGCGTAATTGTTTATTAAAATCTTCTAGGCTAAGAGCTATTTTGATTAAAAAAAAAAAATTATTTTACGGTTATTTGTTTCCAAATTAATGTTTTATAGCAAATAGGAAATTATAATTTTTAAGATTTATCATGGGAAAAGGCAAAAGCTGCACTCCTGAAGAACGGAGCCCTATTTTTGAACTTTAGAATTCTGGAAAGTCTTATAGAGAAATAGCAGAGCAGCTAATGTGTTCCAAAAAAATGGTCTTTAATGTTTTACAGCATATCAACAAATATGAGACCATAGCCAATGTTCCGCGAAAGAAGAGACCCAGAAACACATCAGCACATACCGACCGAATGATAACGCGAATCTTCAAATACGGCCCAAAAAAGTCATCTACTGACATCCAACGTGATATTCAAGAAAATTTAAATGTCACGATATCCAAGCGGACTATTGCACGTCGTTTGGTGGAAGCCGAGCTACATGGAAGAGCAGCACGAAAGAAGCCACTTCCGAGTAGGATTCAAAGAAAACGTCGTGTGGATTTCGCGAAGTCCCATTGAAATTGGACAGCAAATCAATGGAAATATGTGATTTGGAGCGATGAAACAAAGACTAATCGCCTTGGTCCAGATGGTCGGAGATACGTTAGATGACCCATTGGTCTGAGGAGAATTTACCTATTATATGGCAATTTCAGCAGGATGATGATTCGAAGCACGCGGAGAGGCTGGCAAAAAAACTCTTTGACGATATTTTCATCAACGTTTTGGAATGGCAATCATCCAGTCCGGACTTGAACCCCATAGAACATCTATGGGGGGACTTAAAAACAGCCGTTGGTCTGAAAAATATAACAAATATGGCGACTCTTTTTGAGGATGTTAAGAAAGCATGGGAGGCGATACCAGTAGAGCGATGTCGACGTCTAATAACGTCAATGCGCAACCGATGTGAGGCTGTGATAAAGCAAAAGGGATTTGCAACAGAATATTGATAAAAAGTAAGACAAATAAATTAATATTAGTTTTTTTTTCTAATAATATAAAATCGTTTCTAATTAGCTGTCGCTGTTATATTTCAAACAATATAATAAATTTATAAAATATTTTTAAGACTGAATAATTTTTTAAGTTCTTTTTGTATATTTGTAAACAATTGAATATATTTAATTAAAATATTATGAAATAAATGAATATTATTTTGTTTTATATAAAAACTTAAGCATTATTTTAAAAATAAAAGGCGTTTCTAATTAGTTGTCCACAGCTGTATATTTCTTGGTTGTTTTTGCTGTTTTTTTATAAAAAACTAACCGAAACCCGGTTTTTAAAAGGAGTCCATTTTCGGTTTCTAAAAATATCGGGTTTTTATAAAAAATTAGTACAATTTCATTGTAGCACCTCTGGTGAATAAAATATGTTGTCATATTTTTACACCAAACGCCTAGAAGTGAATAATATTTTATTCAATTCTATTTAATTTTACCTAAAAAAAATTTTTCATCTAAAAACTCTATTTCACCTCAATAATTTTATTTCACAAAAAAAACTGATTTCACACCCAAAAAAAAATTTTTTCATCTCAAAATTATTTGTTCCTACTTAATGTTTTCTCGTTCCAGTTTTTTTATACTATTTGCAACAAAGCACTGAAGAATATAAAAAGAATTCTATAAAATCGAATTAAATTCTTTTATTTTAAAACTTTTTTTCAGACATTTGTAGACATTTCATTAAATCGGAGCATTATCTATTCTTACTAAAAATCAACACGGTAAAATATGTTGCTATTAGGGATGCCAATCCCGAAATTCCGAGATTATCCAATAAAAATGAGTCCCGAATCCCGGGATTTGAGAGAGAGATTGAGATTTGTTCTAGACGAAGAGCATTCTGGACGTCCAATTTTGGGCCACTTTTTCGAGCATTGCTGGCCCCACAGGAAATAGTCGAGAGGTGTCAAATCGCACGACCTTGGAGGCCAATTGACAGGTTTATTACTCGAAATCAACTTATTGTCAAATTTTGATATCAATAAATCGATGTTTGCGGTGGCCGTATGGCACGTAATGCCATCTTGTTGAAACCACATATCGCCCGGATCAATGTCATCCATATTTTCAAACAAATCATTGATCATGGTGTGGTAGCGATCTCTATTGACCGTAACGCGAGCTCCGGCTTAATTTTTGAAGAAATTAGGTTCAATGATGCCACCAGCGTGTAAACCGCACAAAAAGGTGCATTTTTCTGGATGTAATGGAGTCTGTAGGGTCAGTTGTGGTTTGGTTTCACTCCATATGCGGTAATTTTGTTTATTAACAAACCCTTTAAGCCAAAAATGAGCCTCATCGCTGAATATAATTTTGCGACAAAACATGGAATCAGTTTCCACCTGGTCTAGAGCCCAATCGGCGAAAGAACGAAGCATATGATAGTCTCGTGGCTTTAGTTACTGCACCAGCTGAATATTAAGCGGGTGTAATCCAAGATCTTTGCCAAAATTTTTAACTTAGAGAACAAACAGAGCCCCAATTCCTGCGATAAATTTGGATATTCTTCCACACTTTCGTTTACAGCGGCGATATTCTCTTCAGTACGCACATTCCTTCGACGTGTTGGTATTATTGCATTTCGAGGCAAAAATTTCTTCTTTTTATGGCATTTAAGCAGCACTTAGGACATGCAAAATCGTCCTTCGACGTCTAAACTCGTTTGGTACCCAATTTCCTTATTTTTAGATGAATCCTGCTACTTGCAAACGTTTTGAAATTGCTGCTTGAGTGACTCCCAATAATTCTGCAAGTTCTTCTTGAGTTTGGCAACAATCTTTATCGAGTAATGCCTCCAATTCATCATCTTCGAACTTTTTTGACTGTCCTGCACCCCGTTTCTGTATTTCTCGCATCGAAAAAGTTTTCGCAAAAAACATGTGAAATGCAACCCTGCTTTGCTTGATATAGAATGAGTCGCAAACAATAAAATACATATGAAACCAAATCAGCTAATAATGCTTTGCATGCAAGTTATTTCTAATTTAATTAGGTATTTTAACATTGTGTACTCAGTTATAAAAGTTAGAATATCTGCAAAAGTTACGACTAAAACTCCAGTCCATTTTATCATCGCTAAAATCACCCTGTTCAATGCAGGATGACCATGCATTTCTCGATGACAAAACTTCTCGCATTGGATACAGAAACGGGGTACTGGGCGGCCTTCCGTGTAAAAATCACCACTTTTGAACCACACAAACCATCTCTTGCACGTTAAAATCGATGGAAAATATTCAGGATAAGCTTCGGTGAGCAATCCATGTGCTTCAACAGCACTCTTTTTCAAATTGAAGAAGTAAAGCAAAACTTCCCGCAAATGATGCTTTGTGGGCACAAAATTCGACGTTTTCTAAGCAAAAAATAACTTTGTTGTTTACACTATTTCGTTCAGCGACTAAGTGAAAATAAATGATAGATGTTTACCGTCCAAAATTCCATATAAGTTATTAAAGACACAAACCATTTGTAAAGAATACGCCATCTGTGGTGAATCTCGCATTTTTAAGTTATACACCAAGAAAATAATATAAACAAAATAGCACACAACATATCGACGGAGGTAAATTCTTAATTCTTTAATTTTTTCAATTCTTTCGTTGACTTAACAAAACGTGTAAAACTGTTATATTTGTTATATAAATTTAAAATTTTTATAAATTTTTTTGAATACAAAATTCCAAAATGGGAAAAAATTTTGGGATTTTGACATATCCCGGGATCGGGTTTTTTTTTTAATTTTGAAATCACGAATCCCCGGTTTTTAAAAAACCAATCCCGATTGACAACCCTAGTTGCTATGAATGTCGCGTAAAGATTTAACTTCAACATCTAGAAATCATTGTGCTAAATTTAGCTAATTTCCGTGAAAGTGTATTTACACTGAATTCTGTAAAAGCTATTTCTTTCACGGTCTTTAAAACGTGTAAGACAATTCAAATAGACCTTTAGACTTTTTGGTTTTGGATTTTTTCTTCTTTTATTGTTTTTTCGGTTTTTCTTCAATCAACTTTTTTCTTTAATTAAAACCTTGCTGTAAAAGACAGCTGCTGTTAACTGTAAACAATTTTTAATTAATTTTTTTTATAATTATTTAACAGTTGCTTTCAAATGCGCTTGTCTTTAAATCTTTTAATATTTATTTTTCTCTTTTCTTTCGATTACTGAATGTCCAGTTAAAATTTAACCGACAGTCAGTTAAAGTCTCAGTTAGTAGCTAACTGAACATTCAGTAATCAGAACTTAGTATTTTTTTTTTTTTTCATTTAACAAAATGATATTGAACAAATTTTTTACATAAAATTATCAGTGATATTAAGTATGTAAATGAAAACTGAAACATACAAAATGGTACAAGAAATATTAAAAGCTAAAAATCATCATGTTATGTTCTATGTGATTTTATGCAAGCTGCAAAATTATTTTAAAAAAATCACATTTCAGGAAATTGTCTTCAGTTTATCCTAACCCAAACGAATGGATTTATTCAACATCTGTAAATTTGTTGTATTTTCGATAATTATATTTAAAAATTTTTTTTTCCAATTTATATGCAAACATATAAATTAATTGAGTTCTTTGATTACAAAATTTTAAATTGATTTATTTTGTTATTAAATTTAAAACAAAACTGTGTGTTTTATTTTCTATCAAATAAAAAATTCTCAAAAATAGTCCATATCAAAAATCAATAATGTTTGCAAATATACATATAAATATATAACAAACTAATTTTCTTTTCTTTCCCATAAATCAACAATATTTTCCTTTTTGATTTAGTTTTATGAACCAAAAAGTAAAACTTTACCACAGAAAAACATGTAAAAACTCTTATGAAAAAAAAACTTTCCAATTTACTTTATAGCAGGAAAAAAAAATGGCAGCAAATCTGTTTATATTTATTTTAAGTTGTTTGTATATTGCAAAAAGAAAAAAAATAAATGTTAACAAAATTTAAAGCAAATACATGTACAATAGGGGTATAACTTTTACTCGTATATGGGAAAAATTGTATGACACTATGATATGGATAATATTGTACTGATAATAAGTATTTTTCTTGGGCCATTTGGAGAAAAAGCGTTTCGCACCATGCCAATTTGTACAACACAACATTTTTACCGATTTCTTAAAATATTTTCAGAATGTCATCGAGCAATTACAGGTATTATTATACTCAAATGAAAGGTTATCCAAAAAAAATCAAGACTTCAAGGTCCAATTTCCAGCAATTGAGTAAAATGGATAACAATCTAAATATTTAACAACAAAAAAATTCGCAAAAACTTTAAAACTATTTCATTATGTTCAATGTTTTTTGTCAAGTTCAGATTCCCACGATGGTATTGTTTGAAAATAATACATTTCATGAGGAATTTGCGCAAAAATAAATCAAGTTGAAAAAAAATCTCTCTTCCAAATAACAACGCATTTGGTGCGGGACCTTTTTTAACGACCGCAAAAAGTGATATTATATTCCTTTTCTTTTTCAAGGTCTATAGGAAGAAACCATATCAATTTAACACAAACATTTTCGGATTTATCATCTCCGATTTGAATGAATTCACCACAACTATAAGACACTACAAAGAACTCAATGAAGCATAGATATCGGAGCCAAGACCATTTCGGTTTCCAAAATATAATGTTAAAGCTACTAAAAATTTGCGAAAAATAACCTTGCAGAAAAAACTGTTGAAATCAGCAGAGTATTTTTGCTAAATAAATACTAGTAAGATAGCAACAGCAAAAATAAAACTGATGGACTAGTTAATTAAATGGACTAATTAATTGATTGATTGATTGATTGATTGATTGATTGTAACAATGGACCAATTCCAATGAAATTTTTTGGCATTACAACTGATCAATGCCAATGAAGTTTTTTTCAATTGGCATTGTTCAATGCCTAAATTCCCAATTATAATTAATGAAAACAGCATTATTTTCATGTTTTGATAAAAAAAATTTTTTTTTTTTTAATTAAAAATTCGAGCATTTCTTATCTTTTATTAGCTATTTCGTCAAGTTTACATAACTAGAGGATGATACATCTAGACTAACCAGTGTTAAAAGAAGAGTGAACAGTATATACTTGACAAAATAGTGAATATTTATAATGTTTATAGCTCTGAAATTTTACGTTCTTGTCTTAATTTCCTTTTTTATAAAACAATTTTTGTATATATAATGCCTTTTTCTGGTTGCTTTGAGGCATTGGTGTACATTTCATTACCATTGGTTTAATCAATGCCAATTGAAAAAATTTCATTGGTATTAAACGGTAATGAAATTTTTAGCCATGAGCATTGATATCAAGTAATGCCAATTATATTTTAATGCCAATAAAAAATTCCCAAGTAAGTGTAGAATGACCAGTCATTACCAATGTTTTAATTTTTCTTTTTTAATTTGCTCTCAAAAGTAATTAAACACAATTAGAGCTAAATCGCACAAATCTCGGCACAACGAGATCGAAATTTCAGATTTTGCGAACAAATGAGTGAGTGCTTAACACAGATATAAAATTATTTTTTAAATCGCGTTAAGAGTTTTTGAGATAATGTGGAAATATAGCTATAAATAGGAAATGAACTCAAAATCGGATAGAATTAAAAACATCCTAACAACCATTAATCCGTCTCAAAAAAAATATTTCATATTCGTGTACACCCTGCTGAAATTATTTCATTTCATTTGGTTTATTAAGTCAATGAAACATACAAAATTCCTTACAGACTAGATTAAATAAAAATAAAAATTAATATATACATACATATGTATTTATAAAAAAGTATTAAAATTTATAAATTAAAAATTTCGAAAAGAAACAATTTAAAAGTTTCTTTCGAAGTGCAAAATTCAATTACGTGGTTTGGATTTTTATTGAATGCAATCTCGTTAATACTATGAAGATCATTACACGCACGATTTAAAGTACTATTTTGGGCATAGTTTGTACGATGACAAGGATTATTTAAGATATAATGATTATAACGAAGCGTTCTAGGTGGTACATAGAACGATATTTGCGATAACAACACAGGGCAATCAATAGTTTCAGTAATAATACCATGGATTAGTAATGCAGATTGAAATCTACGTCTATATTCCAATGTTTCTAACCCCAAAAGTAAACCCTTTGATTTATATGAAGGTACAGGTTCAACAAATGTAAATGACGATAGTGCATATTTCAGAAATATTCGCTGTACTCTCTCAATACGAGAGATATGAATTCCGCAATGTGGACTCCATACTACCGCGGCATATTCTAATTTTGATCTAACATATGACGTATATACTAATTTTAACGTATTAGGATCTGAAAAATTAGAACAACTTCTTCTAATAAAGGCAAGCATTGCGTACGCCTTTGGAACTATATAATTAATATGTGGAATGAACGACATAGTCGAATCAAAAACAACACCTAAATCAATTATCGTTTCAGTTTTCTCCAATATATAGTTTCCCAAGCTAAAAACCGTTTGAAATGGATTTCGAGATCGGAAGTAAGAAACATGAACACATTTTGACATATTTAAGTAAAGGCCATTTAGCTCACACCAGTTATAGAGATTATTTAAATTATCTTGCAGATCCTGAACATCTAAAACGGATACTACCTTATAGTAAGCTTTCAAATCATCTGCATAAAGTAAAAAATTGACTTTGGAAAAGCAATTTGTCACGTCATTAATGAACAAATTAAATAATAGCGGGCCCAAAATGCTCCCCTGGGGAACGCCAGACGTTTGTAAGTACGTAAAAGATTCAAAACCTTCAACTACAACTTTACAAGATCTATCAGATAAATATAAAGCTATCCACTTTAAAAAGTTAGAATGAAAACCCATTCCCTGCAATTTAGCATAAAGAATATTATGAGATACCTTGTCAAAGGCTTTGGAGAAGTCAGTATACACTGTTTCAACTTGCCCACCACGTTCCAATGCTGTTATACAATATTCACTAAAAACAGTTAAATTTGTCGTAGTCGATCTTCCAGAAAAAAATCCATGTTGACGAGGAGATATAATAGACTTAGTAAGAAAAAATATCTTTTCATAAACTACATGTTCAAAAACTTTTGAAACACAAGATAATTTACATATTGGCCTATAACTAGTAATATTATCTTTCCTTCCATTTCTAAAATCCGGCGTAACTGACGCTGACTTCCACTTATCAATGAAAAACCCTTCCATTAGTGACAAATTAAAAATATATGTAAGAGCAAAAGCAAGAGACAATGCGCACTTCTTCAATAAAAAGGCGCATAAACCATCAGAATCTGATTTAAAGTTATTATTTATTCGCATAACTCCGTTGTAAACCTCGTCTTCTGAAACTTTCAACATAGCGATGTCTAGCATATCAAATGTATCTGAGTATCTAGCTGCATGGATCGTTGAAGAATCAAAATTAGAACTAAAAAACTGAGCAACCATATTCACGACATCATCACAGGATTCAGAAATTCTGTCACCACAATTCATGGTTGAATTGAAAATGATGTGACACAACTTATAATTGGAAAATTATTATTATTATTTTTTGTTTGAAAAACCCGAAATTTTTATCGTGGTGAATGAATTTGGCTCTAACTCAGAAACGAATCGAGATACCACCTTGAATTTAAAAAAAATGCACATTTTGATATATTGGTATTTAAACTCAAGACGCCAAAGAATTTGTTGGCAAAAAAACGATATGCAAATCTAGTGAAAGGTTACATTATTATCTTAAAAATAAGACCAACATAATTTTGAATTAAAGTTATATTCAGTTGTATAACGACACGGTAGAAAAATGTTAACGTTTATTAAAATATTCAGAACGCCATAATTCGGAAACCGAAAGGGCCTGGATTCCAAAATTTATGTATCGTTGAGCTCTTTCAGTGTGCTATAGTTATGGGGAATTTAATTTAAACCGGAGTTGGTATGGTTTTACCCGATACTGCTATGGCAAGTAATTTTCGATATTTGCAAAATATTCATAAAGTTATACGCCTAATGTACAACCGAACAAGTGATGCAAGAAAATAAAAACAAATTAAATAACATAAATCTTTACATGCAAAAAATAATAAAAAAAAATTAAACTGAAAAAGACGAGAAAATAAAACTAAAAGAAGAACTTTTTAATACAGTTCTGCAGCAAAGGAATTATGAAAAACAAATTTTTTTGTGGGTAATTTTTATTAAATATTTCTAAAACTAAGGGCTAGTTTTATAACACTGTGAGACAAATGGTAGCGGTCAGTGATCGGGAAGGGTTCAAACTACCGGGGAAAGTTATATCGGTAAAAAAACGTGTCCCGGCGTTTCGCTGGGTCACCCCTAGGAATCGAGATATATCGAATTGACCTTTGGTGGTCTTTTTTTTGACATAACTCGAGAACCACTAGTCCGATTTTGCTCAAACAATTTTAAAAAAATTTAAAATTACAATTCCTTTAATCTGTTCATATAACGTTTTTCTATATACTCAACAGTTTTGCCGGTAAAAATAAATGTATGAAGAAAAAAATATTTTTTTTAAAAAAAAGTAATAAACAAAAGGTTATTGATTTTTATGGTAGCGGTAAGAAAGATATATTTTTACCGGCAAAACTGTTGAGTATATAGAAAAACGTTATATGAACAGATTAAAGGAATTGTAATTTTTAATTTTTTTAAAATTGTTTGAGCAAAATCGGACTAGTGGTTCTCGAGTTATGTCAAAAAAAAAAGATATATCTCGATTCCTAGGGGTGACCCAGCGAAACGCTGGGACACGTATAACTTGTTTTTGACCGATATAACATTTCCCGTTGGTTTCATCCCATCCCGATTTTGACTGTCGCATAGTGTGATAACTCTAATTTAGAAGGTTTGAGGTTTTTTTGTGAAAATTGTGAATAAAATCGCGAATTTTGAAATTTTGCAATTATGTGCTGAATTTGATGAAAATCAGAAAACATAAGTTCAAGATGCTGTTTTTATGATATTTCCTTAATGACCCTACGGGGAATGAGGGGTCAATTGCCCTGAAAGTACCTATCCTGTGAGTGGTTAAATCAAGACTTATCACAGGATTGGTATAATTTACCATTGCTGTGGGTTAAGCATTGACAATTATACTTAAAGGACTAGTCCCATGACTGTTGAAACGGTGGCATACCACTTAATCGTCCTCAAAGTACCTATCCCGTGACTGGTAAAAAGAGGACATACCACTAAATTGCCCTCAAAGTACGTATCCCGTAACTGGTTAAAGAAGGACTTGCAGCAGGACTGGTATAATTTATTATTGATGTGGGTTAAGCAGTGTCAATTATACTTAAAGGACTGGTCTCGTGACTGGTGAAATGATGACATACCACTGAATTGTCCTCAAAGTACCTATCCCGTGAGTGGTTAAAGATGGTCTTGTCGCAGGACTGGTATAATTTCTTATTTCTATGAGTTAAGCTCTGTCAATTATACGGACTGGCCCCAAGACTGGTGCAAAGAGGACATATCACTTAACTGGATAAGTGTGTTATAAAAAAACTGACAAGACTTTATTTTTTTTCTAAAGAGAAGCAACACTCAGGAAATTCTTCCTATTAATTAACGTGTTGCTTCCTTTGGAAAGGGGATAGAGAAGAAAGGAAAGCTGGTGAAAGATGAAGGGCTTAAAATATGGCAACACTGTAATTGCGCGAGATGTTGAATTTTAGAACAGTTGCTGCGCTCCATCTGATGGTGATTTGGAGAACTTTGTTGAAGCTTTTTAGTTCATAGCCCTGTTATATTATTTTACTTCGGTGGGGTTAAGTGCTATGGGAACACCGAAGGAGGACGCTGCGATATGTATGAGGGATAGAAAAACGCATACATATTTATATTTTTCATAAATTGATGTTGCCTTGGTTGGGGATCGGACCCGCAACCTCACGTGTAACAGTCCAACGCGCTAACCATTACACCACAGCGCCCATAATTGGTCGGTTTCCCAGTACACTGATAGAATTATCCGTCATGATGAACAATTTCATAGAATTTTTTTCGTAAGTTCAATGAAGAATTTCGTTAAATAAAATGATCAAAAAATCGTACTTTGTGAAAAATTAAAAAAAATTTTAGTTCTAGTTCTAAGCACTTGGAGTTTTCTTTAAATTTTAGCATCAAGAACCCTGAGCTTATTGCTAACAACTTCAGCTCCAATCTTTTGGAGGATTTTACAGGAATTTTAGAATCGGTAAAAGGTTCGACGCATATATATATCTTAGAAGAATATCTTAAAAAAGGAATATGTATTTCATATTTTATTTCTGTGAAAAAACATACCAAAATTCTTCAAAAAAAAAAACAAATTTTTATATTTTAATTTGTTACCAAATGCAAATATTTGTGGTTTTTATTACATAACAATTTTGTCAAGGTTTTGCTGTGACAATTTTACTTATAATACCAAAACCATAACAATTTCCATTCACCTCAGTTTTGTCACTTTTGTAATGGGACTGGTTCTGTATCAGTTCCTTTTAGGTTAGTTGGGTGACATGTCACAAAATATACAAAGTGTGACTCATTCTTTGACGGATCCTTTTGGGTTAGTTCGGTGACATGTCTCTTTAAGTCAGTTAGGCGACATGTCCTTTGCGACCAGACCTGCGACATGTCGAAAGGTGTCTAATCTGTGGCAATGTCATTTCCAATGACAACGCCATGTTAAAGTGATATGTCTCTTTCAAAGAAAAAGACCGATCAACGACCTGTCTCTGCCCCCTTGGGACCTATCCTGCGTGTCATCTGGGACCGGTCCCTTTCCCCGTAGGGGATATACAGTAATAAAATATATAGTTTCACCAAAAACAAAAGTAAAATGTAGTTTGTATCACCAAAAGAAAAACAAAAATGTATTGGCTTCCGGGGTTCTTAAGTATCCTCTTTTATATGACCTACATAGTTTCTAAATCTGAGCTACTGAAAAAAATGACGTTCGGCCGCCTTTTGTAAATATGTTCACAGTGGGCCGGTAGCTATTATAGGAAGGGGCGAATCGTAACAGTTTAGACACCTTTTGTCGTATAAGGTGGAGTCTCTAAAAGTTAATTTTAAATTATATATTTTAGACAACTCCTGATGTGTAAGTTTGTGTACCTAAAAAACAAGTTTTCGGTTGACACATTTTAGACATAGTGTGACGTATAAGGTGGTGTGTTTATATTTTGTGGTTTTTTTTTCAAACAAATTAATAAAAATCTAACAGCCCTACACTGAAAATTGTTTTCCTTAAAATCTGCTGAATATGTACATTAAAACAATTGAAAATAAAGTAAAAAAGGACTATATTTTTCGTTTAAAAGACTTGCATTTTGTCCTTAATTTTTAACTAAATAACTGGCAAAGTTGGTAAAAGTAAATTAAAAAAATCCTTGGGAAATTAAAAAAAAATCCTTGTAAACACAATTATATCCGATATGATACAATTTAATATAACCATTTTTAAGAAGAAATTATATACAGCTACATATTGCGAATATATCCCGTTCATATATAATATTATATAAACATTTTTACTCGGGAATTTATAATACAATATCCAGCGACTGTACAATATACATATGAATATGGTTTTTAAAAATAATAAATATGAAAGAAGAAAAGTCTTAATAATTTGGTTGCAACAAGATATATCGTAACACAAGGAAGAAAATATTGTACTATAAATAAACATAACACATTTAAAACGATATACGATGAGAAATCAAAATCCAGTCAAAACATTAGTGAGTCGTCTGAAATGATGATTCTCTAATATCATAATTTATAAAGCGTTAAAAAAAACTTGTGTGACAAATTTTGAAGCTTTCTCGCCCAGCGCATTCATTGTGTTTTTACTAGCTATGTATATGAAATTTTTTATTCAAAAATAAAAAAAATATGAGAGTTAAAATAATATAACTTGATTTAAATTTATGTTAAAGCAGGGTACCCGGGTAGTATAAGTACGATGTAAATTGGCATATAAACAATCTTCTTGTCAGTTGCTATCAATAAGGCCGGCAAATGCGACGTAAATGTTTAGCACACAAGTCCATTTTTGAAACACTTTTTAGATCTTTAAGGTTACCGGTTAAATTCGAATTTTGGTTTTCAAACTGAATCTCTTATTTTGTTTTTGCAATACTACGAAAGAATATTAAAAAGACTTTTAAAAATTTCCAAACAATAAATACTGTAGTGTGAACTTAATTCGGGAATGAGCAACAAACCTAACTTATTTTCGGTGGGTTTGAAGTTAAGAAGAAGAATAAACATTTTTTTAGTTTTTGCATTTTTGTATGGACAGGCTTCATCAGTGATTTTAAATCAAATTGTTAATTGTTTTTATGTTAATTGTCAGATCGTCTCTATATGTGACAGCGCATAGAGAAAGGGACCTAAGGGTTTTTTTTTTGTGGACAACATCTGAGCATCGAATGAGACCGATCCCATGCTCTCCTGACCTTAGGTCCCTTTCTATCCTTAGGTCCCTTTCTATTTTGCGCGTCACATATAGCAATTGTTTCAACAACCCTTTGGCTGTAAGATTCGAAAACATGTTCCCATATTACAAACGTAACTATACAGAAGTGCGACGGCAGCTTAGCCATCTCACCCAAGTAAGGCCTTGAATGCAATGTAACTAATTCATTGTTTTCTTTCCTATTCAGCTTTCTGTTATTGTCTTTTACTCAGAAGTGAGTGGATATTCGTAAACATTTCAGTGACCAAATTTTGTCAAAAAACGTTTCATGGCGGCCTTAGTAAATTGATTAGAACTACCCGTTACCCTGTGATAAAGTAATAAAACAAACTTATTTAATAATAGTTTTTATATAGACATAACAAAGGTAAAAAATAAATAAAAAAACTCACCTTGTATTTGTTCTTTAGATTATTCCCAAATTAAATATGCAATTAAATATGGATTTTTATCTAAAATAAATAATAATAAAAATTATGGTTATAGTATTTTGAAATTTAAATAGTTTTAAAGCAGACAAATGTTTTATTTAAAATAACAAGTAAAAGTGTTAAAACTACATTGACGTTCTAGTAAAATTTTCTATTTAGGGCCAATATTATGGTCCTAATTTAGTAGGATTTTCTATTTAAATTTTACTTAAGTAAGATATATATTTAGTTGGAATATTTTTCTACCTCAATTCCAAAATCTAATATGATATTGTCATATTGCCATATTGTATATCTACTTCGAAAATAGTCCAAACTATAGAAATTGGCAAAGATTTTCGTCAAACATATGTGGGAAACAAAAACAAATTTCAAGGCCACTTTAAACAGAGATACATATGTTATATAATCTAGATATGTGACATCGATAAATTTTTAAACAAACTGGTCTGTTAAAGTATTTCAAAATTTCTCTAAAATATTTGAATTATTGAAGAAATATTGTCTAGATTTTTATAGATCTTGAAATAACGAAAAGCAACCAAGCTGAATAATTCATCCAAAAATGTTTTATTTCCAAAATACTGAAAAAAAAATCACTATAATATGTCTGTTTGTTTACATGCTAGTTTTTACTATTTTTACTATTTTTTCTCTTAAAATCGTTTTCAACGGAATATTTGCAAATTTTTTATTTAAGGTGGTTCGATATACTATTTTTGATATCATTTTCTTGCATTCCATATGAAAAGCGATTCCTTTTGGGCAATTCTTTAGTACTTTCCATGTTTACAATTTTTACTAGAAAAAAAAGAAATGCCGAAGCAATAGAAAAAAAAACTACAATTGATGATCTAGATGTACTTCTTTTTTAACATAAACACTAATGATTTTAACATTGAGTTGTAATAGGAGAGGAGTACTACCACTTTAACATTTTTTTAGTACTTTTTGAACGAGTTCAAAGGGAAGATCTTCTTCACCAATTAAAAGTTTAAAAAATGCTTCGCAAAATAAATTAAAGGTTTTTTTTATTTTACAAAAGTTTTTTATTGCAGCCACCGGGTATCGGACTTGCGACCTTATGATTGCTAGTCTAGCGCTTTAACTTACTTATTAAACAAGTGTAAAAGGTGCACTGCAATATTGTTCAATATTGTTTTCAGTACTATTTTTACAGGTGCATAAAAAGCAATTTCTCATCAATTTTTTTATATACATATTTTAAAAAAACTTAAAAAAAATAATAAAAAAATTAATAAAATAAAAAAAAAAAAAAAAAAACTATTGATCCCGCCGGGAATCGAACCCTCGAAATGTTTGGAAATGCCAAATTATACCAAAATAACTTTTTAGGATCACTTTAAGAGCAATTACTCTTTAGAAGCAATACTTAAGGGATTTTTGGATATTGTTCAGAAGTACTTCTAAAAGAGCTGTAAAACTATACTAACGGACACTTTGGAAGCAATGAAAGAAGTGTTTTTTTGAAGTTGTTCAGAATAACTTCTAAAAAACAGTAAAAATACACTAACGCACTCATAATATTTTATTCTTAAAAACAACCTAAAATTCATATTAAATTAATTGAAAACACAACTAAAAAATGGACTACTGATTTTTCATTATATTCAAACCAATTTGCTAACTATTTTCAAACATTGTTTAAACACTACATAAAAGAAATAAAAATAATTGAAAAAAAACGTTCAAAAACGTTAGAAAAAAAGATTATGTATTTTGTTTTTTCATATTTGAAAGTTTTTTTTTTTTTTTTTGTTTGAATTTTCAAAACAAAACCTACTCGTTCATATTTTGATAGGCTACACTGAGAGAATTATCCTTCATGATATTAATGATATAATTTCATATAATTTTTTTCGTAGAACCAATGAAGAATTTCATTATGTATATAATATTTAATTAATATTATGAAATTTTTCATAACTTTTCTTTCATAAAATTTCATTAAAAAAATTCATTGAAGTTCATAAATTAGATCTCCATAAATTTAATGAAAATGTTCTTTTATATGAAATTGTTCAATAGTATTTACTTTTTTTTAATTTTTTAATAAAATATAGTGAGAGAATAATCTTTCATAACTATTTTTTTAATTCATTTTTTATTATTAATTTTGGACTATGAAATTGTTTTATAAATCATATTAATTTTTTCGAAACTTTTTTTATGAAACTTTACTATAATGAATTCTTTCTTTAGATATTTTTTGTACATCCGTAAAATATGCTACGATTTTATTACGCCTTTTGCATTTGCTAAGTATTTTTTATTTATCCACTCCAGCTTAGCAACGACAACAACCAACTATAATAAATAATAGTAAATGAAATTGCTTCATAGATTTTATGAAGCTTTTCATTGGCTGAATTATTTATTCATTGGACGAGTGGCCTATTAATTTTTTTTATTAATTTTATGAACTTTTCAAAAACATTGACTTTAATGAAAGTATCATAGATTCTATGAAAGGTTTCAATGGACGAGTTCCAGTGACAATTTTCATTGAAACTATAAATTGATTACTGAAGTGCTGAAAATTCTCTTAGTGTGTGTTTGTGTGTATGAGTAAAGAATTTCTTGTAATTTGAATTGAAAGAATTTTGTATATAAACATACTATTTTAACAAAAAAGAAAACCGAAAATATTTGAATTTATTGTTTTAAACCAGAAAACAACGAAATTATTTAAATTATTTTTTCTAAAAATAAAAAACTAAAAATAGAATATTTGACTGAAAATATGAACTCCTACAGACGATACGAATTTCTTGTAGTTTGTTTTTTATTGACTTATAAAAAAATTTACCAATATGTTTCCAAGTATTTTAGTTGATCCTTCAATTGAAAACAAACTTTACCTATTACTTTTCAAATAAACCTCAATCGGCTATGGAAAATATGGTATATTGTTAGTGTGGATACTTGTGAAGCAGTGAAAGAAGTAGTTTGTAAAGCATTACTTCCAATTTTTTTTGCTGTGTACTTACTTTGCTGAGTCATTTCTTCAGAATTTTCTGGACTTAGCTTCTATTTTTTCTTTGAAATTGAGTTTTTGTTTAAATTAAAACGAATTGGGCATAAAATTCGTGATTTGTACTTTCAAAATGGGAATGAGCTAAAACTTTTAGGGCAACACTGCAGTATTGCAAAAAAAAAAAACAGCAGTCAACACCATCTGTTGAATTAGCAACCTGAATTGCCGTATTTCAGGAACATGCGAGACCCCTGACTTTAAATTCAATGGTTAATATCCTTCAGAATCGTATTTCCTCATAAATACATAGCGACGTCTCTGCAAAAACATACATATAGAAGCAATTTACATTTTATCTGCATATGCATAAGACATCATCTTAAGCAATGAAATATACACTAGTGCTGATTTTTTTTAAGAGATTTAAAGTTTTAGATTTCAATTGTAAACTCTGGGAAAAAATTCAAAGAACTTGAAAGAAGAAGAAGAAAAAAATTTACATAAGGCATAGAAGAATAAAGAAAAATCTGTGATTTGTACATGTTGCAGCAATATAAACATAAATTATGATTAAATAATGTAATGCAATGAAGTAATGCATGTTTGTTTGCTGCCACTACATCTATTCGAAAGCAAACAGGAAGTATTAAAATGACAGAATAAAAATCGTTTTAGTAGCACAGATTACAACTGGAAAAACACTGTTAAAAGAAAAAAAATGCAACGAGACAAAAGTAATTATTTTAAATGCTTTTCTTGTTTGACTGCTGATCAATCGTATCAAATCGTAACGTATTGAATGAATGAACGATTAATGTATTTTGAAATAAAAAAAGCACAATACAAACAATATTACAATGCATTTTCTTTCTTTTTTTTTTGCAAAATTAACTGTCAACAGATAAGAAGAAATTACATAGTAAGATACATTTTTTCTTTCATTTACTGATGCCAACAACAAAAAAGAAATACAAAGGAAAAATTGTGTCACATACAAAATATACAAGAAGACAAAAAAAGTGAACGTTACTTATGAAATCGTTGGAGTAAGTGTCAAAAGGGCTTAACTTTATTTAAAATATTAATATTAAATAGGAAAAAAAATGTTGTAAGTAATTAATCTTATATCATATTTAGACTGGCAAAATCCTGTTTTTTGCTCAGTCTAAATTCTGTAACAAACAAATTCTAAACCTATTTGTGAGTTGTCAACATTTATTTAATAGGTTCTTGAATTCTGAAATACTTAGATCCAGGTTTTATATCATAAAAACAAGTATATGAGTCATTTAATATTTTAACGAATAACATCTACAATTGTAGTATGATATGAGATGAGAGATGTTGTTTAAATTGTCTGTTGGCTTTTGACTAACAATAAGATGCATACGTTGCATACAAGGTACATCCCAGCAAAATTGTCGGTTGCAAAGAACTGGTTGTAGAACAACTTGTACTTGCATGCAACCTGTTCCAATTTATGTTCTATCATCGCTGATTATACCCTACACCACTACGTGGAGAGGGTATTATAAGTTTGTGCTGATGTTTGTAACACCAAAAAATATTGGTCCTAGACCCAGCTTATAGTACACCGATCGGCTCAGAATTTTTTTTATTTCGATTTAACGATGTCCGTCTGTCTGTCCGTCCGTCCGTATGTCTGTCCATGCATTCTTGTGAACACTCGACAGGTCGCAAATATTAAGATATTTTGATGAAATTTGGCACACCGACTTATGTCGGCCCAAGGCCTAGTGCCCATATAAGGTACCCCCCAAAATTGTCTTTTTTACAAGCTGCAGGTCGCAAATACGAAGATATTTCAATGAAATTTGGTACACAGACCTACGTCGGCCCAAGGACGATGCCTATTCATTTTGGTTATAATCGGTCCATGTTTAGACCTAGTGCCCATATAAGGGTACCCCCCAAAATTGTCTTTTTTACACGCTGCAAGTCGGAAATGCGAAGATATTTCAATGAAATTTGGTACACAGACTTATGTTAGCCCAAGGACGAAGCCTATTGATTTTGGTTAAAATCGGTCCATGTTTAGACCTAGTGCCCATATAAGGGTACCCCCAAAATTGGCTTGGTTACACGCTGCATGTCGCAAATACGAAGATATTTCAATGAAATTTGGTTCGTTGACTCACATGGTCCCAAGGAAAAAGCCTATTGATTCTAAATAGGACCGGTCCATATTTGGACCTATCTCCCAAATGGGCTATATTCTCGATTTTCTCTTTTATTATGATTTTATAGAAAATTTTGAAACAAGTCCGTTTTAACCCATTCAAATTTCGGATCCAAACATTAGTTGGCTTTAAATCAGACTGGTGTAGGGTATTATATAGTCGGCATGCCCGACTTTAACTTTTTTACTCGTTTTTGTTTGCGTTTGTCCCAAATGCATCAGGTTCTGTTCCACCAAACTAGAACAGGTTGCGTTGGAACTGGTTCTGCGACAGTAAATGCTTCCATTTTGACTACCAGGAATCAGTTCTAGAACATGTTCCACGGAACCGGTGACAATAACACCTATTCTAGAACAGATTCAAAGGCAATCAGTTCAAAAAATTTTTGCTGGGATTATATGTATATTGTTTGTATGTGCTCAAGTTGCAAGCTATCATTGTTGCTGCAGTTATTTTGTAAAGGTTAACAATAGTCTTGTAGTAATTTTTTGCTTTCCATTGTAAGTTAAATGAATGACAACGTAGACGGATAACTAGAAAGAAAAGTATCATTTTCCAATTTATAGACGATGTTCAATTTTGCACACAAAAAAGAAAAAAAGAAGGTTATTAGGTTGATTAGTTTTCTTTTGCTGCAACAAAAAGAGGGATGCCGAAAAAAGTGATGTTAAGGATCATTCAAGGAAACAAAGTTATCTAAAATAAAAGGTTATAAAATTTGATTCAAAAATGAAAATGAATTGAAATTTTAAAGCACATGACACGAGATAAAGCCTTTTATAAAGCACTTCTCTATTGAATCACTAGATGAAAGGGGAGATAGTGTAATACCTTTTTTAAAAAATAGATATTTTTTTAATCGCATTAAATTATTTAGTATTACTCGTAATAAGTACTAAATGCATTTTCATGTTTTAAATATTTTTATTTTTAAATGAATGTTTTTTTAGTTTGACTCTAGATCACAAAATTAATATCACTTTCTGTTTAAATTATTTTTCGAATTAAAGAAAGATGATACAATTTTCACAAATAAATTACAAAGAATAAAAATTTTTTGAAAAAATTCGAATTCTTGTCAGTAAGCTGGTGCTTAATGTCCTTCAACGTCCAACGTGATATTACAATCCGCTTTATACTCCGTTTTTCCGTCAAAACTATGCTGATGCGGATCCTATTATAAGAATGTGCAACGATTTTAATGAATTTTATAATTATATTGATTTTTCAAATAACATTAATTGCATTAAACGTACTATCATTTTAATTGTAAACACATAGTTCGCTTATATTATTTTTTAAAATTATGTAAGTTTTAATATTATTGTATTAAAAAGACCAGCAAGACAGAATACTTATTTTCGGCATTCGCTACAAAGCCATCATCAGTGTCGTTTACCTTGACGGGTTAATAATTGATAATCATCTACTTATGTGACAGTTGAAAGCAAATCGAATATGTTAACAACTCAACTTAGACTAACAGCAACGAAATCTAACAATGCTATTTTTATTGTTTGTTATTATTACTCTTTTTTGCTTTGAACCTTGCAAGAATATACAAGTACTTCTACTTATATATTCTTGCAAAGTAATTACTTATTGGTAATTGATTAAATAAGTACTGATTTAGTCTTTTTTATATTAATATTTTATTTATAAATTTGTTTTGAACTAAATAGGAAATTTTAAAAGGTAAAAAAACTTTTTTTGCCAATATGACCAACTATTTCACAATGTAGGGTAACCACTTATTTCCTAACTTCTGAGTAACCACTTATTCTATCTTTGTGGGTAACTACTTATTCTTTCACTATGGGTAATTCGTTATTCGAACTTTTTTTGTAAGCGAGAGTTTAATGACCGCCCATGAATTTTTGGATATCGCGAACAAAAGTAATGTTGCGAGTAAATAGTCTGGTAAGTAGTGAAACCCTTTGTGTGCTACTTACTCGCTTAATTACTCGGTAATGTCTGTTATTGCTGGGTTTTTTCGCTGTTTTTCTTTTAGTACACTTGTACACTTAAAATAATACGTCAGTAAAAAATTATGTCAAAAAGATTTCAAATCCATTTAACTAATTTTTAAAATTTTTTTTGTTAAAACACTGATTTTAGTTATCTTCATTTAACACAGTCCTAAAAATCCTCAGTACTTTAACTAATTTTGTGTGCTAATTTTAAAAATTATTTATAACTAATTTTTAAGAACCCATTTGTTAAATTTTATTTTTAAAATATAATATTTTCAGATTTCCGCTTTGACCAGGTAGATGGCAACACCTGTGTGACTGAAGTTTTTTTAAATGGCCCATATTACGAAAACTAAGAGAGAGCAAAATGGACGAAAATTTCGACTACCCCTAACTATACAACACCTCTCTATCCAAAAAGGGGACCTTTGACCCTCGGGAATTTTTAGTAAAAAGTTTCCATTTCATAAATGACCCATATCTCGAAAACTAAGCGATATAGTGAATAAATACCCTTAGATGATATGGACTAGGACCGGGGAGGGTCCCTAGACTCTAAATTGACCCCAAACTGTAGTTTTATTAATTTTTAACTTAAATTTAGATTTGTTAAATTTAATAAAAATTTTTTTAAACAACAAATTTTATTTTAAGCCAAAAAAAAAACATATTTTAAATGTTTAATAACGCTCCTAGATGAGAACAACACGAGAATTCTCGTTGAGTTTGTAATTTAACTTAACAAATATTCCCCCTGATTATGTAAGGCGTAGGCGTAGACGTTTTTAGGCGTTTTTACAGCAAAGTCGTTAGAAAAAATATTTTTGCTACATCTAACAGTCGAGGAAGACTAACCCCCTGTTTTTATAAAGCGAACGGAATAATTCCGCCTGAGGAATGTGTGTATTTTGTTATTGTAACAACAACAAAATACACACAATTCGTCTGGAGGAATGATTCCGTTCGCTTTATAAAAACAGGGGGTAATATTTTATAAAAATTGCAAAGGGTTTTTCAACAGGGACGCTACAAAAGTAGAAAGACAGGGACAGCAAACGACGCTATATTTCTTGCCGCTCTTTTGACATTTCTCTTCAGTAAGGTTTGACATTTCATGATGGAAAGATATACGAGCCAACAACGAGTCGAAATTATTAAAATTTACTACCGAATTTCGGAGTCAGTGGCCTCAACGTTAAGAGCGCTACGTCCAATTTATGGTCGTCATAATCGTCCTAGCAGATCAATAATTGAGCGTCCAGAAAAAAAATGATTCCGATTTTCATCGAAAAATCATCTTCAGCGATGAGGCTCATTTCTGGCTGAATGGCTTCGTCAATAAACTAAATATGCGTTATTGGTCAGACAACAATCCACACGTACCGGCAAAACTGTTGAGTATATAGAAAAACGTTATATGAACAGATTAAAGGAATTGTAATTTTTAATTTTTTTAAAATTGTTTGAGCAAAAGCGGACTAGTGGTTCTCGAGTTATGTCAAAAAAAAGACCACCAAAGGTCAAATCGATATATCTCGATTCCTAGGGGTGACCCAGCGAAACGCCGGGACACGTATAACTTCTTTTTTACCGATATAACTTTCCCCGGTAGTTTGAACCCTTCCCGATCACTGACCCCTACCATTTGTCTCACAGTGTAATCAGGGGAATTTATAGAAATTCTAAAAACGTTGTCCCCTGACAATTTCCTTTGTCAAGAATGAATTCCGGATAAGGACATGCCTTCAGCAGATTATTTTTACAATTTGTTAAATAAGTTTTGGAATTTTAGCACATTTAATTCCTTTAATGCAACAAATTTTTCTGTCCAGCCAACAGATACATATATTATTTTCAGTGTACAAAAAAGATGAAGTAACATCAGGGTAAAAAAAACAAGCAATTAAAAAATTAATAAAAACTTCAATAAACATCATAAATAATCCCATGCGAAATACATACATATGAATACTTGACAACTGTAAATAAAAACAAAGTGTTCAAAATAGCAAAACTTGTATAAATAGATTTTACTTCTATGGCAAAAAGAAAAAAAAGTAATTCAAAGAAAATAGAAAACAACAAGTAAACCTTATCGTCATAATGATTCACGCTAAAAAATCAATTAAAAATAAATAACAGAAAAATATTCATTTATATTTTTACTTTTCTGTAGTCACATTTATTGCAGCAATTATAAGGTGAATGCTCTTTACGGTTAAAATGAAACACTACAGCCAACAACGCCAAACATCACCGACAATAACAGCAATAGCACTAGCAACATTCAAACTAACATATACGTAATAACAGTGTTGACAATTAAGCTGTTATTTTGCTACATTTATCGATTTTTACTTTATTGGGTTTTATTGTTAGACAATGTTTTAAGAGTTCAGAAATTTGATAGCTTTCGATATCTCTACACAACAGCCCTAAAAACCTCCCGTGTTGCAATACATTTTTTTAAGTTAAATTTGGTATACTGAATCCAAATTTGACAAGGAAAAGATTTCTCAATGGACAGTAGGTTCGCCCATCCTGGCTACTCGGTCAGATTTGCTGGGTCTTCTCGAAAATAATGATAGGTGGCATCATTAGTAATTAGCAAGTACTAAAAAATGAATAAGTTTTGGTGGATATATAAATCTGAAAAACTGTATCAGAATTATGGCCCGATACAATTGTATCAGTTTGTATCTAATAGTACACTCAAAAAAATAAGTTAGTAGAAAAATTAGTAAAACGTCTTGTATATGAAGTGTACTAGTTTTCAGCAATTTTTTTTTGCTGAAATTCCGTTTTCAGGAAAAATTTTAGTTATATTTTTTTAGCACTAAACTAATTTTGAACTAATGTTTTACTAATTTATCTTGCTACAAACATTGCCCTGGTAACCGCATTCATAACGTGGACGACAGCCAGATAGACAAGATGTAGATGTCGCAGCGTGTCTGGAAACGGAAATGACAAAAAAAGGAAAACAACTCTACACATATTATATATTTAAATTTTCAGCAAATAAATTAACTAAAGTAAAATTTCGCTACAAGTTTTTTGAGTTTTTTTCAGTCTACTAATATTCAGCAAAAAGTTTAGTGATTTTAGCAAGGATTTTTTTCATTTGCAGTCGACTAAGTTTTAGCAACTTTTGCTGAAATTACCAACTTTTTCGCAAGCACACTCCTGACTAAAAATTTGCTGATACAGCAACATTTTTTGTTGACTTTACTGACTTTTTTTTTTGAGTGTATCAGATTTGTTATAAATTAATATGACTATATATTAATCAGACATATTTGTGTCCGCTTTTTGACCTGATATGACTAAATCATTTGGAGGTTGTGAGCTTTGACCTGATATAATCGTATAAGGTTAAAATTTGGATACAATTATATCTGATTTATATATCAATGTTGGATCTGACACTATTAGATACAAACGGATGCAGTGTTGTCAGACTTATACGTAATTTTATTAGACATGATAGACAAGATATAAACTGATACTCGTACAATTACTCAAGTTAAAAAGTTTTGATATAGTTATATATATGAAATTGGTATAACTCCCTGCTCTTATTCTGGGCCGATACTTAAAGGTATAGCATTTTATTACCGATTAAATGACAACATTGTGCAACATAAATAACAGAAAAATATCGTAAAGATTAAAACAAAAAATCATTTTGAGACAAAACGTTATATGAAGTCAAGAAGTCATGACATCAGCACAAATATAAAGAGATTTTTTTCAAATTTTTATACATTTATTTTTTTATTAAAACTGTTTGCATGACAATGGTGAGGTTAATTTGTTTTTGTTGTTTTTAGGCATAAACTACAAAATAAATCTTTTTTTATTTATTTTTTCTGGTTAATTCTCCAAATACAGGGATGAACTATGCTTGGTACATTCATAAAGAAAGTCCGACAAATAGTTGAAAATTCTGCTAAAATAACAGAAAATAGTATCTGTATTTGCGCCAGCTGAAATTTCAATAAAGTTGAGAATCATGGCCTGAAAAGTTGGTTGAAATACAATAATTTGGAAGACATGTTGTTTAATGGAAATGAAAATTAGTCATTTGTAATCAGCACATGTTTTCTGAATTGATTAAAAACAGTTAAAAAATTTAGTTAACATTCACAACTTTAGAAGAATGTTGTTTAGTACAGTGTTGAATTATTGTTTATATTTTATTGTCGATTGTCTCTATATGATAATTTTTTCAACAACCTGTTGGCTGTAGGAATCGAACCCATGCACTCATACATTACAAACGTAACTATACTAGAGTTCGACAGCTTAGCCATCTAACCCACGTAAGGCTTTGCATATAGTGTAGCTAATTCATAGTTGTCTTTCCAATTCAGCTTTCTGTTATTGTTTTTAACTCTCAGAAATGATCAAACAGACAAATACAAACATTCTACTTAAGATTTTTGTTGTTTTATCTTCTAGTCTCCTCCGTGTCCCCTTGTTCGTTTAATAGAAGTGAAACTCGGACAGTTGAAATCTGCAAAACATGATGCTGAAATTACAATCGCTTTTACCAATTATCAATTGAATAAAAACAAATTTATGTAAATATTGTTAATTTTATTTTCGAATAAATTACACGATTTCCGATTAAACACTATTTTCACTAAACATCACTTTTATTATTATTTCTTGCCAATATGTGAAATAAAAGAAAAATAATATTTAATAGTATTCACATAAATAAATGTAGTTTCTCATTATTTTATTTATTTAATAAAATTTTTAACTGCGAGGTGTTATTGTATACGCCCGTTTTCCTTTTGTGACTAAAGCAAAAAACTATGTTCTTATCATATTATTTTATTGACTAGAAATTTATAAATAAGCGGCATGTTGTGTTTATGTATGTATATTGGTCGACAAACACACCGACACACACTAGAAAAGAACAAGCGTCACCTATCGTTTAATTATAGAAACGTTCACACACATTAAAATACACTAACGCCACATCGTTTTCTTTTGAAAACACAAACGTTAAAAAAGTTGCCCACAAATTTGTCTCGATTAGCTGATATATTGTCAAAAATTAGTGGTTATCAGCCCAATTAGTAAAACATTAGTTCAAAATTAGTTTAGTGGAAAAAAAATATAACTAAAACTTTTTCTGAAAACCCGATTTCAGCAAATTTAATTTATTAAAATTGAGACATCATGAACAGAAATTCATGTTGTATTTCCTGAATTTTAACTGATATTTTATCAATTGATATTTTCTAAATTTCAAATCATATTTGCTGAAATAGAAATGATATTTTCGAAATTTTAAATGATAAATTCTAAATTTGAAATGATATTTTCCGAATTTAAAATGGAAAATGTGAATTTCAATTGATGGCATTTTCAAACAGAGGATCCCGGGTTCGATTCCCGGCGGGACCAATATTTTTTTTTTTTTATTTTCTGTAATTTTTTTATTCTATTAATTTTTTTTTTTTTAATATTCATAATTAATTTGTTTAAATTCAATATTTTTTAATTTTTCAATTTTTAAAAATATGTATATATAAAAAAATGGCGAGAAATTGCCATTAGTACTGAAAACAATATTGAATTGCAGTGCACCTTTTACACTTGTTTAAAAAGTACTTTTGAAGAGAATAAGGAACAATATCTCGCAGTAAAAAAGTGGTGTTTTTATACCAGTCAATTTTCATATCAAAGAATAGCTCAGTGGTAGAGCGCTTGACTAGCAATCGTGAGGTCGCAAGTTAGATACACGGTGGCGGCAATAAAAAAATTTTTAAATAAAGAAATATAATTTTTTTGTGAAGGATTTTTTTTTTACCTTTGAATTAGTGAAAAAGAGCTTCTCTGCACTCGTTCAAAAAGTACTGAAAAAATGTTGAAGTGAGAGTACTTCTCTCCTATGACAACTCAATGTTAAAATCATTAGTGTTTAGGTTAAAAAATAAGTACATCTAGATCATCAATTGTAGTGCTTTTTACTGCTTCGGCATCTCTTTTTTTGCTGGGTGTTTTTTTAATTTCAAATGAAAATTCTAAATTTCAATTGAAGTTTTCTAATTATAATTGATATTTTCTGTAATAGAAATTCAAAAGCTGTAGAATAGACTACTAAAAAAAAACCATTTATTTTCATAAAAGACTCCAAAAAGATATAAACTTTGTTATCATACAAAATTGGATCTCAAAATGAATTCATAAAACACTTGTGTTTGGCCTTCCGAATAGACAACCAAAAGATCCGTAACTGGAAACGGTGCTCATTGACAATCCTATTCAGCAAATTATTTTTGCTAAATATTAGTAAGATAAGAAATCAAAAATAAAAATGTTAAATATATAAAATTTTAATTATATTTGAGTTAAGTTTTAGTAAATATACACTCTAATTAAATTCTGTTGAAATTTACCCAACTTATAGTAGGAAACTGAACTCCTACTATAATTTGGGTAAATTTGCTCTATGTGTGTAATTGAAAAAAATACGCACATCATGTTTAAGTTGATGCACAAATAATGTGTAATTTTACATTGAAAGTGTGTAAGAATTAAATGAAATTACGAAATTTGTGTGTTAATTTACTAAACTTGTGCGTAAAAAAGCATGTTTTACGTGTAAATGTACGGATAAAATGCGTAAAAATCTACAAAAATGCTTTAAATTCACAAAAAATTCTTAAAAATCTTGCAAAAATGTGAACATAAACTACAGCGTTATTTAAAGCTAAACCGCCCACAAATATTTTTTTTAAATAAAATTATAAATCAATTTTAAGAACGTATTTTATTAAAACGTATAATTAGTTATATACAAAGATAAATAAGTTTAATAAAAATAAACTACTAATATTGCGGCAATATCTTCTTTTTATAGGCATAAAAATATCTTCAAGATATATATAAAAATATGTATCTTTTTTTATCACCTGGAAGATATTTCTCTTTAGTGATGGTATGGCGATATTAAGTCTTGTTTTTCTTTCAAATGGTAATTTGCCGGCAATAAATGAGATAAAATTGTAGCGGATTTACCTTCTCAGTAGGGTTTGGGGTTCGGAATTTCCCGGGCGGGAATTCCCGGGAAATCCCGGGATAAGTTTGCCGGGAATTTCCGGGAAAATAATATATTTTTCCCGGGAAAACGGGAAATTTTAAAAATATTAAATTTTTTAAATTGTTTTTGTTTCGAATAGGATTTTTTAATTTTAGTCATAAAAAACATTTTAAATACCAAAACAAAAATGTCATTGTTAAAATCTTTTAAAAGGGAATACATTTATTTGACACAGAAATAAAATCTTTGCCAAGTAATTAGGAGCATTTCAACTAATAAAGATTTTTCGCATAACTTATTCAAAATTTAAGTAGTAAAACCTAAAAACTTGGTAAAATGTTTAAAAGAAATATGAAAAATAGCTTTGTTTCTTACAAATAATCGACATTACTATCTAAATTTTTCAAATGTATAATTTAGGTAAAGTCGACTTTAGTTAAAATATTGGGTGGTAGTATACCTTGACTTGGTTTATTTTTGGAGCATTCTGATTGGTTAATTTATTTTCAACCAATCAAAATATTTGAAAATATAAATATTGTTGTAAGGTTTTCATACACAAAATGAACAAAACCGTTTGATTAAAAATAAAGTCGACTTTAAATTTAAAATACTCCTTTATTTAAGTGTCATTTTATAAGTAACGTTTTCATTAATAAATATGAAAAGAAAAGACTAATGGTTAACGGTGGTAGCTAAATTTGGTTATGCGACATCTAAATTTGGTTCACAAACAAAAAAAAAATTGATGGTCATGCAACTTCTCTTGAAGAAAACAACAACAAGAATAACGTTTCAGCTAAAATTAGCAAAGTACCCGAAGAAAAAAGTGTAAGCTGAATAGGCATTAAAGGTTTTATGGTAGGGCAAACATTTCCTGAAATGGTATCCAAATTAGCCGCAGTCAATCCGCACCATAACTAGATCTTCGCTTATTCGAGAAAGTTTTGATAATAAAAACCTGGCATTACAAAAAAAGGAAACCGATGTAAAGAACATTATATTAAATTACTACAATCATGTAAAAGATATCATGATAAAAGAAATATCGAGCAATATTTCTAAAAATAGGAGATTTACTATATTCTTAGATGAATGGACAAGAATATCAGAAAAGAGATATTTGAACATATGTATAAATGGAAATGATTCATTTTATAACCTGGGGTTGGTTTACATATCAGGAAGATGTAATGCTGATGAAATAAGAAGAATTGTAGAAATAAGACTAGAAGAGTTTTATTTGTCTTTGGAAAATATCATTGTGGCCACCATATCTAATGGGCCAAGTGTGATGAAACGGTTTGTTTCCGACAGTCCAGTAGTGGGTGCTTTCTGCTGGAATCATGCAATTCATTTGGCAGTGCTTAGAGTAATTTATGTGAAATCAAATGTTCAACATTCTGATATTTTTACTTTGAATTCTCACTACACAGACTGAATTTGTACTGAAATAGTGTTTTTTTTTTAACAAAAATTACTTATATAGGTGGTTTTTATTAACAATTTTGATTAAAAATTCATTCCCGTTTCCCGGGAAATAAAAAAGTCCGGGAAATCCCAAACCCTACTTCTCAGCGATAGTTTGGAGATAATAAAGAAACTTCCGCAATTATTGTCGGCAATACATGTTTTCTTCCAGGCGATATGATCGGGGAATCTTCTTGGTAATGCCATTCTCGCTTGGTTATGTTGATATTTTCAGATGAAAATATGATTGGATAAATGTTTCACAAAAACTAATAGGTTTTATATTTTTTTTTTAATTTATAAAATTTTTGAATTTTTTCTAATTTTGAAATGTCAGAATATTTATTACTACTATAAGATAGTATATTTACCAACTTTGTGCGTAAAAATTTTATTTAACAAAAGAATAGTAATTTTAGGCACAATGTGTTTATTTGTGAACACATAATGTCTAAAAGTACTTTGTGTGTGTATTATTGTGTATGAAAGTGTGTACAAAAAAAAATTAAGCATTTTTTGTTTATATTTACCGAATTTTCGTAAAATTAAACAAATTTTTACCCATTTTATAGTAGTGAATTTACAAAAATTTTTTAGAGTGTAGGGTTTCCATTTCTATTTTGAGAAAAAGAGGACGTCAACCTCAAAATAGGAGGACATTTGTCTTCGAAAAGAGGACATTAATTTTTTAATAAATTAATTTTACAAAAATCAACAACGCGATAAAATATACAAATAAAAATTTATTTTAAAAATAAAACAGTTTTTATTGCCACTAAAAAAATTCACAAAAAACAAAAAAATTATTCTGAACTTTAAATTAATAAATAAACAAAAAAAAAAAAACAAATATTAGCAAATTCTGCATACATTTCTATAATTTCTATAATTTATTGATACTAATTGTAAAAAGTTTCATGAATGTTTTGTTTGCTTCCAATTTGAATCAATATATTACTGTCGGATTTCTTCAAATATTCATAAAACTCTTGACAATTTCATAGCAAAATTTAATTTGGCTCTAATAATATCAGAAATAGAACTAGAAATAGTTTCTGGATTCAGTTTTTTTTCTGGACTTAAAACTAGTAGTACCTGAATAAACAAAAAAAAAAAAAAAAAAGACAACGATTAAAAAATTTATTACATCCATTTTCGGAAATGTAAATTTCTATAATTTCTTGATACGAATTATCAAGAGTTTCATGAATATTTTTCAACGCTTCCAATTTGAATCAATATATTACTGTCGCATTTCTTCAAATATTCATAAAACTCTTGACAATTTATATCAAAATTATATTTGACTAATAATATCAGAAGTAGTTTCTGGAATTAATTTTTTCTTGATTAAAGAAAATATGCGTTCTACGTTGGCATTATGTGCTGGTAAGAAAATATAGAAGTCAACAAGTTTTTTCATTTTTTCATAGCAAACATTATTTTTAATTAAAAAAAAATCGCACCAAAAACTTGTTATTAGTCCTGTTAATTGAATTTCAGTTTTTTCATAATTTTTCAGGATAAGGAATTCATTAAATAAATTTTCATAATTAAAAGCAATGTTAATTTTTTTTAAATTCAACATTTGGCTCACTGCTGATAAGCTTCAAATTTGGCAATCAAAGTTAGTGATGCCAAGTCAATTGAAATAACAGCGCAAAAACAGCGATGCTAACAATTCAAAAGTTTAGAAGAAATAAAAAAAGTTATGGAGAAAAGTGCAAAAAGTATGACAACCCCGGACACTTACTGAAAAAGAAGGAGGACTGCCCCGGACGCCCTAAAAAAGAGGACGGTGTCCGGGGAAAAGAGGACAGATGGCAACCCTATGTAAATAGAAAATAAAAACTTAAACTGAGCAAAAAATTTTGCTACATTTTTAGTAGACTAAAAAAATTAAAAATTCTCAAAACTTTGCTAAATATTAGTAGACCAAATATAGCAAAAATAAACTGTTATATCTATAAAATTTTGGTATATTTCAGTTCAATTTAGTTAAATGCAAATAGCAATATACTCTGATGTAATCAACAGAAATATTTTCTAAAAAAAGGTAGTAGACTGCTGACTTCCGAAGGCTAAATTTTTATTTGAAGTAAAAAAAATCGAAAAGAACCTTTAAAAACTTTACATTTTGTCGCAATTTTTTAGTCTACTAATTATTTACCAAAATATTTTGCTGATATTAGCAGAAACCCCCTCCTAAAAGTCAATTGTTCCTCTCTGTATATTGTGGTGTTTTATCCAATTTTTTTATACATGTTTCTGAAATTATTTGCAGTGTCAACACGCGACTTAGTCACATGTTATACTATGATACTAAGGTACAAAAAACACATAGTACGTGTATACGACTATTTTGCATAGACTAGCAGTTTATCATTGCATGTGTGTGATGCAGCTGTAGTTTTGGAAAAAAGAAAAACACAGCACTTACTCGGGTATGCAACACACATAGTTGGTGGTGACATATAAGAAAATAAATTAAGTGTTAAGAGAAAAAATGTCATTTTCTTCTTTGTATTTAAAAAGTCAGCTGTTTAAAGATTAAAACATCTCGTCGTGAAAAAAAACAAACAGAATAATAAAAAAAAGAAGTCCCTTTAGTAACGACCTCCTAGTGTCTTAGATGAATCATACAGTGCATTATGCAGTTTTTTTTTTCATTTTACTTAGAAAACAAATAAGAAAATTCTTCTATACCTCAGAGGCATTTTGAAATAAGAATTCAAGTTTACCCCTCCTATTCTAAACTTTTTTTTGCCCCATGTATACTAAAATGCGTTATGCTTCAGTAGTGATGTGGTTTCAGTTAAATTGTAAGTAACTCATAGTAACTTTGTATAGATGGATAAGAATGAAAAGAAAGTATACGTAAAGAGAAAAATAAACTCTTTACAAAACATTATGTACAATTTAAAAGCAGTTTTGCACTTGAAAATGTGCTCATTCCAAAGCAGAACACTTTTTTAAACGTATAGATACGTTTTGGTTTAAAATATGTCGTTTTTTGCTGATAAAATAACAGAGCCAGAAAAAAAATTTACAAAATACAATATGTGGATAAGTATTTTTAAGATATACGTATAATGAATAAATAAGAGTCTTTTACACTAAATTTAATGATATGCTACATTACTTATTTCATCTTCACATATAAAAATATTTTGTAAATACAATTAAATAATTTGTAGATACAAATAAACTTTTAATTACAATTCCAATCCCGAACTAGTTCAATTGAACGATTCAATCTTTTAAAATATATGAACGAGTTCGTCATTATTCGGTCTTTTGCTTCAATCAACAAAACAAGTTTCTTTTTTTTAACAAAGTTGTATATTTTCTGATGCTTGTAGACAACTACATTGAAAAAACATGTTGAAAGTACACTGAGAGAATTATCTGCATGATATTAATGAATTTTTTCATAAAAATAACGAAGTTGCACTGGAACTCGTCCATTGAAACTTTTCATTGAATTAATGGAATTTTTCATAAAATGTTGTGAAAATTTTCATTTCAGTTATTAAAACTTTCATTCACTCAATGAAAAAGTTTCATTAAAACTAGATTCATAAAATATATGAAGCTTTTTCATCATATTTGTGAAATTTTTCATTTACTTTGTGAAGAAAACGTCATTAGTTTACTGAAAAATTTCATTAAATCTCGTCCAGCAAAATTCTCTCTGTGTAGTATGTAAAAGTTATCAAAAGAACAAATCCGTTCACGAAACACAAATCGGTCACAGCTCAAAACGAAAAAGAACGATTTGAAAAAGCTCGAATTGAGAATAATGACCGGGTGAGCAAAGAACTTGAGTTTCAAAAACCACGTTGGTTGAGTTTGTACAAACAAGTTTAATTGAAGCAAACTTGGAAATTTGTTATATCAACAAAATATTTACCATAATTGATTCAATTAAAAATATTGTTGAAATGGAAATTGAATTTTAAAATTATTTTTGTCATTTAAAATTGATGATATTTGTATCTGTGTACATTTAAACTTGCTCTATCAAAAACGAACTGGTTATAGTTTGTTATAAACGGCCACTGAAGAGGGTCTCTAAAGACTCAAGTCTACAGAATACAACGCTTCGCGAGTATACAAAGTATTGGGACTCTTGATATTTAACGTCGGAGGCTCTTAATACTTTAATTCACATTTCAATCGAACTATTCCCAGTGAGTTGCATAATCGGGAAATTTATTTTGCTGTTTTACTTTCAAAAGGACTCAAGATCCTGTTAATAGGCTGACTCTAGTCAACCCTAGTTAAGGCGATAGTAATTTAAATTTCTTGTAAAATGAAAAGCAAACTTAATATACCGTTTATCTTTTGATGAAGTGTACTTATAACTACAAAAAATTTACTCTATAAGTATAAAAAAATGTTTGTTCCTCAGCACAATTGTAAATCACAAGAAAAAACTAAACAAATAGATTTTAAACAGAACAAAAAATAAAGAATATACTTTTTTCTAAACCATTTCTTAACACAGGTAGACGACGATAAAAGGAGATGAAGATGATGTTGATGAGAGAAGAAATAAAGAAAAACCAATATTAGTATAGAAAAAAAAACAAGAATAAGAAGAACATCTTCTAAACTCTAAGAAAATAACAAACAATGGCAGTTGTCAGAGGTTTTAGAGAATTAATTTTCTAGTAAATTACTATAATGTCAATTGCTCCAAATTGGGATGCAAGCTAAAATTTAAATTTAATTTAGAATTTTAAATGAACATTCCGTAATCGGACCTTGGGAAATAATTGAAAATAGAACACTTTTCTACTCGTACTTGTCGAATTTTTTAAAGCCAAATTTTAGGTTAGGACAATACAACTCATACAACATTTAGCGCAGCTCTTATTAACAACCTTCATATATTTTGAATTTATCGTCCCGAATTTACTGGACAAGTGACCTGATTTACACCTATTCTAAAATCGTCCTCCAGTATTTTGTTCGTACTTTTGCAAAAATATCTAGCTAACTCAGCATTGTTTTTTTTTTTACTTAACCTACAATGCTGCGAATTTTCCATGAATATTTTTTTTGAAAAATCATGTAGCGTTTTTTTTTAATCACCTGGATTTAGAATTTTTCATACAAAAAGGGGATTTATTAAATCCAAAAAAAAAAGCTGGATTTAATAAATCCACAATAAAAGCACAAATATATGAAACAGCCTATTAATTTAATGTCAGAAAAAAATACAAATGAAAATTAAAAGAGAAAAAAAAATTGAAAAACTAACAAATAAAAGGTTTTTATTAAATTTTTTTTATGAATTATCCCAGTGTAGAAACGGTAATGACACCCACCTACCTTCTGCATTATTTTACAACATATCATAATGAGTTACTGATAATGACTTATTTTTATCATTATTGCAAATAGAAAATAATTTTCTAGATTTTTTTTTTAAATTTTTTGAAATCTATTTTTAGACTCAATATTTTTTAAACACTGGTAAGGATATATGTAACCAAATATTTTTTGATTTTTTGTATGTTGGCGAGTAAGCTTACTTATTACATGTCGATATAGCTCAGATGGTAGAGCTATTGACTGGCAATCCGTAGACCCAGGTTCGATTCCCGCACCAGCAAATTTTATTAAAAAAAAAAATACAATAAAAAATATTTTTTTTTTTATATAATTTATTTTTTTGAAAATCTATTTTTTAGACTCATTATTTTTGTCAGTACTCGTAAGCACATAGGTAACGATATATTTTTTGGTTTTTCGTATGCTGGTGTGTAACCATAACTCATTATTTTTCGCGACATCGCCATATAAAGGTAATAAGAAATGTAATAACAAAAGTAACTAGTTACCATTACCAAGTATGTAGTTACGTAACCACATATCTGGTAATGATTTTCTACACTGGGATGTTTAGAAAAAAAAACTACACGACACCAAATACATATTTTCCATCTTGAACAGGAAGAAATGGCAATTTTTCACTCTACTGTAAGTAATTTAATTAAATCCAATTAGTGAATATTAAATATTGCAATGGAATTTTTCAATTGTGTAAAAATATAAATTAAAGTAATAAAACTGAAAAGGCAGACTGTCTATCGCTGTTTTATTTAAAATATAATTAAAACTTAAAAGTTAAAATAAAATCATTCACCATCAAATTCGGTATTAAAAATTAGGGTGAAAGAAGTGTCGGAAAGAAAATTCTTTTTAAAATAGGGAAAATCTAACCCCATCTGTTGAGCACTTTTAGAACTACTTTTTGGATTTATTAAATCCAAGTGATTAGAAAATACGACTATTATCTTTTTTCATCTACCTTTAACCTGCGAGTAGTTGGCTCTTGTTCGCACAAGTATTCATTATTTAAATATCTGATGTTGTTCTTGATTGTTGTTATTTTGTTGTTACCTTGTGAACATTTAAAGTGAATGAGATGTTTTCTTTTAGTATTTTTTTTATTCATTCTCTACAGGTTAATAGAAGTTCAGGTTAGTGTTATTGTTTGTTGTTTCAGTACTTGTGTATTGCAAGTACGTGTACACGGGTGACTACACTAATAGAAAAAAGTCAGTAAAATTTTAAATTAAAAACACTAAATTAGTTAAAAATTGCAGAAAAAGCTGCTGAAATTAGCGGATTATTTTTGCTAAATGATAAAAAGATAGAAAATAAAACTGTTAATTATAAAAATAAAACTGTTAATTATAAAGAATTTTAGTTATATTTGATTTAAATTTTATTTAATCCAAAATAGCAACATAACCTGCTGAATTTAGGAAAACAAATTTGTTGATTCATTAGTAGACTAAAAAAAATCACAAAAATATTTTAACTTTCAAACTTTTCTTACGATTTTTTTAATGCGAATAAAAATGTAGACAGATGAGATCAGCAGTTTACTGTTTTTTAATAAGTACTTCTGTTGATTTTAGAAGGATAGACTGCTAGTCTTATTCAACCAAAATTAATTTAAATATAACACAACATTAATAAATATAACAGTTATTTTTTGTTATTTTCAATCTACTAACATTTAGCAACCTTTTCTGCAGATTTTAACGGTATAATTTATACCTATAAGAAATATAACAGAAATTTTGTAAATTTAACAGTTGTATTTTTGCTATTCTGATCTTATAAGTATTTAGGAAAAAAATTGACTAATTTTAGCAGCTTTATCCACAAGGTTATTTTTAACTAATTTTTATAAAAATTTTCTACTATTTCTACAGGTATATTTTTATGATGGTAGGTATGTGTAGGTAACAGTGCGTGTAGTTTTGTAGCAATGTTGTCGGATTTAAAACAATTTTCACAATTATTTTGTCTGTGTTCTTTTTAACACAAAATACTTATTTATTTGTTTTGTTAGCATTAGATGTATTTTCTTATATATCTTGTTTTTAAAGAAGAATAAATTTATTCTTTAAGAAATTAAAATTATATTAAATGTAAAAAGAATTTTTATAATTAAAGGATGATTTTAGAAAAGATTGTCTTTTCAGGGGTATTGCATCACCAAAAACAAAAGTTATAACCAGAGACTATTAATTATAGAGATAGGAAATCAAAACTTATACTACTCACTTATACTATTACCTGAGCAAATATTTTTAGTATCAGCTGAGCCTATATATAAAAACTCAAAAACTGCTGAAACCTGCTCAAAAGAAGGAAAAAAGCATGGAATATATTCAAATAATAAAATTTGAGATATCCGTTTGTTTTTTTGCTTTGTTATTATTTAAATTTAATAAAAAAAGAAAATTGTCAATTTTTTGAACAAAGTGCCATCTGGTGATAACAATGTTTTTATAACTTATTGCCTGGTTATAACGACATCGTTATCACTAGATGGCACTTTATTAAAAAAATTGACAATTTTCTTTTTTTATTTAAATTGAAATAATAACAACCAAAAAAGCAAATAAAAAAAAGGAATTCTCAAATTTTATTATTCGAACATATTTTGCGCTTGATTTTTTCTTATTTTGTGCAGTTTTCATCAATTTTTGAGTTTTTAAATATAGGCTCAGCTGATACTAAAGTGATACTAAATAGTTGCTCAGGTGATACTAAATTTCAGCGCCCCCTACCGGTGAGTAGTGTAAAGGCTTCATTAGTCTAATCGTAAAGTAAAAAAACGTATCTGTAATCAATTCAATGTGTTAAAATACTATAGAAATATATTTTTATCTTTTTTCTATGCGTTGAAACTGTTGTCAAGTAAAATCGTAAAAAAGTTCTGTTGAAAATAGAAATTTTCTATTTTATTACTTGACATTTAATTCTATTCACAAGAAAAAGATAAAAAATACAATATTTTTATTTTTTATACTCTTTTTATCCATTATGAGAATGATACGTTACTTTTTTAACGATACTTCCAAACTAATTTGGGCTTAAGTTTTGATTTCCTATCTCTATAATTAATAGTCTCTGTGAAAAAAAAAATAAACAAAACTTAATTATTATACCTTTCCTAAGCTTTCATGTTAATTTATTCCGAAATTAATATATCATAATAATATCATATCATATGTTGAACATAATAGTCATTGTTTCAAAATAAAGCCATGAATATTCTTGAAATTTACCTCTTTGCAAACTTTAGTTTGATTACAAAGTTTATATATTCACCCAAAAATTTAAATGTAATTTCATTATTATAAAATTAATCTCCCGGGTAAAAATCTTAATATGGTGTCATATATAATTATAGCTTATTTGATAAGTCCCCATATACAACCACATACAGCTTGATCCGAAAAATGGGTCATCTACATGTGTCTAATTATATAAAATTAGATATAATTTGATACAGTTTGATCCGATATTTGTCCATATCCAGGACATCATATTATATCTAATTCGATATAAAAATATCTGATTCGATATAAAAATATCTGATTTTATATAATTTTGTCTAATGTAGATATACTTTTTATGCATACCAGCTATTAAATTGACATAGAAATTTGTATAGTTTGAACAATTTCAAAGACCCAAATTTTATAACATAAAATAAAAATTTAGTTGAATGCTTTTGTCTTCTAAATCGTACGCATCATTTTTTAACATGATTTTACATGCAAAAAAAATTACGTGAAAATTGTTTGGCTATGGAGTAATTAACTCTTAATTTGCAGACTACCAAATTTGATGTTGAACTATATATTAATTTCTACGGGATTATATAGAAAGTTATATAAAATTACAAGAACCCGACTAAAAAAGTTTTTATATAATCTTATATGATTTGATATAACTTTAAATGTTTATATGCGTGGCTTTATATAACCATATACATTTATATTAACACTTTGGTTTTATAAATATGTTTGATATAACGTTATATATAATCATATGCGATTTGGTCTCCAGCCATATATTAAGAGATCTGCAAGTATACTTCATACATAATTATATATAATGGCATATAAGCTTTTATAAATCATATTATATCAAAATATATAACAAAGTTAATAGAAAATTGTATTAATTTTATATATAATTATATCTGACATGATATCTAATTATACAAAATTTTATAAAGTTTAATTGCAATTTTTAAATTTAAAAATAAAAATTAGAAAAACATATGTTGAAATAAATATGGTTTAAGTTCAGTTATTTTTTCCGTGAAAAAAAATTAATTCCGAAAGTTATTTTTTTTATTTTATAAGACAGTTGTTCCGACAAATTTTTGTAATGTTTTATTTTGTTAACTATTTCCAAGTTTATTAACAAAAATTTTTCTAAACATTAAGCATTAGTATTTAAAATGAATGAAAATAAGTGATCTCAACAATATTTACTAAAATTTTATTTGAAAATCTTCATCAAATTATATGTATTAATATATAATTTGATGAAGTTAGATAGACCCATTTTTCGGATCAAATTGTATCAGGTTAGATAACATGCTTATCTCGCTTGATAGAATTATATATTCCAATATTCGGATCAAATTAGATATGGACGTATATATGGGTTTATATATGGTGATATATGATTATATAATATCTTTTTTAGTCGGGAATATATTTTTAGTATGATGACATATATAATCATATCGGTCACTACATATATTTTGATTAGTTTTATATGGCTAATGTAATAACATTATTTACCATACAAAAAATTCGTTGAAAAAATAATATCAGATGTAGTTGTATATAATGATATGTGTCTTAATGTGACTCCATTCATTGTCAGATATAACCCAATCACATTATATATGACAATATATAACTATTTTTACTCGGGCTGTTTCTTTACTTGTACCCAGTAAAAAAAAGACGATACGAAGTAACTAACCCTGTCAAAAATCGATTATACATGAGCACATATGATTCATGCATGCCCATATGCATCAATATATGATCCATATGTGTGCATGAATGATTCATATATGCTCATATGAATTTGCATATATGTTCATATGTGTGCATTAACGAAATTTGAGGTAATATTTACATACATGATCATGCATTTTCATATGTTTCCATACATGATCATGTGTGTACATTAACGAAATTTGAGGTAATATGTTCATGTATGATCACATATGAATACATATGAACACATATGAATCCTATATGGAAGTATATGGACATGTATGAATTTGTATGACTTCATATACCAGCATATGTGAGTTCACACATGTCCATGAATGGATACATATTTGGCGATTTTTAACCGGGAAGTGAGTAAGCACAGATAGAGTTTTACTACTTATTAAGCTATTTCTTCGCTTAATTAATTTGTTGGCGACATACCCAAATTCATGGTTTACCATTCTTCTTTACAATACAAAAACACACAACGTTATTTGCGTGTTTTGTGTGGTCGGGTTTAGTATTTATTATTTTTTTAATAATAAAACAATATTTTTCGAATACCAATTGGAAATATTGTAGTACAACATTAACCTTTGTGTGAATACGAAACACCCAATACAATTCAATGCTTTGTTTTGAAAATATTAGCCAATTTAAAAAACCTAGAAAAACCTTCTGTTACCCCGGTAATGAATTTGGTAAGAAGAAATTAGTGTGGATAACCTCTTACTTTTGTATTACAAAAGCTATTATTTTACCAAGGATATGTCCATCGAGGTAACTCCTTACCTAGTAGTATGTTATTCTGAACTTACATGTTTCGCTAACCTATTACCTCTCCCAGCAAAATCTCAGTAATGAGTGCTCGTTACTAATATCTAAATAATAAGCAATAGAATTAGGGTCTACTGCTTATAATTCGGTGTCAAAACTCATTATTTTTGTTCGAAAAGGTCGTTTTTGTAAGTAGTTGTCCATATTCGCTGCATGAAAAAAGGCACAAAATTTGTGCACCCGCTTACTCGCTGCATTACAAAAGTATATAAAATAAGTAGTTACCAAAATAATTAGTTATTCCTGTGCTTATCGCAGTTAAAAAATAAGTGGTTACAAGTTGTTAAATAATACGACTTAATTATATACTTACTAGTGGTTAAAAAATAAGTAGTTGCCAAATTCACATTATCTTTATAAATAAATAAGTAGTCGCGCGTAAGCTAGACCGCTTATAAAAACGGCTTCGCCTAACAAAAATAACTAGTACTGACGCCGAATTATAAGTAGTAAAAAATTTAAGTTTCATTATATAACCACTTATTTGGTAATGAAAGATTTGTTTCTTAAAATTTCCATTTGTTTTGTATTGAGTATTAAATTTAAATTTACATATTTTTAACAAAAAATTTTGGAAAATTTTGTTTAAGGCAGACATACACGTTCAATATTATTGATCAATGTTGTTAAATCAACCAATCAGAACAAAGTATTTAAAAATAAAATGTTCTGATTGGTTGATTTTTGAAAAATTGATCAATAATATTGGCATAGCCCTACTTGATATGTTTTGGTTATAAAAATAAGCATTTTGTAATCAAGGTGGTAAGCTGTGACTTTTCTATGATTTTAACAATGGCATGTCCATCGATGTAACTCCTTACCCAGTAACATGTTATTCTGAACTTACAGGTAGGGAGTTTTCAAACACATTTTGTTTAAATTTTAATTTTTGCACCGAATATCAATTTCAAATTCACAGATTTTTAACAAAAAATTTAATTTCTAAAATTTTATATTGTACCAATAAAACATCCAAACGTTTGAATTTGGTATTACAGGTATGCAAAGGTAAGGGATAAAGGTCCAAAGTAATGCAAGTTTGATATGTTACCAGGTAATATGCATAGTAATATCCACATATTACCAAGTTTTTGCTGGGCTGGTATGCACAAAATAAGAAAACATTTAAAAAAGGAATTATAAGTTAATCTTTTTACAGGAAATTTATCTAATGTATATAGAAGAAGAAAAAACTAAATTCAAGAAAAATATGCCCAGTTTTACAGTCGAAACGAAGATAATTTTTTCTTATTAAAAAAAAAAGATCTCAGTTCTGACTATAAAACTGGGCCATAGTGGTACAAAAAATCAAGCACTGACATACCACTGGGCAGAGCTTTTAAGAATTAATTCCTTTTTGGAATGAATTCCCAAAAATTTAATTCCAGGAATGAATTCATCAATAAGACATAAGCAGTAGTTAATTCCTGTCAATGATTTCAAAGAATTCAAATTTATAGAATGAATTCCCTGACCAAAGCGTAAAGAATTAAAATTAAATAATTCATTCACTACAGAATTCATTCAACACTATTTAATTCAATTTGAAGTCAAGGAATTCATTCAATTCTAGTTAATTCAACTTTTGGCTAAGGAATTCATTCAACTATGCACTTAATTCAACTTTTGATCAAGGAATTCATTCAATTCTAGTTAGTTCAACTTTTAGTCAAGGAATTCATTCAATTCTAGTTAATTCAACTTTTGGTCAAGGAATTCATTCAAGTTCAACTTTTGGTCAAGGAATTCATTCAATTCTAGTTAATTCAACTTTTAGTCAAGGAATTAAATTTATTTCGTTTAATTCCCTAAGGAATTAAATTATTTTCGTTTAATTCCCTAGGAATTAAATTTTTTTGTTTAATTCCCTAGGAATTGAAACTTAATTCAGGGAATTAAACGAAAAAAATTTAATTCCTAGGGAATTAAACGAAAAAAATTTAATTCCTTAGGGAATTAAACGAAATAAATTTAATTCCTTGACTAAAAGTTGAATTAACTAGAATTGAATGAATTCCTTGAATAAAAGTTGAATTAACTAGAATTGAATGAATTCCTTGACCAAAAGTTGAATTAACTCGAATTGAATGAATTCCTTGACCAAAAGTTGAATTAACTAGAATTTAATGAATTCCTTGTTGAATGAATTCATAAAATTTTATGAAGGCATTAGAAAAAAATGAATGAATTCCTTTAATATAAATCGAATGCAAAAAAAAAGGAATTCATTCAATTCCTTAAGTTTTGTCAGGGAATTCATTCCCAAAATATAAATTCAGTTCATAAAAAGGGAATTATGGAATTAATTCTTCGAAGCTCTGCCACTGGGTACCCACACCTGGAAAATTTTTTGTTTTCCCAACCGAATTTGGATCCAACCGAATCGTTCACAACCCTATTTCTGCTGTTCCAACTGAAACAAAGTTGAAATAACAAAAATGGGGTTGTGTCAACTGAATTTTTGGTTACAGCACAATTCGGTTGGAACCAAATTCGGTTGAGACAACAATTTTTTTTTTCAAATTTATTTTCTTCGGGACAAACAATAATTACATTAAAGGAATTAAATGTGCGAAAATCCCAAATCTTATCTTTCAAATTGTGAAAAACAATCTGTTGGAGGCATGCCCCTATCCGGATTTCATTCATGCCTAAGGAAATCGTCAGGGGACGATTAGAATTTCTAGAAATATTTATTAGGTTAAATCACAAACTCAATGAGAATTTCGTGTTCTCGTCTAGATAAAAACAACAAAAAATTTATGACCACAATTTGTTTTGTCATCTTCCGAAATACTACTCTGTTGTTTTGACAGATCTAGCTATGTATAACCAATAAATTAAAATTGTATGTTTTCTATAATTGGCAGTTACGTATGTATGTGCATGATCTTAAAAATAAATGACTGCCAGAACACCCATTTACCAAACGTAAATTCGCAGAAAACAGTACTGGTAACGCATTTCTTGAGTGGTACTGCCATAGCAAGTAACACAGTGTTCTCCCAGTACTATTTTTTTTGTACCCGTGGAAATTTATACCTGGGAGGTTACAAGTTCAAATCCTGTTGCCGGCATATTTTTTTTTTAATTTAAAATATTTTTTGTTTTACAAAAATGACTTTTTTGTGAAAGAGCTTTTTTAAAACCAATTTTTTTTGTTTGTTTTCCCAATATTGGTATGTTAGTTCTAAATAAACATTTTGCTAGTGCTTGCATATCAACGCAACCAGTAGTTATCCAGCTGTTATCATTTAGCCGCCAAGTATTTTATGTCTCACTAACTCAGTTTGTAGAGCGACTGAACCAAAAAAAAATACATGAACATTTGTTAAATTTTATTTAACAATACAAAAAAATATATTTGCAAACCACATATCTGAAGGCTTTGACATCGTTTCGTCAAATTTGAAAATTTAGTTTTCCCAGTCTTTTTCGGCTGCTTTTTGAACAATCAGTACTTTTATGTAATGATGTAATCATTTTGGGAATGAGAAAGCGATTCGCTTTTCCGTTCGTATTTTTCTGCCTGGGTTTCATTTTGGTTAGCTTTTAATTTAAATTTAATAAAGTTGATTGCTCAAATAGAAGTTCTGCTATTCAGTAAACAAATTGCTAAAATTTGTTCTGCAAATTTGCATTAAGTGACAAAAGTACAAAGACCGCTGGACTTCACTGGATTGAAAATTTTAACTTTTTAATTATTTAATTTGGAGAATATTTTTGAAAATATTAAAAATATTTTTCAAATATATTCGGCCCTACTAAACACACGCTATGCGCAAAAAATTGATTGGGGCAAGGCAAAAAAGAAAACCAAATTTTCAAATGCGAATTTCTCGCAAACTATAAGAGATAGCCCGGACACGTTCTTTTGAAAGTCTTTACTAGCAGATTACATAGATGAATCGAACGTACAAATAGGATCAAACGTAAACAAAATGCGATTTAAGGTTTTTTATACATCAAGTATTTGACTTTGGGGGACTCATTGGGCCGTTCCCAGGAGGTTCATGGCATTGTATAATATAATAGTTATGCTCTTTTCCAATCTTTTGAAAAAATTAAAATCACTTATATGTATTTAAAAACAAATTAAATTTCACTTGAAAACAGGACAACTAACATTTCATTAAATTCTAGTTACATTTTCTATTGTTTTTGACTGTTAATAAAATTAATCACAAATTATTTTAAACAACTAACAAAAATTACTTACGAGTACATACTGTCTTTTTGTTTTCTTTTTTCAATAACAAAATGACTGAATAAAATTAATGTTAAGAATTTGTAATTTTATTTACTTGTACATATAGTTCTTAATATCAGTACACGTTAAACTTAAGTTTGAATATCCCAGCAAAACCACACATTACCAAATAATGTGTAAAGTAATGTGTTGCCATAGGGGTCGATGCATTACTTTATACCTTACTTAACTGATGAATTTTACAGGCGATGAGCCCCAAAGTAATGTATGAGGAGGAAGAGTTAAAGTAATTGGTTACTTATGTGGTTACGAGGATGAGAAAAGTAATGGGTCTAAAAATAGATTTTCGTAAAAAAAATTTTATTTAAAAAAAAATTTATTACAAATATTTTTTTATTAAATATATAAATGTGGTCACGCTGGGATTCGAACCTGGGATCCTGCATGTTAGCCGAGAACTCTACCACCTGAGCTATCGACACATATAACATTTGATTGCTTAAAAAGTAAATGAATTGTTGTGATTCGTATTTTCATTTGTAATGTCGAAAAATATATACCTTACACCGATGCTTACAAAAAAACACAAAGTGATGTGTCTAAAAATTGATTTTCAAAAATATTCTAATCATTACTTTCCGTTTATAAGTCATGCATTACGTAATCAGTGATTGGTAAGTCATTACTTTTTGGTCTAAAATAATGCAGAAGGTAACGAGGTATCATTACAAGGTAATGCGTATATCGCACCCATTACCAAAGTTTTGCTGGGATACATTAGCTCCAACTACACCAAATTTTAATAAAATCGGTCCAGCAGATGAGAAATGTAGATTCATTTACATAAATCCACAATTATCTGCGGCTAGTCTACCATGATCTGCGGTCACTGTAATCTGCGGCTAGTAATGACCTATCATTATATGTTTATCTATACGGTAATGACTTAAAATTACCAGGGTTTTGCTGCTTATTTATATCATTTTTTTTTTTTTCATTTATAAAAGTTAATGTTTTTGCAAAACTCATAATTTCGCTCAAAAAAAAACAACTTAATCTTTTGACCTGCACAATACAAATAAGCACTGAACAATAAAAATTTGTAAAATATATACCTACTATACATAAATAACATTTTTGTAAATTTCAAAACCCACATCTTGACAGACATCTGTCAGTTTTTATGATATATAACAAATATTGTTTAATGCCCACAGGACATTAAGGCAAATATAAATTTCATATAAAACCAATTTGTTTAACACTTTATTAAAAAAAACAAAAACAAACCAAGTACTCGTAGGTAAAACAAAAAAAAAATTTATCTTCAAGTAAAACAGCTGCTTATATTTAAGACCAATGAACGTTTTATGATCATTTTCATTATAAAAAAATATGTACTTTTGTAAAACAGTTATTTTGACAGCTGACAAATGTCAAAGTTACAATATCAAAAAGAAATTGAAATTTCAGTCAAACCAACATAAAGCGGATTGCTTTGTTTTGCAGTTCAAATATACGAAAAAAAAAACAATTTAAATTATTAAAATGTATTCATAAATTTTAACAAATTATGAATCTTTTGTATTATTAAAGTAAGTTACTTATTACAGTTAAAAAAACAATACATGTTTTTTTATTATTATTAAAAAGTTTATGTTTAGTTAGCGCAAGTGTTAAGTGTCATTGATATTGTGATGAGCAAAATGAAAATAAGTAATGAAAAAATATGTAAATATTTGCATCACATATATAATGGAATGAATTTAATACATAAATTTCAAGTTAATTAAAAAATCAATTAAAAAATTATTAAAATTTTCAGTGATTTTTATTGAAATATAAATAATCTAGCGACTTAATGTACCTATTTAGAAAAATGATCATCACTGCTAAGGCACACCTATGCGAGATAGAATTTTTCAATTAATAGGCCTGTTTTGTTATTATACCGCTGAGGGTATATCGCAGAACGATGCGATATGTATGACGGATAGAAAAATTATACACATTATTTTTCTAAATTGATCGATCGAACCCGCAACCTTATGTGTAACAGCTCAACACGCTAACCATTACACCACAACGGCCAACATATTTTTTGCAACAACACATAATTTACTTCGAAAACGCAATCCTTCAATAATATCGGTACGTACTAGTACAAGTCTTGATGGTAGTTTGAGCCGACAAAAATGGTACAAAAAAATTGATTTTTTACAACCCGTTATAAAGTTGTTAAACTTAAAATTTTCATTCTTGTACAATCAAGGACCGCATTAAAGAAGGTGAAGGAGAGTAACGTCCTCCGAAACAGCTGTCTATCCTGTTTGCAAGAACAAAATTTTGAAAAGCTAATACGCACGGTGTTTATTAAAATAAATAAAAAATAAAAACATCGAACTAGAGGCTGAATAATATCTGCTCTTACTAATTTGTGAATAACGTTCGAACAAGTTTAGAAAGTGGTGGCAGTAGTGCAATGCAATTTGAATCATCAAAATCTCATATTAAATGTAGTCTGCTACATCAACAAAATGCGAACAGAGCAAACAATTCGAAAACATATTTTATTGTTTGCTCTGTTAGCATTTTGTTGATGTAGCAGACTACATTTAATATGAGATTTTGATGCTTCAAATTGCATTGCACTACTGCCACCACTTTCTAAAGAAAACTGATGAAGGGGACCTGGAAAATCTCCGGGACGATCGTCTTTTCATTCCTGAAAGTGTAGAGGTTTTTGAAAGCAAAAACTCTGTGAAGTATTTGTCAGGAGAGTATCCTGATGAAGAAAAATAGCAGTTTTTGAAAAAAGTACTTATTATATTAATTCATAATAAGGAAATTGGCCTTGAACTAAATTAATAAATTTCTAATTAGTTATGGAAAATGTTATGGAAAGAGCACGAATATGGGAAGCAGAAAATGGATACCACTTGCGAGATATAATTTTCCATAATTAAATTAAAAATATTCTCTAATAATATACATAATTATTTAATTATTTTTTTTAAATAAAAATTTATAATGAACTCAGACCCCTTTGTTCATTTTGGGCAACCCTGCAATATTTTTTTTTTTTTTTGTCCTGCCAGGATTTGAACCGAGGACGTCAGATTTGCAGACGATTGCTCTACCCACTATGCTAATAAGACATATAATACTTGGTGGCTAAACACATAAGTGAGTGATAACAACTGGACAACTACTGGCTGTGTTAAAATGCTAGTTCTGGCAAACAGTTTTTTGGAACTAATATGCCAGTGTAGGGAGAACAAAAAAATAGTTGGTCTTAAAGCAGCTTTCCCACAAACAAAAAAATTATTTTATAAAACAAAAAAATTTTAAATTAAAAAAAATTAAAAAAAAATATTTTTGCTTGCAACCGGATTTGAACTCGGAACCTTCTGAATACAAACCTTTTTTAACGAAGCGGCAGCATTTTTATAAAATCATTGATCTACCAGTGAATTGATTTTTGTACCGCTGGTAATTTCTGACTAGGTAGCACTGGATAAACTCTGGTTGCAAACCTTGGCAAACCCATTCCTTACCAGTAGTTTTTTTATAAACCACAGAAATTTTTGTTAAACAAATACTGGCAAAACGCTTTTTGAAAACGCTGGCAAAGCCTTCCAAATGAGTGTTCTGCCAGTCATTTATTTTTAACGCCGTGATTACCCAGTGTTATGCCAGTGCTTGATTTTTTGTACCACTAGCGATTTCTGACTGGGTATCTTCTTTAACTGGAAAAATCCCGTTATGTCCATTTTTAAGTTGAGCAAGTGATTACTTTTGTTACACACAAAGAGTGTTATTTTGAGTTCTGCCACTATTACTGTAAAAAGTGATAAATTTTGTGGTGTATTATTTGGCAGTGTGCTTCTTTAATTGAAAAAAGTGTGTTCAATTGACTTTATTATTTTGGTATGTGCTCAAAATTTTAATTTATTTCCATAAACATAATAAAGCGTTCTTCAACAGGGACGCTACAAAAGTAGAAAGACAGGGACAGCAAACGACGCCATATTTCTTGCCGCTCTTTTAACATTTCTCTTCAGTAAGGTTTGCCATTTCATGATGGAAAGATATACGAGCCAACAACGAGTCGAAATTATTAAAATTTACTACCGAAATTCCGAGTCAGTGGCCTCAACGTTAAGAGCGCTACGTCCAATTTATGGTCGTCATAATGAATGGCTTCATCAATAAACAAAATATGCGTTATTGGTCAGCATGCGCGGTTCGAGCAATTAATATAAGGGGAAAAATCATACGCCTCAGTGGCCAACTCAATGTATTTGTCTACTGTGGCGTATGATTTTTCCCCTTATATTAATTGCTGGAACCGCGCATGTTGGTCAGACATCAATCCACACGTACTCCATGAGTCATCATTGCATCCCGCGCATGTTGGTCAGACATCAGTCCACACGTACTCCATGAGTCATCATTGCATCCCGAAAAAATTACGGTTTAGTGCGGTTTATGGGCCGGCGGCGTCATTGGGCCGTACTTCTTCCGTGATGATCAAGACCGGCACGTTACTGTGAATGGGAATCGCTACCGTTCAACGATAACCGAATATTTTTGGCGCTAATTGGATGATATGGACTTGGAGGACATGTGGTTCCAACAGGACGGCGCCACAAGCCACACAGCGAATGTCACAATCAATTTATTGCAAACCAAGTTTGGAGAACGTGTTATCTCACGAAATGGTCCAGTCGATTGGCCGCCTCGGTCGTGCGATTTGACGCCGTTGGACTATTTCCTGTGGGGCTACGTCAAATCTATGGTCTATGCCAACAAGCCAGCGACGATTGATGAACTTCGTACGAATATCGGCCGATTTATGCTTGAAAACCGTCGAAAATTGGGTTCAGCGTCTGGACTTCTGCAAGCGTGCCGGTGGTGGCCATGCAAAAGCGATCGATTTCCATACATAATGGCATCGAACGTACTTTCACAGGAATAAAGAATTTCATTGATATCTAAAACCGTTTTTGTTTTATTTAAAAAAACTTTTGTAGCGCTCTTATTGAAGAACCTTTTATAAAATTAAAAAAGTTAAGAAAAATCTTCTTCAAAATAGTCTTTTTTCATAATGGAAATAAAGTTTTTTTAAATACTACAATCAATTTCACATAAACAGTTTTTTGCCCCTCCTGAAAATTTAAGAATTTTGAGTTGTGTCACTTTTGGATTTAGGGTTCGATATAATAAGGTTGTCAAAAAAAAGTTGGAATTATCGCGCTCCACGACCCTACAAATATGACATGAAAATAAATCTGGTCTGATAATATAAAATCTTCAAAAAAGTTTTGTTTAGAGGTTTCAAGGTTGTACTTGTTCTATTAATTTTAGTTAATTAAAAACAATGGGAAAAAATTTAAAAAATAAATATTGTTATTATGATTGCGACATATCATGTCCAACATATTTTTAGTTGTATATTACAAATATGAAATCCAGATTGAAATCGAAGTGGCAGATTTCCCAGAATTTGAAAATTTCATGCAAAAAATGCCCAACTTTAATCAGGAAGTTTTCTTATATTTATCGCTATGAGAATTTCCTTTTTGAGTTAATACACTGAGAGAATTATCCTTCATGATATGAAATGATATAATTTCATAGAATTTTTTAGTGTCCGACCGAGTGTTCGGCTTCGGCTTCGGAGTTCGGCCAAAAAGTGATGTTCGGCCAAGTTCGGTGTTCGGCTAAATTTTGGCCGAATACCGAACTTTTCTATAAATCAATATTTTGCAACATTTAGCTCTTTAATTTTGTATAGTATATGCACATATTTAACTTAATTTTTACTTGTACTCCTATATACCCGATTAAAAAAAATTATATATAATCATATGTGGCATATATTACAATATATAATTAGACATGTCGTTATGTATATCCATATATAATTATATATGACGTCTTTTTCCAAAATTGTTCCTTATATTACCCTATTAAAAAAAATTAATATGGAGCTTTATATGGTAATATATAACTTAATGTGATCCATATACCATTTCATCCGAAAAATGGCCCGATATAATTGTGTCAGTTGGTTATCAATTTTTATCTAATTGTATCAGTTTAGATCTTAACTGATTAGATTATATATTAAGCATATGAAATTTTATCTGATTTTTGACCTGATACAATTTTATGGGTCTATGTCGCATGGTATTAGTTTAGATCCAAATTGATACATTACTATACAAACTTATGTAGTTATATCTGGATTTTGACCTGATGCAATTATATCTGCTTTAAAACTTTGATAGAATTATATAAGGCAAATGTCGTATACAAATATATTTTATTTATATAAAATTGTACCAACCACGATCTAAACAGATACCATTAGATATAAACCGCTAAAATTGTATCAGGTCAAAAATTGGATATAATTTCATCTGAATAATGTATAATTTTATTAGTTGAGATCTAAACTAATACAATTAGATAAAAACTGATAAACAACTGATACAATTACATCGGGCCATTTTTCGGATGAAACAGTATATTTATACAGATATAACTTAGTCGCATTTTATACGACTATATGTAACTGTTTTTACTCGGGTATGCAAAATAAAATTTCATCTAATTAGATATCGGCCTTTATAATATTAGATATGGTATATATGATTATATATTACATAGCATGGCTGATCTTATTGCATATATAGTTGTATATAGAGCTATATCTTAAAATATATGGTGGCATTTTAGCAATATATAATTATATATGGTATCAATTAAACAATATATAACTATATATGGTGCCAGTTAAACTAGATATTATCATATATGGTGGCATTTAAACAATATATGGTCATATATGGTACCTCATGAACAAAATTTTTAATACAGTTGCAGATATGATAATATATGCTACTATATATAGTGCCATATATATTTATATATGGTGTTATTCAAGCAATATATTAGCATATGTGGTGCCATTTAAACCATATATTATCATATATGGTGCCATTTCAACAATATATGCTCATATATGGTACCTTATGAACAACATTTTTAATACAGTTCCAGATATGATAATATATGCTACCATATATGCTACCATATATAGTACCATATACTTTGATATATATGTGATTAAGTTATATCTGTATAAATATACAGTTTCATCCGAAGAATGGCCCGATATATTTTTATCAATTGTTTATCAATTTTTATCTAATTATTTAAAATTGTATCAGTTGTTTATCAGCTTTTATCTAATTGCATCAGTTTAGATCTGACCTGATTAAATAATGTGTTAATCAGATTAAATTATATCTTATTTTTGACCTGATACAATTTTATCGGTTTATATGTAATGGTGTCAGGTTTGATCGTAATTGGTTCAATTTTATATAAATAAAATATAATTGTAGCCGACATTTACCTTATACAATTGTATCAAATATATCTATTTGGACCTAAACTGATGTGATATAAACCAATAAAATTGTATCAGGTGAAAAATCTGATACAATTTCATCTGATAAACACATAATTTAATCAGGTCAGATCTAAAATGATGCAATTAGATAAAAGCTGATAAACAACTGATACAATTTTATCGGGCCATTTTTCGGATCAAATGGTACATGGATGACTCTAAGTTATATATTACCATATAAAGCTCCATATTGTTTTCTTTAATAGGGAACATACCATATATGGTGCAATTTAAACAATATATGGGCATTAGAGTGGCGCGATTTGTATGGACAAAATTTTTTTGATATTGTGCCATTGATTTTTCGATAGCTTTTGGCTAGTTGCCACATTTATTATCCGATTTTCATAAGTAATACCTTTCTGGAAAGGTTGTAATGTTATATTGTTTACAACTTCATTAGTTGTTTCAAAAAGCCAACGCAAGATGGCGCTAATCTAGCATTTATTTAAAAATTGCAAAATATTGAAATTTGGGCGCCTCGAAAATGATTTTTTTGATATGTCGTAGTGGAATTTTTTTTCCTCATGCCAAAAGCTATCGAAAAATCGATGGCACAATATCGATTGCTAAATCGACCCACCCTAATGGTCATATATGGTAACTCATCAGCAACTACAATATTAACTGTATTTCAGAAGCTATTAATTGTATTTCAGAAATTTTAAATGTATTTCATAAATTATGGAATGTATTTCAGAAATTTATTAATTGTATTTCAGAAATAATCAAATCTATTTCAGAACTTGGTGATTGTTTATCATAGTTAATAGAGAAAAATTTCTAAATTACATTCATAATTTCTGAAATACAATTGATAATTTCTGGAATACAGTTTGATAATTTCTGAAATACAGTTGTGAATTTCGGAAATACAATTAATAAATTCTGAAATACAATTGACAAAACTGAAATTCAATTGACTAGTTCTGAAATACAATTCATAAATCTGAGAAATAATTGATAAGTTCTGAAATACAATTGATAAAACTGAAATTCAATTGATTATTTCTGAAATACAATTGATAAATCTTAAAAACAATTGATACAATTGGAAATGGTGTAGAGCATCAAAAAGATGCAAATAAAATTATTTTTTTTTTTAAATTCAATTTAATAAAAAAAATATAATTTTATAAAAACATTTATAGAAAATAAAATTGTAATTTTATAAAAAGAAAATCTTTTTATAAAAAAAATGCATAGCCGTGAACGTTATCGAACTGGAGACCTTCTGAGTTTAAACCTTATTTTAACAAAATATTATAATTTTTAAAAAATCAATGCTCCGCCAGTGTATTATTTTTTAAACTGTTGTCAATATCTGTCTGGGATTTTATTTAATCCCAAATAAATGGAGATCTTACGTAGTACCCAAATATAATGTGGGATCTAATTTTATCTGTCATTTTTCTGGATAGTTTTAGATGTCAATCCCCAAATATATTGATGTTTCTAATTCGATCTGTCATTTTAATACTGAAATAAATTGCTAGATCTAATTCGATCTGCAATTTATGGGATAAATTAAGATCTTACCAAATCCCCAAATATATAAATGGATTTAATTCGATCTGCAATTTATCGGAAAAGTTAAGATCTTACGCAATCCCGAAATATATTACTAGATCTAATTTTTGATCTGTCATTTTTTGGATATATTTAGATCTTACTTAATCCCCAAATATATTGCTGGATCTAATTCAATCTGCCATTTTTCGGAACAAATTAGATCTAAGTTTATCCACAAATATATTGCTGGATCTAATTCCATCTGCCATTTTTCGGATCAATTTAGATCTAAGTTTATCCCCAAATATATTTTCTGGATCTAATTCGATTCTTTTTCGGATCAAATTAGATCTAAGTTTATCCACAAATATAATGCTAGATCTAATTCGATCTGCCAAAATTGAGATCAAATTAGATCTAAGTTTATCCACAAATATATAACTGGATCTAATTCGATCCGCCATTTTTCGGATCAAATTAGATCTAGGTTTATCCCCAAAGATATCATTGGACCTCTCAATTTTGAGATATAACTTAATCTTAGTTTATCCCCATATATATGGGATCTAATACGATATCATTGGATACACCCAATTTTGAGATCTAATTGGATCAGCTAGATATTACAGCAGATCTTAAACAATATCAAATTGGATATGATTAGATATTGCGCGAGATCAATTTTTTTTACTCGGGTAGTGAAATAGTCAAAATCTAAGTTAATTTCCAAGGATATCTGTTATCCTTTTTAAAATTAAAATCTGTGTCTTTTATAATGTAAGTAAGTAAGTAAATTGCAAAAGTATAATTAATTGGATTTTTCTATCAAATAGTTAGGAAAATATCTCAAAAAACTTGAGCTTTTCTTAATTTCAAAAATCGCAAATTATTTGTAAACCACAAATTGTTTTTAAATTTCGACTGCAGATGCATAATCTTAATTAAAATAAAGTTCAGATTTGAAAAATTTGCTCATGTAGTTATAGCTTCGGCATTTAAAATCGGATTTTAAAGTGTGATATATCGATTTTTTTGCCTCTAGGAGACCAGTGTTTTGCTATAAAGGAAAAATGCAATGATGCCCTACGTTCGGCAACCAATATATGTATAAAAAAACTTATACTGGGTTTATCGAAAAACTTCCTTAGCAAAAGTTTAATGATTTTTTGCGAGCTTTAATTTTCTGACATTAGTGTGGTACATTAGAGGGGTAGCAACTAATATCTGGTGGGTAACTACTAGAACGGGATACTTGAGGTCAATGGCCCTTAGAGTAAAACACTGGTCTCCTCGAGAGAAAAACATCGATGTATCATACTTAAAGATCCGACTGTAAATGCCAAAGATATAACGAAAAATGTAAATGAAACCTCCTGGCAAAAATATTTCATATTGGAGGGTGTACGGCGCACTTTTTTTTGTGCCTGTAAGGTGGTAAGCTCTAATGAGCAGGTTGAATTTTTACTTACATATTTTTAGAAAATTTGGAAATTTTAACTAAAATGCGTCAAAATTTTTAATCTCAAATACGAGCGCTAACTTTGAAAAACGGCTATCACCAGTTGTATTTTCGTTCATACCTATCAACGTTAAGTATTTATAGCAAATCTACGTTAAACTGATTGGAGTATCAAATTTTTTTAAATAGTGAGTATTTATGATAGTTCCTGTATAATCGAACGTAGGTCAGCAAACCTTTTTAGGTAGTAACGCGAAGAAGTTACGCTAGGTGTGAAAATGTATAAACGTTAAGTTTTCAACGTTGATAATTATCCACGTTGTAAGTCAACGTGCATACGAAAAGTAATATGTTAGTTTTCGTCTAAAAAACGTTTTTATGCACTTTGTCCTTTTTTAAAAGTTAACGGATATAGTTAAGTCGAAAATACAGCTACCATTGAATTCAGCGTACTCGAATGAGCTTTACAAGTAGGGTGCCCAGTTTGTTAAAATTTGCAAGTAGCATAGTGTTATTAAAAGATATTTCAAATTAAAAATTTCATGATTTATTGTGCCACTCTACTATATAATCAATAAATTATGCTTTTAGTAAAACAATTTTATTACTTTTGAAACTCGAATTGTATTTTTCAACTTTCCGCAAACTATGAAGTACAATCAAAAAAAAAAAAAGCACTGTCAAGCACACCTCTATTACATAAGTTTTAAAAGCCCAAAAACCCAAAACTTAAGTTAACCATAAAAATTGAGGTAAATGTTTAACACAAAACCACAATCAAATGTATGTAAAATTAAACCATTTTACCTACAACTGAAATATGAAACTCAAATATTCAACTCTAGAAACCATTAAACAAAAACTTATAAAACACCTTTTTCCCCCAACAAAGTTTATAGAAGACAATTATTTGAATAAAAAACTTCTTGAGTATTTTGGAACGGTCATAAAGATCTCACGCACAATTGACTTTAGTCAATTCTTATATTTAGTGCTGCTGCACACACAAAAGTTATCTATGAAATTTCAAAGCATGTATTTTTTCCATTTCGTTGACAAGGAACCTAGACGTCGCAAACAAAAAGTAGAGATAAACCAACCAGCCAACAAGCGAGTAAACAAATAAATGAACATGAGTAGATATACGGACGGACATGCAAATAATAAAAACGCCTCTAGCGGCGGCAGCAGAAGACACTTAGGCCCCCCAAAACAGAGAGCAAAAAGGAACATTTTAGACGACATGGTGAAAAACATACATACACGAAAGATACGATAAGTCAAATAATACAAACAACAAACAAACAAGTAGACATAGAAAAAACGCAGCAAAAACATAAATATAAAAATCATGTTTGTTTTACGTTTTATAGTCAACTTTATATAGGTGGGGAAATTGAAAAATAACTGAAGTGATTCGGTGTCAACCCACTACAGCAAATTTTTAGTCAGGAGCGTGCTTGCAAAAAAGTTGATCATTTCAGAAAAAGGTGTTTGCTGAAAATCAGCGAGCTGATTTTTACCAAAAACATAGTAATCTCAGAAAAAGTTTTGCTAACACTTAGTCGATTGCAAATGAAAAAAATCCTTGCTAAAATCACTAAACTTTTTGCTAAATATTTTTAGAGAAATTTTACTTTAGTTAATTTATTTGTTGAAAATTTAAATATAGAAATTGTGTAGAGTTGTTTTTTGGTAATTATCATTTCATCATTGTCTGTATCACATCCAGACAAGCTGCGACATCTACATATTGTCTATCTGGTTGTCGTCCACACTATAAATGCACAATTTTTTTAGCAAAATAAATTAGTAAAACATTAGTTCAAAATTAGTTTAGTGCTAAAAAAATATAACAAAAACTTTAGCTGAAAATGGAATTTCAGAAATAAATTGCTGAAAACTAGTACACTTGATATACAAGACGTTTTATTAATTTTTTTTACCAACTTATTTTTTTGAGTGTAGTTTTAAATAAAGTTTTTACAGACTTTTTTCTATTATATTAGTAATAGAAAATAAAATTGATTTTTGTAATATTTGAGCTAAATTTATATTAATTAAAAATAAAACACTCCCGTGATAAAATCGACCAAAAAAATAGTGTTTTTTTTTACCGTAGATTTTAGTTGATCTATTCAGTTTTAAAATCAAATATGACAAATTCCAAATAGAATTCACAATTTATTTTATAATAGAGAACCAACTTATGGAAAGACTTTCTTAAAACCAATGGTTGACAAATAATGCATTTTCAATTGCTACAAACCACTATTATCAGGTTGTCTTTATGGGGTTCTCTCTAGGTTATAATGTAGATTTTAGTTTTTGTATATGGGCATTTCCACAGAAAGGTCCACCGTGACCGAAAAATTAAAAGTCGATAAAAAATCATTTCTGAATAGTATTAATAAAAAAAAATACTGAAATATAATTAAATTAAGGGGTCCAAAGCTTATCTGATATTATAAAACGAATTACAAAGTTGTGTTTAGGTTTTGTTTAACTTTTTCGTTTTTAATAACGTTTTTTCTTTATTTTACTTGTTTTTGGGTGATGATTAAGTGCACTCCTTAGACACAATATTTTAAATGACAACAATTGACTTTGAAAAGGTGAATTTATGATTTCCTTTCATTAACACTTTATTGTCACATTCACATAAAGTGACGGGAAATTATATCGCGTCGGGAATGTCAAGTGGGGAATTATACTAAAGGCTGTAAAAAAATGAATACAAATACTTCAATATGACAACTATCAAAGAAAGCTACATTATTCCATTTTAGTTTAAAAAAAATACTTTAAAAAATTGTGTTCCAATTCGCATATTTTTGAATTTTTCTAGATGCAGTCGAAAACGACTTCTATTTTTTGTCGCGTTGGGAATCACATGTTTATTGCTAATATACTAGAAACAAAAAACCGACAAAACCTACACTCATAAAAAAAAGCCCGTACAAATAGTTCAAAATTCTGCTAAAATAACAGGAAATAGTACCTGAATTTGCGCCAGCAGAATTTTCAATGAAGTTAAAAATCATGGTCTGCTAAATTTAGGTAAGCTAAATTTTACATGCTGCTAAATATACGGACAATTTTAGTTAAATTAGCTAGGAAATTTGAGCTGAATTCAGCAGAAATTTTACCTCATTTAACTACAAATTTCTGATATTGATAGCAGAGACACAAAAATATAATAATTAGAAAATAATTGTGGTTTAAATTAGCTGAAAAATTTGTAAAGTTAAGAAACACAAATTACTAAAAATTAGCATGCAAAGTTATTTCAAATACGGCTGAAAGTAGTTGTAATGCTAAATTAGATTTACAAAAAATATTAGTTCAATCCTAAATTTTAAGACAAAATAACAGGAAAATTAGTTAAATAGAACCAGAGCGCGTTTAACAGACTTTTGTACTAACTTTTTTTATGAGTGTACCTTTTGCACTTAACATAGTGCTCCTAAAAGGCTATCGAAAAATAGAAAGAAGAAGAAAATTTCTGAAGATTTCTTTTCACTTCAAAGGCGTACGAATGTCGCGTTGGGGACCCTGGAAATACCCATATATGTATGTTAACTTTAAAGTGAAAAACATTTAGAGAAGTAAACTCAAACATTTTTACTTATTTATTTCATACTACAACGAGAATCAGAAGTTTTTAACAAAACTATTATTTTTATTATTATAGTTGTTGTTGCTATTGTTATAGTTGTTGCTATGACTAAGGGTGCGTACAGAGTGGCCGCTTGTAGCCGAGCCGAGCCGACTGAGGCTTATTACGAGAACCAATGCGAGAAAACCGGTACTATACAAATTAGTACAAATAAGCGCGAACAGGTCATAGTGGGCGCCGAGCTGGTCAGAGCGCAAAGCTGATTGAATGCGAGAAAACAGTTCCAAAGCGTATTTCAGCGCCGAAAACATTGTTTATGTTATGTTAATAAAATAAAAATAAAACAAAAAAATAAAAATTCAAATAAATACTAAAAATTAAATAAAATTATAACAATTATAAAAAAATTAAAAAAAATATAAACAAAATTTAAAAAAAAATGTAATAAAAATTTTAAGAATAATTGAAGAAATGCGTTAAGAAGTAAAATTTTAAAACTGAATGTCAGTTTTTTGTCTCAACAAAATAACAAACCCAAATGCATACAAACATACATAAAACACAAATAATAGATAAAATATCAGCGCTGATTCTCGCATCCACTATGCACACCCAAACTTGTTTCTCTCATGAACAAGTTCTCGCAATAAGCGTCAGTCGGCTCGGCTCGGCAACAATCGGCCACTCTGTACGCACCATAAAGCTCCTTCAATAGCAAAGCAAACGTTTGTATGTTGTGATTTACCATTCAGGCTTTTAATTCTATTTATAGTGATTAGAACGAAAGCAAAGAACTTTAACAACGATTTTTTTATGAATTACACCCTAACCCATCATGCCGTATAAATGACTAACATGTAGCTATTAAGGGATTAATGGCGCCAACGTGAGTTTTTTGCCATGAATAATTTTCTACCGACAGATCAGATGATATCTCATCTTTCAAATAACTTCTCAATTAACCCCCGCTTATACAAATATTATAGAGAACTGACTCCACAACAACTACTACTTGCAATAGACACTACATATATGCAACACATGAAAGTAACACACAACATTTTGGTTTTGGTGACTCTGATTTGGAAATTCTACTATGACTACGAACAACTATGATATCAAAGTATTATCTGGATTTATATGACTATATATACAAATTCAAATGTACATACATACGTATGCACGGTTAAGTGGTTGGCTTATACACCCATAAATATAGTGGAAATCACATACATATGCATCAGTGTTGCCAAGTTGGGGGTTTTCAACCGCTTAGGGGGATTTTAGGGGTACCAATTTGTTAGGGCGAAATCTGGGGGGTAAGAAAATCATTTTAGGGGTAGTTTTAACTTAAAAAGCAATTAAATTTTAGAGTTCGATGATTGGTTTTGCGAAATTGATGATAGGAACGAAAAGAAAACCAGCTAAACTATAACGAAGTTTTTTATTTTAAGAACAAAAAATCAATTATTTGCATTTATTAAAAATAATTTGAAATAAAAACTTAGAAAATTGTTGAATTTTGGAAAAATTTATTTTAGGGGGAAGTTTTTAGCGGTAGAGCAAAATTAGGGGGTTTTTTGGACAACTTAGGGGGATTTGTAAAAAAAGACTTGGCAACACTGATATGCATACATTTGTATGACTCTAACTATGTATGAACTCTACGGGTACATATACCTTTGCATTTGTATGTTTTATGTTTATTTTTCTCTGAGCTTTTCAAGTGCAGTTTTATAAGAGTTTAAAGTTTGTTTTTGGTTTATGATGTTATCATATGGTTTAGTTTATTTATATTTTTCCACTCGTACTCTAGACTCGTTTAGTACTTTCCGTACTTATATGGAAGTTTATAAGTAGAATTTTCTAGTTAAACTGCACCAATGTTTATTCTTTATTTATTTTTTTTCTTTTATATGCTCAGTTTGTTGTTCTTGTCGTTGCTGTTTTTGTTGTTGTTGTTAATATTGTTTTTGTGGTTATCATATGGTAGATAGGTTATCAGTTCATGCGTAAATGATAAATGTCTTTGAAAATTTGTTAAGTGGGTGGGTGCCCATGCTCACACTTGCAATATGTACTCAGTGTTGTATGACTTTGTATGTATGTATGCCTTTTATGTTTAGATGATTTTTATTGATTGTAGAGGTCTTTCTGTTTGGTTTTATTTCCAATTAAGTTTTTGTGATAATGTCTGCATTTATAGTGTGATGTAGTTTTTTGTTGTAATTAAAAGGCTGTTTAAAGTCATTTGTTTTTATAACCACAATTTGTATACCGAGCCATAAACGCCAAAAAAATCTTAAGTGACATGATTTTCAATTTTCGTTTTTTAATAAAAATCTATAATTCTTAATCAGTTGCATCATCTCCCAAAATTTTGTAACTCTGGGAAGTCCCGTTACGAATTTTACCGGAAGGCAAAAATATCTAAAGTGCCAACTCCTATTCACAAACTAGAGTTTGTTTACATTTTTCGTGACAGCAAAGTGTCAGTTAAGATAATTTTTCTTTTTTTAACCACATAAAAACTTGGAAACGCTCAGGAATCTATTATGCACCGTTGGATGTGCTGGTCAAATTTCTTTCATTTGACACTTAATATGTTTATTAAATTTTGAACCCAACATGAAAAAACGGGAAAAATGGAAATTGAATAATTTTTTATCCCACCCTTATAACCCCTAAAAGTGAGATTGGACAGTTAAAAAGTAAAAACTATTTCTTATTTTTTATCCTTTATAACATATCCAAATTTCATCAAAATCGATCTTCTGGAGAACTAAAAACAAAAAAATATATAACAAGGTTTCTCCTGTAAAATGTTATTTTTGTCGCTTAAGCTTTGGTTGTTCCGACGATTGTTTACTGTAATTCCAAAATGGGTTTTTATTATTTTTAAAATCTTTAGTGAATGTATTAATTTCTAAAGATTGTTTATATGTGACTTACAATTAAATTATTCCACATATTTTATGATATTTTATTGTAAACATACCTGCAAAGATAATAATAAGAGAAAAATTTATTAATTTTATTAAAAACAATTAATTGCGTTAGATAAAAAAAAATGAAACCACACCACTCTTTGATAACGGGTATACTTATTGAGTTTGTGCTAATATTTGGAAGTACCATAAATAATGGGCGTATATGAACTTTATAGTATACCGAATCATTTAGCGTTTTCGTCTGTTTTGATTAAAACTACAGGTTCCAATACTGTAGATAAATGTTTGAAATTTGACACGTAGGTTTATAGTACTCCAAGGACGAACTGTATGGAAAATGCTTAAAATCGTTCTATGTTTTAACCTTGTCGCCATAGAAAGCTTATAAACCGGAACCATTTTTGCTTTCCCCCGTTTTCTTATAGCGTTTTTGAGCACGAAATATTCGAAAAATGTTGACATATTTATTTTTCGGTATAAAGTTATTAAAGTAATCGTCCCAATTCGGAAAGTAGAACTTGAGACCTAACTGATAGAAAGACAAAGTTTCAATCCTCAAAAAATTTAAAAATCTATTAATTAACGTGTTGCTTTCTTTGGAAAGGGGATAGAGAACAGATGAAAGGTGGTGTAAGATGAAGGGCTTCAAATATGGCAAAGGGAAAAAAATACTGGTAAAATAAGAACAGCAAAAATAAAACTGTTAAATTTACAGAATTTTAGTTAACTTTTAAGCTAACTTTAAAAAGGACAAATTATACTGTAAAATCTGCAGCAAATTATGCTAAATATTATTAGACCAAAAATAGCAAAAGCAAACTGTTATACGTTGTCTATAAAAATTTTATTATTTTTAAGCTAAATTAAGTTCAGCAGAACTATTTGCTAAAAAAAATAGTAAACTGCTAATTTGAGAAGACTTGAATGTTATTTGCATTAAAAAAAGAAAAAGAAAAACTTTGAAAATTTTAATTTTTTTGTGATTTTTTCAGCCTACTATTTATTTAGCAGAATTTTTTCCTGATTTTAGCAGGTTATGTTAATATTTCCTAATAACAAAAATTTAACTCAAATAAAGGGTGCACGACAGGGATGGGAAAGTTGATACGATCGTACTTTTTTTGATACTATTCGATTCAAAAAAGTACCGTAGTACTCCGTCAAATTTGATACTCTTGCACATTTGGCCGGTGTTGAATAGATATTTACTTTTTTCTTCTAATGCCAATTTTGCTATTTTCTCGTCAAATCTAGTAATTTTTCAACCATATTTAGTGGAATTAAATATGATTTGCTATTAGCGGGAAATCTAGCGATTTTTTGATTTTTGCAAGCAACATTAAATTCGTATTCAAACTTGAAAAATTTGCTTGATTTTCAAGAAAATTCGAATTTTTTTTTGTATTTTTCACAAACCTTTTAACACTTTCTGGAAAACTTTGATTATGCTAGGCATTTATCAGTTTTAATTGAAAATTGTTGAAATAATTTCTTGTTACAAAAAAATAAAAACAAATAAAAAAAAAATTTTAAAAATCAATTTCAAAACAATCAACTAGCCTTAAAATTGTATTACCTTTTGACTCATTTTACTTCAATCTAAATTATTTTAATTCATTTTTGTAGATCATTGCGTATAAACTAATATTTTCCCCTACAAATGTTTTATATTTTCACCTACAAAAGTTTAGTTTTTCTGAAAAAAAAAAAAATTGAGCCACCTAATTTAAATACTGGTATTTAAAAAATCTGCTTTAAATATAACATTATATATAACAGCAAGTCGATGCCATTCGGTTGCAGATTCTTATATTTGAGAAAGTATTTGGTGAAAATCGTTTTTGGGCTACATTACCATAAACATGCAATTGCGTGATAGACGCTACCTTGTAATAAATATTCGCATCCCAGCAAAATCTTTCATTACCAAATAAGTGGTTATATAACAGAAATTCATATCTCCGCACAACTTATTTTTTTCGTCTAAACTCATTATTTTTGTTTGGCGTGCTCGTTTTTATAAGTAGTCACGCTTACCCGCTCGCTTACGAAAAAATGAGAAATAAGTAGTTACGAGATTTTGAATAATAGATGGTTACACACATGCTTACAAAAAATTGATTTATAAGTGGTTATCCGATTGCTTACTTGATTCTTAAAAATAAGGAGTAGTAAGTCATTATTTTATATTTAGAATTAATGAATACAATAGGCCGTTATTAGGAAGTCATTATTTTATATTATAAAATATTGCAAAATGTAATGATATATCATTTTTGGTAATGCAGATAGTAATGAGGTGTCATTACCAATATTTTGCTGGGGTTATATCGAAATTCCGCTAAAAACTCGTAAATTAGGCGTTTAATTTTGTATTTATTTATTAAAAAGAGCTAGAAAATTTTATAATACTCTGAGGATCTAAAAAGTACTCTACAAAAATTGTTTTGATACCAAAATGAAAAACTCGTTTCCCATCCCTGGTGCACGATGTTAATTGTGAGTTACACCTTAACGTCAAGTTTTTTGCCCAACTTAAGTTGACATTTCTTTGTTTGTTTGTTTGTTTGTTTGTTTGTTTGTTTGTTTGTTTGTTTGTTTGTTTGTTTGTTTGTTTGTTTGTTTGTTTGTTTGTTTGTTTGTTTGTTTGTTTGTTTGTTTGTTTGTTTGTTTGTTTGTTTGTTTGTTTGTTTGTTTGTTTGTTTGTTTGTTTGTTTGTTTGTTTGTTTGTTTGTTTGTTTGTTTGTTTGTTTGTTTGTTTGTTTGTTTGTTTGTTTGTTTGTTTGTTTGTTTGTTTGTTTGTTTGTTTGTTTGTTTGTTTGTTTGTTTGTTTGTTTGTTTGTTTGTTTGTTTGTTTGTTTGTTTGTTTGTTTGTTTGTTTGTTTGTTTGTTTGTTTGTTTGTTTGTTTGTTTGTTTGTTTGTTTGTTTGTTTGTTTGTTTGTTTGTTTGTTTTGACAAATTCAACCATGGAGAGGTACACAATTGTGCAGCGCGTTAAGATTGTTGATGCCTTTTACGAAAATGGGCGTTCAAATCAAAATGCATTTCGTGAACTATGTCAGCATAATTGACCAAATGTGTCCATAATCGGGAGACTTGTGCGCAAATTTCAGCAAACCGGGTATGTAGGAAATGTGAAAACACCTGGGCATGCTCGCCCAGTTCGTTCTGCTGAAAACATTGCTGTTGTTCTCGATAGTGTGGCACAAGAGCTGTCAACCTCGACTCGTCGTCGTGGCCAACAATTGAACATCTCACGAACATGACTGATTGAGGATATGGACCTGGACGATATGTGCTTCCATCAGGATGGTCAATGGCCGTGTTATCTCATGTCGTGGCGATGTTAATTGGCCGCCACGATCATTTGATTTGAACCTCAATTATGTCTCAGTCATTGAAAATATGGACCATCGGAGAGAGGTATGCCACCGAAGCCGTGGCGAGCATTTGTCCGATATTTTGTTTCATACATATTTCTCATCGATCCTTCTATCATAATAAAAAGTATTAAGATAATTCTCTGAAAACTTTTTGTTTTATTTACAATTAACATCGCGCGTTTTGGTTGGACCACCCTTTGTAACTAAAATTCTATATATTAAACAGTTTTATTTTTGCTGTCCCTCTCTTATTAATATATAGCAAGAGCGATCTGCTGATTTCAGCAGGTTTTTCTACAAGGTCATTGTAAACTAATTTTTAGTAAATTTAACTAAATTTTTTACAGAATTTTTTCTATTAGTGTATTTCGGACGTGGAAAGTGGCAAGATAGTTACTTTGTTTGACTAAGGTTGATTGTCGTATAGCTGCTATCGTAATTACTCGACACAACAACGCTAGTACGTGTTATACACCGAGAATGGGCATCGTCAATGATCCACTGTGTGCTATATCTGAAGAGAGAGGATACGATAGAATAAGTCTGAAATTCGCAGTACGGTGAAATGTTTGGCAGGGATTTCTCTCTTTCTTTCTTTTCATTTCATTTCAATCTCATTTCTCCAATAATTTAAATTAAATTATTTTTAATGAGAATGACCGTACCAAAAAAAAGTGCGCGGTACACCTTCGAATATAAAGTATTTTTGCAAGGCAATTTCGAAACAACATTTTTTTTTTGTCTTCGGCATTTACAGTCGGATCTTGAAGTGTGATATATCGATTTTATTTGCCTCGAGGAGACCAATGATTTGCTATAAAGGAAAAATCAAATGGAAAAAAAATTAAAAGGTTCGGTAACAAAAAAAAAAACAAAAAAAATTCTGCTGGAATTATCTAAAAACTTCCTTTGGGCCGCTTGTTGCCGAGCCGAGCCGACTGACGCTTATTGTGAGAACTTGTTCACGAGAGAAACAAGTTTGGGTGTGCATAGTGGATGCGAGAATCAGCGCTGATATTTTATCTATTATTTGTGTTTTATGTATGTTTGTATGCATTTGGGTTTGTTATTTTGTTGAGACAAAAAACTGACATAGAGTTTTAAAATTGTACTTCTTAACGCATTTCTTCAATTATTCTTAAAATTTTTATTTCATTTTTTTTTTTAAATTTTGTTTATATTTTTTTTTAATTTTTTTATAATTGTTATAATTTTATTTAATTTTTATTATTTATTTGAATTTTTATTTTTTTGTTTAATTTTTATTTTATTAACATAACATAAACAATGTTTTCGGCGCTGAAATACGCTTTGGAACTGTTTTCTCGCATTCAATCAGCTTTGCGCTCTGACCAGCTCGGCGCCCACTATGGCCTGTTCGCGCTTATTTGTACTAATTTGAATAGTACCGGTTTTCTCGCATTGGTTCTCGCAATAAGCGTCAGTCGGCTCGGCTCGGCAACAAGCGGCCACTCTGTACGCACCCTTAGCAAAATATTAATCATTACTTGCGAGCTTTAATTTTCTGACATTAGGGTAGTACATTTGGGTCGTAAGAACTGAAATCTGGCGGGTTAATTCTAGAACTGGTTACTTGAGGTCAATGGCCCTTAGAGCAAAACATTGGTCTCCTCGAGACAAAAACATCGATGTATCATACTTTAAGATCCGACCGTAAATGCCAAAGATATAACGAGAAATTTAAAACGGCAAAAAAATAATTTAGATTCGACGGTGTACGGCGTACTTTTTTTTATAGTACGGTCTAATGTGCATGTATGGATACATAAAAACTCGAATCTAGTTTTGTTTCCACCTGAACCTGATCATTTTTCGATTTTCATTACATCACTGTTGATATCTTTTTTCGGTTCATGGACCCATATATCAATAAATCAGAAATAGAAAACGTAAAAGCACATACAATACTAAATATTTTGAGAAAGAAACTTTGAAAATTTAATAAAAATTTTGTAAATTTGGCTTAGAGAGTTGCGATTTTTTCGAATTGAGTTGGAAGGCTGCATTCGGGCTGAAGCAAATTCATATCAATTTCATTTGCAATATTAATTCTTAAACAAATTTTATATTACTAATTAAATTTTATTTAATTAAACAAACCAAGTATTTCTTATTGATTTAAGACCTCCAAAGAGTGTGTGTTGTGTAGTTTTTTAACTCAATTACTGGGTGGTCAAAAATATACTTCTTTTTTTAATTAAATTTTAAACTGAGACAACTGGTTTGTTTCTTTTTCTCTTTTTTTTTTCTTTTGATTTACAAAATAACATTATGCAAAGATCTACATGAAGACAACATATTTTAACGAAATAAAAAAAAGAAAAACTATATCAAGACATGTAATAAGTATTTACCTCCCCAACATAGGACATTGCCAGTATGAAAACATGCCCACGTACCACCGTAAATGCAGAGATTGAATCACGTGCTTCAATGAACAACTAAACTATTTTCTTATTTTCAATGTAAACATATTTATACTTACTTTCATACTACTATACTCATAGTAATATACATGCATAATACAATACTGCACAGTGGCACATTTTCAATTTGTTTTGAAAATAATTCAGACATTTCTTACTGGCTGGTCAAATTCCAGATGAAATTTAACAAAAACATAGCCAAAGCAATTTTGAGCTTAAATTTCTACCCCGAACCACACAGCCCTACCAGCAGCTTTACCATTTGGCCCAAAATTAGCGCAATTCGGATATACAAAAATTTTTAAAGCTTACCAATTTTCTGTTTATTTTTTTTTTTTATTCTATGAAATTTAAAAGCAATCTTAACAGCCAGTTATAGAAATCAGTAAATAATTTCCAATATATTTGGAGTCTGCCCCACTGTGCATTGGCAGATACTTAATATTTATAATGTAAAGTATATATGTTGACGTTATCTAGACTCTTGAAGAGTAAACAGCCATGATGTTGTTGCGGTTAGTTGCAATATTATGGTTAAGCATGCAACAAACAACAACAATAATAATCTACTGTTTTTGGCTAATACTTTATTCATAATGGGGTGCCTTAATGTCTCAAATAGAAATAAATTTTTATATAATTTAAATAAACTTTTACATGCAGAAGAAGTATAAATATCTAAACAAAAAAAAACAAACAATTTTAAGCTTTTTTGCTAAAAAAAAGAGAAAAAAAACACATCAAAAACCAATCTATTAACATTAATAAGGCCATTAAAGTTCAATTAAGCATATGTTCAAGTAACCAAAGTAAAAACTGCTCGAACCATGTACAAACAATTTAATCTTTTGGTATTTTTATATATGTAAATATATTAGGGTGATACATAATTATATGGGAACATGAGTAATTTTTTCGCTTTTAGTTATACTCGAATAATGTCATAACAATTCGGTTATAAGAGTGAATGTGGTACACCCAGTTAGCACATTTTTGTATTAGTTTAGTGGAAAATCCATATATTTTGTTGGATACAATTGATACAATTTATCTGTATATTTGTTTATGGTAAGAGAATTTCTGTTATTAGAACAGAATTTATATTGTTTTACAATCGATTGCCAACCACTGCGGTGGTTCTTTTCTGATTCTTGGTCCACCGGTTCCACTTTGTAGCTACAGAAACGTTTGCTTTTGGGATAATTTCAAACAAAAATTACCGGTGTTAGAATTTACAGTATAAAGAGTTGGAAAGGAAAAGTAGGTATTCTACAACCCATTCTTTATAGTAGAAAATTTTTCTAGGGTACATTATATTTCGATTAGCCCAGAAATTCCATGCCATACCCAAATAATTTCATTTCTATATCTAAGCTTTTCAGTTGGCAAGAAATTATGTTGCCACAATCTATCTGTTTTCTCTGTGCTAGATGTGATTTTCGACAAATCACGGCGCAGAAAATTAAATTTTTAAAGTATTGGTTGTGGAATAGCTACTTTTCCTCTTTAACCCCCTATCGATGATTTTTGTTTGAAATTGTCCTAAAAGCAATCGATTTTTTTGCTCTAAAGCGGAATAGGTTGTCCTAGAATCAGTTCTGGAACCAGTTTTAGCACCAATTCTATATCAGTTATATCCTATATATACGATCTGTGAAACGGGTGCCTGTACCACTTCCATGCTGTGGTTGGCAACCGATTGTAAAACATTTTCCTTGGCAGTGAAATACAATTCAAAAACTCTCATATTTTGAAATGACATCGGATCTAGAAAATGTACAGTACAATAAATTGTTAAAATTATTTTTTAAAGCCCGGCCAAAAGTATAGTCACGTTTAGTTTTCGTTTACAAAAAATTTTGTGTGTGAACATAAATTTGAATTTAACAGATGGGCCCAGAAATCGAAATAACATGTATTTTTAGTCCCAATAATGTAATTTTCATATCGTATACAATCATATTATTATCTAAATTGAGAGATATCTTGTTCAAAATTATTGTTATAGTTTCGCCAACTATAAGATGGTCAGTAGACCGTACCTCAAAAAAAAGTTCGCCGTACATCGTCCAATCTAAATTATTTTTGCAAGGAGGTTTCAAAAAAAAATTTTTTTTGCCGAGCCTAGGGGTCGCCATTTTACATTTTGCGTTATATCTTTGGCATTTACAGTCGGATCTTAAAGTATGATATGTACATCGATGTTTTTCTCTCGAGGGGACCAATGTTCTTCCGTTCTAATATTTACCCCCCAGATCTCGGTAGCTACCACCCTAACGTACCACCCTAATGTCAGAAAATTAAAGCTCGCAAAAAATCATTAAACTTTTGCAAAGGAAGTTTTTCGATAAATCCAGCAGAAATTTTTTTTATTGCCGAACGTAGGGGTCGCATTTTAAAATTTTTTTTCATTGGATTTTTCCTTTATAGCAAAACATTGGTCTCCTCGAGTCAAAAAAATCGATATATCACATTTTAAAATCCGACTGTAAATGCCGAAACTATAACGAAAAATTAAAAAAGTGACCCCTACGTTCGACAAAAAAAAAATTTTTTTTAAATAGCCTTACAAAAATACTTTATATTTGAAGGTGTACCGCGCGCTTTTTTTTTGTCTCTAAGGTGGTACGGTCTAATGCACAGCTTCTTAATTCAGCTCCAACAGAATGATGGGAGTATACTATAGAGATAATAATATGATATGTAGGAGTATAATATGATAATATTGGTTTTTTTTTAAATAAGCAACACTCATGAAATTTTTACTGTTAATTAATGTGTTGCTTTCTTTGGAAAGGCGACAGAGAAGAGATGAAGAGCTTCAAATATGGCAATACTATAAATACACGAGGAGTTGAATTTTAGAACAGTTGTTTCGCACCATCTGAAGGAGAGTTGGCGAACTTTGTTGAAGCTTTGTGTTTCATAGCCCTGTTGTTATTTTGCTTCGGTGGGATCAAGTACTACTAAAACACTGAAGGAGGACGCTACGATATGTATGAGGGGCTAGAAAACTCCTGAATATTATTTTATGTTTTATAAATTGATGTTGCCTTGGCTGGGAAGCGAACCCACAATCTTATGTGTAACATTCGTACCATTACACCACAACGCCCCCGCTCCCCGGGTCTTATTTTGTGAGTTTAGTGAAAAAACTAACCCAGAAAAAAATTCAGTTGAATCGAAAAATTTTTGAGCTATCTCTGGCACTTCAAAGTTTTTAAATGCTACTTATTACAAGGGCAAAAAATTAGCTTTTTGGGATTTTCTTTTTTTAATACTGGCTCTTAGATAACTGTATTTCTGAAAAAATGCAATAGAATCGTAATCTAGGCTGATTAACCTTTTCAACAAGTCTAAATATGAGTAGACTAAAAACAGTAAAAATAAACTATTATATATGAAAATTTTTTGTTATTTTTAAGTTAAATTTAGTTGAATGCAAATAGCGGCCTATTGTGTTAAAATATTTTCTAAAACAAACCGGTAAACTGCTCATTTCAGAAGGCTATATCTTGATTTGCATTAAAAAAACGCGAAGTAATTGTTATTTTCTATTGACTCAAATATAACTTCTATATATTAAACAGTTTTATTTTTGCTGTTTCTATCTTACTAATATTTATGATGTGCTAATTTCAGCAGTTTTTTTGTAAGATAGTTTTTACTAATTTCTAGTAGTTTTAACTAAAATATTTACAAACTTTTCGCTTTTAGGGCAATAAGCTAACGATATTTTGAGAACAAATATTCAGAAAATTTCGGTCAGTTTTAATTTGTTAAATATTGTTCCTTCTTGCCTATACAAATCTCCCATTTTTTATCCACTAACATAAGTTATTCTTTAGAATAAATTGCACCTCCTTAATATAAGTAGGTATACATTATATGTGGAATCAAATACTTGTACTAGAATGTGTACTTAATTGATTAGGGGTTAATTGATGGGAAAAAGATTATTTTTGACATCATTTAAATGGAAAAAATAAATGGAAAAACTAAAAGCTAAAGGTTATATAGTGGTTTATAATATCTCAAAACAGAAAAAACTCAATTAATTAATTAAATAATCATTGAGGTTTTAATGTTTTAATAAAAAAGAATTATAATTTGTTTTCCTATTTTCTATTAGAATTAATATTTATTACACTCAAAAAAAAAAGTCAGTAAAGTCAGCAAAAAATGTTGCTGTGTCAGCAAATTTTTAGTCAGGAGCGTGCTTGCAAAAAAGTTGGTAATTTCAGCAAAAGGTTTGCTGAAAATCAACGAGCTGATTTTTACCAAAAAAATAGCAATCTTCAGCAAAAGTTTTGCTGACATTTAGTCGACTGCAAATGAAAAAAATCCATGCTAAAATCACTAAACTTTTTGCTGAATATTAGTAGACTGAAAAAAACTCAAAAAACTTGTAGCGAAATTTTACTTTAGTAAATTTGTTTGCTGAAAATTTAAATATAGAATATGTGTAGAGTTGTTTTTATTTTCTTGTCATTTCCGTTTCCACACAAGCTGCGACATCTACATCTTGTCTATCTTGTGGTCGTCCACGCTATGAATGCGGTTATCAGCACAATTTTTGTAGCAAAATAAATTAGTAAAACATTAGTTCAAAATTAGGTTAGTGTTAAAAAAATATAACTAAAATTTTTGCTGAAATTCCGAAAAAATTGCTAAAAACTAGTACACTTGATATTCAAGACGGTTTACTAATTTTTCTACTAACTTATTTTTTTGATTGTAGTTATAATGTACGACAACTAATTTCTGTTGAGCGTATTTTTTTTTTTTGCTAATTTAAACAAATGATTTTCATAATTTCAATTAAATTAATTATAAAGGTGAACTCATTTTTCAATGTAATGAGTTCATAAAATTGAAAAAATTTAAATTAAACAAATGTTTATTAAGGGTATTTATTTAACATTGTTTAAATTTTTAAATGTCATGGATTTCCCTATTAGTATACCGATCGACTCAGAATCACTTTTTGGTTCGATTTAGCGATTTTTTTCAAATTCTTCAAATTTTTTTTTAGTTCATTCTGCTGCATTGCCTTGAATAGAAAATAATACCAAAACCTTCATTTTGGTAAACAAATTTAACCTACAAAAATTTGATTCTGAAAACAAAATTAAATGTCATCAAAAAATCAAATTTCCTCTTTAACAACATTCATACCTGCTTCTATAATAAAAAAAAAACCAAACAAACAATTTTATAATCCATACAAAATCCATGTCATTTAAAATGTTTTGCAAATAAAATGATAAAAAAGTAGTATCAGCTAGCAAACTTAGTACATACGACATTGCAAAAAATAATAAACTGTATACAAAGTGTAATTTTAACTTTTTTTTTATTTCCTTAAGCACCGTAAGTTGTTTGAGTTTCACGTGAAAAAACAGTTATACTCCATATAAAAAAAGTAATTTTTCACGACAATGAATTTCACGTGAAATTTCTGTAGACTTTGTTTTCACACAATTTTAATTTTTCTTGTGAAAAAGTGACATTTTGTGTTTATTGTGATTGTGTCTTTGTTATAAAATTAAAACAATTGTTAATTTTTATAAATTAAATTGAAATTTGAGGCCTTTAAAGTTCGAGTGAAATTTTTCCATGTGAAAAACAACTTACGGTGCTTTCCTTTTAACAATACTTAGAAAACACAGAAAAAAACAAAATAAATAATTGATTACCTGTCAAAAAGTAATATAACAGTATGGTTTCTATAATACCGAAAACAATAAAAAAGTCACCCAGTCAAAGAAATACAAATGGCAAAGCGCTAGAAAGGTAAAGATACTATAATCGAATTACAAAATGGTACATCACACTCATAAAGTTTGTCGGTAGGATGTACTGAAAATTATAGATAAAACAAAGACGACAGGGCAATTTGTTTACCCTTAAAATAACAAAGAATTTTTTTCTTTTAACTGTTATAAAACAACTATCAAATGCATTTAAAACAGACCTGGTGGTTAATCATAACACTTTGTAATTAGAATTACACATGCAATTGCACAATTGAAAACAACTCAATTACAAATACGTATTAATTGTAAATGTAACTATCCCGTCAATCACAGCTAATTTTTTTTTTTTTTGCAAAGTTTAAATAAAAAAACCTTTTCTAACTCTAAAGCCCATTAACTTTTCTCGATAAGTTAACTTTACCTTAACCATGGGTAACTAACCAATACTAAATATTTATCCCTATGAAAATTTAACCATAATAACCAATATTTTAACTCTGGGTAGTTAACCTTAGTATGAAATGTCAGAATAAAAACAAAAGGAAAAACAAAAATTAATAACAAAAATTTTTTTTTCAATACGGGAAAATTAAAAGTTTTTCTCGCGGTTTTTTGTGTGTTTCTGGTCGTAAAAAAAAATATTACACTTGACCACGTCGTTTTTTTAAAGATTCGCGGTCGCTAATTGCTATAAAATGATTGTGTTTTTTCAAGGTTGGTTACCGTTATAGTTATAATACCGTTATCGCTAAAATACCGTTTCAAATTGAATACCGTTACCGTTATCGATACCTCTAAAAAAATTTCTAAATACCGTTATCGTTACCGATACCGTTATTTTTATGGGTAGTTACCGGTATTTTACCGGTATTTATTATTTTATATAAAAACTACAATTTTTTTATGTTTTATTTATAATCTTGAGTGTTTTTTTTTTTTTTAATTTATAGATAATAATTTTACTTATTAAAACTACCAGTATTGAATTTATAGCTTAAAATCTGTATTTTCTGTACTTAAAATTAAAAATATGCCATGTTTTTACTTGTTGTTATATGTTTTTAACATAATTTTTAATACCGGTACGTACCGGTATTGCTGTTTCGGTAACGGTATACCGTTTCGGTTTCTTAAATACCGTTACCTTTACCGTTACCTAAATAAACGAAATCTGATACCGTTACCGTTACCCTTACCGTTATTCGTTTCGGTAACCAACCTTGGTTTTTTTGCATACTACGAGAGGTGATTTAATTAAATCCATTTGGTAAGTCTATAAAATAAAAGTGAATTATTTGAACTATTAATAAGTATTTCGTGCTAATCGAGACAACCGCAGAAAGATTCGCGCATAAAATTAAAAAAAAAATAGTGGAAATTTTGTGATAGATTTCTAAATTAAGGCAATTTATGTGATCAGCACATCAAAGTGAGTAGAAAAATAATCGCTGTGCATGATTTTGTATCTTTTTGTAATTGCGAGTCAAAACTGTGGGTTGTCCAGGGGTTCCTCACATACTTTTAAAATATTTAAAACATGATTGGTTCACATTTCGTAAGTTCGAGAGTGATGTGCTTTAAATTCAGTATTCTTGTACTTCATTCAGTAGTCTTGAACTTTGATACATGACTCATTTTGAATTTGATACGCTGATTCCAAGTTCTTAAATGTAAGTTACCCAAAATTTATGGAATAATTGTTTTTCTGAGAGTGGTTTTGAAAAAAATTTTTTCCTATAACGGTACACAAATTAAAAAAATGTTGTCCTATGTATTTTAGAGAACAAAATTCATTCTTTACTACCATCGTAACAAAAAGTCTTAAGCCTGGATCAGCCAGACGTAAACGTAAATGTATCTCTGCATAGCTGAATTAATAAGTTAAATAAGAACAGGAGATGTGTTGTGTTTTTTGTTTCATTCTTATGCATGCAATATAGAGCAAACGTAAATATACAACGAAAATCTATTCACAACAGATTTTTGTTGTGTATTTACGTCTGCTCTATATTGAATGCATAAGAATGAAACAAAAAACACAGCACATCTTCTGTTCTTATTTAACTTATTAATTCAGCTATGCAGAGATACGTTTACGTTTACGTCTGGCTGATCCAGGCTTTAAGCTATTTCAATGCGTTTTGTATAGTATTTTAAAATACGTAAAAATCTATTTTTCGCGTTTTTAATCATGATTTTCTCAAAATTGAGAGCTGGTAGAGATTTGGAATCAGCAAGTAAAATACTAAAAGTATGTTCCAAGCTTCTATCGGCAGCGGCTTTTCATTTTGTAGAGGTGTATAATTCGTGTCAAATTGTTCTAATATTGGTCACCATTTTTGGTTTTAATTATTCAAGACAGATTTTGGGTGTTTGAACCAATAAAAAAATAAATTTTTCTAATTCCTTATATGCGGCCAATTTCTGTAAGCTATCACAGAAACCTAAATGCATATCGAAAATACTTATATGTATCATAAACGATTCTTAATCAAAGTTTGGTTAAAGCTGCGCTTTAGATTTTTATTTAATTAATCATCATTAAAGGTTTAATTTATTAAAATATCTTATGTAGGGTGAATTGTTCTAAAATAGCCTTGGTTAAGTTTCTTAACCACAGAAATTTCTATGGTTAAATTTTAGCATTGGTTAGAAGAAATGCTTGGTTAAAATTTAGATAAGTTATTCAAAAAATATGTTTACCAGTGGTTAAGGCTAGTAGAGGTCTTAACCAGGGTATAAATTGAGATAAGTTAATGGGTCTAAATGTAATAGAAAATGTACTTAAAATTTGTAACTGAAATCACTTGCAATTTCATGTAATTGTAAACGATTTTTAATTGATTTCTGAGAATAACTCCAATAAAAAATTGTAAGAGGTTATAAAAGCAGTACAATACCGAGAACTTATAAGATTTTTAAATTATCCACTAACAATACAGCCTTTATTAAATAATTAACAAAATTTTATCAATAATTAATATTTTAAAACTTCTTTAATATGGCATATTTAATATTCATAAAACGCTAATTTGCCGAAAAGAAAATAAAATTATAAATGCATTAAAAAGATATTTTCACAATTTTTACTTGCCTTTTACTCGTTTAATGGTCGATTACTTTCAGTAAATAGTGAATATTTCAATACTGTTTTTAAAAAATGTAATTTTCAACTTAAGTTATCACAAACAACGCGTGCTATTGCAACACGTGCTCACACCATTTACACTCACACAATTTACATCTTCGTAAACAAATTCAAAGTTAAATAAATTTCCGGTAAACTATCATTCAACAACGTCATTCAACATGAATACACAACGAGAATGTTGTCGTTGTTGTTTATATGAAAATGCGAGTTTGAGAAAAACAAATTTTCAATCAAAATCAATGGCGGTAGGTAAGTGAAACCAAAAATATTTAAAAAGAATTTTCGAAGGAAAAATAAAATTTATAGGTGTTTATTTAACATTATGATAAATAAAAAAGAGAAAACGTTTTCAAAAATATTCTTAAATAAAAAAATGTATGTAGGTATGATTAAAAATGGGTCCGAACAGTGCTTTTATAGAAAAAAGTCTGTAAAAAATTTTGTCAAAACTACTAAAAATTAGCTAAAAATGATGTTGCAGAAAAAACTGCTAAAATTACCAGATTATTTTTGCTATATATTAGTAAGATAGGAACAGAAAAAACAAAATTATTAAATATACAGTTAAATTTGTGTGAATAGAAAATAACAAATTAAACTGCTAAAATCGGCAAAAACAAATTCTGCAAAATAATTAGCAGCCTCAAAAAAGCACAAAAAAATTTAAAACTTTAGAAGTTTTTTTTTAATGCAAATAAAAATAGAGCCTTTTGAAAAAAGAAGTTTACAATTTTTTAGCAAATATTTCTGCTGCAGAATAGACTGCTATTTGCAATCAACTAAATTTAGCTGAAAAATAACAAAAATTTTGTAGATATAACAGCTTGTTTTTGCTATTTTTAGGCTAATTTTCTAATTTAGCAAAATTTTCTGCAGATTTTACTGTACAATTTGTTATTTTCAATTAACTAAAAGTTAACTTTAATATAACTAAAATACTGTAAATTTAACAGTTTTTTTTTGCTGTTCTTTTTTTGCCAGTATTTCGCAAAAAACAAACCCGCTAATTTTAGCAGTTTTTTAACTAATTTTTAGTTGATTTTGCAAATTGTTTTTACAGAATGTTCCTTTCTGAAAGTCGACATACCCCGTTTAGCCCCGTTAATACAATGTCCCGTTAAAATTTAACCAACAGTAAATTTCATAATATATGTATATGGGAAGCAACAACAAATGCGTCAGTGCAATTCCAATTTAGTGGCTAAAATGTTGTAAAAGTGGAGCCATAAATCCTATATTTGCACTCAAAATAAATACGTCTAAATGTGTGGATATAAAAGTCTCAGGCTCTGTGGACCTAACTTATACTAATAAGTAAATTTATGTTTACACAGAGAAAACAATATATCAATATATTGCCCACAACAAAAGTTTTGACATTTTAAGTGAAGCGCCTACCCTGGAATTTTCGGTATTTCAAAGCTACAGGGTTACAGTGGAATCCTCGACTCGTTGGAGGGATCGGGGACGAAAGTTGAGGCATACGCCGACGACGTTGAGGGAAAATTTCTCCAGACGGTCATCATGGAGTCGGCGCTTACGATGCTTTCCAGTTGGGCAAGGGAGAACGGTCTGGGAGTCAATCCATCTAAAACCGAACTTGTTTTGTTTACAAGGAAGTACAAACTGGAGAGGTTTAATCTCCCTAGATTGGCGGGAGTTACTCTTCAACTTTCGTAGGAAGCGAAGTACCTGGGTGTCATTTTGTACTCTAAACTTTCCTCGAACTGGAATACCCAGGAGAGAATGAGAAAAGCTTCATGTGCTTTTTATATCTGTAGGAGGACCTTTGGGAAGAGGTGGGGTCTACAGCCGTATATCATCCACTGGATTGATGCGGCGATTATCAGAGCAATCTTGATCTACGGACCACTAGTGTGGTGGAAGGCGGTGGACACGGGGTCATATCTCTCCACTCTCGCAAAAGTGCAACGACTGGCTTATCTGGGTATAACGGGGGCGGCCTGTTCTACACCCCAGGCAAGTTTGGAGGTAATGCTTGGCATCCCACCACTGGATATTTATATCAGGGGCACGGCGGCAAACGCAGCTCTCAGACCGGGTACCGACCAGGGATGACTGGGCACCGACTCCGTTATTCGGAGTGGTGTTATCTCAGTGTACACGGACGGTGCGAAGATGGACATAGGGACAGGGTCGGGAGTTTATTCCGGCGAACTGGACCTTCAAATTTCCATACAACTCCCAGGCGATTGTAGCGTGTTCCAGGCGGAAGTGTATGCAAATGATGATAATCGAACGGGATTTGGATCCATCATCCATTAGCATCTTTGCGGACAGATAGCGAGACGAGGGCAAGGTGGAAAGCCTTGACCAATTGTAGGATATCTCGGACCCTATGGCCACTGCCTGATCCGGGGAGGACTAATCGGAATGCTTGTAGGAGTCCTAACGGGACACTGCGCGATAGGCCGAATGGCTGTGGGTTGGGGTTACACCCAAGCGGACTACTGCAGGGGCTGTGGGGACGAGGAGGAGGAGACAGTGCATCATCTGCTTTGTGAATGTCCGGGACTGAAGGAGCGGCGACTCAGATATCTGGGAAGCAGGTTCTTCGACGAACTGGACAATCTACGCGATGTTTCTCTGTCTGATCTTGCGAACTTTTTAAGGGGATCGGGTTTTAGATTCCTCGGATCGTTGTATTTGGATAAGGGGAAGACTAAAGGAATCGCAATGGACCTTATGGCCTCCGAGTGAACTCGCCGTTCTGGCGGGCTCCCATTCAACCTAAACCTAAGCTACAGGGTTGCCACAGTTTTCATAAAAAAAATTTAATAATAATAAAAGTCGTGTACATGAACCTGCAAACACTACCACAGATATTCACCAAACGGAAGCTATTAAAGAAAGAGTTTAGGAAAATCTTTAAAGAATAAAAATTTCATGGAAAAAATAATAAGTTCTACCCCTGCTGGTAAAAAAAATTAGTATCCAGTATTTGACGTTTTATTGAGTACTCGATACTCAAAGTAACCACTCGATATTTTCAGAGTTGCATTTTGAACAGAAAAAATACACAATAATGTAACTATGCTAAACAATTTAGCAAAAGAATACAACTCTGGTGAAAAAAAAATTAAATAAAAATGGTATGTTTAAAGTAAAAAGTTTAAAAATATAAGATACATATAGAATAGTGACAAAAAAAATGTGTAAAAATATGATTTTAAAATTTAAATATGTATTCAATAAACGCAACAATTTCCAAAGAATTTTTATTACAAATTAAAATAAATTTCAAATTATAAAACCATTAAAAATATGGACAACAATCGAATATTGAAAAGTAACCGCATTTACCAGCACTTACATATAATATACCCCACTCAGTGTTGAATTCAGTTATCTTTGAAGTACTGACAAGCAGAGGTTATTAAAATAATCATACCTTCGGAACGGTAATCAGACATTTATAATAAACAAGTTTATAAAAAAAAAAAAAAAACAACTGTTAAATTTTTTTTATGCATATTAATAAAAATCCTTTTGTAAGTACATACTGCACAAAGATAACAAACAACTTTCAAATACATTTTTTAATCACTAAATTTGAATTTTTATAGATATTTTATGGTTTGCTGTTTATGTTGAAACGTGTGTTTTTAACAGGTACAACAATATAGTAATACTAATGTTCTCTCCAGTCCCTCTATGTGTTTCTCTTGCTTAAGTAAATTACGATTTAAAAGGTGCGATTAAATATTATTTTCTTTTTATCGTTAACAAGAATTTTTTTAAAAACTCGACGTTTGTAGAGTTCTCGTTGTTGTCGTCTTCGTTGAAAGCAGGTTTCATTTTATAATCTTCATCTAGTAACTGTAGAGGATTCTGTTTTCATTTTATATTATCGCTTGTTTTTAAAATTTGTGCTTGTTTCTTTTTAAAATTTTGTAAAGCAGATTTTTTATTTGATACAGTTGCTCAAATTATTAAGTAAATATAATTTTTTTTAGAGATTTGGAAATAAATTTAATTTATTGAGATATTTTCTATAGAAAATTTTTTAACATTTTAAGTATAATTCTCATCTCACACCCGATCTAAAGACAATCGCATAGATGTCCGTTAAAATTGTTAACACTAATGCAACAAGTGGGAGAGAACGGTGAATTTTGTCATTTTCCTGAGCAGTTTTGAATTCAAAATTAGTTAACTCAGTAAATGCCCGGCAAAAACATTGTAATGACAGGTCATTACCATACGGATTACCAAGTAATGATAGGTCATTACCATTTTCATTACTTTAAAATACAAAATAACGACTTACCGATAATAAGTTATATAAGACCTTACATATTCGTACAAAGTAATCACTTACTGGTAATTGATTAAATAAGTACTGATTAAGTCTTTTTTATATTAATATTTCATTTATATGTATATTTGTTTTGAACTAAATAGGAAATTTTCCTAGGTAAAATGTTTTTTTCCAGTATGACCAACTATTCTATCTTTGTGAGTAACTACTTATTCTTTCACTATGGGTAACTCGTTATTCGCACTTTTTTTGTAAGCGAGAGGGTAATGACCACCCATGAATTTTTTGGATATCGCGAACAAAAGTAATGTTGCGAGTAAATAGCCTGGTAAGTAGTGAAACCCTTTGTGTGCTACTTACTCGCTAATGTCTGTTTTTGCTATGTGGATTCAAAAGCTATGTAAACGACAAAAATTAGTATACCAGTCGATTCATAATCACTTGTTGAATCGATTTAGCGATGTGCGTCCATCAGTCTGTCTATGTAAAATGAACGGCCATTGTAATCAAAATGAAGGTCACAAATCTTACGACAATTGGTCGAAATTTAGTACATAAGTTAATGTGTCACAAAAACGACGAATCTTCTTGAAAATGGTTAAAATCGGTTCATGTGTTGACACAGTAGCCATGGAAATGTGCTATATGAATTTAAATGTATTGAGCTTAAATGATATCACCAAACAAAAGCAATTTCTTGCACGGGACCTACATAACTTTATTCACTAATAGGATAGTGAACACTCCTGGCAAAAACAAAACCGGTCCAACTCTAGCTCATTTCCTCCCGGTTAATTATACAACCGTTCTAAATGCAGAAAAAGTTTGAAAAATTACAAAAATATTATTGCCCTTTTCCTGGTTATTTCGTTCTTTGGTATAAAATTATCAAATTACTCGTACACTAATAGAAAAAAATCTGTAAAAAATTTGGTTAAAACTACTAAAAATTAGTAAAAATTATGCTGCAGAAAAAAACTGCTAAATTAGCAGATTATTTTTAGTATGTATTAGTAAGACACGAACAGCAAAAATAAAACTGTTAAGTATACAGAATTTTAGTTAGGTTTGAGTTAAATTTTTGTTAACAGAAAATAACAAATTAACCCATTATAATCAGCAAAAAATTGTGCTAAATAACTAGTAGCCTAAAAAAGTTAGTTTTTTCGATTTTATTTTTAATGCAAATAAAAATTTTATATTTTTTAAAATTTTTTTTTTTTTTTTTTTTTATTTTTTAATTCTTTTAACCACAATCTAATTTATTATTACTGTATAACTTGTCTGATTCTAATGCTGTCATTTATAAGATATTATGTCTTGTTGTATTAGAAAGCCAAAATAAATAAATACAAATACAAAAAAAATTTAACCTTTTGAAAACAGCAGTTTTTTTTAGCAAATACTTCTGTTAATTTGACAGGATAGACTGCTATTTGCATTCAACTAAAATAACAAAAAATTGGTAGATATAATAGTTTGTGTTTGCTATTTTTAGTCTACTAATATTTAGCAAAATTTTCTGCAGATTTCAGAGTACAATTTGTCATTTTCAATTAACTAAAAGATAACTTAAATATAACTAAAATTCTGTAAATTTAACAGTTTTATTTTTGTTGTTCTTATTTTACTAATATTTAGCAAAATATATCTGCTAATTCCAGGAGTTTTTTTCTGCAAGGTAATTTTGAACTAATTTTTAGTTGCTTTTTCTGCTATTTTTATATATCTATTTCTATGAGTGTACACAAACAACTGTCATGTAACTGACGAAACTTTTTATATAAAAGATTAGCTGGCCGAAATTTATTGAAAACCTACTTCGTAACGTATATTTCTTTATAAATACTATGCATCATTAGTTCCAACGATTTTTGAGGTGTATGATCTCTTATAGCTATAACTGTATGTCTGGTTTAAGGATTTTTTTTTCTTAACAAAACACATACAGGTAAATTTCAAACGAGCCCTTTATGTACAAATACTTCAATCTACACTTTTGCATCTGCTGCTCTGGGTTAGGATTTTTTTCCTGTTCTTTCGAGAAGCAAAAAAACATTAAATTGTTTTGTTTACTTTCATTCTCACAGGATATTAAATTGTTAGATGAACATGAATACTCCTTGCTCGTTTATTCTAAAAGTAAAAAAATTTTAAGAAATCTTGATGTTTTTATTTACTTTACATCAATTGTATAAAGATTTGTTGGGTTGGTATTTTGAGTTTAATTTTTTTTTTCTCAAAGTCATATAAGTGTGAATATGTTTTGTTAACACTTCTATTTAGGGGATGTTTACAACAACATCATGTTTTCTGTCATGTTCTCTAGGGAATTTCAAAGCAATTTTAATTTAAATTGTAGGGGTCTAATTGAAGGTACATACACCTTCTTTTTTCATTACAACTTAAATGTTAAAATATATTTTGAGCCAAGAAAACACCTTTAAAAAATTAGACATATGTTTTTTTTTATAATTTAAGGGGGGTCAACAATTTGATTTAGGGAAATCATAAGTTTCGATTAACTAAAATCTTTAATTTATAAAAAATCTTATATCCTAAGAAAAAATCAAAACTAAGCAAATCTATTTTTTATTTAATATTTTATATTTGTACGAGTAATACTCAATGTGTTTTATTTCTTATACTTAGAATAATTTTCCTATGTTTCGGTGCCAGGATTGGTTATAATTTGATATTTATAAATGGATTTTTTTGAAAAATGTACTGTTTTTTTGTAAATACCCAGCAAAACCACACATTACCAAATAATGGGTAAAGTAATGTATCGCCATAGAGTTGGACTGGTTACTTTACACCTTACTTCACTGATGAATTTTACAGACGATGAGCCTTAAAGTAATGTGTCATTGTTGCCAGTATACTTACAAAAAAAATGAAGAGTAATGGATTACCTAGTTGCAGATAGATATTAAAAAAGTAATTGGTTACCCATATGATTACAAAGAGGCTGAGAATAATTGGTTACGCATATAATTATAAGGACTGAAATAGTAATTAGTTACCCTATAATTACACAATTTAAATAAAAAATTATCTAAGTAAATAATTTTTATATTAAAACAATTTAAACAGAAAATAATTAAAATAGAAAGTGATATTAATTTATGATCTTGAGTCAGACTAAAATAACATTCATTTACTTAAATAACAGATCAACTAAAAACATTTCCCCCATTCATCTTAAACACATCGACACGGTGCAAAAATATAATTTAATAACATACATTTAAATTTAAATTAAACGGTTCGTTGTAATTCAAAAATCTGTGTTTATCATACACAGAGCTGAATAGAATCAGCTGAGATATCTTAAGAGTTAAGGTTCAAAGCAAAAAAGAGTAATAATAACAAAAGGATAAAAATAGCATTGTTAAATTTCGTTGATCTTAGTCTAAGTTGAGTTGTTGATAACAAACTCGATTTGCTTTCAACAGTCACATAAGTAGACGATTATCAAAATATTAACCCACTCAAAGGCGAAAGGCACTGATGATGGCTTTGTAGCGAAAGCCGAAAATGCGCATTCTGCCTTGCTGGTCTTATCGAATTTTTTAAATAATTTTTATTCTTTGTAATTTACTTGTAAAAATTGTATCATCTTTCTTTGATTTGAAAATAATTTAAACAGAAAGTGATATTAATTTATGATCTTGAGTCAGACTAAAATAACATTCAACAATGTCCCAGTGTAGAAAATCATTACCAGATATGTGGTTATGTAACTCAATACTTGGTAATGGTAACTAGTTACTTTTGTTATTACATTTCTTATTACCATTATATGGCGATGTCGCGAAAAATAATGAGTTATGGTTACATACCATCATACGAAAAATCAAAAAATATATCGTTACCTATGTGCTTACCAGTACTGACAAAAATAATGAGTCTAAAAATAGATTTTCATAAAAATAAATTATATTAAAAAAAATATTTTTTATTGTATTTTTTTTTATAAAATTTACTGGTGCGGGAATCGAACCTGGGTCTACAGATTGCCAGCTAATAGCTCTACCATCAGAGTTATATCGACATGTAATATTTAATAGATAAAAACATAATTGACCTGCTGCACACAAGTAAGCTTACTCGCCAACATACAAAAAATCAAAAATATGTGGTTACATATATCCTTACCAGTGTTTAAAAATTATTGAGTCTAAAAATAGATTTCAAAAAATTTTCAAAAAAATAAAGAAAATTATTTTCTATTTGAAATAATGATAAAAATAAGTCATTATCGGTAAGTCATTATTATGTTTTAAAATAATGCAAGTGGGTGTTATTACTGGTAGTCAAAAAAATAATGATATGTCATTACCGTTTCTACACTGGGGTATTTTGTAATAGTAATTACTTTATATTTATTTATAATGCATTATGTAATTTACATTCGGTAGCCCATTACTTAATGTTTCAAAATAATGATACATGTATGCAGTATACATTACAAAGTAATGCATTATGTAATCAAATATAGATAATTCATTACTCTGTGTTTCTTAATAATGCTCAAGGTAAGGATTATACATTACAAAATAATGCATTTTGTAATAAATTTTCGGTAACTAATTACTTTATGATTCAAAATAATGATGAAGGTAAGGAGTATTCATTGCAAAGTAATGCATTATGTATCCAATTATCGGTAACCAATTACTTTATGTTGAACAATAATTATACTTGTAAGGAGTACACATTACAAGGTAATGCATGAGTTTGTTGCACCCATTACCAAAGTTTTGCTGGGTATGCCGGCCCTAGGTCAAAAGATAAAAATATATTCTAACAGTTCATATGTTCCATAAGTCATTCTAATAGAATAAGTTATAGCGTAGATTAAATAGAGTACCGATTTTAAAAGAAAACTTTACTGCGCAGTAAAATTAAAATTTTAATTAACTTTTTTATTTATCTTAATTTCTATGTAGGTTCTTTTTAGAACATTTAGTTTATTGTTTTTCATTATACCTTCTGATAATTGCAATAGGCGCCCATGTTAATTAAAAAAATACAACTTGTTAACACAATACAATATTGTATATGTTGGGGTATTGCTGTCGGTCTGGGAAGTCATGACAAGTCAACGCATTTTGTTTCATACAAACAATGACTTACAAGTCATTGTTACAATTTAATAATAAATTCTATGAAAAACACAAGAAATTTACGACAACGACCTATATGACTTGAAGTTTAATTTGATTAAATTAACATGAATATGTAGCAATAAAAAATATTTTTATAATACACAAAGAATAAGACGAAACCAAATTGTCTGAATACGCCTTGTTCACAGAATTTATATATATTATTTGTAAATAAAGAAACTATGGACTAACTCTAAAGATCACCTTATTGAAGACTTCTGAGAATCGAACCTGAAATCTTCAGTCAGCAAAGCTTTTACACAAGAGCACACTAATTGCTGATAAAAAAAATATTATTTTTTCCGTTATTAAGGGCCAGTAGGATTTTTGATTTAAATTTTATATACCCGTGTAAAACAGATCAGATCTGAACAGATCTCAGTAGATCTCATTATCGCTGATCTAATTATATCTGAAAATTGAGCACAAATTTGAGATGTAATTAGATGTGATCAGAACTACGTAGATGTGGCACACCATATATAATCAGATCCAATTTGATTTTGACTTTTAACTAAAATTAATCTTAATATATCTGGTCGAATCTAGTTAGAGCTGGTGCCAGATCTGATCACATATGATCAGACATGGCATGTGTGATATACTTTATGGCCAGTTTTGATCACATATTGTGCCAGATATGTTCATATATAAAGGAATCTCGAAAATTGGGTTACTTTCATGGCCAGATATTATCCATTTGAGCTGGCACCAAAATGTACAAACAAATTTTGTTTGAAGAATTACACGGTAAGAACCCAGCAAAATATTGGTAATTACACCTCATTGCTGTCTGCATTACCAATAATGATATATCATTGCCTTTTGCATTATTTTGTAATATAAAATAATGACTTCCTAATAACGGCCTATTGTAGTTATTGCTTTTAAATATAAAATAATGGCTTACTCGCAATAGTTTAAATAAGTACTTTTTACAAAGTTAAATTTTATACATTTATATTTATTACATGTAATATGTTTTGTGTTAAATTTTTATGACGAATATGTACTAAAATTACACACTAGGAAAAACTTTAAATTCTCTGAATGTATTTTCTGAAGCTAATAGTATTTGTGTAACTCCTTTTTTTTAAGAATCAAGTAAGCAGTCGGATAACCACTTATAATTCAACTTTTTGTAAGCATGTATGTAACCACTTATTATTCAAAATCTCGTAACTACTTATTTCTCATTTTTTCGTAAGCGAGCAGGTAAGCGTGACTACTTATAAAAACGACCACGCCAAACAAATATAATGAGTTTAGACGCCAAAAAATAAGTTGTGCGGAGCTATGAATTTCTATTATATAACCAATTATTTGGTAATGAAAGATTTTGCTGGGAATATCAAATTATAGGTGTTACTTCTCTAATTTTAGTTTAAAGTCAAAATCAAATTGGATCTGATCATATATTTTGTGCCAGATCTGCCTAGATCTGAGCTAATTAGATCTCAAATTTGTCCCCAAATTTCAGATATAGTTAGATCTGCGACAATGAGATCTTATCAGATCTGATCTTTTTTACACGGGGGTTTTTTTTTTTGGTGTCATCCGAACTGGTACCAGAACTGGTACAAAATCTGGCCAGATCTGATCTTATCTGGCCATGAAAATCACCAAATTTGTTAGATCACATAGATATGTACAGATCTGGCACTAGATCAGATCACATCTGGCCATTGGTGACCATATGTGATCAGATCTGGCACCAAATCTAATCAGATTCTATCATATCTATTTAGATCTAATCAGATCTAAACTTTTTTAGACGGGTTAGTAAGAAATTTTCCAACAAAATTTCCTAAATAAATAAAATTTTAGTAAAAATCTATTTTTGCTTCTTATCCCGACTTCGTATTAATCAGCTTTAAAATTCTCTTGTATTTAATTAGAATTAAAAATATCAATTTGTTGCTTAGATTTTAATTTAGTTTGTTTATAGTTTTTTTTTTTTTGTTTTATTATAATTTTTTTTTTTTTTTTGGTGTCAGCATTATTTACACTTGGCTTATTTAGTGCTTATGAAACTGGAACATTATTTGATTATTATAATGGTAATCTGGGCAATTGTAGTATAATATTATAGTTTATTGCTAATGTTTACATATAAAAAATTAAAATATAGAGACCGAAAACAAAGTGCATACTTCCATGCATGAAAGTAAGATTAGGTAAGACTTATCATTATTTTAAAAATATTTTATTTATTTCATTTTAAATATTTAAATTTTGATAGTAAATTCATAGCACAATAGATTTAAATTAACCCTCTAATGGACTAGTATTTATTTCACCATGAAAACAAAATTACATCAGTTCTTTAAATCGAAATATTTTAAAAACAACCCCGCAAAAAAATAGGGGCAAATGCAGTAGAAATTCCTTCAGAAATCACTATGGTGTTAACACTGACTGTCATAGTAGGGGTGTACTGCAATTCAACATTTTTTGCGTACTTTTTGAACGAGTGCAAAATAAGCTCTATTTTATCAATTGAAAGTAAAAAAGAAATAATATCTTTTCAATAAAAAAAAATATTGCCGTCATCGGGTATCGAACTTGCGGCCTCAAAATTGCTAAAATACACTTTGTCCTTGCGAGATATTTTGCATCTTGTTCTGTGCAATAAAAGTACTTATTAATATCAATTAATATCTCAATATATTTCCAGCACGTTTTCCGCAAGTGCATAAAAAGCAGTTTTGTGTCATTTTTATTTATTTTTAAAAATGTAAAGCCCTATTAAGGTTTTAATAAAATATTGTAAAATTTTATATAATTATATATCTTTACGTGTGGTTAATGGGATATTATATAAAATTGTATATAATTGCATCAACATAAATAAATTTATACAACTTAGATCTAATAACATTGGGGCAATTTTAATTCCGAAGTAAAAAAGCTTTGATGTAGTCATATATTATCATATAAAATGTTGTATAATTATACTAGCGGGCGCAGCCCGCTACGTTGTTAGCGTGCCTTAAAGGTTAAGGGGGGGGGGGGGCTGCGCCCCCACAATTTTTATTAAATTCGTTTTTTTATTTAAAGTTTTTTTATTTAAAGCCTTCACCCAGCCACCACAAATAAATAATTCTGCACAACAATGGGTTTAAAATAAATAAATATTTGATCACTTTTTCTCATGAAAGTGGATTGTTAGTAATGAATCCATAATAAATTGCAATATACGTGTGTATGTTAAGATAATTTGGTAAAGTGCGAACTTAGGTAGATAGACCCGTAAGTAGTTTTGTTCATTTGTGTTTTGAATGAAAATAAATAACGTAAAGCAGGGTTGGAAAGCATTTTATAATATTAAAAATAGCGGGCAAAGCCCGCTACGTTGTTAGCGTGTCTTAAAGTTTTTTTTTTTAATTCCAGTTTATGTAAAGGTAGACCTGGCAATTCAAGTAAATTCACAAATTCAGTTGGAAAATTTACTGCGTCGGTTTCTTCCACCGGTGCTTCGTTACATGAAGTTTAAATATCGGAATATATATTCCATTCCTTTTCTAAGGTTTTTTCTCTTTCAGAAAATTTGTTTAACTTTTTGGGGAGTATGTTTCAATGCTACATAAGTTTCATATTCCGTTGATAGTGTTTGAACAGGTAATTCCCTCTTCCAATCCATTTGCATTGTCTATAATTTCAATTCCACTCGTTCAACGTTTATATCCATTTCATTCCACTTATGTAGTGTTTCAATCCCACTCGTTTCCTATTTAGTTTCTTAATTTTAGTGTTTCATATACACTTGTTCTTTAAGTTTTAGGTTTCTAGCTAAAGACGCAGACGTTAAGGGGGGGGGGGGGGGGCAATTTTCCCCTTTTGAACCACCATTTTTACCACGTTCCTGTCCAAAGTCCTAGAAATGCCTTGTCGATAAGTTAGCCCATACTCCAAGGAAAACATATTATATATTACAGGTTTCTAGCCGAAGGGTTCGGTTAGGCCATCAAGGTGGAGAATTATTCCGTTTTTACCCCTTCCGGTAGGAATTTCCAAAAATTCCGTCTTAGAGGACGTCTGCGTTGGAGGAGGAACCTACTACATACATAATTTTAGGTCTCTATATCCAGCAGTTTGGCCAGGCCATCAAGGGGGAAGTTTTTTCACTTTTTACCCCTCCCGGTATGAATTTCCAAAAATACGATCTTAGGGGACGTCAACGTTGGAGAAGGAACCCAATTTAAGATCCCTTGTTCCAGCAGTTTGGCCAGGCCGTTAAGGGGGAGACTTTTCCTGTTTTTGACCCTACCTGTAGAAATTTCCAAAAATCTCATCTTAGCGGATGTCTACAATAGAGGAGGAACTTTAATACCAAATTTCAACTTCCTACCTCCAGCGGTTTGGGCAGGCCTTTAAGCGGCACTTTTCGCTTCATTAATCCCCATTTTTGCAATGTCCCTGTCCAAAAAGCACCGTCTCGGTAAGTGAGCAGATACTCCAAGTAACATATGTTTTACATTTCAGGTTTCAAGCCAACTTTTACTATTTGTGCCCCTCTCGGTAGGAATTTCCGAAAATCCATCGACAGGGAATTCCAGTTTCCTAGTTCCAGCAGTTTGAGCAGGCTGAGAGGAACTTAAGTACCGAATTTCAGCTTCCTAGTTCCAGCAGTTTGGACAGGTCGTTAAGGGGCAACTTTCCCTTTTTGAGCTCCCATTTTATAACGACCCTGTCCAAAATTCAAAAAGTATCTTTCTAATACGTTAGCCCTCACTCCAGGGACCCACATTTTAAGCTTCAGATTTCTAGCCGAAGGGGTTTTTACCGGCCCCCAAGGTGAGGCTTTTCTTCTTTTTGCCCCTCCCTTTAGGAATTTATAAAAATTCCATCTTCGCGGCTATCTGCGATGGATGAGGAACATTCATACCAAATTTCAACTGCATTGCCTAAGCGGTTTGGGCAGGCCGTTAGTGGGGACATTTTTCCCTTTCAACCACCATTTTTACTATGTTCCTGTTCCAAAATAGAAAAATTACGTTGCCGGTGAGTTAGTCCTACTCCAAGGAATACATATTTAAAATTTTAGGTTGGCCAAAAGGGATTGGGCAAGCCGTCAGGAGGAGACTTTTACCTTATTTCCCCTCCCGATAGGAATTTCAAAAATTCCGTCTAAGCGGACGCCTAAACAGAAGGAGGAACTCACATACCGAGTTTCCTTTTGGGATATCCTGTAGGGAATTTCAAAAATACAAACTTAGTCGTGTCTACTACAGTGGAGGAACCTTTATACCAAATTTCAACTTCTTACCTCCAGTGGTTTGGGCAGGCACTTTTCCAATTTGTGAGACTGTTTATGGGGAGACTTTTCCCCTTTTTGCCCGTTCCGGTAGGAATTTCCAAAAATCCCGTCTTAGCGCACGTCTATGCCGAATATCAAGAAACCTTGTTTTAGTGGAGATATACGTGGGTGGAGGAAAAAAAGTAGTTTTTTTGAAATTATATATTATTTTAAATGGTACTTTTTGGAAAAACGAAATTTTTTGGAAAAAGATACTTTGTTTTTACAAAGTACTTTATTTGTACTTTTTTTGCAAAAGGTATTTTTTTTTTAAAAGTTGTTTTTTTTTTGGAAAAATGTATGTTTTTTGGAAAAAGGTACTTTTTTTGGAAAAGGTACTTCTTTTGGAAAAGGAAAATTTTTTTAGAAAAAGGTACTTTTTTTTGGGAAAAGGTACTTTTTTTTGGAAAAGGTACTTTTTTTGAAAAAGGTATTTTTTTGAAAAAATGTATGTTTTTTGGGAAAAGGAACATTTTTTTAGAAAAAAGTACTTTTTTTTGGAAAAGGTAGGTACTTTTTTTGAATAAGTTATTTTTTTTGGAAAAATGTATGTTTTTTGGGAAAAGGTACTTTTTTTTTTGGAAAAGGTACATTTTTTTAGAAAAAGGTACATTTTTTGGAAAAAGGTAATTTTTTTAAAAAAGGTACTTTTTTTGGAAAAAGGTACTTTTTTTGGAAAAAGGTACTTTTTTTGGAAAAAGGAATTTTTTTTGGAAAAAGGTACTTTTTTTGTAAAAAGGTACTTTTTTTGTAAAAAGGTACTTTTTTGGAAAAAGGTACTTTTTTCGGGAAAAGGTACTTTTTTTTGGAAAAAGGTACTTTTTTTTGGAAAAAGGTACTTTTTTTGGAAAAAGGTACTTTTTTTTGGAAAAAGGTACTTTTTTGGAAAAAGGTACTTTTTTTGGAAAAAGGTACTTTTTTTGGAAAAAGGTACTTTTTTTGGAAAAAGGTACTTTTTTTGGAAAAAGGTACTTTTTTGGAAAAAGGTACTTTTTTTTGGAAAAAGGTACTTTTTTGGAAAAAGGTACTTTTTTTTGGAAAAACGTACTTTTTTTGGAAAAAGGTACTTTTTTTGGAAAAAGGTACTTTTTTTGGAAAAAGGTACTTTTTTGGAAAAAGGTACTTTTTTTTGGAAAAAGGTACTTTTTTTGGAAAAAGGTACTTTTTTTTGGAAAAAGGTACTTTTTTTTGGAAAAAGGTACTTTTTTTGGAAAAAGGTACTTTTTTTGGAAAAAGGTAATTTTTTTGGAAAAAGGTACTTTTTTTGGAAAAAGGTACTTTTTTTGGAAAAAGGTACTTTTTTTGGAAAAAGGTACTTTTTTTGGAAAAAGGTACTTTTTTTGGAAAAAGGTACTTTTTTTGGAAAAAGGTACTTTTTTTGGGAAAAGGTACTTTTTTTGGGAAAAGGTACTTTTTTGGAAAAAGGTACTTTTTTTGTCCCCTTTTTGCCCCTCCCGATAAGAATTTCCAAAAATGCCGTCTCAACGGACGTCTACACCGGTCGAGGAACCTACATACCAAATTTCAACTTCATAGCTCCAGCAGTTTGAGCAGGCCGTCAAGGGGGAGACTTTTTCCCCGTTTTGCCCGTCCCTGTAAAAATTTCCAAAACTCCCGTCTTGGTGGATGTCTACGATAGTGGAGGAACCTTTATACCAAATTTCAACTTCTTACCTCCAGCGGTTTGGGCAGGCCGTCAAGGGGGGCCTTTTTCCCCTTTTTAACTCCCATTTTTACAACGTCCCTGTCCAAAATTCTAGAAAGTACTTTCCAGAAAAGTTAGCCCCTACTCCAAGGAACACATATCTTAAATTTCAGCTTTCTAGCCAAAGGGGTTTTGGCAGGCCGTCAAGGGGGACACTTTCCCCCTTTTTGCCCGTTCCGGTAGGAATTTCCAAAAATCCCGTCTTAGTGGACGTCTACCCCGAAAGAGGAACCTACATACCAAATTTCAACTTCCTAGCTTCAGCGGTTTGGGCTGGGCGATGTTGAGTCAGTCAGTCAGTCAGTCAGTCACGTTATTCTTTTATATATAGAGATATTAGAACATATTTAATAATATATAATTATATAAAATTTTAAGAAATTAAAATGATAATGCAAATCAGTTTTTTCGCTCTCCTGAAAATCTGTTAAAAAAACACATAACACTACTTATGTGTTATGTTTTGATTATGGCAGGCAAGCCGACAAGATATTAAAATAACTAAAAAAAAAATTAAAGGCCAGATTCCAGTATACCTGTACTTTAGAGGGTTAAATAGAAGAAAGAGAGGAAATTAAGAAATGACATTTTTCGTTGGTTTTAATAAAACCATAAAATTTTATGCATTTGTTTTGTTTTTCTTTTTGAAATGATTTTGTACATAAGTTTTTACTTTATTTTTGTTTTAAGGCATCATTCATGCTATACATGCAATATGTACAAAAAACAATAGGCTTATTATGTAGTAGTATGTTGAAAGTCAGATGAAAAAACTCCTGTACATAGTTTGTTGTATATTGTATAAACCCAAAACGACACAAAAGCTTAAATCCATAGGTATTTAATTGTGCAAAAATGTATGGATTTAACAACGAGTATATTTGCAGGAAAGTATGTGTCAGTAAATAAACCATACCCAGTAAAAATAATGACAAGTATTGTCGTTAAACTAACAAATTGTACTATATATCGCTAGGTTTTCTTGAATAACGCGGTTAATTCGTTCCACAAAAACGCTACGTTGTAAAAAGATCACGTTGTTTGAAGTATGATGTATTAAATTGAAAACTGTGGATTTTTAAATGCAAATGGAAGAAAAGCTGCATTCTAAGAGGGAAAATTCCACGTTATGAGAGGAAAGGTATCTATTTAGAAAAAAATCTCGTTGTATTAAAAGTTAATAGTTTTTTTATTTATTATTATTATTCTTTATTTCAGTCTATGGCTACAATATTATCCTTCCAGACTAGCAACTTATATCTAAAACTAATTAGTTAAATAAGAAAACGTTCTTAACTAACATATATTTTTTAAGTATATTTTATTATATAAATGCGAACTTTAATGGATACATGCGGAATTGGTTAATTCCGCAGTAAATCATGAACCGTTAAACTTACTGGAATGGGTTTGAGACATCTTATAATCTGTACATAATTTATTGTTAAAGAATTAAATCCATTAGACTTAAACAATTGCCGAAAATGCAATTGAAGTTCAAAAAAACGTATCCATTTTTGAACCAGTTCGATATTTATTTAATAAAATATGTGACCTGGTCTATGAAATGGGGGCTTGCGTGCGAAAACAACCCTACGGGGAATGAGGAGCCAATTGCCCTCCATGGACCTATCCCGTGACCGGTCAACCGAAGGCATATTACTAAATTAGTACAAATATGAACCAAAGAGAATAAATTAATTTTCTAAGTATTTTCTGATTCGTTACTTTCACTGTTGCTTTTAAAAAACTTGACCAATACCGAAATAAAAAATAAAATTCGCGGCATATTTTTAAAATATTTTTTTATTTATTTTACTCTTTTATTTATTTTGATCTTTATTTTTTACGATTTGCTTATTTTAGCTCTTATTTAAAATTTTTATAATTTTTTGCTAAAAAATTTTAAGTTTTGTATTTTTAACGTGTTTTAATGTTACAGCTGCCCAGCAAAACTTTCTATTACCTGGTAATAAGGTTTGTAAGAAGAAATTAAGGTATGTAATCTCTTACTTTGCTATTCCAACAGCTATTATTTTAACAAGGGCATGTCATTGGAGGTATGTACTTTCCAAAAGAGGCCTAGGTAACAACATAAGAACATGTTACTTTAATGTTACATGTTAGGAGTTACGTAACTACTTATATAACCGATACTGAGCACAATACTACTTACATAACAGCTTAAAGTAAGGCCAAAAAAATGTGTTACAAACAGGTCTGAAGTAACACATTAAAACTATGCGCTTACTTGCTGTATAAAAATATATACTTACTTCTTACCAAAAAAATAAAATAAGACGTTATCGTGTTGGTTTTTTATAAATGCTAAAACGCAGCATATTCATATTTAATTAATATTTACTCAGATTAATATAAAGTTAACAAAAAACATAAAAGATATTTCAGTCAATATGTATAAAACATAAATTATTTGTATCGAATATTTTAAATAGAAAATAACACTCATGTATCGCATTACAAATAACTCCTTATTTTGAGGTATTTGTATACACCATCGGTAATAAGTGGCTATTTATATTAAGTGATCACGTATCACATTAAAAGTAACTCCTTATTTTACAGTTTTAAAATATACCATCTGTAATAAGTCGCTGCTATTATTTAGAACTCATGTTGTGTATTACAAGTAACTCTTTTCTTTGAGGTGTTTAAATATATCATTGGTAATAAGTTGCTATTACTACCCAGTAGTTATGCAGCACATTATACGTACATTTTAGTTATGAAATAATGCAATGGTAAGGGGTATGGTATTATCAGGTAATGTGTTCTGTAATACCAACATATTACCAAGGTTTTGCTGGGTGTTTTAGTTTTAACAATTGGTATTTCATTTAATTTTCTTTTTAACTTAAGGGCAATTTTTTAAATTTTTATATATATTATCAGAGATTTTGAGATAATTTTCTAATTTTTAATTGATTTTTTAATTTAATTATGGCCAACGCAAAAACGAGTCAACTGCCATTAAAGGACCTATCCCGTGACTGGTCAGTCGGGGGCATACTGAAGGCACTTCCACTATATTTGTGTGTGTGTTAGTGTTGTTTTCTTCTCTATTTTTTTCTTTTCCTTTTTTTTATTTGCTTGTAGTGTTTGTTTTTTCTTTTTCTTTTTTATTTGAACAGAAACGAAAAATATACAACTTTACCATCAGCCAGCCATCACGCATAAGCAACATTAGCTCAGACTGTAGAGCGTTTGCCTTACAAGCAGGAGGTTGTGTTATCGAGCCATACTTCGACGCCAAGTAGATTATTTTTAATTCTTAATTTTTTATTAGTTTATTTGAAAAGCTATTTTTAGACACACCACCTTACTGTCACAAGGTGTCTAAACTGTGGCAATTGGTCATTTCTAATGACAACGCCATGTTAAAGTGATATGTCTCTTTCAAACAAAAAGACATATCACTGCGTGTCAGCTGGGACCGGTCCCTTTCCCCGTAGGGAAGTTATCGAGAACAGTTGTTAAAGGTAAACAAAATCAGTTTTTTTCGAATCTGTACTCTTCTTTCTCTTAATTTTTAGTAAACTTTTCAACAAATCATGACTTTTTGGTGTTCACCGTGTGAAATTCTATCCGATCGGCAAAAAAATGAAAAACTATTTTTTGAGACCTAAGCCTCCCTTTTCATAGACCAGCAACCCGTTTCTGTATTTCTCGCATCGAAAAAGTTTTCGCAAAAAAACATGTGAAATGCAACCCTGCAGTCGCAGACAACAAAATATACATACATGTATGAATCCAAATCAACTAGTAATGCGGTGCATGTAAGTTATTTCTAATTAAAAAAGGTGTTTTGCAAAACTACATGTGTCCACAGTTCTAAAAGGTACAGTATCTGAAAGATTTACGACAAAAACTGCAGTCCATTTTATCACCGCTTAAATCACCCTGTGTAATGCAGGACGACCATGGTTTTCTCGATGAGAAAACTTCTCGCATTAGATACAGAAACAGGGTACAGGTCACATATATTTTTAATGCGGAAATCATGGAAATTGTGAACCATTTTGATGCAACAAATAAAATCTGATTCGACAATCTCATATTATATTTTTGACTTGAGGTAGAACGATATTCTAACTAAATATATAAAACAGCAAAAAAAAGTTTCGAATTCGCAAATCTTGCGAATATTCTTAAAAATATAATACTTAATAAAAATTCTATTTTCTATTTTTTTTTGTATCCCTAATCTTGTACATTATATATAAAAATTAAAAAGTACAAATTATACTAAATATTTCTTTACACAAAATTAATTTTTATAAATTTTAAGTCTAAATTTATCTGACTCTTTGGTCTGACCCAAATCCAGTGAAGAAAAATATATGGGTGATATCAAAAAAAGTGATAAAAACCATGTGACCAGCTGATTTCTAATGCATGGATTATATTTGAGTTATATATTTCGATATATATCAGCGCATTGTCACCTGTTTTACAAAATTTATAACAATCTAACCAATTTTTTGTTAATACATAAAATTTGTTACCAATTTTATAGGCCAAATGTAAACTCCGTAACCAGTAACTCATAAGGTTTTTCAACTTTAATAGCTTATATTTTAATAACCAATGAAGCTAAACACTAACTGTAAGAATTTATATAAGGAGGAAAAGTTACGTTTTTAACAAAAATTAATACATATTACAAACTTTTTCGTATATCTATGCTAACACGACTTCAACGCTGTGGTGTAATGGTTAGCGCGTTGGACTGTTACACGTAAGGTTGCGGGTTCGAGCCCCAACCAAGGCCAATTTATTAAAAATAATACGTATGAGTTTTTTCTATACCTCATACATATCTCAGCGTCCTCCTTCGGTGTTCCCATAGCACTTAACCCCACCGAAGTAAAATAATATAACAGGGCTATGAACTAAAAAGCTTCAACAAAATTCGCAAGCTCTTCATTAGATGGCGCGCAACAACTGTTCTAAGATTCAACATGTCGCGCAATTGCAGTCCTTCAGCCCTTCATCTTTCACCACCTTTCACTTCTTCTCTATCCCCTTTCCAAAGGAAGCAACACGTTAATTAATAGGAAGAATTTCCTGAGTGTTGCTTCTCTTTAAAAAAAAAAAAAAAAAAAAAAAAAAGACCTCTAACGATTTTGCGTCATAATTTTTGATAAAAATGCATACACCAGAATTATATTGCGAAAAGTATAATGTTATTTATACTCAAATGATCGTTGGACTGTAAATAATAATCTAGTATAACAGACTTGAAGTTTTTCTGCAGCATGTAACATTCTCGAGATGAAAAAGGATGTCTTTAATAAGATTTTAAAAAATGTTGTAAACTCCGTTCCTAATTTTTACACCCAACTATTTAACGAGTAAGAAAAATAATGGCATATTTGGATTCACCTTGTAGGCATTATACGATTTTGTTTCGGAAAGAAAATTCTAACAAAGCGTTTCTGAAAGAAAACGAAAAAAGTAACCAAATGTAAACTCCGTTACTGTAAACTCCATAACCAAAATTGTTTGCATCATTCAAAAAAATGTAGGTAAATGTTTAAAATATTTTAAAATAACCATAAACATAGGTGATTCAACTAATATTTATGCATGAAAAGATGATTCAACTAATAATTTTGCGTCAAATCAAAAAAGTTTTCAGTTTTTTTACCCTAAACTGCTGGAACGAAAAGCGATTGATTTTGCATTTCATTGGTTTGGAATCGATATCTCGAGCCATTACTGACAAATTAAATTTGTTTCAAACAATTTAAAAATTTTTTGATCGCGAAATGTTATGTTTTTAGTATATTATTTTGTAACTTCGCAACCGCTGAACCAAAAATACAAAATTAAAAAAAATAAAAAAATTTTCGCGGAATGAATTGTATTTTTATTTGCGAAACCGCCAATTTGATAAACGCAAAATGTATATTATTGAAAAGCATGTTGAAAACCCAAATACAAAAAACTAATAAATTGAAGAAAATTCGTACGCAATTTTTTTGTTATATCTTTTGCTTGTGGAAATGTAAACTCCGTTACCACAAAAAAAAACTAAAATTGTGCATAAAAATATATTGCGACAACTTCCCAGCAAAACCTTGGTAATATGTTGGTATTACAGAACACATTACCTGGTAATACCATACCCCTTACCATTGCATTATTTCATAACTAAAATGTAATGTCTTACGTATAATGTGCTGCATAACTAGTGGGTAGTAATAGCAACTTATTACCAATGATATATTTAAACACCTCAATGAAAAGAGTTACTTGTAATACACAACATGAGTTCTAAAAAATAGCAGCGACTTATTACAGATGGGATATTTTAAAACCAAAAAATAAGGAGTTACTTTTAATGTGATACGTGATCACTTAATAGAAATAACCACTTCAAAATAAGGAGTTATTTGTAATGCGATACATGAGTGTTATTTTCTATTTAAAATATTCGATACAAATAATTTATATGTTTTATACATATTGACTGAAATATTTTTTATGTTTTTTGTTAACTTTATATTAATCTGAGTAAATATTAATTAAATATGAATATGCTTCGTTTTAGCATTTATAAAAAACCAACACGATAACATCTTATTTTAATTTTTTTTGTAAGAAGTAAGTATATATCTTTATACAGTAAGTAAGCGCATAATTTTAATGTGTTATTTCAGACCTGTTTGTAACACATTTTATTGGCCTTACTTTAAGCTGTTATGTAAGTAGTATTGTGCTCAGTATCGGTTATGTAAGTGGTTACGTAACTCCTAACATGTAACATTAAAGTAACATGTTCTTATGTTGTTACCTAGCCCTCTTTTGGAAAGTACATACCTCCAATGACATGCCCTTGTTAAAATAATAGCTGTTGGAATAGCAAAGTAAGAGGTTACATACCTTAATTTCTTCTTACAAACCTTATTACCAGGTATTAGAAAGTTTTGCTGGGTTGTAGAAGAGATTTTTTGCAATTAGGTTTATAATGACTAAACTTACCGATGCCATTAAGAAAAAACCGAAATATTAACACTTTTTACTTCTCACAAATTTGGCCCAAAAACTTATCATATTTTTTGATTTCACCCATATACTATTTCTTTTTTGGCTTTATATATTTATTTTTTCCTTTATACATCAACTGAGGATATACATACATATTTTAAACTGATTTCGCAAATTAGTTTGAAAGTTCTGACGATTAAGTAATTAAGGTGTATGACGAGAAAATGGCGATAATTCAAAAACTTAATTAATATAAATATAAAACAGCAACGTTTTCAGTATATTTATGCGATTACATCAATGGAAAAGCAGACACAAATTTGAGTATCTGTTCTTACATTATACAAAAAAGGGTTGGAACAATCGCTAGTTCGTTGCAAATTATAAGTTTTTTTTTAATTAAATAAACTACAACGAGTCGAGTACTGATAGTTTTGAGTAATTTAATTTCAATTTTATATAAAAACCATTTTTGCTAATTTTTTGTGAATATGTTAAGCTTTTATTTTGCAAAAGAATATTTATTAATAATCGTATTGCTAAGCTGGGGCTTACTATTCTTTATATTAAACTAAAAAAAAAAAAAATAATGAGATAAGACGAAACAAATCCCACAATTCCCAAAAATTTTAAAAAATTTCCAAAAATGCGATTTTTACTGTTCTTGCTGTCTTGTCCCTACTTAGAGCGATGTTAAAAATTGACAAATATAGTCAGATAAGAACCATATTGGGTATCTTTGGCCGCTTTTAGTTTTTAAATTCTGTTTGTGCACTCAGAGAAAAAGAGTGTTAAAATTGAAATTTTAATAAAAAAAAATGCACGAATTCGGGAATGTCTGTGGGAAGAAAAATTGACAAGTGGAGAATATTTTTGCGATTAGGGACATCTAAAGGAAATATGCTTTCAGAAAAATATAAATACTATATGTGTTCTTAAACAAACTTTTAATCTGGAAGCAAATAAGTACCTTTTTGACCAAAAAATTATTTCATTTACTTTTTTTTATTAATTTTCAATTTTAAAGACGTGCCATTTGCAAAAGTACATTTTTTACTAAGGTTAGTATCGTACTAAAGACATTGTAAGATACTAAAGTGTCTTTACTACGATACTAACCCTAGTAAAAAATGTATTTATTGCCATAACTTTAGCAAATGGAAACTTTTTTTTCTTGAAATTTTGCAACAACAGTTTTTAGAGGTGACCCCATATTATACTAAAAGTTGGACTTTGGGGACATCTTGGAAAGCTATGCTGCCATATACAATTTTTTAAAAGTCGCGATTTTAACGTATAGGCCGCTATAGATGAATACATTTTTTTATTGAAATATTTTCCTTTTAATTGCTTCCTTACTTACATTTATTGAGGTCAATTGTACATTCGGCGACTAAAGTCGCTGAAATAGCAAAAAACCATAAAAACCTATATAAAACGCTAAGTAGTGGTTTAAATATCAAGATTAGCACATCGTATTTATATCGTAAATATGGCCACAGGTCCTGTGCTTACATTTTAACACAAAAAAATTCATATTAATTGAATTTGAAAATTTTTTTGTATAAAAAACTGAATGGATAACCGCCAAACTTTAAAGATATTTAGCGAAAAATCTGTACCATTGATCGAAAAATAAAGTACGCCATTGTAATCAGCATGTCCGAAATATATAGAATTGATGGTCAGAACTCTATTAATTTTTAAAAGTCAAGATTTTGTTATGCAGTGTAATTTAAAAACCGTATAAAACGTTTATAAAAGGAATTTTGTATTAAAATTTTGTTTTATAAGCCATTTATAAACTTAAAAAGTGATTATGCATATGACTCTTATCCATTAAAATTTACCACTGTGTGCTATTCTGATTATTATGTTTTTGGTATCGCAATTTTTTTACTGGGTTATGTTAAATATTGTTATTTGTTTGTATTGTAGGAAGTAGTATGGGAATTTTCGTATATTTTATGTACAGGTAAATTTATTCAACATTTCTTTTTCTTTTGTGTCTGACAAATAAAACCAACAGGATATTGGTAAAAACAATGAAAGCATTTTTGCGGTTTTAAGAGAATTTCTTTTAGAATTATGCAAATTTCTGTATAAATATAAATGTTGTAATAAATATTTAAATTTAATAAAAATTGTATTTAAAAGAAAATTTAAGAAAAAACATCTTTAAACATTTTTTAACTGAACCACATGTTTAAAGGCATCGGATTCTAATATATTTATTTATACCAGACTTTTGAAAATATAATTCCTTAATTCGATTTTTAAATCTGATTCAATTTTGTTTGAATCGATTCGCAAAATTCATTTTATTGATTAGCCCAGCAAAATCTCAGTAATGTGTGCTCATTACTAATATCCAAATAATAAGAAGCAGAATTAGGGTCTACTACATATAATTTGATGTCAAACTCATTATTTTTATTCGACAAGGTCGTTTTTGTAGGTAGTTGTCCATATTCGCTGCAGGAAAAAACACACAAAATTTGTGCACTTACAAATTTTTTCTATCATGCCATCTCTATTTTAGTACACTCCACTCAGCAAAATGGAGTACTCCATCATTGTGAATCTAGGTTAATTTCCCTTTTCTGAATTTGACACTTGTTTCACCCACAATTTCAATTGCTCTTTTTATTTTATAATGAGATGTAACTTTTCATATTTTACTATGGGTACTCGACACTAAAAATGGTTACTTATTAAAAGTTTTTTTTTATTTGATATTATTCTGTGAGAAAACTATAAAGACCATGAGTTTTATCTAAAATAAACTAATAATGCATTTAGACTGAGCAAAAACTACCTAGTTTTTGACACGTGGTTTTCTTGTCAAAACGCATATATACTCAAAAAATTTTGACACTAATCAGTAGTTGTTGTTTTCAACTGTATTTACAGTTGTTTTTCAATGGAAAAAATACAAAACAACTGTTATGACAGTTATTTAATAAAACAACTAAAGAATAGTTCTGTAATTTCGTAACAGTTGCTTAAAGCAGTTATTTTTAATATGATAAAAAACAACTACCAATACAGTTTGTTTACAGTAAACAGTTGTTTTTGTTAGTTATTTAAAAAACAACAAATTTCGTTGAATTTCATTGAATTCTAAAAATTCTTGTTTGGTTTATATTTGTTATTATTGATTTATTACTAGTTTGTAAATAAAAATCGGAACTGTATCTCCAAAGCATAAAAGCATAATAACTGGAGAACCGTTTGGAATTTTTACTTCAATTTTTAAATAGGCTGAAGTAAAGTACATATTTTGTAATTGAAAGAAAACAAAATTGATTTTTTTTATTAAAATATACTTTTATAATACCCAAAAGATTAACTGTAGAAAAACGGTAGTTTATGCTTATTTTGTCAGTTGTTTTAAAATTTTTGTAACAAAACTATGTCAGTAATTTTACAATATAGTTATTTATTTACAGTAATGCATTTGTTAGCTATTTTTCAACAGTTAAAAATAACAATATTTTTAGTTATTTTAAAGTTCACCTTTTTAACTGAATATACCTTTGTTTTAACTGTCATTTCCAGTAGATTCTACGAACAAACTTTTTTGAGTGTTTAACAAACAAGCAAAAACTATAGGTTTTTACGAAAACTAGTTAGTTTTTGCTCAGTCTAAATTCACTATAAAATATTTTTTGCCAGATGGCTTTAAAAGCCATGGTCATTCAAATTATCACCTTTAAACAAATCCCACTAACAAACTAAAATTACGATATAATAATTATGCACGCACACCTGATGAGGGACATTTGTATTTGAAGTGGATACATATGTATATAAAATTAAAAAAACAAAATCCATTAACAATTCACCCCTATAGTATTAGAATAATGAAAAATATTACAATGGAAGAACTTACCTAAAAATTAGTTTCTGGTATACAAAGTATTATTGACATAAACAATTAATCCGTTAAGTATGATGGTTACTTATTAAAGAATGATGAGAGATTATCTTATAAAACCTAGACAAAATATATTTGACAGGTATAAATACTACGAGTGTGATTGCGCAAAAATAAACAACAAGAGATTACGATATCAATCAAAATGCTGTTGTAGTATGTTTGATTCACTTCACTTTAATTTTTTGTTGTTTCAAGCACAAGTTATTAATTTTTTTTTAATTGAAATGATAATGAAGACAAAATATGTATATTGATTTGATATTATGTATGAATAAATTTAAAATGATGACAAGTTGTTGATAATATTTTTAGTAATCGATTATTAGATTTATTTATGGAAATGGTGTGATTTCTTTTTTATTAGAAATTCTTTAAAACTTATTCACTTTCATTATTTTGTATGCTTTTTTAATTTCCAAAACACTTTATATTCAAATTTAGTTAATTGACCAAAAATTATTTAAATTGGAAAAAAAACGGTTCCGGTATTACGATTTTTCGTTTTTAATGTTATTTATTTGAAATTAACTTTTGTTTTGTCTTCAAACCAACCAAATAAAGAGTTAGTAACAAAATTTTTGTAACAGCAAAACCAATTAAGGGCACCAAATAATAACACAAAAGAAAATCGAGAAAACACTCGAAATTTGAATTAACGTATATTTTTGTAAAACATACACGTTTAAACACCTGCTTCAACAAGTTATAAAGCCAAATTTTTTGAAAACAATCGCTTGATTTTCGATAAATTCGTTTAATTATATTTTAATTACAAATGTATTCGTTTTTTAAACTATTTTTAATTTAAAAATTTTGTTTTTTTTTTGTTAATATGTTAATTTTCGAATTTTTCAACGCATGGATTTTAAAAAGTATCTCATTGCACAACCGACAACAAACTCAAACTAAATATAAAAACCAAAACAATATTCATTGGACATGTTTAAACTGGTTACTAAAGTAATCAACTCACTTTGGGTTTAGTGAAGAGATAAATGAGCACCGAAGAGATCGACAATTTTCTCTTTTTCAATAATTATGAGAATGTGTGTGTGTGTGTATGATATTTTCTTTCTTCATTCTTGATCGTGTTTCATTTTTATTTAGTGTACCTGTAAACACACAATTAGCGCCATACTAAAAATGTTTAATGTTGCCAGAAAAGTTTTAGCTCATGTCCCATAAATATACCCAAAAATAAAATAACAAATGTAGAGTACTCAAATTGGCCCCAGTTAATTAAATTTAGACGAAAAAAAGTTGGATAACTACACTCACAAAAGTTTGTCGGTAGAATCTACTGAAAATAACAGTTTAAAAAAATGTATGTATATGCAGTTAAAAAGGCGACAAAGGTGTATTTTTAACTGTTGAAAAATAACTAACAAATGCATTGAAATAACTACCAATGTCGTAAAATTAACACATAAAATTTTACGACAAAAATTTCAAAACAATTGACAAAATCGGTAAAAATTACTGTTTTTACAGTCAATTCTTTTTGTTTATAAAAGTATATTTTATAAAAAAAAATATTTTTTTTTCTTTCGATTACAAAAATATGGGTTATTACTTCAGCCTATTTAAAATTCGAAGTAAAAATTCCAAACCGTTCTCCAGTTATTATGCTTTTATGCATTGGAGATACAATACAAGTTTCTGATTTTTATTTGCAAACTAGAAATATATCAATAATAACAAATATAAACTAAACAAGAATTTTTAAAATTCAAAAAAAATCAACGAAATTTTTTTTTTGAAGTAACTACCAAAAATAACAGTTTACTGTAAATTTACTGTTTTGGTAGTTGTCTATTATGATATTAAAGATAACTGCTTTAAACAACTGTTACGAAATTACTGTACTTTTCGTTAGTTGTTTTCTTAAATAACCGTCATAAAAGTTGTTTTGCATTTTTTATAGAAAAACAACTGTAATTTCTGTTAAAAACAACTGCTAATTAATACACCAACAACTGTCATGTAGTAACTTTCAAACTTTTTTGAGTGTAGAATACAAATTTTCCAGTGCTCTGAGATCAGGGTGCCGATTCTAAATGGATATAAAATTTCTTTAAAAATTATGCAAAATATTTTTCAAACTTTAATAAAGCCAGAAATTCTTTATTCTAAAGTAAATTTTCATAAATTTATGATGAAAAAATGTATTTTTTTATAAAAAAGTTAAAAATTTTTGGTTTTTTCGCCTTTATGGTTGCCCGGGAATTAAAAAGAACTCCAAACCCTAGTGAAGAGTAATATTTCAATTTGGACGCTGTCAAGTGATAAAAACTGGCATTTGTTATCATTCTTTTTCAATTAGTAAAGAGTCATTTTTCGTTCCTTCATAGCTTCGCACAGTGGTGCCAGATGTGACGATTTTACGTAATTTTGACGATTTTTTTGTCAAAATTTTACAAATGACGATTGACGATTTTTGAATAAAAATGACTGACTTTCTAACGAATTTTAAGTAAGCCTATATAAAAAGCTTTCAAAAAAATCGCAAATTGTTCTTTTCGAATCATGTTTTTGGAATTTAACAATACTCGTCGGGCCTTAGTAGAAAAATATGTTTGTAGTTAAAAACAATTAACAAACAAAAGTTAGAAATAGGTTAAGTTTTAATTTACAAAGCTTTACAAAATTGATTATGTTGAAGGGATTTTAACTTTGGTACAACATTTTTATAGATTTCGACAAGCTGAGTCTACATCTGTTTTCCAAATGTCTCAATCACGTTGTTAGAAAATTATTGTTAAATATGCAGAAATGCGCTTTGTAAATTATAAAACAATTATGGTGTGACTGAAAGTTTTAAAAACATGGTTCGGAAAAACGAGCTCAAAGTATATTTAAGTTATTTGTGAGATTGTAAGGCCGCATAACGTTTGTTGAGATTTTTTATCTGCTACTAATTGTATCATAAATACTACCCTTTTACAGATGATGTATCATAACGCCCAGTTGTATATAATTAGAATTTATAAAAGCTCTGAATTATCTTAAGAGCTGTAATATAGGCAAGCAGTTACAATAAATTGTTGCTTCAGTTGTATATAATTCGAATTTGTAAAAGCTCTGAATTATCTTAAGAGCTGTAATATAGGCAAGCAGTTACAATAAATTGTTGCTTCAGTTTCTATTAAACAATTTTGAATAAAAAAAAATAGAAGAAATTTGGTAAGCTGAAACCCGTATGACACTAGCTTTTTTCTTCACTTTTTCGTGAAATGCCGTTGACAATTCAAAACCCATTCACATTAAAATACACTTAGTTAAAAAACACCGTTATATAATTAAAATACCGGTACCGAAATCCATGAAAAAAATGCCGCTCCTAAAATAATCTAAAATAGCATTACCCTTACCATTAAGGATTTTAAATGGGAAACCCCGAAATGCCGGGATTTTCGAGATTGGCAAATGTCGAATCGAGGGACTACTTATAAAAAACTTCCGGGATTTTGTTATTTGTTAATTTTATTACACACGCAAATAAAATAAATGGAAAATTTTAAACTTATGACGGTTTTTCTTGAATTTACTCATATTTTCAAAAAATTGTTTCCAAAAATTGGTAAAATTAGGAAGATTTTTCGACTAAATTATGCAAATACTTAGCAGGAAAAATTGAAGATTTTGTAAAAAAAAAGTGAAGGCCTTCATGTACCTTACAGGCAAAAAAAGTACGGCGAACTATAAGTAGGTACTCACTAAAAAGATTTATTATATTGAACGTTAATAATTTTTGATTTTGTTTTATAAAAACTTTTAAAATAACTAAAGCAAATATATTTTTTTTTATTTAAATTTTTTTTTACTATTTTTGTTACTCAAAGTTTGGTCATTTTGAGATTATTCGACAAAATTAGAATTAATCGATTAAATGCCCAAGTACTTACAATATTGCTCATAAGAGCAGTTTTTAGAAGCTCGGTACTACTTCTGAATGTTTTGCAAAGGTGTGAAGAGATGAGAAATTGCGCTTATTATTTTTTATTTATTTTTCAAATACATAACCGATCCCAAATGATCATATGTGTCCTTCTCCGAGAAAAGGGACCTGGTGTGTCAAAAAACGGGTTTGGACTTAAGAGTGGATTCTAGTACCTAAAAAGGTGTAGAATAAGATGAAATGAGTTAGATTTCTGATACAAATTTATTTACCCCATAAAAACGTACAAAACGAAAAGGTGTGTTCAAAGTGATAATGCGTTATGAAACTTTAAATGCGTTCTTCTCAAAACTTCCCTTTTCTCGGAGAAGGTCACATATATGTTTCAGCAATAACTAAATTGAACTAATGATATTAAATTAAAGTTCTTATTATTTTGCAGCTTCGCAAAACACTATCTTGAATATATTTGGAAAAAAAATCCTTTTTATTGAGAATAAAAATAAACTTGTTTTATTTAAATTTGGTGTGACGATTTTTTTTAATATTTAATTTTATTATGAAAATTGTTACCTGACGATGGTTAAAGATTTTAAGCGAAATATTGGAAAAACATAAACGAATTTTTGTATATTTATTTGAAAAATTTTACACCAAAGACTTTAGGCCGAACCTTAAACATTCACAAACTTCAATGCAGGTCTACAACAGAAACATTCTAAATTTGTTGTCCCCATATGACACCTTGGTTTTTAAGATTTTCTCCTATACTATTCACCCTATAAGTTAAATAAAATAATTCTCTGACAGCCAACTAAATTTGGAATTTAAAAAACGAAAGTTTTTTCCGATCTAAAAACTTCGTATTTAGTGAATTACTTAAGAAAAGGAATTCATTTAATTCTAAAGAAAATTGAATTCGATTGATAGTGAATTCATTCAAAAATGAATTAATTCTTCAAAGTTCTGATTGTGGGGTATATGGGCACTGGGTCTAAACGGATGGACGGCGCTAAATCGAACCTAAAAGTGATTTTGAGTCTATCGATATACTAAAAGGTGGTTCCAAGTCCAATATTTTTGTTGTTAAAACATAAGCAAAAAATCATTATACCATGTCCACATAGTGGTATAGGATATAATTCCAGTTAATATTTAAATGCTTGGATAAATTTGTTATTAAATCAAATCTATTTTAAATTAATTGTTCTCTACGCTGATGTAGATTTTGAATGCAGTTTTAAAAAATTAACACTTTTGTTAATCATGGTTACTCGTGTCAATAACTTAATATCACTATAATTTTCTGTTATTCCTTAGTTTTTTTTTACCGACAAGCTCTTACATGCAATTGCATGAGAAAGCAAGCTCTTTTCATTGTATTGAGTTGATAAACTAAAAAGAAACCAAAAAAAAAAACTTGGAAGCAATAACAAAATAAATGAACACAAAAAGAAAAATGACCACAAATTTGATCAAAATAAAAAAATGGGGAAAAAGGGGGATTGTTCGATTTGTTTTTTAAATAGTTAATTCAATATAGGTCGGCTAACTTATCTAAAAGTATGCTCAATTTAAGACTATCCAGAGTTATTTTAATGCATATTTTATTCGTGGTTAATTTAATTTTTTTTTGAAAAAACATAATTTTTTGTAAAAAAAAAAATTTAGATACACGCAGAAAAAAGCAGGTGGAAGTTTATGTAAGTGCTATGTAATTATACAACTACATAAGTTCGAAGTAAGTTTTACAAATTTCTAGCAAAATATATATAATTATTCGGATATTTTCCACTACACATGTATATATTTTGCAAGGATTGTATGTATTTTACAAAAAAATGTGGATATTTTACTAGAACTTTGTAAAACTAACTTGAAAATTATGTAGTTGTATAATTACATAGCTCTTAGGTAATATTCAACCTGTTCTTTTCTGTGTGTACTTATTTATGAAAAATTACACTTTTTTCATATGAATGTGCCGATACCTCCAGCACATTCACATTTCAAATGTGAATGTGCCAATACCAACAGTACATTTCACATGTAAATGTGCCAACATCAAATTTACATTTCATATGTGATGTGCCGTTAGTAGTGTTTCCAATTATTCGACGTAGGCGGTTAACCGGTTAATGCATTATTCGAAAAATGCCTAAAATTGATTAACCGGTTATTCGGGTCGGTTAATCGAGAAAATTGGCGATTAATCGATTAATCGTTTAATACAAAATTAATGTATTTCCTTAAGTTTTTATCAATAAAAACACAAAGATCTGCCTGTTTTTATTAAATATCAACGTGACATATAAACTCGCTATATTTAAAATAAGTTTCAATATTCTAAAGTTGAAAAGTTTTGGAATATGAGGTTTTTTTTAATTAAAAATTTTCTTAGTAGACAAAGGTCTGCAAAAATTTTTCTAAAGCTACTAAAATTTGATTGAAAATGGCAGAAAGAGTTTTGGTTTGGCAAATATTAGTAATTTAAGAACAATAGTCAATACTGCCGCAAAAAATTTAATATTTCATTTAAATAAATGTTATATCTGAAGTTTTGAAGATTTTGTTAAGATTCTTCCTTCTCCCCTGAAGAAATAAAAATCGAGACCTCGATATAAAAAAAATAGTTGAGTTGAATTTCAGTTAATGAAAATACTAATTTACGCTGCAAAAAGCAGAATAACATTTTTCTGATTTTCTCAGTCTCCGTTTTCTAAGGGCCATTAATAATAAAAAATAACCTAAAGTTTGCGCGACGAGTTACGCAGATAGCATTTCGGCAGACGAGTTTTAATGAAAATTTTCAGTAAGCTAATGAAGTTTTCTTCCCAAAGTGAATTATTTTTATAAAGCTCTTTTTAATAAAACTTTTTTTGGGTGTATAAAATTTTTAATAAATAATATGAAATTTTTCATAAAATTTTATCAAAAACTGCATCAGTTCAAAGAAAACTTTCAATGGACGAATTCCAGCGAAACTTAATTGAATCAATGTAAAAATTCATAAATAGCATGTACACAATTTTCTCAGTGTGCGGTTATAGATGTCAAATTGCATATAAATTTAAATTTTTTAACTTTTATTTTCTGCTTTTTGGTTATTTCTTTTAATTCGAATAAAAATTTAATTTCATTTATACGGGTTCGGGTTCCATGGTATTCTAGTGGAACATGTCGTAGAATTGATGTGGTTTTAAACCGATTGTACACACTCTCTTGAAAGAAGTAAGAAAAGCTAGAGTTCTTATAGAACTAATATGTCAATTGTGTGACACAGTTTTAAAACAAATGCAACCTTGTCTTAAGAGACATGGAAATATAATTTAGTTTTAATATTTAAAAGAATTAAAACAGAAATGAAGCATTGTATATTGTATTTCCTAAAACCTGCCAAACACGTCGTGTGTTTTGAAAAAGTTTTAAAAAACAGCTTTATTTGGGCCTTCGCGATGTTTTTTAAAGCTCTTTTTTACAAATAGAATTAAAATTTATCAGTCTCTTAAAACAGATGACGTGTCTCACTGGTGCAATGCCGACTTGTTTGGAGTTTCTCCAAAAAAGGTATTTAAAGGCTTATGGTCCTCTTTCTCTCGATTTTTAAAGAGTTTGGTGGTATTTTTAGTTAGTATTTGTTTTTCTAAGCTTTTTTTTGCAAGTTTTTAGCCAAGACTAAGAAAATTATGAAGTTTTGGGGAAAAAATAAAAATAAAAAGGAAAAATTCCATATTAAAAATGTAACCGGTTAATCGACATATTTTAACCGATTATTCGGGTCGAATAATTATTTGAGTTTTAAATTATTTGTTTCGACATTAACCGAAATAGAGGCGATTAATCGAAGAATCGGTTAATCGATTAACCGAATTGGAAACACTAGCCGTTAGTGTAGTGGCGTTAGGTAGTGGCACATTTCACATTTAAATGTAAATGTGCCAATACTAGCGGCACATGGCACATGTAAATGTCCCGAATGTGCCCACATGTGGCCACATGTGTGGGCCATTCCTTACCTTGTTTCCAATAGCATTTCCTAAATTATTAAAAATTGTTTAACTATATAAAGGACCCATATCTTATACCAAAGTATGGTGCTAAGTTTGGAAAAAAAAATTGTGCATTAATATATTTGCTTGCAGAATGTCAATCGCTGATTAAGTTTGTTAATTCATTTTCTGCGGCGCAAATCAGAAAATTAGTTAAAAAAAATTTTCAAAACAGCAAATCAACTGGAATGATATTGCTAGACATAAAAGCTGCATGTGACTCTGTTTGGCATAATGGACTTATTTTTAAATTTAAAAAATTCAACTTTCCAATTGAACTCATAAAAATTATTCAAAACTTTCTTCAAAATAGATCCTTCAGCGTTTACTTGGGTAAAACCTGTTCACAACAAGTAAATATCATTGCAGGATGTCCACAAGGTTCTTGTCTGTCGCCAATTCTTTACAGCATCTTTACTGCTGACATTCCAACATTTTCCAATTGCATTACGTCTATATTTGCAGATGATACATCAATTCTTAGTTCTGATGGTTATTCAGCTGATATTATTACAAACTTGCAGTCTGCTCTTACTGGGTTGAGTAATTATTTTGATAAATGGAAGATTTTATTTATTTTACACGGAAAACGTAAGTCTTGTTTTATACCCCAGAGTTTACCTCGTTTCATGAACCACGATATTACATGGGAAAAAAACGTCAAATACTTGGGCGTAATGCTTGATACAAAGCTAAATTTTAATAATCATATTGCCTATGTAGTTGACAAAATTAACAAACTTATTAGAATAATGTACCCAATTATAAACGGAAAGTCGGAAATGAACATAGACAATAAAAAACTCATCATCAAATCTATATTCCAGCCCATAATGTTTTACTGTGCTCCAGTTTGGTACACGTCTGAAAAATGTCATATAAAAAAACTCCAAGTAGCACAAAATAAGCACTTAAAATGATATTTAAACTACCATGGCACTATTCCACCCGACGTCTACATAGTCTCGCTGACTTCGAAAACGTTCTGGATAAAATCGAAAGATTGACTCTAAATTTTAATGAAAGATGCCAACTATCACAACATGTACATATCAATGAACTGATCTCATCATAATTTTATCTACTTTATTTTTTTCTCTCATTTTTATCTTATACCTCTGCTTCATAAAGGTTTTTGTAAATTTTTTTCCTTCCGTTTAATAATAATGTACATAAGTTTTATAAATTAAAAAAATATATTTATATATCCAAGTAGAAAAGGAACGAAGTTCCTAAACTCTTTGCTTCTAAGTCAAATGTAAATAATATAAATATTATAAGAAATAAATTGAATTGAATTTCTGCGGCGCAAAGCCTTTTTTCGCATTCCGCCATTATTTTTGAATTTTTTAAACCACACTGCAATACCATATCATATAGCAAAGTTTGGTGGTTAGTGTGCAAAAAAAAAATTGGGAAAAAAATTCGCAGAAAATTATGCAAAAAGGAAATTCTTTACGTGTGGTTTTTAAAATTCATAATCTAGGACTATGCACTATTGGATATTGTGTAATTAAGGTTCCATTCTTCTTCACTCGAAAAATTGATGTTCAAGTCATACAAAAAGCAAAAAAGATGTAATTACAATACTTCGTTTTTATTAGTACATTAGTATTGCTTTAAGTATGTTGCTGTTTCATTATGTTTTCACATTATAGAACAAATGCTTTCCCACCAGTAGAGAATCCCCCAACCTCTTTATACTGTATAACTACTCTTTGGTAGAAATTTAGTTTTTGTTATACACGGAAAAAATTTACAAAATTCTAATAAAATTATTAAACATCTTTCTCATACCATTTTTGAAAATCCAAAACAAAAAATTTTTTTAAAAGGCTCCAACAACAGAATTTGTAAATCCAAAAAAAATTATTATTATTTTGAAACTTTGAATTTCAATTTATTTTAAACAATTTTATATATAAAAAATATAAATTTACAAACTTTTCAAACAAAAGAATTTTTTGAAATAAAATTTCAATTAAAAAAAAATGTGTGTTAATTCTACAAATTCCATTATTGGTGCCTACTTTTTTTCTGTGTAGTAATCAAGATTATTTAGAATACAATATTTACCTGATTTACAGCTTCATATTTCTCGTAATTTAACTGCAAATTCTTAAGCATATTGTGATATTAGTTTCTTGAATATCCGTTTGTAATACGAAGATTTAAACAAAATATGCATTTTTAATGGTGCCGATTTTTTGCAAATACTATTTATTTGTAACACTGGTGATATGAATATTAAAATAGTGTATCAAAAATACAAATGGGGACATCTATAAGTACTGGTTGGGGTATTTTTTAAATATATATTTTATATAAATTCGTTAACACTTTTTACTGCTCTTTAGCATCTAATTCTTTTTGGAATGGATCTTTGCCAATATATTTATCCAACATTTTATCAGCATCTGCCTCAACTTCAGAAAGTTTACCAAAACCTTCTTCATCGACAAAACAAATTTCGTGGTCATCAGGATCGGCCAGTATAATAACACGCACTGTCTCTTTGCCAGGTGTATCCAATTCAATAAGTGGTGTCAAAATCTTACCCTCATGTTTTGTAATAACTGCATTTATATATGGTTGTTGTTCTTTGGGAACAGCAAATGCGATACGACCATAAGCCTTGGCACGATTTAAAGCTTCGCTACTGTGTTTCAACATTAAGCCAGCTTGTGTGTCGGCATATTTTAACAAAATGGTTTTATCATCTTCTGACAACAAATTCATACGTAATAAATCATGCCAATATTTCTTTGATTGTGCCAAGTTTGTTACAAATAAACCCACATTTACCACAGGATCTTCTTCTTTAGGTTCCGTTTCGGGTATAATATAGAATTTATAACCATCCGGCGAAATTAATAATTTCTTATCATTCACATCGGTCATGGGGTAATTGTTGGCTAAGGCACGTTCAATTGATTCTTGAGATTTTAAAACAACACCAGCAAAGTCATTACCTAAAGGAGAAAATTGAAAAAAACATAAAAATATTTAAACCCCAACTAAGAAGGGTATAAGACTAGGAGATAACATTGCCATCGGATCGCTCATCGGACCGGACAGTAACTAAAAATTACAATAAAAATTCAAAAAAGATATTAGAATTAAGAAAAAGGTTAATAAAAATATTAAAATATCTAAAATAAAAAATAAACAAAAATTTATGTTCAAATTTTATTCTCAAAAATCTTAAAATTTTACACATTTCATAAATTACACAGTACGACTGTAACGATGCTTCGGACATGCGACCTATCAAAACTGATACTTTTTAGGACGTAGATCACTAATATGGACACCAAGATTTAAAATTAGGTCCAGTTTTTGAAATATTCGCAAATTTGTCCTTTACCAAAAAACAAGTTTCTTCTTTAAAATTGCTTATTCGCTCATATACCTAAACAAAATTTGGATAGTTTTTAATATGGTCTTAGAGTATGGATTTTGAGTTCTAAGAACCATATCAATTTATTTCGAATTACGTGAAAGATGTAGGATATCTTTGCAATTAAAGTGAAAACTTCAACTCATTTTTCTACTCTGCAATTCTTGAAAAATACATTATTCGGATTTGCAAAATTTTAATGCACGGTGTTGACTTATATTCCACTTAAATCATTTCATCAAACAACTGACAGCTTTTCTATCAAAATTTTAATAAAACTCAATCTAAAATACAAATATTTCAGCTTTTTTGTTTTTTAATTAATTTTATATGAACTAACTATGGTAAAAAGAAATAAAGGCTATTTTTGAACATGCATATTTTATAATCGTTATTTTTTTTGGAAATTGCACTTCAATTGACTAAAACTCGGTTGTTATTGATGAAAAAGCATATATATTACATATTTGAATGTTTTTATCTGAATTTTGTTAACTAGGATTTGTCGTCGACTATATCTTTGTAAGGTATACAAAATTTCAACTTTTTTTATATTTAGATAAAGTCCCATGTAATGGTTACTAAAGGCAGAACTTAGCGAAGTTGCGAAAAAAGAGAAATTTTAATGTTAAACTCATATATAGGTTGTAATATATCAAAGGGAATAGTTTGTGTAATATATCAAAGGGTATAGTTTGTCCTCTTTAAATGTTGCAAGAAATATCGTTCCGATTTTCAATTTTGCATTTTCTTGTAAAAAGTTTACCAAAAAGTTTATTTTTCCCAATAAAAAACTCTTTTGCAACTATTTCTTAAACTATAGCGAACTTTGAAATTATACGGCCATATTCGTGATCTGCGTCCAAAGTCTATTAGAAATGATATGTAGCAACCCCCATGCATCAAATTTTTCTTATTTTGTTGAACTGTGTTATAGCACTTTTTTAATTTCTTATTTTTTCTAATAATTTTGAGATTTGCTAGCCTCTGTATTATTTTTAATTTTTTTTTCTGCAAAACTATGGCATCATATATGCACTTATTTTGTCTTATGTCCGGTCCGATATGCGATCCGAAAGCGATTGCACCTTGTCCCAAAATAGTGGTGCCAAAAAGTGCTTTTTCATCATTTGACTATAAATATTAATTTGGCGTTGAACGGAAAAAATTAGAAAAGACCACCGGGGACAAAATTAAAATTTTGTTAGATTCTTTAACATGTAAGCTTTAGGCCGAGTTTTTGGAATGTAGATTATCTTTAAACTTCAATAAAAAAGTTGCATATTGGGTTTATAGTGATTCTGAATTTCTTATAAAATAAATTATAAGCCCATATTAACATATATTTAGTTAGAATATTGTTCTAACTCAAGTCTAAATTCTAATATGATATTGTCATATTCGATTTGATTTGTTGTTTCGAAAAGGTTTGACCATTTTCATGATAGAAAATACAATTGTTCCATAGGCATCAACTCATCAGTTGTCTGCAAAAGGCAATTTGTATTTTTGAATGTAAAAATTAAAATAATTTTGAATAAATTATTTACTTTAACAATTAAGGGTACTCTACTCTGCAGTGTATTTTGTTCCACTTTTCTTTGCACTTACAATTTTTTTATCATGCCACCGTTACGAATCCAGCTTTACAATTTAATTAAGATTTGATGCCTTTAAAGTTCGAATGAAATTGTTTCCCGGCAAATACAATTCTATGTTTTTAAATTCAAAAAGTAATATGTATATTCGAAAAATTAGGATGTGGACTACATCCGTAACCTGCCATTGCAACCCGATTTTTTCACCCAATTTCTAAAATATTTTTAAAGTAACCTTACCCATTTCATAACTGGTAACTCCATAATTGTAGGTCAACTCAAATACAAAATAAGAAGACTCTGGGCCATAACCCACCATAGTTTTACTCCAACGATTATCATAAGGTCTGTAAAATAAGTACAATCAATAATATATAACCCTGCAATGCTACTACTATATTATACTTACCCATTACACTGAGCTTCACATCCTTCCTTAAACTCTTCATGTCTCAGCACCTAAAAATTAAAAAAAAAAATTTATCACATCTCAGCCACTATTGTGTAGTAGGTACATATTTGTTCTAAATTTAGAATATCTGGAAACAACATGTTGATTGTTAAAGCAGACATCGTCATATAATAAATTATTATCTTGAATATGTATACAAAAAGTACACACCTTCATACCCAAAATATTCCTAAAGAAAAAGGAATTTTTGGAACGATTGCCAATTTTAAATACATAATGCAACGCTCTACCAGTTATTTGAGACATAATGAGGGACGTATGAATTTCACAATCGCTAAATTACTAATAAACTTAAATTGCACACAGTTAAATATATTCACGAATTTTCTGTTAATTATACTTTTTACAATATATAAACAATTAAATGGAAAGTACTTCGTCATGCGATAAAAAAAACTGCAAACAAAACCGGTTGTTTTTATAACAGCTGTTTTAAAATAAGCATTGCTGCCATATAGGAAGATTTGGCCCAGATTAGGATTTATAGCTCGGGTCAATGTTACCAGTACCCCGTTTCTGTATCTAATGCGAGAAGTTTTCGCATCGAGAAATGCATGGTCACCCTGCATTATACAGGCTGATTAAAGACGTGATAAAATTGACTGCAGTTTTTGTTGTAATTCGTTCAGATAATGTAACTTTAAGAACTGTTGACAATTGTTGTTTTGTAAAACACCTAATTTAATTAGAAATAACTTACTATGCAACGTATTACTAGCTGATTTGGTTTCATATATATTTTATTGTCTGCGACTCACCCTATATAAAGCAGAGCAGGGTTGCATTTCACATGTAGAAACCAGACAAGCTAGAAACCAGATTTAGCTATATTTTGGTGGAAGAAAGATATGCACTTTCAGCTTATCAATTTCTTGTAAATTTGTTTTTCTTTTTACAAATATTGTGCCGCAATAAAACACGATTGATAAAATACGGAATGTGAATATTTCGATATATCGCGGAAATGATTCTAAAATAAAAATAAATAAAAAAATCAATTTCTGCTGAGATGAAAATGTCTGTGGAATATGTGAAGAAAAAAATAAAGTCTTTTTGAACAGCTTGCAGTACGGAAACAGCCCACAGAGGCGAGCATTTTTAGTTCTTTCCTTGACGACGGCATCTTGAAAGCAAAATTGACTATCAAGTTGCATGCAGCCTACGTCACAGCTTCAAGTTTAACTGAATTTGACAAGCAGTATGTGTTATCAACTTGAAAGCAAAACCTTGATCGTGTAAACTCACTGCAAAACTTGACCGTCAAGTTTTCTCAAAACTTTAAAGCAAAAATTAATATCAAGTTGCTGTTCAATTTTTAAAATGTGAGTGTGTTAGTAAAAAAATGTGTGTGTATTGAAACTTGAAAGGCAAACTTTGTTCGTGTAACCCCTATGTTAGTGTGTCGTCATGAAAATAGAATAGATTCTATTACGAAGACAAATCGCCGAACGACATAGCGACATTTTGCTTCCCATACAAAATATATGAAAAAGCAATTTTCGTTGTCGTTGTCGACCCAGTTCTGATTAATCTCTTATTTTTAGGTTATTTTTGTAGTTGCTGTTGACCGTCGTTGCCACTTTTTCATACATAAACTCTACTAATTAAGCGCAACGGAGTGTTGTATTTTGTAAAAGTCTCCACATTTGTGAAATTTTCCTGAGATTTCTTAAGCGTGGAATACACTAATAGGAACATTCGTGAAAAAATGGCAATTTTTTTACGAATGTTGATTTGTGTATTTTAATGTTCGTGTTGACATTCGTGCAATTCGTGTTTACAAAATTTTTTTAATATTTTTTGTTCCGTACTCAATGTTCCTTAATGTATTCGCCGCTTTAAAAATCTCGCAAATTTACGGGATTTTTTTTGTATGGAGAATCTCGGGATTTCACATGAGATTTTCTATATGCTGAAAGTATACCAATCAAGATATTAAAAAATTTTGAAATTTTAGTCTGCTAAAATATGCTAAAATTCTGCTGGGTAAAAAATAATGCAATTTATACTCTACTAGCCGCGTTTTTAGTTAAAGCACCGTAAGTTGTTTTTCACGTGGAAAAATTTCACTCGAACTTTAATGGCTTCATACTTCAATTTAAGTTATAAAAATTAACAATTTTTTAATTTTATAACAAAGACACAATCACAATATACACAAAGAGTCAATTATTCACCAGAAAAATAATAGTCTTGTACATTAATTTTGTGTGAAAACAAATTCTACACACTTTTCACGTGAAACTGATTTATCGTGAAAAATAATTTTTTTATATGGAGTATAACAGTTTTTTCACGTGAAATCGAAACATCTTACGGTGCTTAAGTTATCGTATTAGACAAACAATTTTTTAATGTATATGCTTCATCATTTAAAAAAGGAGTGTAATCGTTCTCGAAAAAGTAATAATAAAAACTGGGCCTTCTGTGGACAAAAATATGCAAAAAATCTGTTTTCATCACACGAAATATTTTAAAAACCATTTAGTTAATTTCACTAAAAAAACTGTATAATTCTTCAACTCAATCTGCTAAATAAATAACAGAAAATATGCTAATATGGGAACATTGCCTCGGATTTTGGACAGTTTTTTGAAGTGAGCGATCTGCGGGATTTCACTAAATATTAGAGATTTTACCCATACTTTTAGATATTTTTCGATTTGGTATTTTTCACTAAATTTTGCTACAATTTAATAAATTTCCTTATATTTAGTTAGAATATTCTTCTACCTTAAGTCAAAATTCGAATATGATAATGTTATATTATATGAATGGGGGAATATTTAGTTGATCTCTTATTTTTAAGTAAATGAATGAAACATTAAAATATTAGCCCACACAAGACGAAATACACTGATGATGGCGTTGTAGCGAAAGCCGAAAATACACTCAGAAAAGTTCTGCAGTTACTACATGACAGTTATTTGTGTAGTAATGCGGTTGTAGTTATTTTAACTACAATTGTAGTTAATTTACTTAGAGCAAAATATTTCAATGTTTTTGACAGTTATTTTTTCAAACTAACTACAAAAACTACCACATTGTAGTAACATTTATTTTATGCAGTTATTTTGAATTTTTTTTACAAATACTTATATTTTCAAGTGTGTGTGCACACACACGAAGCAATCAGGAGCATGTGTATGACGCGCTTGTTTAGAAATTTCTAGTGAAAGAATATGAGTAGAACATGTTTTCTCTTGTCTTAGTCATAAAACAACGCCAAAGAGTGAGGACGCGTAATACGGAAAAGTTTATATATTTTTTATTAAGTTATTAAAATAATAAGGTAAGTTTTATAATATAAATTTATTTACGAGACTATTAAAAATTATTGTATTTATTTTCTTTCAGTTCTTTTATATTCTCATCTATTTCTACCTGGAGAAAAAAAGGAAGCCAAACAACGCCATATTTCATCCCTCACAGAGGGACATCTACAACAATATCTTACTAGTGAAAAATAAAAGTGAAATTAGTGTAAATTTTGATTTCTCAATTTTAATAAGAATAAAATTAAGTTAGGAGTGTTTACATAAATTTGTTTTTTATTAAATTAATAATTTTTAAAATAATTTTTATTTATGTTTTTTAACTACATTTGCAGTTGTTTGTACAGTTTTACAATAATTTGCATGTATGTTGTTTCAATTGCATTTGTAGTTGTTTTTACTAGATTTGTCAGTTGATTTTTAACAGTTAAAAATAACTTCATATTGCAGTTAATTTAACTGCAAATGTAGTCTACACCTTTTTAAGTGCAAATGCAGTTATTTTAACTGTCATTTGCAGTTGATTTTACCTATATAATTCCCTGAGTGTACGTATTCTGTATTGCTGGTCTTATCGAATTCTTTCAACTATATTTTTATTCTTTGTAATTTACTTGTAAAAATTGTATCATCTTTCTTTGATTTGAAAATAATTTAAACAGAAAGTAATATTAATTTATGATCTAGAGTCAAACTAAAAAGAACATTCATTTGCTGTTATATTATATTTTATTTGTTGTTTCAAAAAGGTTGTCCATTTTCATGATAGGCAATATTGTCACCCTTTTTCAAACAACAAATAAAATCTTATATGACAATGTCATATTAGAATTTGGACTTGAGTTAGAACAATATTCTAACTAATTATATGAAAATATACATGCAGAAAAAAAGAGGTGGAATTTTATTTAAGTGCTATGTAATTATACAACTGCATAAGTTCGAAGTAAGTATTACAAATTTCTAGCAAAATATATGTAATTTTTCAGATATTTTCTACTACACATGTATATATTTTGCAAGGATTGTATATATGGTGTAACGACGTACGTAACGTAACGATTTCATTTTGATTTTATTTGTATTTACCAACACTATCATTTTTGTGTACTTAAGTTTTTACGTTACACAACACATTCAATTGTCGTGCTAGATTGTTCTCGAAGAGACGCTTTGTGTTCATGATAAATAAAGTTAAAGTTTTGTAATTAGAATACCCAACAAACAATTCGTTCGTTTTACGCAGTTTTCGGTCCGTCATAAACGGAATCCAACTCCGTATACGTACCATACGGATGTGTATACGGACCAGAAAACGGAATATAAGGAACATCGAAACTGATTCCAATCCGTTAAAAATCCGTCAACATCGGACCGTTTACGGACCGTTATGTCGTGTTAAAAACGGACAAGTCCGTTTAAAGTCCGTCAATGACTTACCGTTTATGGACCGTTATGCTATGTAAAAAACGGACTAATCCGCTGAAAGTTCGTCGATACCGGACCGTTTCCGGACCGTTATGTTGTGTAATAAACGGAGTGACACCGTTTTTAGAATGCCGTTTTCGGACTTTTATATCTACCCAAATTGAGACATTACTAACGTTAATATTGTGTGTTTTTTAATAGATTTATTAAATAATTTATTAATTTTATTAAAAACTATGTTTACCGCCGGTGCAATTAACTTCATTAATCGGCCTCAAAATTCGCAAAATTGATCAAATAACTAGATCAAAAATATATCTACAAGCAAAAGAAACAATTTATTAATCGAGGTTTAATTAAATGTATTCACGATTCACGAAAAAACATAAAATTTCATAAACACTTACTATTTAATGATTCTATGTGAATTAAAGTAATTTCGCTACTGCGGCAACGGCCAAGACAGGATGCTCGTTTTTGCGACATCCAGAAACTTTTTAACCGCGGTAACCGCGCGACCCGTATTAAATTATTTAAGTAATTCTATTTTGCGGACAAAAACTAACGAATTAACTGAAGAAACACGACACCGTTAGCTCCGGAGTTCAAATTGGTGAAGTCCGTATTTAACGGTGCAGAAACCGATACACCAAAACGGATTCAAAACGTATTATATTCGAAAATCCGAAAGTACGGTCCGCTATTGTTCCGTACACGGACAAGCTTTGACGGATACCTGTTTTACGGACCGATGATGTTCCGTAAAAGCCGGATTGATGATTCCGTACATGTTAAAATGTAAAAATGTTTCTTGGGTAAGTTAATAAGCCTTACTAAAATAAATTTAAATTAACCAACTCGCTACAAATTGGTGACCCCGACGAGATTCCGGTCGGACCACGCTACAAATTGGTGACCCCGACGAGAGTCTGGCCGGAGCACGCTACATATTTAGTTTACAAAAAAATGTGGATAATTTACTAGAACTTTGTAAAACTAACTTGAAAATTATGTAGTTGTATAATTACATAGCTCTTAGGTAATATTCCCACTGTTTTTTTCTGTGTGTACGTATTTATTTTTTTTTTTAAATTGTATTTTCGTTTATTTTTATTTCTTTAAAACAGTGTAGTATTTATTTATTTTTTCCGATAGTACTTCACTTTTTACACAAAACATTTTCATATTTTCAATAAAAAATAAATTCATACACGCAGAAAAAAAACAGGTGCAACTTTATCTAAGTGCTAAGTAATTATACAACTACATAAGTTCGAAGTAAGTTTTACAATTTTCAAGCAAAATATATATAATTTTTCGTATATTTTCCACTACACATGTATAAATTTTGCAACAATTGTATATATTTTAAAAAAAATTTGAATATTTTACTAGAACTTTGTAAAACTAACTTGAAAAAAAATTATGTAGTTGTATAATTACATAGCTCTTAGGTAATATTCCTTTAATAATATTAATTTAAAAATTATTTTGAGTGGAATATATAAAAAAGCTAATTGCTTTGAAATTGTTATATACAAATAACAAAAATTTCGTGCACTGCATTATCCACATATTTAGCACATTCAACCACCTTTGTTGTTGTCTTCACGATACGTGTTATACCGTTATACTGGTAAAATGTGCTGCCCTCTGATAAAAAGCGCTAAAAACGATAAAAATCGTCGTGTTCGCGAACACGAGTTCGCTCGTTAAAACATATAGGTCACGAACATGTTCGCGAACACGACGATTTTTATCGTTTTAGCGCTATTTTTATTTGAAAATTTGCGTTTTTTTGCTTGATTGCGTGTTTCAGCTTTTATCTCATTTCAAGGCATATTCGATAAAGCTCTTTTAACTTACTCTTGTGTTGCCAGAACTGAAAAATACAATTACACATTGGAGCGGCAAAAATCGCCATAATTAAAATTTTCTAATCTCGAGTTTAGTTGTTAGATTTCACTCGAATTTTCATTCAATAAATTTAGGAGTAAAGTAATGGCTCAAAAGAAGAGTGTGGTATTACTGAAATTGTTTCTTTTGTCACCGAATTTGCTTTCTGACAGTAAGCATTTTCAACAACAGCTATTTTTTTTTTGAAACAAAAATGTGCCATTTTAACATGATTTTAAGATTTTATAATATGCAAATAAAAGTACTAAAAAGAAATTAGAACATATTTTTCTTTACGCAAAAGTCCTTTTAACAAAAATTAAATTTCTTGTTATACACAATAAAAATTTTAAACAACGTTAACACTAATAATTCGTTTAACAAAAAGCACAAAGTTGTTTTTGACAAGAAGTTCCTTTATTCAAATTCCTAAAATAAAGTAATAAATTTTAATGTGGCAGCACTGTTTTAATATTGCAGAGCTTTTGTCAGGAATTTTATAGAGCTTTTGAAAAGAGCTTTACACAAATAGGAAATGAAAGTTAATTCACACACCATTTTGCAAATATTTTTAGAAAAGCACAGTCAATTGTTTCCTTCGAGTGTTGCCATAAAAGTTTTGAAAATCTTAAAAATAAGTGTTTCCAGAAAAGTTTTAGCGCGTCTCCCCATTTTGTGAGCTGAAATCTCCAACAATCCCAAGAAAAAAAAATAAATCTCTAAATTAGTTCCAAATTGATGTAATTTAAACAAAAACGCATTTTTAAAGAAAAAATAAATTATCCAGCCAAAGAAATTTAGAGTGCTCTTAAATAACAACGACTATACAGAATTCAGTTATTTTTCAAATAAACACCGAGTTTAATGCTTTTTCTTAAAAAAAAAATGTGTTTTTGTTTGATTCGAAATATGAAAATCTATTAATTTCATACTTGGGATTTTTTCATTGGCATTGAAATTTCATTATCATTAGTTGAATAATGCTAATGGCAAAAAAATTTCATTACCATTTAATGGTACTGAAATTTTCTGGCATTAGAATTTGTAATACTAACGCTAATGAAATCGCACTAATGCCTTAAAAACTATGAACAATTGAGTAAAAAAAGCATTTGTTTACAAAAAAAAGGGGGATGGATAGATTGCTTTTTCTTCAACTAGCCACCGAACTTTGTACTATGAAATGGGTGTTATAGTCCCTAGATTATAAATTTAAAAAACCGCACTTAAAAAATTGTAAAATAATCGTGAAACGCGAAAAAAGATTTTATGCTACAAAAATTGAATTAAAAAACTTAATCAGCGATTTTCATTTTGCGAAAAAATATACTGATGAAAGAATTTTCCTTTTTACAAAATTTCTTTTGCGCGACATTTTTTCGCGGTATTTTTTGCAACTAGCCAATGAACTTTATTCTATGAATTGGGCTTATAGACCCTAGGTTATGATTCTAAATAAATTGAAAAATAATTGCAGAACGCGAAAAAATGCTTTATGGCACAAAAATTAACAAATAACTTAATCAGCGATTAACAATCTGAAAACAAAAATGCAACTTTTGTACCATAAAGTCTTTTTTCGCGTTCCGCGATTATTTTGGAATTTTTTAAGTGCAGTTTTTTTAAATTTATAATCTAGGGACTATAACATCAATTTCATAGAACAAAGTTCGGTGGCTAGTATAATACCCAATTCATAGAACAAAATTCTGTGATTAATTGAAAAAAGAAATCGCGAAAAAAGTCGCGGAAAAAAATTTCCAAAAAGGAAAATTCTTACATCAGTATGTTTGCTTGCAGAATAAAAATCGCTGATTTAGTTTTTTAATTCAACTTTTGTACTCTAAAGTCTTTTTTCGCGTTCCGCGACTATTTTGCAATTTTTAAGTGCGGTTTTTTAAATTTATAATCTAGGTACTATAACATCCATTTCATAGAACAAAGTTCGGTGGCTAGTTGAAAAAAAAATCTCGAAAAAATGTCGCGGAAAAAAAATTTGCAAAAAGAAAAATTCTTACATCAATATATTTGTTCGCAGAATGAAAATCGCTGATTAAGTTTTTTAATTTAACTTTTGTACCATAAAGTCTTTTTTCGCGTTCCGCGGTTATTTTGCAATTTTTTAAGTTGCGGGTTTTTAAAATTTATAATCTAGTGACTATAATACACAATTCATAGAACAAAGTTCTGTGATTAATTGAAAAAAAAAATCGCGAAAAAAGTCGCGGAAAAAAATTTTCAAAAAGGAAAATTCTTACATCAGTATGTTTGTTTGCAGAATAAAAATCGCTGATTTAGTTTTTTAATTTAACTTTTGTACCATAAAGTCTCTTTTCGCGTTCCGCGGTTATTTTGCAATTTTTTAAGTGCGGTTTTTTAAAATTTATAATCTAGTGACTATAATACACAATTCATAGGACAAAGTTCTGTGATTAATTGAAAAAAGAAATCGCGAAAAAAGTCCCGGAAAAAAAATTTTAAAAAAGGAAAATTCTTACATCAGTATGTTTGTTTGCAGAATGAAAATCGCTGATTAAGTTTTTGTACCATAAAGCTTTTTTTCGCGTTCCGCCATTATTTTGCAATTTTTTAAGTGTGGTTTTTGCGATTTGCAGTTTGTAACCAAGCCAATTTTGGGGGGACCCTTATATGGGCACTAGGTCTAAACATGGACCGATGTTCACCAAAATCAATAGGCTTCGTCCTTGGGCCAAAATAGGTCTGTGTACCAAATTTCATCAAAATATCTTAATATTTGCGACCTGCAGCGTATAAACAATATAATTTTGGGGGGACCCTTATATGGGCACTAGGTCTAAACATAGACCGATGTTCACCAAAATCAATAAGCTTCGTCCTTGGGCTGATATGGGTCGGTATACCAAATTTCATCAAAATATCTTATTATTTGCGACCTGCAGTTTGTAACCAAGCCAATTTTGGGGGGACCGTTATATGGGCACTAGGTCTAAACATGGACCGGTGTTAACCAAAATCAATAGGCTTTGTCCTTGAGCCAACGTAGGTCTGTGTTCCAAATTTCATCAAAATATCTTAATATTTGCGACCTGCAGCGTATAAACCATATAATTTTAGTAGGACCCTTATATGGGCACTAGGTCTAAACATGGACCGATGTTCACCAAAATCAATAGGGTTGACATAAGTCGATGCACCAAGTTTCATCAAAATATCTTAATATTTGCGACCTGTAGAGTGCGCACAAGAATGCATGGAGAGACAGACAGACGGACGGACGGACAGACGGACATCGTTAAATCGAAATAAAAAAAAATTCTGAGCCGATCGGTATACTATAAGGTGGGTCTAGGACCAATATTTTTTGGTGTTACAAACATCAGCACAAACTTATAATACCCTGACCACATGATGATACCCTGACCACATAATGAGTGTAAAGGTGCTTTCACAATGGTGGAGTGGCTCTTCTCTGCAGCACAGATTCAAATGTTAACCGTTCACAATGCAGAGTAGAGTTACTTCAAAAAAATATGTGACGTTTCAGTACTTACGCAGTTTTTGCGAATATCTTGGCATGGCTTTCACTGCTATTATTATAAAATAATTTCTTATTTTATATATTATTACAAATTGAAACTATTTGCTTTTATTTTTCAATATTTTTTTATAATTTGTTGCCAATTAGAGATGTGAACAAATTAGTGATGTGTTTTTTTAGTTATATTTGTCATGTTAAACAGTTAACAGAGTGATGTTAACTCTAGAGTGCAACAAATCTGTACGCCAGAGTCAAACAAATTTAACTCTGGAGTGGAATAAAAAAAGATAGCCAAATACAAAAATGTATTAGTAAGAAAGAGAAAACAACTAAATTTGCTACAGATTGGAGTACTCCATCATTGTAAACGCACCTTAAATGATAATAAAAAGAGTAATAAATATAATACAATTGTCTTAAACAAAAAACGTAACGGTAAATTTACGAAAATATCAATAATGATCATGAAGCTCTAGTGTTAAAAATGCGTTTCTAATTAGTTGTCAACAGTTGTATATACTACAGCTCGTATAAGTACTAGGGTGACCGCAAAAACTCGATGTCGGAAAATGCTTAGTTAAAGGTTTTTATATCGATTTTCATGTCAAATGACACTTTTTTACATTTCAAAAATTTGGGGTCGTTTTGACCCCATGTGCTTATAAGGGTAAATTTCTAATTTTTTATTACTATGTATAAAATTTGGTGTTAACGGAGTTATTTGGACAACTTTCACCAAACTCCGCAAGAAACAACACATTGGTAAAGAAAGGGTTAACGTAGTCGGAGTTTTACAGAATTTTCGGAAAACAATCTCCTGTATCAGGATTAAATGAAATCGGAAATGATTTTGTTCCAGCTAGCTAAAAACACAAAAATTAATACCATCATCTGAATTATTGGCCAAAATCACACTTATCTCTAAAATTTTCAAATTTAAAACTCCGTCACAATTAAGTTAAAAGAGGGATTTGTGTAATTTTCAGCAGAATTATTCTCTAAGATGTATTTAATATTTTGTTGAACAAAATTTTAAAAAACTCAAAAATAGAGTTTTGCTAATTTATAGAAAAACAAATCCCATATTTGGCCATACCTGGGACTAGGTTATCATAACCCAAGAGAGACAAAAAATTTTATCTGAATATTTGTGGATCTTAAAAATTAAAGAAGAGTATAACCTTGTAAATTTTTGAAAGAAATATTTTATTTTTTTTTTCGATTTTCATAATTTATCTCATTTTAACCCTACAATGGTCTGAGGAAATTGCAATTACCGAAATATTTTCCAACCGATTTTGGATTTTTATACATTACCAGAAAGGGAATTCAGTTTAGATTATGATTCTATTTACATTTTCCAAAAAAAAAGTTATTTAAGAGCCTGTATTTTCAAAAAAAGCCAAAAAAAGTGATTTTTTCGCTTTGTAAATCGTATTTCAAAACTTGAGCCCTTTGAGCACGGGTTAACAAACTCCAGTCGAGCTCAAATTTCGGTTATCTCAATATCTGGAAAGGGGAATCGTTTCTATCCCTCTCTATGAGATGCGGTCACCCTAATAAGTACTGATTAATGTGTAGATACTTTTTATACCCTACACCACTACGTGGAGAGGGTATTATAAGTTTGTGCTGATGTTTGTAACATCAAAAAATATTGGTCCTAGACCCACCTTATAGTATACCGATTGGCTCAGATTTTTTTTTTACCCATATAAGGTACCCCCAAAATTTTCTTTTTTACACGCTGCAGCTCGAAAAAACGAAGATATTTCAATTTGGTACACAGACCTATGTTGGCCCAAGGATGGCGCCTATTGATTTTGGTTGAAATTGGTCCATGTTTAGACCTAGTGCCCATATAAGGGTCCCCCCAAAATTGGCTTGCTTACACTCTGCAAGTCATAAATACGAAGATATTTCAATGAAATTTGGTACACAGACCTATGTCGGCCCAAGGACGGCGCCTATTGATTTTGGTTAAAATCGGTCCATGTTTAGACCTAGTGCCCATATAAGGGTCCCCCCAAAATTGGCTAGCTTACACGCTGCATGTCTCAAATACGAAGATATTTCAATGAAATTTGGTTCGTTGACTCACATGGTCCCAAGGAAAAAGCCTATTGATTCTAGATAGTATCGGTCCATATTTGGACCTATCGTCCATATGGGCTATATTTTCGATTTTTTCTTCTTTTTTGATTTTATAGAAAATTTTGAGACAAGTCTGTTTTAGCCCATTCAAATTTCGGATCCAAACATTAGTTGGCTTTAAATCTGACTGATGTAGGGTATGCACGACTTTAACTTTTTTACCCGTTATGTATGCAGTTTCACATTAAGACTCGCAAACTTACTAGATTTGCTTAGTTCACACAATACACGAAACCTTACATGAATCCCCCATTGCTTTTCAGTACAATATTTAATAAAAACAGAAATACGAAAATTTTTATCCAACTGGACCTAATTGCATAAAATTTTAAATATTAAGATATTATTTCATACAATAATATCTTGTCAAAATTCGGATTAAATTGTATATAATTTAAAGTAATTAAATCCAATTTTATCCACGTAGATACAATTGTATTCACCATTTTTCGGATTAAATTGTATCCGATTAGTTATTGTATTATATCAAATTATATATGACACTATATCATCTTTTTTAATCGGGTATTTTTGGTTTTAGGAATTATTAAACATTTTTTAATTTTATGCTAAAATATTCATGATCTTAAATTTTTTTTAGGTATTTTTCTTATTTCATTTTAGAGGTAAAAATCAAACTACTAAAGTTTGATTTAATATAAAAAAAGATATGGAGTGCAACAACAAATAAAATCAACTGATAACTGCGCCTAAAACGTGATTGAAATCCTTAAACTACCAATCTGCAATATGTACAAACTCTTTAATAGTTTTATTTTTTTGTGTTTTTATATCCAAAGGCAACAAAAGCACATCTGTTTAAGTGTGTGTATATGTATATCGTCGGCTTATTATTGGTTTGACCTATATGCCAAAGAGTCGATTTCCCAAAAAACATGGTTTAATTATAAGAGATTAGCTACATGGAAATTTTTTCACTTGCTCTAGACCCCTTTAATCAAGATGTTTACTGAATATTAAAGTCAGACCATGGTCGACTGTATTTTGAAATGTTATTATTCTGAATAACGTCACAAATATGAGCGTAGATCAATAAGTCCGTGACACAGTTTTTTTTTAGCAAAAAATATATACTTAATCCAACATTTCTTCAAGTTTTTTATTCCTTCCAAAAAGGATTTTTCGAGGTCTTCAAAATAGGCATTTGTTTTGCGTTTATGGTCAATTGTGAACATACGCGGCACCCATCTTTCTGGCAGCTTTTTCAAACCCTACTGGTCATTTAAAATCGAAACCACAGTGCCTTATGAAATTCCTCTGGCATCAAAAATCTCACGCACTTTCACTCTCTGATCGACCAACACCATATAGTGAATTTTTTTCGACATTTTCGGGTGATGTTCAGCGTCACTAGTGCTTGTGCGACCACAACGAAACTCAGTAAACCACTTTTTTCCACTTTGAAGATAATGGTGCAGAGCAGAGAAACAATCCAGCCGCCGTAAGCCGTTTAAGCCGCCGCCGTCGGTCATTTTTGCCTCAGCCGCCGCCGCCGATTTTTTTCGGCTGGAAGTATCAATTTTCCAAAATAAAAAAATTAAAAACAAATGTCATTTTTAAAACAAATTTTCCAGGGGTATGGCATCACCAAAGATGGCACTTTGTTCAAAAAATTGACAATTTTCTTTTTTTATTTAAATTGAAATAATAACAAATAAAAAAGCGAATCAAAAAAAAGGAATTTTCAAATTTTATTATTTGAACATATTTTGCGCTTGATTTTTTCTTATTTTGCGCAGTTTTCAGCAATTTTTGAGTTTCTAAATATAGGCTCAGCTGATACTAAATAGCTGCTCAGGTGATACTAAATTTCAGCGCCCCCTACCGGTGAGTAGTGTAAGTTTTGATTTCCTATCTCTATAATTAATAGTCTCTGAAATTTTCTACTTCATCATTTCCTGAACCATCAAGAGTATTTTTTTTTAGTTCAAAAGAAATAAAAGAACCAGTTTTATAGTCAGAGCTAAGAAGGATTTTTGTCATAAATATTTCTTAAGTTAGAAGTTTTGCTTGAAAACTTCTGACATATTTCGCTGAAATTTGGATATGCAATTTAAGCTTAATTCGCACAAAACCGAATTCAGCTTTAGAAATTGAATATATATCATTCCATTAATTCATATGTTTCATTTCCAAAGTTTAATATTAAATAGAATGCATTCTTATGTTGAATACATTCCTTATAGAATTACAATCAATTTAAATAATTAATTTTTTCATTAATTCTAATCTTTTACAAAATGGCTTATCGAAATTGTCATTTTACTCAATCCGTAAAAGATCTAAGGTATGAATATACTACACTCAAAAAATTGTATGAACTAAAATTAAGGTTTCACTTTATTAAAACAATGTACATATATGAGTTATTAATAAAAATGAGTTAAATTTCTTTCCAATAAGTAAAATTGCTTTCAAATAATGCAAATTTTATTTGATTTTAGTTTATCCAAAATTCGTATTAACTCAAAAATAATAAAACGTTTTCCTTAAATTTATTTTCTTGAATTAGGTTAAAATTTCTTAAAACTGTTGAAAAATGTATTTATTTTTAGTTAAAAATCTTAAATGTTAAGAATTTGGTTGAACTAAAAATTATGAAATTTAAAATTGTATGAAAAACTAAATTCAAATAATGAACTTCCTTAAATTTAGTTTAAACATTTTAACTTCTTTAAACCAAGTATAAACTTCTTAAATTCTAGTAAAGATTTTCTTTCGTATTCCTGAAAATATTTTATAACCTATGGAATTCTTATTTGGTTTGTAGTTTGTATTATACATATAAGTATTTTAGTGTTGTGAAGAAAATTTAAGTAATAAATTTCACACAAATTTATATTAACAAAAAAAATATTAAAATTATTTTCGTCAATACTTTCGTAAAAAAAATATATGAAATTGATTACTTAGATTTTTGGTAGTGAAACTAAAATACTTATATATTTGAATATTTATATCTAATGAGAATTAAAAATTAATAAATAATACCTGCAATTTTTTGCATGGTTTTTTTTTTGGATATTCTTAATACGAGCATAACATATGAACTAAAAATAAGTTTATTCTGCGTTAGCACAAGTTCAAAGCATCTTTAAATTTAAGAACAATTGACTTGATTTTAAGACATGTATACTAAATTTAAGAACAAGTTTATACTAAATTTAAGTAAAATACATACTAAATTTTAATAAAATTTTCAGAAAAATTAAAACAGTATTTACTAAATCTCAGAAAAAATGTATTTAATTTAAGTTAATTGTTTTAACTTTTTTTTAAGAAAATTGTGTACTCGATATAAGTTAAAATTTCCTTGGAGCCAAATCATTCCCAAATTTCTTTAAATTTAGTTCAAATGACCTAATATTTGGGAAACAATTTTTTCGGTGTAATGATTCTGACAACACTTTAGTTTATAATTACAAATTAAATAAAAATGTGGCTTATTTTAGGGATAATATTGATATCATATAATAAAAATAATGAAGGTAATTAACCAAAATTTAAAAACGCAAACATTTGTTTTAATATTTTCCAAACCGAATAAAACGTGAAAGATCATTATAAAAATAATGAATTCATTAAAGAATTCATTCACTATGCATGAAAATTAAAAGAATGATGCCAGTGAATGAATTCATAAGGAATGGTATAAACGAATGATATAATAGTATCAAAAGTGAATTAAAGAATTAATTCATTCAAATCTATGGTCGTAGGTTTGGTTAAGTAGATCACATCACATTTTTCAGAAATTTCAGTACACCTGAAATTATTATCAAAAGACACATTTTTAAGACATTGCGGACGAAAAAAATGTTAAGTAAGTTATTTCTCGGTCGACATATAAAATTGGGGAGATATTTACAATAATCGACGCTATTCTGAGTTCCGAATCCACAAAAAAATTCTAAAGTGAAACATTTCGGATTTTTTTGCTGTTCCGTGATCCACATCCTAGTTATTTTTTTCATTTTATTTCGTGTAGAAAAAGCTTGATGATAGTGAAACGAATATATATTTTTTAACAACAATTATTATATAACAATTTATTATAAAATTAGTCTATGAATATTAAAATTTGGTAGGAACAGCAAATTTTCGAAATTTTTAATTCCGTGTGATTTTACAAATCAACTCTAATTAAAAAGTTTCGGGACTCAGAATATTATTCAGGGGTGAATATCTGAATTTTTTTTACTTTTCTTTTAAGTTTTTCAACTTTGACATCTTTTCGAGCATAATTTTTTTCGAACCATAGTTTTTTCTAGTTTATTCTAAAAACACATTTAATTTTGAGTGAAAATAGAGTTTGCTTATTTCTAAGTTCCGAATCCACATAAAAAAATTCTAAAGTGAAACATTCCGAATTTTTTTGCTGTTCTGTGATCCACATCCGAATTATTTTCTTCGTTTTATTTCGTGTTGAAAAAGCTTGGTGAAAGTAAAAGGAATATTTTGTTGCAAAAATTGATATGTTAAAATTTATTTTAAAAATTTTCAGTATGCTAAAATTTGTTCGAAACAGTCAATTTCCGACATTTTGAATTTTGTGTGATTTTAAAAAACTACTCTAATTAAAAAGTTCCGGAATTCGGAACAGGGGTGATAGTGTCAAATCTCTGTTTTTGAGCGACTTCAAGCACTTAACAATTTTAAATTCAGCAATTTTTCAACCGATTTTGAATCTTGGAATGTTTTTGGAAAGACAAAAAATTTAGCTTTCCAAATATATGTATATAGAATTATTTATTTGTAACTGAAATATGTTGACAGTTTTTTTAAAAACATTAAAATTAATTTTTTTTTTAATTTGTATACTTGGACGGCTTTTTTACAGTTAGGTTGTTCATAAGGTGTGTGCTATCTGTTGTATCGTTGTATCGTCCTAACAAAAAACAGAGTTGTTAAAATTTTTATTTGTGTTTAACAACGATTTTCTATTCAGTTTTCTATCTGTTAGCACACTCAGACATAGGACACTAAACATGCGTAAAAATGTTGTATCGTGCTATTCTCAAATGTTGTATTTTTTCAATTTAATTTTTAACAACTCTGTTTTTTGTTAGGACGATACAACGATACAACAAATAGCACACCCTTATGAAAACCCTTAGTATTAAAAAATTCTTTACTATTGTAATTTATTCTGAAAGTGGGCTTAGTTTTTAGTAAAATCAGATCCTTTTGTTTAAATTAATTGAAAATTAAAAAAGTTATCGTAATTTTTCTAAACATTTAATTTCAGCTATTTTAAGACAGCCCGATGTTCTTGTTTGCACACTCATTAAGGTTAACATTTTCAATTTTTTTTATAAATGCAGAGATTCCATATTTATAAAAAAATTTATAACTTTGACAATTTTAATCCGATTAAAATAGAACTTCATTTTACCCTGAATTAAGAATAACAAATTTTTAACAAAATATTGTAATTAAAAGCCGTCAAAATTAAACAAAATAAGAAAAAATTTAGAAAATCAGTTTTATTTGAAAATATTTCCACACAATTTTGTTGAATATATAAACATTTGTATATATTTGGAAAGCCCAACTATCTCTCCTTCTAGGTCAATTTCAAAAACTAAAAATCCTAAATTTGTAATTTTTATCGATGAATTTAACATAAAATTATTTTTTATTTGATAATTCCATTTTTTTTGTACAATTTTCTACTGCTATATTTTGGAAAAAACCTTAAACATCTTAAAATTACGTGTATAATGTTCTATCAAGCCGCCGCCGCCGCCGATTATTTGGTAGCGCCGCCGTCGCCGATTTTTATCCGGCTCAACCTTAATCGCCGCCGCCGCCGCCAATTTTTTGCTTGCGCCGCCGCCGCCGATTATTTTGATCGGCTTGTTTCTCTGGTGCAGAGTCCCCATAGTACTTATAAAGCTTTTTCTTGGTTTGAATGACGGTTGTTTTTCCCAAAAAATTATGTTTGATAAGCACTTGAAATTCACGTTTTTCCATTTTTACAAAAATTCACGAGGTTGTATGCTTTGAACATCTGTTAACGTAAAGTCAATGACGGAATTTGCTTAAAATTTGAAGGTAGTCTATTAACAGATGGTACTTGACAGGAGCAGCATTAAATGTAACTTCAAGGGAAATTCGAAAAGCCACGGACTTATTGATCCGCCCTAGTAACAGTCCTTGGTAATTGGTCAATGCGGAAAACGATAAAGAAGTTTTACATTTTGTCATTTTTGTATGCAAAATTGGAAGGTAGATCAATTTCGATACTGAATATCTCAGACATGATACGAGATATAAAGAAAAGGGTTTTGTAATCAGAAAGAGGATATTTACATTACATGTAATTAATTTCTAACTCAATTTTTTCAAAAATAGTCGGTAGTTCAAACCAGTAATAAGCCGGCGATATGATAAAGTTATGGAGCAGTTGAACACAAAAAAGTTTAATGCTAAAGTTTGTGATAGAGTGAATATTGAAACCTTGAGTTTTTGCTACACATTTTTTTAATCTTTTGGTTAACGTAGTTATTTGGTGGCCTATTGTTTATAGTAGGACTAAAAAATAGGGTAAATGTCGCCAAAATAAACAATAGAGTGAACACTAACTTAACTACTGACTGAATGCCTTGCGTTGGCAGCCTGTTAGCCTTTCTTTCGACATATGCAGTGGCCTCAAAAATCAATGAAGATGGTGGTTGGAGCAGAGTAGAGTATGAATACATGTTCATATACCAACCAACCAAAAGACATGGTTCACAAAATTTGACACCAATTTTTTTAATGTTTGTGTATGTTTTAACATGCCACTTTTTTGTGTTGCAATTTTTTTTTGCCGTATTCTCCTCATATTGAAAGTTTTATAAATGATGGGAGGGAAGATTAAATATGTCATCGTAGTTGAACTTGCATTGAATGTCAAAAGAGTATTTTTTTGCCATTGTATTTAACTATTGCAACAACAAAAAGTTGTTGATTTTTTTTTCTGCTATGTGCCTTTCAAAGAATGAACCAAAAAACGAAAAGAAGTCAATCATTTTATTATATATTCAACTCAATAAATGTTGTACTTGTTACCAATTTATAATGAGATTAATACACAAATGGCCAAAATGCAATTTTATTTATATGCTTTTAAAGTAGCATTTGTATTTTAAAAAATATATACTTTTCTATATTTAATTCATTTCTTTCTGAATGTACACAATGTTTAAGGATATTTGATGTTGTTGTGGTTTTCCATTTACTTGTAGAACAGTTTTTCAGATCGTAGAAAGTATGCATTTATTGAAGAAATTCATATATTAGTCATGTTTTTCTTTGAAAAGATTTTTCCTTAATAATATGCCTACTACATCCCAGCAAAAAATTTTTAGTATTTCTGAAGCAGTAAAAATACGAAGCGCTTAAAAACGCGCTACAAATTCTGCTTTACAGAGTTGCGCCACTTTATGCGTATACAATAAACAAAAAATTTTGCAATTTGATTGTATACCCTGCAAAACTGCTTTAAACGAAGCAAATCGTAAGCAAGTTATTTAAAAAATTATAGTGCTACGCTATTCCCTTACGACGAAGCAGGTTGTAAGGGAGTAAAATAAAATGTAAGTTATCCAAAGATTAATGCGCACGAAATCTGAGTCATCTCAATCGTGTTTTACCCTTCTTTAGTAGAGTTTAATGTATAGACGCCACATAAACATGAGTCAGTCTGCATTTTGAAGTCGGCAAATGAATGCATTTATTTTCATAAGAAGTCGCGTTTAAATGCGCTCAATAAAAATCATGAATTTACTGCATCTTTTCAGCAGCAAAAAATCACTTTTTCCAAAAAAGTGCATGCATTTATTTGCGGTTAAATGCACTTACGAAAAACATGAATTTACTGCAATTTTTCAGCAGCGAATAATGCGCTTTTTCTCACAAAACAACGTGCTTCCAAGCGGGCCCTTTGTATGGAAAAATCATGCCTTCCGTAAGCAGCTTTGTAAGGGATTAATTTTATTTATTCCCTTACAAAGCTGCATCCAGCGAAGCAGGTTTTTTGCTGGGATGGGATATTCAGCTATTGAATTCGAATAAAGCGAATCATAATGTGATAATGAGATAACAATAGGATTAAAAAGAGGAAACATTCTAATTGAGAAATAAATTGCTCATGTATTTGTTCATGTATGAAAGCTATATTGTGTAGGCTGTGATTGACAAAACTTCAATTAGCCAAACTTATCGAGCCTTTGGGTAAGACAAAACTGTTACTGTCCGTTACTTCGGTTAAATTTTTAAATAAAAATATTTTCTTCTTCGTGTAGGATAAGTTCATATTTATTTGGCAAGAATTTGATCAAAATTAATTTTTTAAATAAAAATTTTATTAAAAAGAAAACAAAATAGGGGTTTTTATATAAACTCGTATTCTACTCTTAAACGGTGTAAACCTGGTATACTTATGAGTTTAATGTCAAACTCCACACATGAAAAATATGGTTTATATTTATAAAAGGTTTACAAGGAATTTACGAGTTGATATGAAAACCCCTAATATTAAGTTTACCTTTTTGGAATTTGAAGAAAAAATATTTTAAAAATAATATTTCTGTTTGAAATTTTGATATTTTCATAAAATTTCATACAAATTATTTTAATTTTTGCATTAAAAAATACAAACATTTTTTTTCGGACTTTCTATATTTTCATATATGTATATTTTTATGATATTGCCATGTTAGATTTTATTTGTTGTGATAGACAACACAATGTTTTCAATTATCCGCAATAAGAGAATGATGATTGAAACACACAAACCGAGACATTACAAAATGTACAAAAATTCAACGGAACGAGAATTTTGCACTTTTGTATATGAAGTGCCTGATTTGGTAAAACCAGTCATATATCAACACTTAATTTTGAATTTATATAAATTGAGCAGATCTCAATAGATGTGATTGTACTAGGTCTAATTAGATCTCAAAATTGGGGACAAATTTGAGATATAATTAAATCTGATCAGATCTAACTACATCTGGCGCATCATATATAATCAGATCCAATTTGATTGTAATTTTAAACTAAAATACTTATACCGATAAATTTATCTTCTTATCAAGTAATTCATCAAGTGGCTGAGATCTGGTACCAAATCTGGCCGGATCTGCCCATATCTGGCCACAAAATTACCCAATTTTCCAAATCACTTTAGATATGACCAGATATGGTACTAGATCCTTCCAGATCTGGGCATAAAGTATATCACATATCCCATATTTGATCATATATGATCAGATCTGGCACCGGATCCAATTAGATTCAATCATGCCTAATAAGACCTAAGCAGATCTGATCAGATCTAAACTTTTTACACGGGTCGTTTCAAAAATTAATTAAATGGACAAAAATATTTAAAAAAAACATTTTTTTATAGTAAAGCAACAATAATCGTATGGAAAAAGTTTGAAAATTTTTTTCGCCCTGCTGGGATTTGAACTTGCAACCCTCCGATTTTTGCAACCCCCATACAAAATATTAACTTCTTATCACTCGTGAAAAAGACCCCATGATTAGCATATACACTGAGAAAAGTTTGTCGGTAGAATCTACTAAAAGTGACAGTTAAAACAATGGTATATACCGTTAAAAGGTGACAGAAGTATTTACTTTTAAAATAAGAAAAATATTTAGTTATTTTTAACTGTTTAAAAAAACTAACAAATGCATTAAATATATTTAACAATGCTGTAAAATTAACTGAAATATTTTTATTAAAAAAATACAAAATAGGTGACAACTACGTTTTTTACAGTTAATTTTGTTGATCATATATGTGAATATTTTAATTAAAAAAACTATTTTGTGTTTTTGATTATTAAAAAATGTTTAATCTTACTTGAAATTTGAAGTAAAACTTCAAACGAAAAACTAAAAAGGCCTACGTTCGGCAAAAAACTTTTTTTTTCGAAATTGCTTTGCAAAAATACTTTATATTCGAAGGTGTACCGCGCACTTTTTTTGGCCTATAAGGTGGTACGGTCTAATATACATTCAAAACTTCTGTCTATTTTTATTAAAAATCAAAACAACATATTAAAAAATAAAATTTTAAAATAAAGGTGAAAAAAATTAGAAATTTATAAAAACAAATTAAATAAATATAAAATAAAAACAAGTGAAAACTTCAATTTGAAAGCAAAACTTTAAAGTACATTTTAAGGGGGTATCGACTCTACACTCAACCAAAAAAGTCTGCAATGGCCACTGAAAATTTTGCTGTTATTACGGGAAATTTAACTGTTTTGAGTCCAGCGGTGCTAAAGCAATACATGTCTGCTGATCTGTAGTACAATAAAATTAGTAGAAAAAATTAGTAGCCGCTACAAAATTTTAGTAACATTTCTGTAAACTGTAATTCAAAATCGATTTGCTAAAATCAGTTAAAAAAACTTATCAATATCAATAATTTTAGTACAATGAAATTAGTATAAATAATTAGTTGCAGCTACTAAATTTCAGTAAATTGTTGTAAACTGTAATTTAAAATCAATCTGCTGAAATTGGCAAAAAAGTGTACTAAAAAATAAAGAAAACTATAAAATCTAAAAAAAATGTTTATAAAAAAATTTTTTTATCTTTCGATTCTATAATAACTTCATCCTACTTGAAATTTGGAGTCTAAATTACAAACGGTTCTCCAGTTATTACCTTTTTATACATTGGAGATACAATAAAATTTTCTGAGTGTTATTTCCAAACTAAGAATATATCAATATTAACAAATATAAACTAAACAAGAATTGTAAAAAATCAAAAAAAGATTTTTTTAAATTAGTATATTTTTCTGCTAAATTTAGCACTCGGTTTTGAAAAACTAGTAGAATGTTTTGCTGAAATTAGCAGCGAGAGTTAGTAAAAAAATCCGTAATTTGTAATAAGAGAATAGAAAAAATGATTACTAAAAATAAAAATTGTTCTAAAAATCAGTATAAAAATAGTAAAGTTCGGTTGGAAACTGTTTACAAATTTTTTTTACTAACTTTTTTATCGGAGTGTAAATACTAAAACGTCTTAACATTTTCGAAAAATAACAATAGCTAAATAACGGTTAATAGCTAAATCAAATTTTTTCCAGCTAAACATATTCAAAAATATTTAAATCTAGCCATAAATTAGCTAAATTGGCAACACTGACTATTTCCCAATAATGGGGAGACGATAGAGACGATAATTTTCAATAGATAATTTAGAAAAAATTGACAATTCATATACCCAATACTGGGTAATAATATTTAGGTGTAGCCGACGTGTGAATTGCCTTTTAGAATATTTTGTTCAAAGTATCCATACGCTTAAAGAAATAAACCTGTGTAAATAGCAGCAAAAGCTACTAAAAACGAGTAAAAAGGTTAAAGTCGGGCATGCCGACTATACAATACCCTACACCAGTCTGGTTAAAAGCCAACTAAAATTTGGATCCGAAATTCGAATGGGTTAAAATGGGGCTTGTGTCAAAATTTTCTATAATGTGAGTCAGCGCACCAAATTTTATTAAAATATCTTAATATTTGCGACCTGCAGTTTGTAACCAAACCAATTTTGGGGGGACCCTTATATGAGCACTAGGCCTAAACATGGACCGATGTTCACCAAAATCAATAGGCTTCGTCCTTAGGCCAACATAGGTCTGTGTGCCAAATTTCATCAAAATATCTTAATATTTGCGACCTGCAGCGTATAAACAGTATAATTTTGGTAGGACCCTTATTTTGGCACTAGGTCTAAACAGAGGCCGATGTTCACCAAAATCAATAGGCTGCGTACCTGGGCCAACATAGGTCTGTGTACCAAATTTCATCAAAATATATTAATATTTGCGACCTGCAGCGTATAAACAATATAATTTTGGTAGGACCCTTATAAGGGCACTAGGTCTAAACATAGACCGATGTTCACCAAAATCAATAGGCATCGTCCTGTACCCAGTTTCATCAAAATATCTTAATATTTGCGACCTGTAGATTGCGCACAAGAATGCGCAAGAATAAATCGAAATAAGAAAAAATTCTGAGCCGATCGGTATACTATAAGGTGGGTCTAGGACCAATATTTTTTGGTGTTACAAACATCAGCACAAACTTATAATACCCTGACCACATAGTGGTGTAGGGTATAATTAGTGAAAAATAATCTTGCAAAAGAAACTGCTATTATTGCTGATTGGTAGTAAAATCAGAACAGTAAAAATAAGACTGTCAAATTTACAGAATTTTAATTATTTCAATTAACTTTTTGTTATTGGAAAATGACAAATTATAATGTAAAATCTGCAAAATAATTTTGCTAAATATTAGTAGACTAAAAAAAGCAAAAAAAAATTTATATCTATCAAATTTTTGTTATTTTTATTTCAAATTTAGTTGAATAAAAATAGCAGTCTATCCTGCTAAAATCAATAGAAATGTTTGCTACAAAAATGATAAATTGCTGATTTCAGAAAGCCAGATTTTTATTTACAATAAAAAAATCGAAAAAATAAAATTTTAGAATTAAAAATTTTTGTGGTTGCTAATTATTTAGCAAACTTTTTTTTACCGATTTTAGCAAGTTAAGTCGTTATTTTCTAATTAATAAAATTTATCGCAAATATAACTTAAGTTCTGTATACGAGTATCTAACAGTTTTATTTTTGCTGTTCTTATATATGTATATATATTTGTTCCTTTTACTCCTGCAAGGAGCATAGGGCCGCCACAAGATTTTTCGAATAAGTTCGATCTGATGCTCGATGTTTAATTTCATTCCAACGCAGGTGTAAGTTGGATATTTCGGTTTCAATTTGCTGTTTCCAGGTGTGTGATGGTCTTCCTATACGTCGACTACCTTGCGGGTTCCGGTATATAGTAGGGATTCCAATACCGAATCGGTATTGATAAATCGGTATTGAAAATTTTTCAATACCGAATTTTCGGTATTTTCGGTATTCATATAAATATTCATACTTAGCGAGTGAACTTAGATATAGCTCATCCAAAATATTTAAAATTGGGTACGACAATTATTAATTTCAAGCAGACGAAATCTTCTCTCTTGTTCTTCATTCAAAGCTGGAAAAGATAATTCTTTTTTGAATCCATTCGCATAAAAATTTATTAATTTTATGAATCAGTGAATATTTTAAAATAATTTTAAATCCTTGATTTGATATAGAATAAAGTGAGATAGTGATTTGGTATAATTTAAAATATATTGATTGAATTTTGATTCGATTGAATAATCTGTTTTAAGAAATAATTCGCGAAGTATAAATAAAATCAGAGCTTTGAAAAATTGATTCAAAAGAATTATTTTCAAAGATAAATAAAAAAGCTGATTTATAAATTAGCGAATCAAAAAATATAAAGATACGAGTAATTCGAACGAATTATATTTGTAATTTTTGATTCGCGAATTGATGCTAATTTTTTGATTCGTTTTGTATTGCAAATCATTATTAAATCAATGTATTATTGACTTAAATTAATACGGAAATCATAAAAAAAACAATTTTAAAACGCGAATAGAAACAAAAAATTATTATTAGCGAGAATAAAAAAAAAAAAATCAACACATAATTCGCGTAGCAAAAATATTTTTTTTATTCTTTTTTGTAAATTGAATTATTACTGATGATTAAATTATTTTTTTAAAGCGTCTGAATAAAATTAACAATTTTTAGTTGAAAGGAAATTATTTGTTTGATTCTATGAAAAGAATCAACAAAAATCACATTAATTCTTTGAATAAAGTAGGCAATAATTAAGTCAATTAAAATGAGTTTTACGAATCGAGTCGTACAAAATTGATTCAGATTAATAAATCGAATTAAGGAATTGTGTTTTTAAAGGTCTGGTTTCATTACAATTAAAGTATTTTAAGACTGATTCACACGATAACCGCTAACCTCTATGTATAAAATGCCATTTTCAAAAGAAAATTTATATAAATTTGACAATTTTGTGATTCCCATCACCAATACTAAGAAATCGCAGACACAAAAGTGAACAATTATTTGTTGGACTAACTTTTTTAATCTTTTGACTTTTTCCCAAGAAAATTTTTAAGGAAGAATTCTTTTTCTGTTTGAATTAATTAAGACTCGTAGATATATTCCTCCCAAAAGTCATTCTAATTATGAGTAATCATTAATTGCAGTTTTTGCGTTCTCCAAAGTTCTAGGTGAGTAAAAATGCAATATTTTTATTAATGTTTGCATTTTTAAAATATAAAATTTGCAAAAAATTGCAAACATCAAAACAGAATTATTGTCAAGTTTGTCAAAATTTCTCTCAAAAGAGATATAAAACATTAAAATAGTGAACAAAAAAATGTATGCAATACCGAAATCGGTATCGTCCAAAAATCGGTATTTCGAATTTGCTTAAATGGCTCGAATTTCGACATTTTCGGTATTACCGAAATCGGTACTGTAAAGCCTAGTCTATAGCTTGTTTAGCAATATCGTTGGGTTGTTTACGTAATGTATGTATGCTGTTCTTATCTTACTAATATTTGGCAAACATAATTTCAGCAGTTTTTTCTGCAAGGTAATTTTTGACTAATTTTTAGTTGTTTTAACTTAATTCTTTTATATTAGTCTATAAATAATTTCACTGGAAATCAAATCGAATTTCAGCTCTATTTTCCAATTTCAAGGCTTCAATACAACTTTTACTACCTTTCAATAGCATACTCCAGCAAAAGGGGGAAAAATTCAAGCTTGAAATATATTTTTTAAATAAACAAGTCCTAGAATTTTAAATCCAATTTATTTCGAGCAAATTTTAAATAACTTGAATTTTTAAAACCTATGTCGTTATTGGGTGTAATATGAATTCATTCTTTCCAATTTTTTGTTATTAGCACATATTTAGTATTTGTATTCGTTTTGACTTCATGCTTTTAGTATTTTTTTTAAATTATTTTTTTGGTTTATAATACTACTATGTCCAATTTTCCAAATAATATACAAACATAAATTCATAGTTGTTCAATACAATACAAAAGTATTAAGTATAAATATATATTTTTTTCTTTTTTTTGCTTGTGTACATATTCGATCAATTATTATTCGAGTATATTGGTTTGGCCAATAAATTCATATGAATTTATTTTATATATCAATAATATTGTTGATTGACCCAAATTGTGTTACCATCATGTTGCAACATGTAAAAAAGAGATTGCAGTTTTTTTGTTTAGTAGAATTTAGAGTTTTAAGATTTAAGCTTAAAGTGAATTTTCAAAATGAAAATTGATAAAATTGTAAAATAATGGTTGGAAAGAAATTTAAAACTGGCAATAGAGAATTATTGTAGCTAGCATTATTGTAGTTAATAAATTTTAGGAAAAATAGTACACCGAAAAAGTTTCTCAGTTATTGGCTACAAAATTTTCAACTGAGTCTCAGCTGAAATACCCCTAACTGAGCCTTAGATTTTTAAATTAATTAAAAACAACAAATTTTTACAAATTAAAAAATTAAGTTAACTGAGTTAACTTTAAATCAATGAGGTTTCACTGGAACTCATCAATTAAAGCTTTGAATTAAATGACAGCAGTTTTTCATAAAAACACGTATATGAAAAATTTAATTTTAGTTACTAAAAGTTTTATGAACTCAATGAAAAGGTCTCATTAGAAACTACCCAATCAGAAATCGCCAGTGGTACAAAAAATCAAGCACTGGCATACCACTGGTTAACTACGGTGTTGAAAAAAAAATGACTGGGAGAACACTCATTTGGGACGCTTTGCCAGCGTTTGCAAAAAGCGTTTTTCCAGTATTTGTTTTACAAAAATTTCGGTGGTTTATAAAAAAAAACCACTGGCAAAGAATGGTCTAAGAGTGATATGCCAAGGTTTGCAACCAGTGGTTATCCAGGCTACCTAGCCAATGTTACCAGTGGTACAAAAACCAATTCACTGGTAGAGCAATGATTTTATTAAAATGCTGACGCTTCGTTAAAAAAGGTTTGTAATCAGGAGGTTCCGAGTTCAAATCCGGTTGCAAGCAAAAAATGCTTTTTTGGATTTTTTGTAATTTAAAAACTTTTTGTTATATAAAATCAATTTTCTTTGTTTGTGGAAAGCTCCTTTAAGACTAACTTTTTTTTGCTCTCCCAACGCTGGCATATTAGTTTCAAAAAACTGTTTGCCAGTGCTAGCATTTTAGAACGGCCAGTAGTTGTCCAGCTATTATCACTCATTTATGTGTTTAGCCATCAAATATTATATGTCTCGTTAGCTCAGTGGGTAGAGCAATCGTCTGCCAATCTGACGGCCTGGGTTCAAATCACGGCAGGACCAAAAAAATACATATGAACTTTTTTTAAATTTTATTTTGGAAAATATATTTCCAGACCACCTATTTTTGGTTTTGCCAGCGTTTTGCCAACGTTTAAAAATTTTGTTTCTCCAGTGCTTTTCCGGCGCTTTTTGAACAGCCGGACCTTTTGTCTAATGATGTTACCATTTTGGCAATGGGAAAGCACTTTTTGCCAGTACTTGTACCACCTGTTAAAGTGCTTTGTCATCGCTTTTTCGTTTGTATTTTTCTGACTGGATAGTTTTATAGAAATGATAAAACTTTTTCGTTAAAATTAATGAAATTTTTCATTCACTTTGTAAAGAAAACTTTATTAGTTCACTTAAAAAATTCATTAAAACTTGTCCAAGAAATTTCACTCTAAACGGAAATAAATCAGAAAAAAAAGTTAGTAAAAAAACTTGTAAATTCCCTGCGGGAAATTTCAACAAACTGTCACCGAACTGGCCCCTTTATATGAAATAGACTGGTCACTTTTACATGGCGTTGTCATAGGAGGGGGAAATTGATTCCTTGTGACATGTCACAAGACAAATCCTAGGACAGGTTACTGAACTCTCATAAACAACAAAACTAAAATTGATATTAAACTTAAATATTAAAGACCACTTAACTGAACTTTCGAAGCAATATTTTAAGCTGGATTGTCTTAAGATGAGCATCTATATCGTTTGTAATGCACAAAACATATTAAAATCTTAAAAGCGTGGAAAATATTCAATTAAGTGGTAGATTTTATTTAAGAGTTTACTATAACACCGAAATTTGTTTCTTGAAATTTAAATTCGTGTATTTTTATACTTAGTTTCTGTATTTAAACGTACACTTTAACTAAAATGATAATGAGAAGTATAAGCTTTAAAAAAATTTAAACCATTTGAAACTAATTGCAAGTTGAAATTTGTATTAAATTTTAATTGATATAAATAATTATTTAATTGATTTTTATTTAAAATTCGATTTATTTTTAATATTTAACAAAGAAATCAATTAAAAATTTAATTAAAACAAAATTTTATATTGAACAAATTTTGAATTGATACTCTTTTGGCATTAATTTCATCTATGTAGCTCCCTTTTGACTATCACAAATATTTAATACGCATTTTCAATTAAAATAATTGATATTTAAATAGTCATTCAATTTCAACTATTTGTTGGCGTTTATTTTAATTAATCTTACTAATTGACCTTAATAAATATAAATCGCAGGTAGTTTTCCGCATTGTGTTTGTTTTTATATTTTATATTTACCTTCAAAAACAAATTACTAATAGTTAGTTGAAAGCACAACAAATAAAAACAATGCAATTTAAAACAGGGTTTATTTTTTACAACAAAAAATTCCATTAAAATCCTTCAACACTTCTATACAAATTTTTAATGACCATACCACAACTATTGACTGTTAACCAGAAAATGTTTTTTTCTACAAATTATATTGTTTTTACTTTTAACTTTTATTTTCCCTGCAACACACATAATCGAATGTCCTAATAAACAATTTCTTTTGAAGTATACATTTGATTTAGAAAATTACTTGTTGCAAGCTTGTAAATAAATCTAGGCATCAAAGCTTTCACTGAATTGGGAAAGCTTCTGTTAGTTGATCACGCTAATAAAAAACTAACAACACTGTTGTACATCGAAATTCTCCTTATAACAAAAATATTTCAACTCGAAAGATTTCGATATTCTGATTTAAAATCTATTTTCAGTACTTACCATTACACTATGCGACAGTCAAAATCGGGATGGGATGAAACCAACGGGAAATGTTATATCGGTCAAAAACAAGTTATACGTGTCCCGGCGTTTCGCTGGGTCACCCCTAGGAATCGAGATATATCTTTTTTTTGACATAAATCGAGAACCACTAGTCCGATTTTGCTCAAACAATTTAAAAAAAATTAAAAATTACAATTCCTTTAATCTGTTCATATAACGTTTTTCTATATACTCAACAGTTTTGCCGGTAAAAATAAATGTTTGTTACCGCTACCATAAAAAACAATAACCTTTTGTTTATTACTTTTTTTTTAATATTTTAGGCAAAAAATATTTTTTTCTTCATACATTTATTTTTACCGGCAAAACTGTTGAGTATATAGAAAAACGTTATATGAACAGATTAAAGGAATTATAATTTTTAATTTTTTTAAAATTGTTTGAGCAAAATCGGACTAGTGGTTCTCAAGTTATGTCAAAGGTCAAATCGATATATCTCCATTCCTAGGGGTGACCTAGCGAAACGCCGGGACACGTATAACTTCTTTTTTATCGATATAACTTTCCCCGGTAGTTTGAACCCTTCCCGATCACTGACCCCTACCATTTGTCTCACAGTGTTTTTAAGATAATCGCAATTGAGAATTAAAACGCCTTATAAGGAAGGTAGAGAAGATTAAGAAAAAAGTCCGGACTGAGTAAAACTTAGCCCTATTAGGTTTCATGCCAGCTGTTGTAGACTTTCAAAAAGTCCCAAAATGAAACGCTAAACTAAGAAAACAAAAACAAAAAACATCAGATTTCGAGCTCAGTTATTTTGATTCCGGTTGAAACAACTTTTTTTAAATTTGTGTAATTGAGCAATTATGTTTCACTTCAACGATCTGTTTACTGGGTTATATCGTATTTTCTATTGTGTGCATCCTCATTTATATTGAATGAATATATGAGGCTTTCCATACCAACAGCGCCGTATTATTATTTTTTCTTTTTGGTTTCAGAAAAAGTTTAGATATTTCTCTATCGATATTTTAGGGAACAATTTTTTTTTGTTGAAAATTATGCTTGAAAAATATTCAATAGAAATAAATAGCAAATGACTGCCAAAATATCTTAAGTGACACGATTTTCGTGTTTTGATAAAAATCTGTAGTTCTTGATAAATTGCATCATCTCCTAAAATTTTATAACTCTAGAAAGTACCGTTACGAATTTAAATAAAAGGAAAAAACTTAGTTTATTTACATTTTTCGTCACCGCAAAGTGAAGCTTAAAATATTTTTTTCTTTATTTAACAACTTAGAAACTTGGACACGCTCAGGAATTTATTATAAACAGTTGGTTGTGTCATAAAAATTCCTCTCATTTGACACTAAATATGTACATATATTTTTGTACCCAACAAGAAATAATGGGTAAGACGAAAATTGGGTCATTTTCGGCCTCGAACTAAAAGTGAGACTGGGCAACCAAAAATTAAGAAATATCTCTTATTTTCTTATCCTTTATAACATATCCAAATTTCATCGCAATCGATCATCTTCAAGACTAAAAACAAAAAAAGAAAATTAATAAAAAGCGTTCTCCGTAAAATGTTGTTTTTGTCACTTAAGATATTTTGGCATCCATGGCTCGATATGATACCCTACACCAAGTATAAAAAACAAGTGCATGACTCTTTATGGGTACGGAAGAAAGATCTGATTCTAAAGGATGAATAAAAATTCTGAAAATTGCATTTAAGCAAATATCGGACCAAGTAGTCCGATATTTACAGTTTCTGGGCCTGTATTAGATTGAAAAAGAAAATAATAAAGTTTTCTTCACAAAGAAAATTTCTTAAATTTGATAAAAAAAAGCTTCATATATTTTATAAATCTAGTTTGAATGAAACTCTTATATTGTATATATGAAACTCTTAATAATTAAAAAAATTTTCACAATATTTTATAAAAAATTCCATTAATTCACAAAGAAAATTTGCAAAAATTCGTTAAAATCATGAAAATAATTCTCTCATTGTATTAAAGGTGGATCTTAATATAGACCGTTTCCAACCGATTTCAAGAGAAGTAGATTAACAAATTATGATTGCACAGGAATTGATAAAATAATATTGATCAAGATAAACGTTTTAGTGTAATCGAAGATTTTAATTAAATATCTCTATATTTCTGGCCTGTAGATTTTAGGGAATAATTAATATTTTTGTTTTGTATATTCAACACTCCTAAATGACAATTAATATAATAATAATTATACGTACAGTAGTATTAACTAATTATAAAACATATATTTGAACTTTAATAAAACTTTTGCGATTCATAATATTCTACTAATATTTTCTTCACAGCAAACATGCTGAAATCTTCTGAGTCGAGAGCTGAGTTAAGCCTAAACAAGTTAAACGCAATATCGGCAGTGTTTTCCCGCAGTGCGATGTTTTGTCGATAAAGCAGGTTTATTTGCCACTGCCGAGAAATTAGAAAATCTTATAAATAAAAAAGAGCTGTCTTTAAAAAGAATTCAATAAAAAATTTGTAAAAATATGTAGTTAATAGTTTTCGCGACATTCAAGAAATAAATTTGACAGCACTGCTGCAGTTATTGTATCTGGATTGGGCTTTACATTTAAAATTTAAATGAATTTTTCTTAATTGTCGATAAAAACTCTTTTGATATAGTCAAATTTCCAGTAACTCCCAAATTTTATTAAATTATATTAAAAACTATATGGCATCTTACAACTCAGTACGATTTTATACATATTTCGAGAAGCGGACCTAATTGCAAAAAGCGAGTTTTCAATAACTGTGGAATAAATATATAATAATAGCAGTTATAGAAATTGGCTGTATTTCTATAAAAACGTTTTAAATAGTTTAAATCTCGATTTTTCCAACTTCGGATGGCATCATCTCTCTGGACTATATGTTATCTATAACGTCAGATTTTCTATTTTCTCGAATTGGTACGTTGCGTAAATATCGCCATGATATTTTCCGAGAGAAATCCAGCGATCGTGAATTTTGCTATTTTTGGGGGCCTTACAAATTTACACACCAACGTTTTTGCTTTTTGGCCGCGCCAGGCTTCTACTTTACAATTTTATATCAAAGAATAGAATGCAAAACGATTTTCGTAATTTTCAAATATTTTCGGCCTTTAAACGCTTTAAAAAGAACAAAAGTTGGAGCAGGGCTTTTACCCGGAATGATTAGTAATAAAATTTACATAGGTCCCGTATTAAAAAACTACTTAAACTCACTTTGGTTTGGCAATACCATTTAAGCTCAACACATTTAAGCTTGGAGAGGACTATTCATGGCTATTGGGTCAAAACATAGACCAACTTATACCATTTACGATAGGGGTTGTGTTGGTGGCACAACAAACCACGTTTTGCGTAACTATCTACAGAATTGCGAACAGTAGTTTGATTCCAAAGGTCGTTGATTTTTACATTCACAGACGGACATCGCTAAATCAACTCAGCAAGTGATTCTGAGACGACTACGCCCATTATTTCTGGTGGTTACAAATATCAGCAGAAACTCAGTATACTTACCCCATACCAGAGGGTAGTGTATTCTGGACAGTCGGTTCCTCAGCTGAACAGTTGGTGTGGAAAGCCTCATATGCATGTGTTGTGGAAAGTGTTTTTGTGAAAGAGCTATAAAAGTCTGATATTGAAGTATGGTAAATATTACAGTTTGATGGTCAAATGTGTAAAAATTTAATATTGTTTGTGTAACATATATAAAAAAATAAATACTCACACACGATTACATACATACACAGTGTTAAAACAGGAACGTCTCGATTATATACAAATGAGGTCAAAAGACGATGTAACGATTATTTTGGGATTTAAGATTAGTTTTTTTTTATATGAAAAATAGAAAATTAATTTGTCTGTTTAAATATGCAGATACAAACTAAGTTTCTTACATAAAAAATAAACAAAAATGTTTAAATTTTCCACTATGCCTACTCTAGTTGTGAACTTCGAAGTACAGTATCTCCTGAAGTAGATTGCCCATTAGACCGTACCACCTTAGAGGCAAACAAAAAAAAAGTGCGCGGTATACCTTCGAATATAAAGAATTTTTGTAGGGCAATTAAAAAAATTGTTTTTGCCGAACGTAGGGTTCGCTTTTTTAAATTATTTATTATATCTTCGGCATTTACAGTCGGATCTTAAAGTGTGATATATTAATTTTTTGTTAATATATCTATAAAGGATAATTCAATGAAGAAACATTAAAAAGGCGACTCTATTTTCTGCAACAAAAAAAAAAGGAAATAAATAAAAAAAATTCTGCTGGAATTATAGAAAAACTTGCTTAGCAAAAAATTTATGATTTTTTGCGAGCTTTTTTTAGGGTGTTACATTAGGGATGTAGGAACTGAGATTTGGTGGGTTAATACTAGAACGGGATACTTGAGTTTAATGGCCCTTAGAGTAAAACATTGGCCCGTCGAGACAAAAACATCGATATCATACTTTAAGATCCGACTGTAAATGGCAAAGATATAACGAAAGATTGAAAAAAGCGACCTATACGTTCGGCAAAAAAATAATTTTTTTTGAAGCCTCCTTACGAAAATAATTTAGATTGGATGGTGTACGACGAACTTTTTTTTTGTGGTACGGTCTACTGTCCACAGAAAAAGGCCGAAACTTGATCTAGTCTAATTTGAAAATTAATGTGTTTATAATTGTTAGAGAAAAAAATTATTCTTCTTAACCTCAAACCTACTAAAAAATAAAATACGTATTGTTCCACATATTCTTGTTTAACTCATTGAAGTACATAATATAGAGCGCTACGTTTACGTCTGGCAAATGCAATGAAAAATTTACATCGAAGGTCTGCGGTATGATTGTCTCCGATTTCAATAAAATTAGAATATATAACAGATGGGATAGAAAAAGTAAAAATTTTGAGAAAATATTATCTCAGTTAATACATTTTTTTATTTTTATGAATTTTAGAAGATTTAATAATTATTTCTGTTTCTTTCTTTAAATAAATTTATTAGAATAAATTTATTAAAATACAATAAAATTTTTATTTTATTTTACACAAGTTTTTTGTCGATTAATCGATTAATTCTAAAATTTTATTCCAGTAAGAAAAAAACCCAAATAATTATTTGCACATTTAATCGATTAAAATTTAATTGAATACCCTAGTCTACGAGGTCAGTACGAAATGTTCATAGCCTGACATATAGATGGCGGTATAAATAACAAAAAGCTTTGTATAATGGAAACTTCCATCCGTTATTTGAACACATGTTAAATATCATTTTGGTCTGTCAACTCATTCGTATAGTAACAAGTGTTCAAAAAAGGCCCTTCAGTGATTTTTTTGTAATGGAAAAATTATAAATTCGTGGTGTGATTAAATATTTACATAAGAAAGGTTTATCGGGACAAGAAATTCAGAATGACATGGTGAATGTGTTAGGTGAAAGTGCTCCTTCATATGCAACAGTAAAAAATTGGGTTGCTGAATTTAAACGTGGTCGTACAAGCATTGAAGATGAACCACGAAGTGGACGTCCAAAAACTGCAACAACGCCAGAAATCATAGCTATGATATGGTATTAGACGATCGACAAGTGAAAGTGCGAGTACATTTTATTTTGCACAAGAATTACAGATGAAAAAGCTTTCTGCAAGATGGGTGCTTGTTAACAGTTGATCAAAAACGCATTCGAATGAAAATTTCTCATTTCTCATCATTCCTCTGATTTAGCTCCCTCTGATTTCTACCTGTTCCCAAATCTGAAAAAATTCCTTGCTGGCAAACGCTTTATCTCGACTGAAGATGAAATGGCAGCTGTAAACGATTATATTGAGGTGCTTCAGGAAAATTATTTTAGTATTTGAAAAATAAAATAATTTTAAAAATCCAGCTCTTGTTTTTTATTGTTAGGCTAAGAACATTTCGAACTGCCCTCGTAATTGGGGTTGTCAAAACAAAATTTTGAGGTTGTAACAACTGATTCGGTTGCAACAACTGACCACCGGATTCGATGCAGCAACTCTATTTAGAGGTTGTGACAAGATAATTTACTTTTAATTTAACACGAATAAAATAATACCTCTTACTTAGGGGTATAAATATTTCTTTGGCCATACCAATTTTTCTTTGAAAAATTCGCACTTCGAATTCTTAATTCAGGAGAATATGAGTTGTAATAAAGCTTACATGTCAGAGGATTTATGAAAATTTAAATTTTTTCCACAGTGGTTATAGTTTTGCATTTAAAAATGAGAAATGCTTTTCATTTCCACCCTTTTTATACCCTACACCACTATGTGGTCAGGGTATTATAAGTTTGTGCTGATGTTTGTAACACCAAAAAATATTGGTCGTAGACCCACCTTATAGTATACCAATCGGTTCAGAATTTTTTTTTATTTCGATTTAACGATGTCCGTCTGTCTGTCCGTCCGTCTGTCTGTCCATGCAATCTTGTGCGCACTCTACAGATCGCAACTATTAAGATATTTTGATGAAATTTGGTACGCAGACCTATGTTGGCCCAAGGACGAACAAGTTTGATTTTTTTGAACATCGGTCCATGTTTAGACCTAGTGCCCATATAAGGGTCCTACCAAAATTATACTATTTATACGCTGCAGGTCGTAAATATTAAGATATTTTGACGAAATTTGGTACACAGACCTATATTGGCCCAATAACGCAGCCTATTGATTTTGGTGAACATCGGTCCATGTTTAGACCTAGTGCCCATATAAGGGTCCTACCAAAATTATACTGTTTATATGCTGCAGGTCGTAAATATTAAGATATTTTGATGAAATTTGGTACACAAACCTATATTGGCCCAATAATGCAGCCTATTGATTTTGGTGAACATCGGTTCATGTTTAGACCTAGTGCCCATATAAGGGTCCTATCAAAATTATACTGTTTATACGCTGCAGGTCGTAAATATTAAGATATTTTGATGAAATTTGGTACACAGACCTACATTGGGCCAATAACGCAGCCTATTGATTTTGGTGAACATCGGTCCATGTTTAGACCTAGTGCCCATATAAGGGTCCTACCAAAATTATAATGTTTATACGCTGCAGGTCGCAAATATTAAGATATTTTGATGAAATTTGGTACACAGACCTATATTGGCCCAATAATGCAGCCTATTGATTTTGGTGAACATCGGTTCATGTTTAGACCTAGTGCCCATATAAGGGTCCTATCAAAATTATACTGTTTATACGCTGCAGGTCGTAAATATTAAGATATTTTGATGAAATTTGGTACACAGACCTACATTGGGCCAATAACGCAGCCTATTGATTTTGGTGAACATCGGTCCATGTTTAGACCTAGTGCCCATATAAGGGTCCTACCAAAATTATAATGTTTATATGCTGCAGGTCGTAAATATTAAGATATTTTGATGAAATTTGGTACACAGACCTATATTGGCCCAATAATGCAGCCTATTGATTTTGGTGAACATCGGTTCATGTTTAGACCTAGTGCCCATATAAGGGTCCTATCAAAATTATACTGTTTATACGCTGCAGGTCGTAAATATTAAGATATTTTGATGAAATTTGGTACACAGACCTACATTGGGCCAATAACGCAGCCTATTGATTTTGGTGAACATCGGTCCATGTTTAGACCTAGTGCCCATATAAGGGTCCTACCAAAATTATACTGTTTATACGCTGCAGGTCGCAAATATTATGATATTTTGATGAAATTTGGTACATGGACCTATGTTGGCCCAAGGACGAAGCCTATTGATTTTGGTGAACATCGGTCCATGTTTAGAACTAGTGCCCATATAAGGGTCCCCCCAAAATTGGCTTGGTTACAAACTGTAGGTCGCAAATATTAAGATATTTTAATGAAATTTGGTGCGCTGACTCAGATTATAGAAAATTTTGACATAAGCCCCATTTAAACCCATTCGAATTTCGGATCCAAACAATACACCAGACTGGTGTAGGGTATTGTATAGTCGGCATGCCCGACTTTAACCTTTTTACTCGTTATATTTGAAATTTTTATTTCAACTTTTTACTTTGTTTATATTTTTGGGCACTGTTAATTCCACATAAGCAATATATATAACGTTAATAAAAGAGTCTTAATTGCTTCTTATTTTATATAAATATACACCATATATATGAAGTTGGCCAGAATATGTTGTGTTGTATAAATTTTACTGTGTCTTGATATAATAACTACATGCTGAAAATTTCGCCCTGCTGGAAACATTTTTGCTGGTAATATATATATGTTTGGAAAAACTGTAAAAATATATATATCCTGTGTTTCTAATATAAAATATTTGCTTGCAAATATAATATATTCGCCCATAAATATATATATGTTTGGATCATATGAAATACATCTACCGGCAAGCATTCCATAAGCATAATAATGTTAAAATAAAATTGCTAATATTTTCCTGTTTAGGTGGGAAAATATGACTCACATACAAACATTACAGTGTTTGTCTGGAAACATACATATGTATAATAACAATAAACATAAAATAATCGGAAGCACGCTTCAAATACATATATACGTTTGTAAACATATATAAAATTGCCTGTAGAAATACTCAACAATATCTTTTTTTCTACGTGTATAATTTCACATATAAGTTACACAGTCCAACACAAGTCTGCACCCATAAGCAAATTTAATATATTTTGCAAGAAAGGCTAAAAATTAAATACCAATTTTTCTATATCAATTCAATTAACCGCTTAAACCGCGAACTGGCACTTGGTAAATATATTTATATTGGAGATTTTCTTAAATTTTAAGAATTCAAAAATATTTCTGGACAGCTTAAAATTTTGATACCCATTTTTTAAACAGAGTAGCCATACTATGGAAAATATGATTTTTCGCAAATTGGAATTTTAGAAATGGCTACATTTTGTTCACAGTGACACAACTCTAAGAAAAAATGTAGTGCCTCGGAAAATTAAGAAACTCTGGATCCAGAACATAACCATAGACAGGCTGTGTAAAAATATTAAAAAAGAACTAAGAACCATTTTGGTCCTAAATATTTCTTAAGCTAGAAATTTCTGTCTAAACTACAATTTTAGAAAAAAACGAGCTCTTATTTCTATCTTTTGGCTTAAACTGAAGTTTATTGAAATCAACAATATTTGGTAAATATTTGGTGTAATTTTCTTTATCCGATTGTCATCAAATTTCATTTCAACAATTTCAACATGTGCCAACAAAAAAAGTTAGGCCAATTAGAACTTTTAAAATTCACTTTCCTTTTTTTTTTTTTGGACACTTTTAAACATTAGACCATATCACTTTCAGGCAAAAAAGAAAATGCGCCGTACACCCTCTAATATGAAGTATTTTTGCAAGGCAGTTTCAATAAAAATTTTATTTTGTTTTTTGCCGAAAGTAGTGGTCGCCATTTTACATTTTTTGTTATAGCTTCGGCATTTAAAGTCGGATTTTAAAGTGTGATATATCAATTTTTTTTGCCTCGAGGAGACCAGTGTTTTGCTATAAAAGAAAAATTCAATGAAAAAAAATTTTAAAATGCGACCCCTACGTTCGGCAATAAAAAAAATAAAAAAATATTTTGCTGGGTTTATCGAAAAAATTCCTTAGCAAAGGTTTAATGATTTTTTGCGAGCTTTAATTTTCTGACATTAGGGTGGGTTAATACTAGAACGGTATACTTGAGGTCAATGGTCCTTAGAGCAAAACATTGGTCTCCTCGAGAGAGACTTTAAGATCCGACTGTAAATGCCAAAGATATAACAAAAAATGTAAAATGGCGACCCCTACGTTCGGCAAAAAATAAAAAAAATTTTTTTGAAACCTCCTTGCAAAAATAATTTAGATTGGACGGTGTACGGCGAAATTGTTTTTGAGGTACGGTCTAATATACATATTTACTAAATATTGGAAAATAGAGACATATGTATATGGGAATCGAATATATAGAATTTTTTCATGGGTGCAACCAAATGTTGAACTTTGTTGGACGGTGTTTTAAATGCTACAGAGTGTATACAAGATTCTTTTTTGTTTTTACTATTGAATTCAAAAGAAAGTTGTTCCTGTTATTGTATTGTACTTCTAGTAAAATGCAGTTGTTAAAAAATCCTCTTTATTAAAATCCTTCAAACTGAATACGAAATCGTTATTTCAGTTTGTTGAAAGACAACATAGTCGGAGACCAAAATAAATACAAAAATATGTTTTTTTTCTACGATAACAGATATAAAAGGAAGTTTAAGCATTTTATATGCGACAGTTTTAATCCATGAAACGGGTTTTTTGTTAGTACAATTTGAACTTAACAATTTTCGACGGGATTTTCATGATACTTATTAAATAAAGTGAATGAAATGCAAGTAGAGAAAATATATTTATTCCTTAAACAATTATGGATGGATGATAATGTTCCATATGTGGAGTAATACTTATAGTAATTACAAAATATTTAATCTTCTGTTGTGAATTTATGAAAAAAATCATGATTTAAAATTAAGTTTTAGAAATATGTTTAATTTACTCTACGTTAAAGGTAAATTTCCTATAGATTCTTAATTTTTAGCTTAGCTAGACAATGAACATATTTCAAAATACGGATTGAGACTAAAGCCGACTTTCAAGATCCAATAATAAAAAAATAAAAAATATTAAATTTGTCCCTCCGATATTTCGTTGGCGTATTCGCTGCCCACTTTGGTAAAAAATCAGGTTACTAGATTTTATTATTTGTCATATCACAGATTATATACCGTAAAGATGGAAATTAACTGATTTGATCAATATGGCGGTTAGAAATTGAGTACAATGGAATGTCAAAATTGTGATGATATTCATTCAGAAAGGGATACAATTTATATATAACTTTTTATTATACCCTTCACATATGTGGAGGGTCTATGATGATTTTCAAGCCAACATCCCCGCTACAGGAAAATGTAAATCGTTTCAACGCCATACTTTATCCAGCAAAAATGTGGAAGCAGTAAAAACGTTGACTGCTTCCTTACTGCTACTTTTACCGCTTCTAAAAATGTACAGCTTCGTAAACAGCACTAATGAAAGGCCTAAGTTTATTAATTGTTTACATGGCTTTTTGCTGTGCTTTTCAAAAAGGCATGAAATGAGCAATACATTTTGATTGCTCAAATATTTTTGCGGTTCTTTTATCAAAATTTTTTAAAATGCGGAAAAAAGTTATTTTAATGAAAATAAGAGGTTTAACTAAAAATAAGAGGTATTTTTTTACACGGAAAAATATGCAGGAATATTGTGCTTTTGAGAAGGCATGATTTTAAATAGTTGAAATGCTTTATAATATGCACTTTCGAGAAGGCATGAATCATCGACATTTTAAAAGAAAAACAGGAGCACTAATTAAAAGCGGTGAATTCATGCCTTTTCGGATCTCAAAACAAGTGCTTTCACGCGAGCTATCTCGAACAAAAACCAGGCATGATATCATCTATAATGCAATCGCTTCACTGCTCAACTTTCCCTGACAAAACTGCTTCCAAGCAAGCAGTAATTTCTGCTGGGTCATTTGTTGTCCTATATGATACGAATAAAAAATGGAGCAACATCAAAAATCCATTAAATTATAATAAATAATATACTAAATATAAAAGTTAAATTTGTCAATATTTAACCACGCCTACTCCTCCCACATTTGGGAAAAATTAAAAAAGTTCCTCCAACTTTTATTCGTATCATATATAACAATAAATACTGTTAGTTTGACATTGATAAGACATACCTTTTAGAGTATGGAGAGTTGGAAAGCATTATATATCAGTTTCCTTTTGCAACATATCGAAATAATGGTCTAAGAGAGCATAAATTTTGTATATACATTAGACCTATTCACAGAAACAGAAAAAAGTGCCTCACTTAAACTATACAGTGGTTTGTTTTATGATGATTCCCAAAATATTCCGGGTACACTTAATACGGCGTTCACATATACGTGTTTAACTCGATATGACGTGTTTAAGCGTTAAACATGTTTAAGTGAGATGTTTTACAGTACATTTTTCCTACCCTTAAACACGCCAAATTATAGTGTTTAATTTTTAAAAACGTTGTTAAACACGATAAAATTGATATCAATTGGTGTTGAATGACAAGTTTGAAGCAGAAGAAGACAACAAGAAAAATAAAAAAATTAAAATTGAATAAAATAAACTAAATTTAAATAAAAACCAGTTAAAATGTGTTTTTTTTTACTTATTAAAGTGATAGATGAACAAAACAATTAATTAAACTTTGCTTCCGGTAAACGAAAAATCCAAAAACAGCCATGAAGTTGTCCCTTAACTAAAAATTTAAAAATCTTGTTTCCGACTGGGGCGGATAATGTTATTTGATTTTTTATAGCAATTATAACGTTGGATAATGCCAAAAATTATTAATTATTGCCTCCGGCCGAAGAAAAAACTACTTTTTGGGAAATTTTGTTAAATTTTCGTTTTTTTTCACAATTGTTAAGGAACATCTGTTCGAGATGTTTAACTTAAACACTTCATTTTTAAGTGTGAACTGATATGTTGAACGTAGTATAAGACTTTTATGTCTTTAACTTTTGCTTTATCATTTAATTCAACATTTTATGTTTTTTGAAAAATCTATCTCTCTTTTCTCATTTTATAGAAAAAAACAAAAATAAAAAAATCTCACAATAACAAAAAATATACAATAAAAATAAAAAAAATAATTCATATTTACAGCTTCAAAAGAAATTGTACACTCTTTATTAATTTTTGTTTAAATTTACCAATCCTATATTAAGAAACTGAACTCCTACTTTAAATACGATAATTTTACTCCCAGTGCACACACGATGTTGTATAAGTTAACTATTTGTAAATTTACATTCAAAGTGCGTAAAAAATTTCAGAAATTATGTGTAATTTTACCATTTTTGTGCGTAAAATAAAAAATAAAAAGTAAAATCATTTATTAATAAAATACAACCCCAGATTTTTCCATTGAAAAACCGCAGATTACAAGCGGTTTTTCTTATAGAAAAGCCTTTTTCCTAGAGAAAAATTCTTAGATTCTGGACCCCATTTGCTATAGACAAAACAGATTTTCTATAGGTTTAGATTCTGTATATGTTTTTCTAGGGAAAACATATCAGATTCAGAGAATTTATATAAAAAATTCAGATTTGGAAGATTCTACATTTAAAATTTCTCAAATTTCGCGAAAAGTCCCAGAAATCTGAGGTGTTTCTTCGGAAACGTCCTCAAATCAAAAGCTTTTACAGAAAAATCATCGGAATCTGAGGATTTTTCTTTAGGAAAGGGTGTTCAAATCTGAGGCCTCTTATTTAGGAAAATTTTTTTAAAATCTTACAGATTTTCTGCAGGAAAAAATCGTTAAAATAACTAGGAGCAAAGTTCTAAAAATCTTACAGTTTTCTGCAGGAATGCGTTCAGAATCTAAGAGTTTTTATTTAAGAAAAATTCCTTAGAATCAAAAAAAATTTTTATTTTAGAAGGTTCTTTAAATTTCTAATTTCTAATTTTCCCCAAAAATATTTATCATGAAATTCTATTTTAAGTCTCTGAAGATATCATAGTTGAAAATTTAACTTCAATGCCAGAAATAAGTCAAAACTTAAAATGTGTTTAAGGGTTAATAAAGTTAAAAAAACCAAAAAAAAATCCCTTTATTTGAAGAGTTAGAGGGTTAAAATGGTCCCAAAAATGCTCGTCGTATTATGCATAAGTTCGATGAACACATCCTATACCTAAAATGGAAGATTCACATGGTTTCCTATGCCGATTCACAATAAATATTTGAGAAAGGGGGACATTTTAACCCCTCTAAAATAAAATGCTTACGTGATCTTTCAAAACGCCGACACACGTATATTTTTTTTGATCTCCTCTACCAGAATCCAATGTCAGAACACAGTAATTTTTTTTCGTGTTGTACTGTGTTATAAGCACATAATCCTATTATTATATTATGTGTGGATTATTGTAAATATATGGAAGTACTTATAAAATAATTTTACGTATTTTGTGTTTATATTTACTCACTATGCATTATATTAAACAAAAATTTAGGTACTCATTTTATTATAGTAAATTTACAAGCACTCTAACTAAATTCTGTTGAAATTTACCCAACTTATAGTAGGAAACTTTATTCCTACTATAAATTGGGTACGTTTAAAAATCTAAAAAAAAATTCAATAAATTAAATTTATATAAAATGTTAATATCTGTGTAAAAATTTGCTACAACTATTTAAATAAAAGCAATTTTGAATGGAGATTTAAACTAACACATGTGCCAACAACAATTACCAACAACGAATTCATTCTTATGTTGATAATTCCAGATAAAAATATATTTGGTTTTTGTTCACAAAAACTAATCGGTTCTAGCTTTTTTTTAATTGTTAAAATTTTTAAAATTTTTTCCAATTAAAAAATGTCCGAGTATTTATAACTATTATAAGTTAGTATATTTAACAACTTTGTGCGTAAAAACTTGATTTAACAAAAGAATATTAATTTTAGGTATAATGTGTTTATTTATAAACACAAAATGTCTAAAAATACTGTATTACTGTATATTGAAATATCCAGGACATTTTTTTACGCATTTCTTGTTTATTTTTACCGAATTTTCGTAATATTAAACAAAACTTTACCCATTTTATACTATTAAATTTACAAAAAATTTTTAAAGTGTACTGTAAGAATAAGTAAGAAATAGTACTAGTATATTTGTTTGCTTCCATTTGGTTTGATTACAGCTTGTAATCTTCTGGGCAGTGATTCCACTACACACAGAAAACAGATCCGTAGTTCTAACCGAATTTATCGCCAACCAAATTTTTGTAGTTCCAGGTATATTTGCTTTTATTAATTTTTACTTAATACTATTGTAATTACCGAAATTTATTTTTAAGTTTTGAATTTTTTGTATTCATTGATTGCTTTAATGTTTAGGGATTATAAATTCCAAAAATAGAATAAAAAATAGAATTTTTTTCTTAATTAGAAATTTTTACAATAAATTTTTTTTTTAATTTCTATTTCGCCAACTGAGATAGAACCGGCGAGCTTCCGCTTGTCAGCCCATTGCTTTTCTTCTAGGCTAAACACGATTACAATTTTTTTAGTAAAATTTAAAATTTGAATTTTTTTAAAGTTGTTAATTTGAAAAAAAAATCAAAAATCGTATTTTTTGATTATGGCGTCACTATATTCCGCTTATAAACCACCTTGATCTAAGTCGCTGTTATGATTTTAAAGCTAAAACTATTCTCTATCGACAAAAGCTAATTTGAAAAAAATCTGACGGAAAATATGGCTAATATAACAAGAGTTTAAATTGAGAATACATGTCTCAATTCCAAACCATTGTTAGTGAAAGGATTAAAACAGAAAATACTTTTGTTTTATATTGTATATAAAAATTCCTATTAAAATATTAATTACATTTTGGATGTTAAATAAATAAAAAAATATTTCTAGTTTACAACGTAAAGTGACGATTATCAAACGTCAACAACAATTTAACAATGTAACACCATTTACAATACCATAAAAATGCAAACAATAAATATTTTAATAGCACAAATAGAAATTTAAAATAAACGAAATTGGAGTATAGATACACAAAAAAGAATTTATATGATGAAATCCTAAATTTTTTGAATATTTTTGCTGCCAAATCACTACTGTATATAATGCGCTTATGATCATATTTGACATAGATCCAACTAATAGTATTCCGATCGACTCAGAATCACTTTCTGATTTGAGTGTCGTCCATCCACCGATTGATTTTTGTTAGGAATCAGTTCATTTGTAGACAGAGAAAAATTTTCGTCGTGATTTTAAGCGATTAGTATCATAAAAATATACGAAGAACTGATATTATATTGTTATGTATTAACCTCTTCTCCGTTAGTTGATTTCCTTCAAATACCGTTAGTTTATTTTCTTCTATTGCAATCAAAATAACCATACACTCTTTTAAGCAACTGACTGCATACGGCTAGTAGCGGCACTTTTTTAGTTTAGCTGCCGTGGTTGTAGGAACAGCTAGAAAATTCAAGAGTATTAAAATTATAACACTTATTTTATTCATAGCAGAGCCCCCAACCACTTCACTTAAATTTATTCCCCTTTTAAAAACTTGGAATTCTTTTAATTAAAAAACAATATATATGTGACCTTCTCCGAGAAAAGGGACCTAGTGTGTCAAAAAACGGGATTGGACTTAAGAGTGGATTCTGGTACCTAAAAGGGTGTAGAATAAGATGAAATGAGTTAGATTTCTGATAAAAATTTATTTACCCCATAAAAACGTACAAAACGAACTTGTGTGTTGAAAGTGATAATGCGTTATGAAACTTTAAATGCGTTCTTCTCAAAACTTCATTTTTAACACACTAGGTCTCTTTTCTCGGAGAAGGTCACATATATTAAACGGGTTTTTCCGCGTAACTTTTATTGAAAAAAGTCATTATAGACAGAAAAAACTCTATTACATTTGCAAATTTTTGATAACTTTCTAGTTACATTGTAGTTAGTTGCAAATAACATATTGTTCTGCTGAAATCTGTGAACAATTTTAGTAGCCAAAAACAATAAAACAGTCTTGTAATATTCAAAAATATTTTTTTCTGAATTTAACAAAGTTAATTTTCATTTGAAATTATAAAATTTAACAGATTTTTTCTTGCTTCGATTTTATGAATATTTCTGATAAAAAAATAAGAATTTATGAATGTTTCTGATAAAAAATAAGAATTTAGACTAAATATTTTTTTCAGGAACGGTAAAAGATTTACAATAGCTGTATTTTCGACTTAACTATATCCGTTAACTCAGAAAATAACTCAAAGTACGCGAAAACGTGTTTGAGGCGAAAACTAAAATATGACTTTTCGTATGCACGTTAACTTGCAACGTGCATAATTATCAATGTTGAAAACTCAACGTTTATAGATTTTCGCATCTAACATAACTTCTTCGCGTTACTTCCTAAAAAGTTTTGCTGGCATACGTTCGATTATACCGAAACTATTATAAATATTAACTGTTTATAATTTTTTTGTACTGTAATCGGTTAAACGTAGATTTCCTTCAAATACTTAACGTTGATAGTTATGAGCGAAAATACAGCTAATGTCGTTTTTTTGAATTGAGCTGCTTGGAGACCACCCAGATTTACATACTTTCGCTCTAGAAAACACGAATTTTTTAGATCCAAATTTAATAAAGATCGTTTTAAAATTCTACAATATTATTTTGTTGATTTTTAATGGATTTTTTAATTTATTAATGCATCTCCCAGCAAAATATTGGTAATGACACCTCATTGCTGTCTGCATTACCAATAATGATATATCATTACCTTTTGCATTTGGGACGTGGAAAACATTGTAATCCAGAAAAACGAAGACTTAAATCTCAATTCCACAACGAGATGAAATCTCCAACTGAAATTGCTAAAATACTAAAGTGTTCGCGAAATATGGTATACAATGCTATTCGTCTATGTGCTGCCGACAAGAAATATCATACGCAAAATAAAGAACGTAAGCCAATCCGTCGTAAAACTACAACTTATATGGACACGACTATAGTACGCAAAAGCAAACTCAATCCTTTTATGACCTCCCGTCAAATAAATAATGAAATCAGGGAAAAATTCAACGTTCAAGTGTCAGTCAGGTTAGTAAGAAGAAGACTGAATGAACCAAACTTATTTGGACGAATAAGTAGAAAGAAGCCTCTTCTTTCAAGAAAAAATATTAAGAAACGTATTGATTTTGCCAAAACCCACAAAGGAAATGAGTTGTCCTTTTGGAAAAATGTGCCTTGGAGCGATGAGACGAAGGTAAATCGTGTCGGACCAGATGGTAGAACATTTGTACACCGCCAAAAACCAGGCTTTAATCATTAAGTACACTCAGAAGACCTTGAAACACGGTGGGGGTAATATTATGGTATGGGGGGCTTTTTCCTGGCGTGGTGTTGGGCCTATCATAAAAATAGAGGACAAAATGGACAGGTTTCAATATCTGAGCATTTATGCAAGGCATCGGTCCGAAGAATTCGTCGAACATAGTGAAAGATTGGTTTTTACAAGAACAAATTAAGGTTTTGGACTGGCCAGCCCAAATTCCGGACCTTAATCCAATAGAAAATCTATGAATAGATGTAAAAACAAAAGCTCCGCAAAACAATTGCAAAAATTCCACCGAACTTTGGCCTGGTATTCAAGAAGCCTGGTATTCTATACCAAAAGAAAGATGCCAGAGATTAGTTGAGAGTATGCAAAGAAGATGCGAAGAGGTTATTGATAATGATGGATACAGCACAAAATATTAGTGTAATATTAACGCCAAAAAAATAATAATTGTTTTAAAAACATACAAAATTTTTGGTTTTTTGTAAAAATATAAAATCTGTCCTATTTAGAAGTCCAGGTATTTTTATTAGTTCATACATATTTACCAATGTATATAAAATAGTTGAAGGATTTTTATTTAAATAAAGAATGAATTACAATAAAAAAAAAAAAATAAAAAAATTTATTTTTGTTTTATTTTCAAAATAAATAATTATGTTTTTTTATAACACATAAAAGTGTCCTATTTCCATGTCCATAGCTGTATATTCCGAAATATTTATTTACTTGTGTGTGTTATACTGTTGTGTGTAAAGTAATAAAGTGTTAAGAGTAAATAAATAACTAAATATATAAGCTCTTTATCAAACAAAAGAGAATCTTGTTATTTTGATTTCAATAGAAAAGAAATCAGTTTGCTAAAATCAGTTAAAAGATTTACTAAATATTAATAATTTTAGTACAATGAAATTAGTATAAATAATTAGTTGCAGATGCAAAATTTCAGTAAATTGCTGTAAACTGCAATTTAAAACCAATCTGGTAAAATCAGCAAAAAAGTGTATTAAAAAATAAATAAACTGCAAAATCTAAAAGAAAAAAAATTAAAATCAAATTTAATAAAACAAAACATATTTTTTTTCCTTTCAATTGTAAAAAATGTATAATTACTTAACCCTTTGACACGGGAATTTTAATGGCTAGGAATTTTCCGACCAAACTTCGTGGAAAGGTACATCTATGCCCAAGAAATATTATTTATTACTTTTATGGCTTTGCAGCGCCCCATAGCGGAAATATTTGGAATCAAAGTTCAAACATTAACATGTTGCCGGCTCCGAGAGGGCTAAAATATTTTTAAAATTTTAATTTTATATTTTTCCTATTACTAATCTCTACATAAAACCTTTTGAATTTTTGAATTTTATTAATCACACAATTTTTGAGACTAAACTTTAGCCTTTTTTGAACTTTTAAATTTAAACACATTCTCAGCAGCGTTGATGATCACAAGACAAAACGCACCCTACTGCTCTCATGTTGTTTTGAAATTTCACAGCCTGCATAAAATTTTAATAAGAACAGAATAACGAACCGATAACAGTAAATGAATACCTCTTTGGTTAAAACTCAAATCAGTGACAAGTTGATGAAGTCGACGTACATTATAATGTACGCCACTCGCCAAAGGGAATTTTGGAGTAAAAATTGCAAACGTTTTTCCAATTATTACCTTTTAATGCATTGGAGATGCAATAAAATTTTTTGAGTTTTATTTTCAAACTAAGAATATATCAATATTAACAAATATAAACTTAACAATAATTCTAAAATTTTATTTTACCGGGATATCAATAATTGCATTAAAGGAATTAAATATGCTAAAATCCCAAACGTATTTCACAAATTGTGAAAAATAATCCATTGTATGCATGTCCCTATCTGGATTTCATTCTTGCCTAAGGAAATCGTCTGGAGACGACGCTTTTAGAATTTCTGGAAATATTTGTTAAGTTGAATTACAAACTTCTAAAAACGTCGTCCCCTGACGATTTCCTTAGGCAAGAATGAAATCCGGATAGGGACATGCCTACAACGGATTATTTTTCACAATTTGTTAAATACGTTTGTGATTTTAGCATATTTAATTCCTTTAATGCAAACAATTCCACTTGTTGTTAAATTAGTATATATTTTTGCTAAGTTTAGCACTCGGTTTTGAAAAATTAGTAATTTTTTTTGCTGAAATCAGCAACGAAAATTAGTATAAAAATCCGTAATTTGTAATAAGAGAATAAAAAAAATTATTACTAAAAAACAATATTGTAGTAAAAATCAGTACAAAAATAGTAAAGTGCGATTGATAACTGTTTACAAATTTTTTTACTAACCTTATTATCTGAATGTATAAATATGGACCGATTTAAACCAAAATCAATAGACTTCGTTTTTGTGTCGATATAAGTCGGTGTATAAATTTCATAAAAATTTTTTAATATTTCAAAATTTCTTAATATCTATTAGCGTTATTAAACGTTAAGCATTTTAGATGCAATTTACTTAAATTTAACTAACTCATAAGTATATTATTAATATTTTTGAACTAAATTTTAGTAGCTTTTTCTGCTATTTTTACATACTTATTTTTATGAGTGTAGTTTTTGCTTTATTTTTTAATTTTTTCATACTACAAGATATAAATAACAGGTTCTAGAATGAATTATTATATTATTTTAATTTGTAGGGTTTATATGCTGCAAGATATTTGTTTTTAAAATAAAAAAAAAATATAATGAAAAAAAAAATACTCGAAATCCTAAAAAGACTCGGGATCACGGGTTCTCAATTTTCAAAATACCGGGATTTGTAAAAACTGATCCTGTTCGGCATTCCTAGTAGTCACACAGCTACAAACACATTTTTCTGAATGGCTTTATGTGTGTGTGTGCCAAGTACCCCAGTTGGCTCTGTCTTGAAGACATCCTCGACGCTGGGTGCACGACCATAGAAATTCGTAAACGACATATTAGTGACAGTCCATACAAATCGTTGACGACGTTTTCAAACGATTGTCCGCAAAATCTTACACGACCACCTGAGCGACATTTTCACTGAGATTGTCCTTGAATTATATTTGACTATTTGGGCGACAATTTGCCTCACTTTGTCGTTGACGACGAAATAGATGACATTGTTCACAATGCTAACGTAGGCGACCTGGTGATAGCTTCGCCTAGATGGTCACTGACAACAATGATTTCTTTATTATTTTTTCAAACCAATTTAAACTAAAAATTTCTCATCGAGTTAATATTTTTATTTACTTAAATGTGAAACAAACGGCGCAAAAAAACGGTTTTTAATTTTTTTTTGCATATGTAATAATATTTTTTTTATAATTTAAATTATATTTATTATTTGCTGTTAATTTGAATTATTTAAACAATTTAACTCATTTAAGTAAACAACATTTCATTTCAAAAATTGCTTTATTAATTTAAAAATAAAGCGCTTGTATGAAGCAATGTTAAAACTAAAATTAATATCAAAGATTTATATTTAAGCAATAAAATGATGAACTAAATGAGAATTTCTAAAAATAAGACATCTAAAGACAATGTCGCTCATCTTGTCGTCAATGGAGTCGTAAGACGACAGTAATAATATTTTGTCGCTCACCATTTCGTCAACATAGTGGGTTATACAATAAATACATTATAATGTCGCTGAACTTGTCACCAACAAAATGTTATACACGATCAGCTAATATTTTGTTCATGCAGCTAATCGTTAAAGATGATTTCCTTTACATAGTCTTTCAAGACAATTTCAGCGACAAATGTCGTTAGCGAAAAATTCTAAAATGTCTTAAAGAAATCGTTGAAGACCATTTCATAGATGATGAATGGCCAACTGGGACATCATCTCTGGATGACTACCGATTCATATTGGAAACCGCTAAAATCTAAAGCTTACAAATTTTTAAGATTTGTACATATAAACATGACTGTCACATATTTACCTGGCTGGACGCAGAAACAATCACCCACTTGACAAACACACTTACAAGTTAAAAATTTAAAATAGTTTTATAGATGAAAGTAGTTTAAATGCGATAAAAAGTGGATTTTTTTGGAAAAAAATCTCATGGTAAATAATCTGGTATGAAAAAACAAAAAGTTGAGTTTAGTTTATAATTTTTTTTGTTTGTTCTGTTGGCTGATTGCGGTTGGTTTGGAGGACTGTTTGGTTGGTTGCATGGTTAGAATATAATATCATATAGAGACTACCAAAAAGTCAGACAGACAGCCATATTTATGACAAAGTTTTTAATTACTTTTATAAGCCTTACAGACAGAACCTATATTTTTTTAGTGCTGCTGTAACTAGAAAATAAAACAAATTTTATTCTAATAGTTAAATGTTAAAAATTCAAAATCACATTCATTCACACAGCCAGACACATGATCATGTCTACTAACTGCAAAATGTGGTAGTTACTAATTTTCATTTCACAAAAAAAAAAAAAAAAAACTGAATACAAAACCAAAATAACATAAACACAAAAATCATAAACTTAAAATAACAAATTTATTAAAAATCCTTTCAAAAAATGTTGTTTTAGAGAGAAAAAAAAAAAGAAAAAACACAAACCATAGTGACAACGACGCGACACTATGTCTGCCGTACGTAGTAGCTGCAATTTATAAAATAAAAACAGTTTTAATGAAAATTGTTAGCAATTTAAGTTAAACCTCTAAAAACTTTTTAACAAACTATATACTAGCTACAATTGCATTTACTTTTTATATACTAGCTACAATTGTATTCCATGTATGTATGTGTACTTGTATATGTAGTAGTTATAAGTAGACATGAGTTTTGTTTAAAACTAAACTAAAAATCCATAATCACCCACAATACATTTGCAATGTTACATACATACATACAGCATATGAATCTGCGGTCAATGCACTAAAAGTAAAATGTGCTTTTACCAGCAAATTTTGAAAAGGAAAAAGAAACAAAATAAAAAAAAACGAGAAAACTGAAAAAAAACTCTTGACTTTTCATAGTCGCCTTTTGTTGATTATTGTACTTACCATAAGTGCTAATCTTTGGAAGGTTTTAAATGATTTTTATTGTTCAAATGTTTACAAACGTTTAATTGGCAAATAAATTGTGCTTAAAGATTACAATAATTTTGAGAGAGAATGATTCAAATATCAGAAATTTTCACAAAAAGGAGGGAAAATTAAAAATCTATAAATATTTTATAAAAATTTTTGAAGAACAATAATTTTTTCATAATTTCGTAAAAGAATCATTAAATTAATAAATAAATCAACATTATTTTAAATAAAATTTTTAAGCCGAGCACACACAGTAAATATAATTTATTTCAAATTTATTGATCTTTTCACACACACTATCAATGTTATTACACTCAAATAAAAAAGTCTGTAAAAGTTACAGAAAAAACTGTAATATTACAGAAAAATTAACTAATATTAGGCCAGCAGACCGATTAGCTAATTTTAGCAAAATGTGTCTGTAATTATTAGTAAAGTCAAAGTTGTGGAAAAAAATTGTAATAGTTACTAAAATTTAGTACAATTTTAGTATATTCATAATGGAAATCAATTTGCTAAAATTAGCCAAATTTCTTACTAAATATTAGTGAAATTCATTTAGAAGCAAAAACTACTCTTCAGTTGTCCGCAATAAGAAAATGATGACTTTCTTACTTTATGTAATTGTTGCTTTCAAAAAGGAGTTGATTTATAGCTGGTTTTACCAAATCAGACAGTTCATATACGAAAGTACAAAATTCTCGTCCCGTTGATTTTTTGTACCTTATGTAATGTCTCGGTTTGAGTAAGAAAGTCATCATTTTCTTATTGCGGACAACTGAAGACAACTGATCAACCCCTTTTGAAACAACAAATAAAAATCTAATATGACAATATCATATTAGGATTTGGACTTGAGGTAGAAGAATATTCTAACTAAATATATGATAAAAAGATTTATTATAAATATATGTACTAAATAATAGGCTTTTGATAACAATATCAAATTGATATTCACATTTCAATTAATTTTTGGAGTATTAATATATATAAGTATTTAAAAGAAAGTCACACATTCATTTAATGCAAATTTTTATAAGTATTCAGTTTTAAAAGTATTAAAAAAATGCCCACATTTATTCCAAATTAATGTATGTACATTTTATTATTTATCTATTACGCTCGGTTTCATATTTAAAGTTAACTTAAACTTAACGATATTGAAAGATAAAATGTCAAAAATTATATACGAAATAACAAATTAAATAACTAATGGTTAACTCAAAAACATTCAGTATGAAAACCACCATGTAGCTTTTTGAGTCAGTCAGTCAGTCAATAAGTCAGTCAGTCAGTCACGTTATTCTTTTATATATAGAGACTAAAGTTAAAAAACCTTATGAGTTACTTGTTACGGAGTTTACATTTGGCCTATAAAATTGGTCACAAATTTTATGTATTAACCAAAAATTGGTCAGATTGTTATAAATTTTGTAAAACAGGTGACAATGCGCTGATATATATCGAAATATATAACTCAAATGTAATCCATGCATTAGAAATTAGGTGGTTACACGGTTTTTATCACATTTTTTGATATCACCCTAATAATGTTCAATATCTCAGTTGAATAAAGAAAACAAAATTTTAATAATTTAAAAATTTTATTTTTGTTTTGCACAAAAGTAGAAAAAGAGTCAGAAGAGCCATTGATTGCCTTTGTTAGTTGTACTCTTTGATATTACAAAATGTAGTGAAAACCAGCAAAAATAACAAAAGAGTTGACAACATTGGTGAGAGTATGAGAGAGAAAAAATGAGAGAAAACAAAAACCGGCATTAAAATAAAATAGATTCTATCCAGTGTTGCCAGAACTCTTAGATGGAAATATGCTAGATTCCTAAAAAATTTCTGCTAAAATTTGCTAAATCCTAAAATAAAAAATATATGCTTAGAATATGTAAATTAAAAAATCGCAATTTTTTTATTATATTCATTTGCTAAAGATCTGGTAAATTTAATACAAAAAATATGCTGAAAATCTGCTGAATACTTTTTTTAGTATTATTTAATAAAGTCTTATTAATGAAAAAATACTTTTTTTAAACAATTCTTATAAAAAATTATATTTTCATACTTTTTTAAACTATCTTAGAATAAATATAAAAGTTTACCCCTTAATTCATAAATGCTTTCAAAAGTTATATGAGGTTTAACGAACATATTTTATGTGAAGTATTTGTTTTGTAAACCTCCTAGAACTTTCCAAAGTGTTTATGAATTGAGAGGTAAACTTTTATATTTATTGTAAATACTTTAAAAAAGTATGAAAAGATAATTTTTTGTAAATACTGTTTAATCTTTCTTTGAGACTAAAAAAGTAAACTTTCTCATTTAATTTTTTCACAATAAACATATCTGATTTTAAATTTTTTGGAAGATTTTTTTATGGTTTTTGTAGCATTTTCAAATTATAGTAGTATATCAATACTACTAAAAAAGTTTACACTGAAAAAAGAATTGAATAATTACGCATGAAATAAAAAGTTATGAAAACATTGTTATTGTTATAAATATTGTTACAGAAAAAATTATTTTGTTAAAAATATGCTAAAAATTAGCTTTTAGAAATAAAACAAAATATGCTAAAAAATCTGCTTTTGTCCAAAAGAATATGCTAAAAAGCAGTTAGCATATTTTTACAAAAAAAATATGCAATTGTCCAACTCAATCTGCTAAATCTAGCAGAAAATATGCTAAAATGGCAACACTGATTCTATCTCACTACAGCTACGCCCAGCGATTTTTAAATATCAAATTGTATGGAAAAAATCGCTGCTCTCTTATTCTGGGCCTACACTTTTGAATCAAAAAGCAGATTCAGCAACCTTCAAGCAATTGTAAAATATAAACATCTGCTTCTTCAGTGTTCCCATAACGCTGATTTTCTAGTCAGAACTAGCGATTTTATATCGCCTCTAGCGGGAAAAGTTGCCCTGTTTTACATATTTTGTTATATTGTCAACACTATTATTGTTTTGTAGCCAACAAAAATAGAAATTATCCTAAAGCTGCCTACACACTGGGGAACATTCGTGACAGAACATGTGTTTCTACTTTTTTACAACATCATTTTTGTTTGATGATCACATGAAATATGGGCAGAAGAAAATCAAATTAATTAATTTCTTAATTGTTAGTTTTCCATATGCTGCTGTTTTTTAGTTTTATTGTTTTAGTTATCACATTTTATGTCCCATAATTCTCGCAAATATATTCATTTATAAAATTAATGCAGTTTTCATTATTTATAATTGTCGTCATTTTCATTTTCTCAAATGCGTAATAACAAAAGCTCCTGATAGCGTGACTGCCATCAATGAACTAATTACAGCAAAAACAGTAACATCGATACACACGATGAAAAATTGAGTTTGGAAACAAAAAATATCAAAAAATTTTGTAAACACGAAGGTCAACATGACACAATGCTATAAACATTTCAACATTCGTAAAAAAATGGCCATTTGTAATGGAATATTCCTTAGTGTGTAGGCAGCTTAAAAGTTGACTACAGCGGCAAAAGTTGTCGTGTAGCTGTGTTGGTGTCAAAATAATCGTTTTCATATAAACGTGTGTATTTTATTTTTGACAGGCTGTAGTCGTGTAGCTGCAGTCGTTAATGTGTTTAAGAGATTAATCAGAACTGGGTCGACGACATGTGCTTTTTCATATATTTTGTATGGGAAGCAAAATGTCGCCATGTCGTCCGGCGATTTGTCGTCGTAATAGAATCTATTCTATTTTCGTGATGACACACGAAGGAACATTCGTCACAAAATGCCCATTTCTTGACGAATGTTCCTTCGTATATGTCAATGTATCGTGTTATCAAAATTTTTTGCTGCCTACACACGATAAAACATTCGTCACAGAGCATGTGTTTCATTTTTTCTTTACTTTTTTTAGTACACATTTTATGTCCCATAATTGTCGAAAATTTTTATATTCATTTATAAAATTAATGCAGTTTTCATTATTTGTAATTGTCAGCTTTAGAATAGAAGACAATTGTACCATTTACAGTAAAATTCTTTTAAGCTGAACTTGGTTAGGACGATTTAATACGAACTAATTTCAAAGACGTTTTGGCATCAATTTTCGTATAAAAAACATCATCCGCTTTATGAAACGATTTATGAAGCAGTTTCATCAATATGATAACTCTTTTTTCACCGAGTGTACGACTATGGATGATAAAAATACATATTGAAAAAATTCCAAAACTAATTGTATTTATAGCAAAGAAATATTCGAAAAAGGCAAAAAAACTGGAAATATAAACATTAAAAAACAACAAAAAAATTTAGAGAACAAATTTATTTTTATTATAAATGGCAAAAAAACGCTTACAATATTACCAGAAAGACCAAGTGGTTGGTCTTTCTGGTAATATTGTAAGGAAAATTTCTATCGGGTTCTGTGTATTTGAAAAAAAAAATTTTTTTTAAACTTCCAAAATAAAAAAGATTAGTAATTTTTTTGCTAATTTTAGCTAATCGGGTTTCAAAATTTAGTAAAATTAAATTTGTAGATTTAGCAACTCAAATTAGTAAAAAATTCTGTAATTTGTAAAATGAGAATACCAAATTATTTTACTAAAAAACAACTTTATACTAAAAATTAGTGTAATACTAGTATAATAAAATTGGAAACCGTTTTACTAATTTTTATACTAACTTTTTTCTTTTAGTGTAGAAAAATATGAGTTAAAATTAAATTGATCAATATTTTCCATCCTATGAAAAATGGCAAAATTTTTCAGATTTTAAAATAAAGCCACGTTTAAAGTGATTACGTTTTTATTTTGCAATAATTCATATGCTTTTTTAATTTTAATTATTTATTTCCATATATTTAGTTAGAATATTCTTCTACCTCAAGTCCAAATTCTAATATGATATTGTCATATTAGATTTTTATTTGTTGTTTCAAAAAGGGTTGATCATTTTCATGATAGACAATACAATTGTTTCGTAGACATCACTCTACTCTTCAGTTGTCCGCTAAGAAAATGATAACTTTCCTACTCAAAACGAGACATTACATAAGGTACAAAAAACCAACGGGATGAGAATTTAGTACTTTCGTATATGAACTGTCTGATTTGGTAAAACCAGTTATAAATCAACTCCTTTTTGAAAGCAACAATTACATAAAAGTACCCTTTGGGTACTATTTATATGTATGTCTGTTGTCAATACATTTTGTAAAAACAACTAATTTTAAACTCAAAACAAAATAAATATTTGAATGAGATTTTAGCCGTGGTGTGCTTATTTTCAACAATTATTTTAATTTTTGTATTAAAAAATACAAAAATTGTTTTTTCGGACTTTCTATATTTCCATATATTTAGTTAGAATATTCTTCTACCTCAAGTCCAAATTCTAATATGATATTGTCATATTATATTTTACAAAATGTATTGACAACAGACATACATATAAATAGTACCCAAAGGGTACTTTTATGTAATTGTTGCTTTCAAAAAGGAGTTGATTTATAACTGGTTTTACCAAATCAGACAGTTCATATACGAAAGTACAAAATTCTCATCCCGTTGGTTTTTTGTACCTTATGTAATGTCTCGTTTTGAGTAGGAAAGTTATCATTTTCTTAGCGGACAACTGAAGAGTAGAGTGATGTCTACGAAACAATTGTATTGTCTATCATGAAAATGATCAACCCTTTTTGAAACAACAAATAAAAATCTAATATGACAATATCATATTAGAATTTGGACTTGAGGTAGAAGAATATTCTAACTAAATATATGGAAATATAGAAAGTCCGAAAAAACAATTTTTGTATTTTTTAATGCAAAAATTAAAATTTAATTATTTATTTTTCAAAAACAAAATACAATTAAAAAAAGCTAACGTTTCAATATTGGCCAAACACTTTTCAATAATATGAAATTGAAAAACAAAAATCCAAAACATTTTGAGTTTTTAAATTTAATTGATAAACATTCAATATAGGGTACAGACCTTCAATTAATTTGTAAACAATCAAAAAATGATCCATAATATTGAACGTGTACTTTAAGAAAAAAAATTGAAATTAGATGGAAATTTTTTATTTTCTGTATACTTTTTTGACTTCTTAAATAAATAAAAAAGTATTTTGTCTGAGACTGCTATTTCAGTAGTTATTGCGGCTTTATGTTGAAAAATGGACTGGTGTTTTCAGCCTTTGTACTTGGATTTTCGTATGAATTATATTTTCATATAATTATCCCATTACAGGTCGATTTAGAAATATTTTGATTTCATATGAAATCTAAATAATACAAATTCCGATTAATATTGAAGAAGGTATAATTTCAATTAAAATTACCCTTTCAGAATTTGAACAGAAATAACTCTCGATGGGAAATTAAAAAAAAACAAGCTTTGGAACTCTAACAAAAAGCTTTACAAATATATACATGCAGCCCTCGTGGAATGCGGGTATAATAAGTTTGTGCTGATGTTTGTAATACCAAAAAATATTGGACCTAGACCCACCTTTTAGTGTACCGATCGACTAAGAATTACCTTTTGTTTCAGTCATCTTCTGTCTGTCCATAAATTCTTGTGCGCAAGCAAGAGTTCGCAAATATTAAAATATTTCGATGTAATTTGATACACCGACTTATATCACCATAAGGTTCCCACAAAATTGGATTTTTCGCACGCTACCAAATCAACCCAGTCACAAATGCGAAGTTATTTAAATGAAATGCACAAGGACAAAGCTTATTGATTCTCGTGAGAATCGGTCTATATTTGGACCTATCACTAGGGTAATCAATTGATTAATCGTTATTCGATTAATCGAACAATTTTTCTCAAAAATTGTTCGAATAATTTAAAATGTCCAAATTTCGAACAACGAATAATTCGAATAATTTCATACGATTAACCGATTAATCAAAATTAGTAGAAAGTTATAAAAATGTTTAAAAAATATAAATATTTTATTAAAGTAAATGTGCTTAAAACTCAAAATTTTTTTAAAAAAATTGTGACAAATAATTTGCTGTATGCTTGTACCTATCCGAATTTCATTCATTTCCTATTCAAAAAGAAAATAATTAAGGGACGACTTTTTAGAATTTCTATAAATATTTTTTTAGCTTCAACTCAATGAGAATTCCATGTTTTCAAGTAGGACCGTTAATAAACATCTTAAATCCCAAAGCAAAAACAGTATAAAATTATCACAGTTTGCTTTGTCATCTTCCAAATTACTACCATGTTGTTGTGATTTATCTAGTAAATTAGTGGTATCTATTTACGTATAATAAATTTTTAATTATTTTTTACGACTTTTTAAACGTACGGGGTTTAATATTCTTCATTTGGGTGTGGTTCTCCCCGATTTGGATACAATTTTAATATGTGAAAGAGGGGACAGAAAAAATAAAAATATTGACAAAATCTGATCTCAATTATTACAATTTTTGATTTTATTTTTATGAATTTCAAAAGAGTTACTGAATTTATTTTTGTTCCTTTTTTAAAATAAAATTATTAAAAACACAACACGTGTATGTATATTATTTTACATAAAATTTTTTCTGTTAATCGATTAATTTTAAAATTTTGTTCGATTAACCGGTTAAGTAAAAACTCCGAATAATTATTTGCATGATTAATCGACTAAAATAAAAAGCCGATTAATTTAATACCCTACCTATCACCCATATGGTAAAATAAAAATTTTTGTACATTAGGTAAAATCAAAATTTTTTACAGTCCATTTTTTTATAGACAAGTTTTGACACAAGTTCATTTCAACTCATTCGAATTTCGGATCCAAATATTAGTTGGCTTTCAACCTGACAGGTGTATTATTTTTAATTATGGCCAACATACATCAAAGTCTTAAAAAAAAGTAATTTTTGATTTATTTTTATACCCTACACCACTACGTGGTCAGGGTATAATAAGTTTGTGCTAATGTTATAGTATACCGATCGACTGAAAATCACATTTTGTTTCGCTTTAACGATGTTCGTCCGTCCGTCCGTCTATCTGTCCAAGCATTCTTGTGCGCACTCAACAGGTCGAAAATATTACGATATTTTGATAAAATTTGGTACACCGACCTATGTCGGCCCAAGGACGAAGCCTATCGATCGGTCCATGGTTAGACCTAGATCGCAAATATGAAGATATTTCGTTAAAATTTGGTTCGCTGACTCACATGGTCTCAAGAACAAAGCTTATAGAATCTAGAGAGGATCGGTCCATATTTGAACCTTTGGCCCATATGGGCTATATTTACGATTTTCTCTTCTTTTATCATTTTATAGAAAATTTTAACACAAGTCCCATTTTAACCCATTCGAATTTCAGATCAAAAATTAGTTGGCTGTTAACCAGGCTGGTGTAGGGTATTGTTAGTCGGCATGCCCGATTTTAACTTTTTTACTCGTTTTCAATGAAAAAAAATATGTTTAACTTTGCCATTTTTAATAACTTTGGCAAACAATAAGTATAACTCAGCAAAACCTTTTATTACCAGGTAAATGAAATGGAATAAGAAACCAAAGATTGTAAGCACTTATACTTTGGTCAAATAACACATTATTTTAGCATGGGTGTTTCATTGGTGATAAGTATTTGACTAAAGCTTACCGGTATAGACTTATTACGAAGAAAGTACCGAAATAGGTAGTTACTTGGAATATTAAATACACTAGTTAGTAATAGCGGCTAAAATAAGTACATACCTGTAGGCAATACAATAAGTAGTTACACATTGGTACGTAATTCATTGGCTACATATAGGAAATAACATAAGACGTTACCAGTAATGACTTTAAACTCTTACAAATAAGAACAGTATAACAACCCAGTGTAGAAAATCATTACCAGATAAGTGGTTATGTAACTACATATCTAGTAATGGTAACTTACCCAGGAAAAAAAGTGAGGAAAAAGAAGTAGATAAAGCACTACAACTGTTGAATAGGGAGTTGTTCTTTTTCGGGTTTTTCACCGATGAATTTAACATTGGCTTGTCATAGGAAGAAAGTTGTTCTTTTTAAAAGCGAATTATGTATATTTGAACCAATGAAAAGGAAGCTGTTTTTCACTTCTATTTATTTTAATTTAATAAAAAAAAATCATCATGCGTCGTGTGGGGTTTGAACCCACACTCGTTGTCATTTCAAGCACACGCTCTACCCCCTATGCTATCGCTTGTTATAAATGATAGCTGCCTTTTAGCAGTCTTGTTCAGTAAAGTGTTATCTTCATTTCTTTAATTTTTTATTGACAAAAATATATAACATATTGGAAAAATATATAAAGTTGCTTTTTAATGTGTTTTTTTTTATAAATAAACATTAATACACTCATAGAAAGAAATAAAGCTGTAAAACATAAGAGAAAAAGCTAACAAAATTTATTAAAAATGACCTTGCAGAAAATACTGCTGATATTTGCAGATTTTTTTGCTAAATACTAGTAAGATAAGAACAGCAAAAATAAAACTGTTAAATTTACAAAATTTTAGTTATATTTAAGTTAACTTTTAGTTAATTAAAAATAACAAATTACCTTGATAAACTCCGCATAAAATTTTGAAGCATGTTAGTAGACAAAAAATGTGCAATATTTTCTGCAATGTAATTTTTAACTTATTTTTAGTAGTTATAACTAAAATGTTTACAGGATTTTCCTTTTTCTGTTAGTGTAATAATAAATACTTTTAGTAAAAATTTCATCAAAACGGATTTTTTAAATTACAATTTTTTAAATACACCTTTTTGATATTTTAACAAAAACTATTTGAAGAATTACATTTTTATTTAGAATTTTTATATTTCCATAAAATTCCAATAAAAATTAATAGAAAAAAATTCAAATCGTTTCAAAAATTGAGTGAACAAAAATAAAAAAAAGTGAACACTATAAAAAGTTATTAATTGTGTAAAAAAAGTTCCAAAAATTTTTTTTCATCTGGTAAGATTCGAACCCGCAACCCTCTGATTTCTGTGCCAGCATGTTCCTATGCAACCCCCATACAAAATATTAACTTCTAATGAAAAGGAGGCCACGTTCGTGATCTACCTCCTAAAATCCATCAGAATTAATAAGTCGTATGTCCGATGCATTTTTAGTGTTGTACAATGTAATTATATATATACAAGGACAGAGAGACAAGGCGGACATCGCTAAAACGACTCAAAATGATATTCCGATTCGATTGGTATACTAACAGCTGGCTCTAGGTCGAATATTTTTTGATTTTACGAGCATCAGCTGACCCCATAGTGGTACAGGGCATAGTCGGGAAGTATTCAGTGCTTCAGTACTTGTACTTAAAAAAAGTAAGTACAAGTATTTTGCATGTACTTCATATTTAAGTACGATTACTTGAAACTTGCTAGTACTATGGGTACTTACTAAGTTATGTTGTACTTGTTAAGTACTATATGTACTTGCTAAGTCCTATGATACTTGCTAAGTACTTTTACGTCTTGCTAAGTACTATGATACATGTTAAGAAATATAGGTACTTAGCAAGTACAATAGAACTTAAAACGTATCATAACTACTTAGTAAGTACCATAGAACTTAGCAAGTACCTATAGTACTTAGCAAGTGCCGTAGAACTTTACGTGTACCATAGTATTTAGCAAGTACTTAGTACAATTTAAGATATTGCCAAAAAGCATATAAGATTAGGAGATACAATCGCTGTCGGATAGCAAATCGGACCGGGCATCAGACAGAACAGTATGAAGTTGTCAGGCATCATTGAGGCGTTGTCTGACATGGTAATAATGCTATGTCCGATATTGTCTCTCCTAGTTTTATTTGATACTTCTCTTGTAATTAGCATTGATTACAAAGTTTTCCCATCTTTTTTAAACTTGGTACTGGATCAGGGGTTAAAAATAAAATCCCATAACTCAGAAAGAAAGATGGCACATTTGTTGCTTCAAATACGGGTTCAGGAGAACAAAGTGGTGTCCCACAGGGATCTGTTATCGGCCCACTTTTATTTATGATTTATTTAAATGACCTTTTACAAACGGTTAATGGCGTTTCTTGCGTGCCTTTTGTATACGCTGATGATGTTCAGTTCGTTTGTTATTCGAATGCTGAATTTGTAGATGTGTTACAAGAGGGTGTCAATTATATAATTCGGGAAGTTGTGTCTTGGGCGTCTGATAATGGGCTTAGTGTCAATCCGGCAAAGACAAAATTGATGAGGTTTGAATTTGATACTGGTGATATGGATGTTAGAATTGGTGGCATTTCTGTTGAGTTTGTCGATAAAATGAAATGCTTAGGTCTTGTCTTGGATAATCAATTAAATTTTTCTCCACATATTAATTATTTATCCTCACGGGTATCATTTCTCTTGAAAAGGTTGTATTCATTAAATATTTATTTACCTCGTTCAGTTAAAAGGCAGGTTGCCACTGCTATCTTGATGCCACATATATTGTACTGCATGGAGATCTTTTCGGGTACTGGGAATTACGCCTTGAGGAAATATAACCTTGCGTTTAACAGGATTATCCGTTATGTTTTTAATTTGAAAAGAAGAGATCATGTATCTCAACATACATTTAATTTTCTTGGATCGTCTTTTAAGAATTTTATCAGCATTAGGATATTACTGTTTTTTTATAAATCCATTATTAATGGTTACCCTGTTTATATAGTTGATCAATTTCATTTTACTCGTTCGATTAGAAATCCCCAGATAATACCACCTATAAGGCATTTAAATATTTTTGTGAAATCATTTCAGATTCGTGTGTCAAGAATATGGAATGCTTTGCCGAGAGAATTGAGAATGTTTAATTATACATTGCTTCAATTCAAGTCCAAAATAGTAGAATTTGCGAAACTGCATTTGTTGGAGGGTTTGTAAAATGTATGTTTTTGAAAGTGCGAAAGGAAAGAATGTTGAAATAATATGTGATATTAAAGCTTCTTATGGAAATTGATTCTTGGCATTCACTATGATTGTATTTTGGTTCTTTTTTAAAAATCTTGTAAAATTTGTAATGCTTTATTTTATCTGATCTCATATACATATGTACTTATAATTTTTTTTACCTATATTGCGATTTATTATATATTGTAATAATTACCTTTAATTTTATATAGAAGTTTGTTATTTAATTAGTAGCTTTAATTAACCATATAAGGCCCTAAGGGCTCGGTTATGTAATAGAAGAATTAATAAAAAAAAAAAAAATACTTTAAAAAAGCTTAGGTAGAAGGCTGTTAAAAAAAATAAATTTTCCTTGACTTGTGCAATTTTTTTGTCATACCAAAACCCCAAATCGATCCACCCTAATATCAACTTATAAAATTAGCTAATTTCTAAGGTTTATTAAATGGACAACAAATAAACTAATTTGTGAGTAAACACGTTCGTTCTTTAAAACAAATTCCCAAAACAAAAAGCAAACACGAAAAGGAACAAGGACAACAACAACAAATTAAACACAAACACTTTTTTTTAAGTACACAAATATTATGCAACTGATTTAAAAATAAACATTTTAAAATTCCTCATTATAATCAACATTAAAAACGTTTGTAGAAATATTATTAATATTTAAAGTTGTCAACAAAGTTAATGAATGGGAATAAAGAAAATGAAAATGGGAAGTCATACCTAACATACCATATTATTAGAGATTATTTCTTTATGAAAAAAATAAAAATAATAAACTGGCTGGTCATATTAAAGCAGCATGAACTTATTATACTTTTCTTAAGTACAGGGTGGCCCAAAATTACCGAATGGATTTGAGTTAAAAGAGCCATTGTGTTCCTCGCAGTGTGCGCTGTGGCTCCATCGTGTTGGAAACATACTTGTGGATGGTTTTCCACGACCGGCCTTAAAAAAATTTCAAACATTTTCCGATATCGAACACCGTGTTCATTTTCAAAAAATTATGGGCCAATTATCCTTTCCGATGAAACACCTCACCAAACAGTATACTTAAGTGGGTGTAATTGTCGCTGTTGAACTACTCTTGCTATTTTCCGTAGCCCATATCCTGCAGTTTTGCCTATTAATGAACCCATTTAATTGGAAATGGGCTTCGTCGCTCATAATTAAGTTATGAATAAAATCATGATTTTCTCTTGCTTTTTGCCGGAAACGATTTGGACACGTTGTTCAATTGTGTGCTGTTCCATTTTAAATTCCCCAAGTCTTCTTTAGAAAATACTGAAAAAAAAATTATAATAAAAAAGTTATAAGGAATTCAAACCCCTTAGGTAGTTTTGGGACACCCTGTATTATGTGAGGTATCCAGTGATACTAAAAGCCATATGAATAAAGCGCAAAGAATATACATGATGAATACGACGATGCTAAGGACTTGTTGTTTTGATGCTATTATATTTAGTTGATTGTCTGTCAAAGTATTTGTTTTTGTCTTTTTTTCTTAACTCCGGTATGTGTCATCTCAAACATTTCCAACATTTCAGTCTTTTTGTGGTCGATTATTAATATGGCAAAATGTGATAATATTTTATGTTCAACACTTTTGTGCTTATATCACATTATACGCTCTTAATGTTTCCCTAATGAATTGATGTGACATTTCAACAACAGACAACAGCATCTGTAAACGTTAACAATAACTGTGCGGAACCGAACATCGGCAGTGGAGTGGAGCTTTAATCAACCTACCCACCATCAAATTCCTGTCTATGAGGAAAAAGTAAACACATATCTATAGACTTTGGCTTTATTCACATTTTTTATTCATGCCTTTTTTTCTGTGAAGAAACCACCATCACTAAAAAATATGACAGTTACAAAAGAGACCATAAAGCATAAATTTAATTGCAATTTTCTGCTTAAGTAGGCTCAGTTATTTTATAATGTCTTACAATATGAATTTATGTTTAAAACACACACAAACCATATAATAACAAACATTAAGAATAACAACAATATCATGTACAATCGTCAGATATAAGACAGTTCAGAACGTAAAGTTGCCATTGGAATTATCAGGGACAAATTGTTAATTTTAACTGTAAAAAGAATATTTTATAATGAAACTGAAGTTTTCCCATGAATTACTAATTGTCGATTTCCAATATTAATTTAGTTTACAAAATTTTTATTAATTTTCATATATCGTTACTACACTCAAAAAAATAAGTTAGTAGAAAAATTAGTAAAACGTCTTGTATATCAAGTGTACTAGTTTTCAGCAATTTTTTTGCTGAAATTCCGTTTTCAGCAAAAATTTTAGTTATATTTTTTTTAGCACTAAACTAATTTTGAACTAATGTTTTACTAATTTATTTTGCTACAAAAATTGTGCTGATAACTGTATTCATAGCGTGGGCGACAACCAGATAGACAAGATGTAGATGTCGCAGCTTGTCTGGAAACGGAAATGACAAAAAAAGAAAAACAACTCTGCACTAAAAAAAAGTCAGTAAAGTCAGCAAAAAATGTTGCTGTGTCAGCAAATTTTTAGTCAGGAGCGTGCTTGCAAAAAAATTGGTAATTTCAGCAAAAGGTTTGCTGAAAATCAGCGAGCTGATTTTTACCAAAAAAATAGCAATCTTCAGCAAAAATTTTGCCAACACTTAGTCGACTGCAAATGAATAAAATCCTTGCTAAAATCACTAAACTTTTTGCTGAATATTAGTAGACTGAAAAAAACTCAAAAAACTTGCAGCGAAATTTTACTTTAGTTAATTTATTTGCTGAAAATTTAGATATAGAATATGTGTAGAGTTGTTTTTCTTTTTTTGTCATTTCCGTTTCCAGACAAGCTGCGACATCTACATCTTGTCTATCTGGTTGTCGTCCACGCTATGAATGCGGTTATCAGCACAATTTTTGTAGCAAAATAAATTAGTAAAACATTAGTTCAAAATTAGTTTAGTGCTAAAAAAATATAACTAAAATTTTGCTAAAAACTAGTACACTTGATATACAAGACGTTTTAATAATTTTTCTACTAACTTATTTTTTTGAGTGTACACATATTCTATATTTAAATTTTCAGCAAATAAATTAACTAAAGTAAAATTTCGCTACAAGTTTTTTGAGTTTTTTTCAGTCTACTAATATTCAGCAAAAAGTTTAGTGATTTTAGCAAGGATTTTTTTCATTTGCAGTCGACTAAGTGTTAGCAAAACTTTTGCTGAAGATTACTATTTTTTTGGTAAAAATCAGCTCGCTGATTTTCAGCAAACGTTTTGCTGAAATTACCAACTTTTTTGCAAACACGCTCCTGATTAAAAATTTGCTGACACAGCAACATTTTTTGCTGACTTTACTGACTTTTTTTTGAGTGTACTAAAATTCGGTGTGCCTAAAAATATATAAAAATTAAGGTTGGTAATCGAAACGAATAATGCTAAGGGTTACGGTATAAAATTTCGTTTGTTTCTGTAACAGATCAGGTAACGGTATTTATAATACCGGTGAAATACCGGTAACTACAAAAAAAAATTAAGGTATCGGTAAAGATAATGGTGTTTGCAAAATGTTGTAGAGGTATTGATAACGGTATTTAATTTGAAACGGTATTTTAGCGATAACGGTATTATAATGATAACGGTAACCACCCTTGATAAAAATACATTCAAGAAAATGTTAAAAATAAAAAAACTCTTTTAATTTGCAAACACTCCAAACCCGTTGTGACAGTTTTAACCTGCCTTACATGGAGAATCTTTCTGGGTTCCTGCAGATTTAGAAGAAATTTGGCCGATATATTTCGAACCTAAAGTTAAATAATTTTATCGTTCTCGTTGATATCGAAATGATATCACCTAGGTGATATTTATTATCATATACGATAATCACTTGTGATTTTTTGTTCTAAAATGTACTTTTCGTAACGATATCGTATTTCCAAAGAATTATGATACCGTTTTCGCTATCAAAATCGTAACAAAATCTGGTCCAGCATCGAAACACTGTCGTTATTCTAGGCGATTTCGATATCGAAAATGATATCATATATGATAGCAAAACCGGAATTCTTTTAAAATGATCTGAAATGAACCCAGGCAGAAATTGCCGACATTACAACAAAAATTGTACTGGGAGGGCACTGTTGTTTACGAAATGCCGTTACTACTTAAAACGTGCTTTGCCAGTACTGTTTTCTGAAAATTAACGAGCTTTTTTTAATTTATTAAAATTAATAATTTTATAAATTTTACATATTATTACATATATTACACAATTATTTATGTAAGAGAGACATCGCCATTCTTTTCTTGTGAAGTTTCGAAAGAATACATTAAAAATCTGTGATGTACACTAAGAGGACAGTACAGTACTAGCAAAATACTAAATATTATTAAAAGTACTGCGATAATACCAAAAAATAAAATCCCAAGCCTGCGCCAAAGTTGGGAAATAACTACGACCAAGCGTTTATTGGTGTTATCATTTCGGCAATATGCCAGTACAATGAAAGTTGGAAATCCGACGCATTGCCAGTACATGTACTACCGTCTCCAATACCGGGCCGACAATGTGCCGTTTGTATTTTTCCACATGGGAAGTCATAATGAAAAATTGATAATGAAATCGTCATATTCAGAAGAAAATTCGAACTCACATAGATTTTGCAACTATAATTGTGCAATAAAAAGGAGTATAAATAGCCAAACGTAGTAAAAATTGCAAGTTCTTATAAATTTTATTTGTTTCTGAAAACTGTTTGATTTTTTGTAAATAATGAATATTTTGAAGTATACTTTATTATTAAACATTACCGAAACGATATTTTAATCTTATTGGAATATGATAACGCTTTCGGATATTTAAGGTGATAGCGAATCCGCTACCGTATCGTTCTTTGGTTTATTGGGTCGAAACCTTTTTGTTTGAAAGTTTTTTAATATTTGTTTTAAGTTCGCCATTAATACACTCAATATAATAAGTCTGTTGGCTGAACAGAAAAATTTGTTACTTTGACAAAATTTATTCCTGTTTTTTGGCTTAAAATAAAATTTGTTGATTTTAACACTTTTTTGTTAAATTTAACAAATCTAAATTTAAGTAAAAAATTTATAAAACTATAGTTTTATCTGAGTCGTAGAATTTATTAAAATTTAGGGTCTCGGACCCCCCCGGGCCTAGGCCATATCAAGAAAGGGCATATAAGGGCACTCCATTGGAGCAAACATTTTGTCCGTTTTGCTCTATCTACCTTAGTTTTCGAGATATGGGCAATTTTATGAAGTGGAACATTTTTATTAAAAATTTCGGAGGGTCCAAAGACCTGCCAAGTTTTTGGATAGAGATAACCCTTTTTGATGGGGTAGCACACAAAAAATGTTGTTCAACTTTTTTCAATTAAAACGATTTGTTAAATTATTTCAAAAGGTGTCAATTAAAAATTAATCCAATAGATTAAATAATTGCTCAAAACTGCAATTTGCTTGACATTTTTTTTATTCTGCCACTCAAAAGCATTTCATTAAACAAGAGAAAAACATCAGCACATTGTTGTTGTTTTTCGTTTGTTTTATTTAACAGGGATGATAAAGTTGGTACTGTAATACTATTAGAACCTCATTTTATAGTACTATTAGAACCTCAAAAGTACTATGGTACTCCTTAGCATTATTTGATACCATTTTAAATTATTCAAAATAAATAGTAAAAAATCGTAAGAAACGTAATTCAAAGAAAAGGTTTTTAAAATTTTGCAAAAAATATTAAACATTTATTTGAATTTAAGAGAAAATCTTTAAGTTGTTGATTTTTGTTTAGTTATTTGTGCGGTAACTTCATTTTTAAATTGTGCGGTAACTTCATTTTTAGTAAATTGGACATGTTCGGGCATGTTGTTTGTTTTAATACCCAATCCCTATATAGTTTTTTTTAATATAAATTGATATAAATTAAAAAAAAAAGATTACAATTTTTGACCCCGCTTTTTAAATATTAAAGATGAGACTGGGACGCTAATAATAGTCAACGCTGTAGATTGGATCAAGAACAAAAGCGATAGAATAATAAAAAAAATGTAACTGCGAAGAAGAAAGAACAAAATATACTATACAGAGTGGAGTGGATCTATATTATATTTTGAACCTTATTTTAATGTACAAAAGAACCTTTATATATGTACGTTTTTTGTTAATTTATAAGAAAACAATTTTAAAAAAGTACTATGCGGGTCGAAAAAGTACTATTTTTTAAGCAGGTTGGTACTATTTTGAAAATCCTATTTATCATCCCTGATTAGTAACTAATATTTTAAATTATTTTTTATAAAATCTTATAAATTTTCGTTCAGTTACTTATTTTATTTAGTTAAATATTTTAATTTTGCCATGTTAAATCTGAATATTCATTTATTCCAAAACATTACTATAAAATGGTAATGTAATTTTTGAAATTTTGTTTAAAAAATTTTAAATTTTTTAAACAAAAAGTTTTCAAAAAAAATTTTAACAAATTCATTAAAATTTTGTTTAAAAAAAATTTGAAATTTTTTTTAAACAAAAAATCTTTTAAAAGTAAATTAAAAATTATTTTTAAAACATATTTTTCAAAAAATTTTAACAGATGCCTTACGCTTCAGAAAAAAGAACAAAACTAATTTCTACGAGAGAACTTTTCACATAAGTATAAATAAATCTATCAACTGAATGAAAATTGCATGCAGGTTTTATTTTAATGAAATTCATCTAAAAATAAAGAAGTATATTTTTTTATAGTTGGCATTGCAACTACCACTTTATCCAGCTGATAGTCTTATTTAGAAGTTATACAATATTGATAAATTTTTAATCCAATGGATTAATTTTTAATCAAATCCATATAATATGTTTCAAATCCATATAATATGTTGTATATAATATTGATCAATTTTTAATCTAATGAATTAATTTTTAATCAAACTTATATAAAAAACCAATAAAAATCCTAATCAAATGTATCACTATTTTATTGAAAATTTATTCAATTAAAGAGCTACAAAATTTTAATTGAATGAACAATTTTTGTGATTGGAGGAATTTCAATGATAAAATTTATTGAAAAGGCGGTTTTCATGATTGAAATTAGTTTTTATTTTTTTGTGTGTAGTATACGGTTAGGGTCGAAATTTTCATCAATTTTGCTCTATCTCTCTTAGTTTTCGCAATATGGGCCATTTTAGAAAATCGGGAGGGAAAGAAATACCGCCATCTTTAAAACTTCGGAAACATTCGTAGCTACATCTACTGGGTAATAACAGTAACATGAAACTATTGTATTTTAACAACAAATTTTGTAAAATTTAACGAATGGGTTCTTAAAAATTAGTTTTAAATAATTTTGAAAATTAAAACTCAAAATTATTTAAAATACTGAGGATTTTTAGTATAGTGTTAAATGAAGATAACTAAAATCTTTGCTTAAATTAGTGTTTCAACTGAAAATTTGTTAAAAATTAGTCAAATCGATTTGAAAAAGGTTTGACAGATTTTTCTACTGACATATTATTTTAAGTGTAGACAAAAATTATCATATAAACGAACTTTTCGTATTTGAAATAAACCTTTAACAAGGCACACAGAAAATAAAAAAAACCAAGAAAACTCACGTTGAAAACATTAAGTGAATATGTAAAGTAATACTAACCAGCGAATTATCCATATAAACCACAATATACACTCACAAAAACAACCAATGAATCCAGCCAGCATCCTTTGTTACAAACTGGCATGAGTTTTAAACCGATGATTACAATACTTATGTCAATGATTATAATGATACGTTTTTATATACATAGAGTTCGTTGTTTTTGCTTTGGTTTTCTTTTTTTTTTATATTTGTGGTGTCATCAAAAATGCACATTCATCATTTTTTCCTCTCGATAAAATACGGTAAAATGTTGTATACAATAACAAAAATAAAGGGGAGAGTAGAGTTACATAGTCGTCTTTGTTTGTATGTGTCACACAATTTTTTACAGCGTTTTTTTTTTGTGTATTTTGTACACAACCAGCAAAATAATCTTACTGGTATTACTACTACTGCACAATGGGACAAGTATTTTATATTAAGGCGCATCTTAGGTTGTAGATGTGGACACAATGGCCTATCTGGAGTTGTGTTATAAAAAAGTATAACACTTCGGGTCTGCTAAATTTTGAAAGATATTCAATATACTATTTAGGTCAAATTTTTATTATTTTTAATTAATTTAACCCATAGTGCAATGATTTCTTTTACTACATATATTCATAGTGTAAAATATGAAATAATTCAACACTGCTTTATAATGCCATATTGCAGAATACATGACCGTTACAAGTATTTCCGTTTATTTTTGAAAAAAGAAGAACAAGAACAAAAAAAAGGGAAGAAGCACCGGTTTTTATCTATGTATGTTATGTTGCTTACATAGTAACTAAATGGGTAAGTTTAATGCGTTATAATGCTTAAATGTGCAGACATGACACAAAATATTAAAAAAAGGGAGCAAACACTAACTTGCGCTTAATATGTAGTGGAGTATATGGAATGGAAAAATGGTAGTTCCTGGAATTCTTAATAATCTGTGATGATGTTTATGTTGTTTCGTAGTCGTTCTGGCAATACACAGGGATATGAACTTGTATACAAATGTTAGAAAAAGATTTTCACGTTTTTCACATTTATTTTATAATACATCTTGTACTTATACACTCATATATTTACATAAACAAAGATTTACTACATTTATAAAAGGGACACCAAGCATTTGTAACATTATTATGATTATTATCTAGGTTGGCGATTATTGACATGTCTAAAGTTTACAAAGTAAGCGAGATTAACAACAATTGTGTACAAACAACAAATTTAAAATTCTCTAAAATAGGTTAAATTTTAAACGAAGATTTATTATGCTAGTTATAAAAATAAAGTAAATGTGATATTTATTCTAGAAATTTATTTATTCAGCCGTACCGTGTACGTGTTATTTAAATTTCTGCCCTACGCGAAAAATTACATCAACTACCCAGCAAAAACATGGTAATGACAGGATTACCAAGTAATGATAGGCCATTACCTTTTGCATTACTTTAAAATACAAAATAATGCCTTACCGATAATAAGTTATAGAAGTACTTATATATTCGTGCAAAGTAATCACTTACTGGTAATTGATTAAATAAGTACTGATTAAGTCTTTTTTATATTGACATTTTATTTATATTTTTGTTTTGAACTAATTTTTCCAAGGTAAAAAGTTTTATTTTGCCAATATGACCAACTATTTTACAATGTAGGGTAACCACTTATTTCCTAACTTCTGAGTAACCACTTATTCTATCTTTGTGAGTAACTACTTATTCTTTCACTATGGGTAACTCGTTATTTCCACTTTTTTTGTAAGCGAGAGGGTAATGACCACCCATGAATTTTTGGACATCGCGAACAAAAGTAATGTTGCGAGTAAATGGCCTGATAAGTAGTGAAACCCTTTGTGTGCTACTTACTCGCTTAATGTCTCTTACTCGGTAATGTCTCTTTTTGCTGGGTAGTCATATAGTCGGTTCCATTCAGAACCTGCAGATCTTCCTGAAAGGTATATATTTTGATAGTAAATGAAAAATAAGTAAACACAACTAGAGGTTTCAAAAACATTTAGCAACTTTATAATGTTGTTTATTAAATTTTGAATATATTCTAGCTTTAAATAAATGCAAAAAATATATGTAAGTAAATATATTCTTTGAATTTAGTTCTAAACTTAAAATAATACGTCAGTAGAAAAATCTGTCAAACGGGTTTCACAAATTTTTAGTTGAAACACTAATTTAAACAAAGATTTTAGTTATCTTAATTTAACACTAAGTACTTTAACTACACTCAAAACAATAAGTAGGTAGAAAAATTAGTAAAACGTCTTGTATATCAGGTGTACTAGTTTTCAGCAATTTTTTTTGCTGAAATTCCGTTTTCAGCAAAAATTTTAGTTATATTTTTTTAGCACTAAACTAATTTTGAACTAATGTTTTACTAATTTATTTTGCTACAAAAATTGTGCTGATAACCGCATTCAAAGCGTGGACGATAACCAGATAGACAAGATGTAGATGTCGCAGCTCGTCTGGAAACGGAAATGACAAAAAAAGAAAAACAACTCTACACATATTCTATATTTAAATTTTCAGCAAATAATTTAACTAAAGTAAAATTTCGCTACAAGTTTTTTGAGTTTTTTTCAGTCTACTAATATTCAGCAAAAAGTTTAGTGATATTAGCAAGGATTTTTTTCATTTGCAGTCGACTAAGTGTTAGCAAAACTTTTGCTGAAGATTACTATTTTTTTGGTAAAAATCAGCTCGCTGATTTGCAGCAAACCTTTTGCTGAAATTACCAACTTTTTTGCAAACACGCTCCTGACTAAAAATTTGCTGACACAGCAACATTTTTTGCTGACTTTACTGACTTTTTTTTTGAGTGTAGTCATAATCCTCAGTACTTTAACCAGTTTTGAGTGTTAATTTTCAAAACTATTTATAACTAATTTTTAAGAACCCATTCGTTAAATTTTACACAATTTATTGTTGAAATATAATATTTTCATGTTACTGTTATTATCCGGTAGATGGCGCCACCGAAGTTTTAAAGATGGCGCTATTTCTTTTCCTTCCGATTATTTTAAATGGCCCATATCCCAAAAACTACGAGAGATAGAGCAAAATTTACGAAAATTTCGACTAACCCCTATCATATAATACTCCAGCAAAAGGTGTTACTTCTATCCAAAAATGGACCATGGTGGCGCCTTGGACCCTCGGAAATTTTTAATAAAAATTTTCCACTTCATAAAATAGGCCATATCTTGAAAACAAAGCGAGATAGAGCAAAACGGATAAAATGTTTGCTCCTTCGGAGTGACCTTACATGATATGGACTAGGATCGGGGAGGTTCCCGAGACCCTAAATTTGAACAAAATTTATGACTCAGTATAATTACAAATAAAACTGTAGTTTTACTTATTTCTTACTAAAATTTAGATTTGTTAAATTTAACACAAAATTTGTTAAAATCAACAAATTTTGTTTTAAGCCAAAAAAAGGGGATAATTTGTGTTAAGGTAAAAAAATTTTCTGTTCAGCCATCAGACTTGTTATTTTGAGTGTACTTCAAGTCCAAAATCGAATATGATATTGTTATATTAGATGGTATTTTTTGTTTCAAGAAGTTTGATAGGCAATACAATTGTTTCTTGGCCATCACCACAGCAACAAATAAAACTTAATATGAAAATATCATATTAGATTTTGGACTTGAGGTAGAACAATGTTCTAACTAAATATATGAAAATATATTTTGGAAAGTCATAAAAATAATTTTTTGTATTTTTAGTGCAAAAATTAAATAATTTTTTGATAGTAATTTTTTTAATAATTTATCACCAAAAACAATCAAATTTATGATTTAATAATAATTGAATGACATTTAAGGTGAGACCATTTATAAATAAGACCAATATTTATGTCCGCTGGATATTAGGCGTAAAGCTTAATTTGGCCTTTTTGGAAGCATTTCACTTTCAAATACAATGTAGTTAGTGCCATGCGTTTCTACCCAGGTAGAAATTGTCCACTTGCAAAGAAAGGATGTGGTTACAATATGATCACAGCTATGGGGGTTGTGGTGTAATGGTTAGCGCATTGGACTGTTGCAAATAAGGTTGCGGGATCGATCCCCAGAGACCGAAACATCAATTTTGAAAAAATAATATATATGTACGATTTTTCTATCCCTCATACATATCGTGTCTTCCTTCGGTGTTCCCATAGCACTTCACACCACCGAAGTAAAAGAACATAACAGTGGTATGAACTAAACAGCTTCAACAAAGTTCGCCAACTCACCATCAGATGGCGCTCAACAACTGTTCTAAGATTCAACCTCTCCTCGGGTAATTATAGTGTCGCCGTATCTGAAGCCCTATCTTTCACCACCTTTCATATCCTCTCTATCTCCTATCCAAAGAAAGCACTACGTTAATTAATAGGAAGAATTTCTTTAGTTTTGCTTCTCTTTTTCAAAAAAAAAAAAAAACTATGTTCCCTACTACCATAGTTGGTTGTTGCAATCAAATTATTGTATTAATGTATTAATCATAATATGTGACCTTCTCCGAGAAAAGGGACCTAGTATGTGAAAATGAAGTTTTGAGAAGAACGCATTTAAAGTTTCATAACGCATTATCACTTTGAACACGCATTATCGTTTTGTACGTTTTTATGGGGTAAATAAATTTTTATCAGAAATCTAACTCATTTCATCTTATTCTACACCCTTTTAGGTACCAGAATCCACTCTTAAGTCCAAACCCGTTTTTTGACACACTAGGTCCCTTTTCTCGGAGAAGGTCACATATACAAATGATATAGTCAGCCACAATCTCTCTTTCTTTCGGTTATTATATTATTCTCTCATCTACAATCATATATTGTCTGGATAACCATGTTCCTTTCTCCTGATTAAAATCATATTATTATCTAAATTGAGCGAGAAAATGTCCGCAATTATTGTCACGGTTTCGCATGGTCAGTAGATATATTTTTTTATGAGCATCATCGGTAAGTTTGGGTCATTTTTGTTTGCGATTTTGTGAAGAAGTTTCGGAAAAATATGGATTGTCAAGCACCCCCTTGCTTGTATTGTTAATAGTTCATTAAAATGCTTACTCTAAAATATTAAGTATATAAAAGGGAATCAAAATGTAATTAATATTTTTGTACTTACGTAGAAAAATAGTGTTGAATAGTGTCTAGGTATATTATGGAGTGTGACAAAGTTTAGTAAGAAAGGAAAACTGTAAAAAACAAAAAATTAAAAAAAATGTGAAATGTGGAAGACATTATCATAATATATTTCTAATGACCATAATATGATCCAACACGAACATTTTCTACGCGACCACAATATGATAACTGGGAAAATATTATGATCATATATATATTCAATATTAGCTTTATTTACGAAATTCTTTAACATGATGTGGAATTTAATTTATAGATGATTGGTATTTGTTTTTCATCGAAGGACCAATTTGTAAATTATAATAATTTATTTCTCTAAAAATATTTAATTATTTATTTTTGATTTTTATTTAACAAAGTTTTTGATCATACAGAAAAATATTGAAAGTTAGGTATTTAAAAGTAAAAACAAAGCAAATTAAGTGCAACAGCAACAGTCCCCCAAAAACGGGGGACCGTTACAGATTGCAAATATTAAGATATTTTGATAAATTTGCTACATCGACTTATATCGGCCCAAGGATGAAGCCTATGGATTATGGTTAAAATCGATTCAGTGCTAGATATTTTAGTAATTGAAGATATTTTAATAATGGTACGCTAACTCAGATGGGCCCAAGAACAAAGCCCATTGATTCTAGATGGGATCACTCCATATTTCGACCTTTCGCATTTCTCTTAAATACACCTAACATTAGGTAAAATTAAATTTTCTCACAATTTTTCTAATTTTTAATCATTTTATAGACGAATTATGGATCAAAACTTTAGTTGGCTTTCAACCAGACTAGTTTAGGGTATCGTATAGTAGATATGCCGAATTTAACTGCTTTTTTTTCAATTTACAAAAAATTCTTTCAAAGTTGTATTTTAACTAAGTACTTCGTTAATTATACACTTTTTATTTTTTCGGTGTACTATTTTGAATACAAATACAAACAGTGGTGGGAAAATAGTACAGGGGTCATAGTATGATACGTTGGACTATAATATGTTAATATTGCAATCATGTGATAATTTAAGGACCATATTATGGTAAATAAAAGACAAGAGTATGATTGTCACAACTATTTCATAATATGATCGTCGTAATCATAAACTCAAAAATATATGACGGATGCTGTTCGAATATGGTCATCCCAAGTTTTTTCTCTGCGTGCACGAACTATCGGACTAAATTTATGTATTTTGTTGCGATTATTGTAGAGTAAAAATTTTACGTTTGTTAAACCGAGATTTCACTTTATATTAAAATGCAAAATTAAATAAAATTTACTAATTGTAAATCGTAAATTTCCGGAAAATGCTACCTGTAATGCATTATTTGAGTTGTACTGTATTTGAGTGATACAGTGCTCTCCCAGTACTAAGTATTTACAATATTATTTTTGTACCGTGGGCGTGGGTGGGTTTTTATAAAATATTTTTTAATCTACTCAATAGAAGTGAACGTTTGCAGCCAATTTCTGTACATTAAGATGTAAAGTTAATGCAGATAGATTGATTGAACTAAGAAAATAAAAATTTATGTATGATTGCAGTGCATATCCTTGAACGTCTTACGAGATATGAGGAAAATTTAAAAAGATTATGAAGTTTAAAAGAAACTTTTTAATTTTGTTGTCTATATTATAAAATATTTTAAAATTATATTAAAAACCGCCAAAAATTGGTGTATTGGCTCTATGTCTTATATTTCCGGAATCAAAGTTGCATAGGCTATTAGGAAATATTCATAGCAAGGTAGGTCCTCCAAAAAACTAAAATATTTTGAATAGTAGTGTAATTTCTATTATAAAAGTATGTAAAATTTTGTTTCAGAAACAATATAGCCAGTCGACAATAGACATATATTAAAATGCCATTTATATGTATGTTTAGGGAAAATAAAAAACTTTATCAAATCTGAAAGAAATCTTTTTAAATTTTTATAAAATTGTTTCTTTCTCACCTAACATATTTCTGAGCTCCCAGAAATTATGACTTATAAATGACAATAAAGTACGATTATTTTCAGAGTGTTCTAATTTTGGAGCCTTTTTAAGAAAATGTTAAAATTTTTTCAGTTCTCAAAAATGACACAAAAATAAATTATACATGAGTCGTAAATGTCTCAAAAAATGATATATTTGGCAATATTGCTCACAAAACAGCGCTCAGAAAGAGGCTTTATCAGTAAAGAAAAACGCTTTATAGCTTTCATTTCAGAGCTCTTTTATGAGTCGTTTCGGTCTCCAATTGTACCAGAGAATAATAACTTAATGGGGAGACTACACTACTCACGGTCTGTATTTTATATAGAAAAAATTTAATTGCCACTTGTTAATTAAAAATTGTTGCTATCAGAATGTTTGCTTTTGTTGTGTTATTTTCTATTATAATTTAATATTTAATTTTAATGATCGTTAAAATACAAAATATTTAAAAACTGTTTTAAAATATGATTAAAAAACATGAAAAAAATTAAATAAAATTATTAAATTTCAGCAACATGTTTACATTTACGTATAAATAAAAATAGAGGGGACGTTGAGAGTGAGTGAGATGTATATAGACCCTCTAATTGTTAACTGCGTTTCCTTTAAAAGATATAAAAACAAAAACTAGTTGGGGCCTTTCTACATAAAACTTTCGACATGCTTGCTTTCTTTTAGATTACCATAAAATTTAAAAAATTACATTTAATAGCACTTGCATAACATCAAACAGAGTTGAAAATATTTTGGCACTCTCATTGTTTGTGATCATTAATAATATCTAGTTTTTGTAGTAAATTTTTGCACAGCTTTAATTCATAAAATACTACATAAAAAAATTTTTAAACAAATTTTTTGCATAAACTTTCGCCTTTTCACCTTAATTTGTATGCCATAAAATACACAAACAAACAAACCAAGCAACACACATACACATACAAAACAAACAACGAAAACTAAAAACCTTTTGGCCCACATTTACAATTATTTGGGATTTTTGACATCAAGAGAGAAAAAGAACTAAATGAAATCACAGCGGTTGGTTAGTATAATGCATTTGTTTTGTAGAGAAACACAACAATAACAACATCAAGAACACCACCAACAACAACAGCTACAACAACAACAAAGAAAATAATTTCACTGCAACTGTCATGTTCTACAAACCCACTAAACTAATGAAAAAATTGAAAGGCAACAAAAAAATATTTAAACAAAAAAAATTATTTAAAATACACCGTTTACAAATTTTTTCAAATCTTATCTGAAAAGTTTAACTAATATCCATAATTATATATGGCTATTCGTGACAACATATATGTTCACATAAGATAAAACAAGATATTACTATAAATGACTTATATACAATGCATTTTTTTACTCGGGTTCTTGTCTTACTAGTAATTAGAAAAAAATGCTAAATTCAACAGTTTTTCCTGCAGGGTCATTTTTAACTAATTTTTATTGTAGCAGACTTTTCTTTTTCACTAAGACACAAAAACTTTAGACCATAAAAGCATACTGATTCTTCAAAAATTATTAATCTCAGTAAATTTATAAATAACACTGTGAGACAAATGGTAGGGTTCAGTGATCGGGAAGGGTTCAAACTACCGGGGAAAGTTATATCGGTAAAAAAGAAGTTATACGTGTCCCGGCGTTTCGCTGGGTCACCCCTAGGAATCGAGATATATCGATTTGACCTTTGGTGGTCTTTTTTTTGACATAACTCGAGAACCACTAGTCCGATTTTGCTCAAACAATTTTAAAAATTACAATTCCTTTAATCTGTTCATATAATGTTTTTCTATATACTCAACAGTTTTGCCGGTAAAAATAAATGTATGAAGAAAAAAATATTTTTTGCCTAAAATATTAAAAAAAAGTAATAAACAAAAGTTTATTGATTTTTATGGTAGCGGTAACAAACATTTATTTTTACCGGCAAAACTCGGTATCCAACTATTGAATTTGAATAAAGCGCGTCATAATGTGATAATTAGGGTACACTCATACAAATAAGTCCGTAGAAATAGCAGAAAAAGTTACTAAAAATTAGTTAAAAATGATGCTGCAGAAAAAACTGCTAATATTAGCAGAATCAGTTTGCTAAATATTAATAAAATGAAAACAGCAAAAAAAAACTGTTAAATTTACAGAATTTTAGTAATATTTGAGCTAAATTTTTGTTAATAGCAAATAACAATTTAACTTGCTGAAATCAGAAAAAAAATTGCTAAATAATAGTAGAATGAAAATAGCAAAAAAAAAACCGTTAAATCTACAATATTTTTGCTAAAATTTTCTGAAATCAACAAAACTTTGGCAGATTACTAGTGGACTGGAAAAAGGTAAGAAAGGAGCAAATGAAATGAAAATTAATAAATAAAAAATAAATGTGTATTTAAAAACATACTTGGGGGACGAATGTGTCAATTAATTGAAATTTTTTCAATTGGCATTGTTCAATACCTAAATAACCATTTATAATTGATGAAAGAAGTATTTGTTTTCATGTTTTAATAAAAGAATAAATTAAGAAAAAAAATTAAAAATTCGCGTATTTCTTATATTTTTTTATATTACAATGCTTTTTCTTCAATTATGTGTAGGTACATTTCATTACCATTGTTTTCATCAATGCAAATTGAAAAAATTTCATTGGCATTGAATGGTGATGAAATTTGTTGGCATTGATATTGAGATAAAGTAATGCCAATTATATTGCAATGCCAATGAAAATTTCCCAAGATAGATTTTTTGTAAAAGTGGTAATATTTAAAGACAATAATATATTATCCATAACAACCCAGTCAGAAATCGCCAGTGGCACAAAAAATCAAGCACTGGCATACCACTGGGTAACCACGGTGTTAAAAATAAATGACTGGCAGAACACTCATTTGGGACGCTTTGCCAGCGTTTGCAAAAAGCGTTTTGCCAGTATTTTGTTATGCTGACGCTTTGTGAAAAAAGGTTTGTAGTCAGAAGGTTCCGAGTTCAAATCCGGTTGCAAGGAAAATTTTTTTTTATTTTTTTTTAATTTAAAATTTTTTTGTTTTATAAAATCAATTTTTTGTTTGTGGGAAAGCTCCTTCAAGACCAACTTTACTTTTGCCCTCCCAACGCTGGCATATTAGTTACAAAAAATTGTTTGCCAGTACTAGCCTTTTGGCACAGCCAGTAGTTGTCCAGCTATTATTAGTGACACACTCATTTATGTGTTTGGCCATCAAATATTATATGTCTCGTTAGCACAGTGGGTAGAGCAATCGTCTGCCAATCTGACTGCATGGGTTCAAATTACGGCAGGACGAAAAAAATACATAAGAACTTTTTTTAAATTTTATTTTGGAAAATATATTTCCAGACCACCTATTTATTGGTTTTACCAGCGTTTTGCCAACGTTCAAAAATTTTGTTCCTGCAGTGCTTTTCCGGCGCTTTTTGAACAGCCGGTCCTTTTGTCTAATGATGTTATCATTTTGGGAATGGGAAAGCACTTTTTGCCAGTACTTGTACCACCTGTTAAAGTGCTTTACCACCGCTTTCCCGTTTGTATTTTTCTGGTTGGGAAAATGTATTTCAGAGACCCTTCTTTGATTTTCATTGTTTGCTGATCGGATATGTACTTCCGAATTTATTTGAGTTTCCATTTTCACCTCTAAAGCTCCACCCACAGGAAAGAAGGTGTGGCCGTTAAAACTAACTAAAAAATTAAATTTTAACTAAAAATTAGTTAAAAATTTGTTAAGTTGAAGTACTAACAGTTTTACTAACTTTTCTACAAACTTTTTTCTATGAGTGTAGAGGGCGGATCCTTCGCCACTTTTTTCAAAGCACTGTCATTTCTTAACCCGTAAATATTTTTCAAAAATTACTTTCAAATTGAAGATCTACATATCTTGGCTTTAATTTCTATGATTTCTATTCTAATTATAAGCATATTTTCTATTACTTTTTAATGATTTTCAAAGTAACCCAAATCGGCGTAACTGCCCCAAACTTGGGGATATTCGCTAAAAGAGCTAGATACAATTTCAACAGAAAAATATTGTAAATACGGCAAACTCAATGTGTTAATGACTGAAATAAATAATTAAGAATAAGTTCTTTAAGATATATGATTCTTTTTAATCAATAAATCGCCACTACATTCAAAAAAAAAAAAAAAATAATTTAAAACTATAATATAATGATTCTTCAAAATTACAAAAAACTGAATAATTAATATAAATTTAAGAATGAAAACGATTGTTCTAATTTACTATTAAATATATTTTAAATATACACACAGAAAATAAATTGGTTGGAATTCTATCGGAACCATCGAAATTTTTTCATTATTAAATAATTATAATTGCAGTTATTTAAAATTCATCATCAGGAAAGTTATATTTATTTGTGAACAGAAAATATATATGATTTACCAAAACACTGTCACATTATCCAAAATATTGGCTTTTCTAACCAATATTGAAAAAATACTAACTTCCACATTACCTTCAATACCAACAACCACCAATTTATCGAAGATTTAGTCATTTGAATAAAATATCGGCAGCAAAAATCAAGTATCAGTTGTGTTTCAATAAAATCGATCACTCTATCCAAAGTATTAGTTTTTCCAATCAATTTAAATTTTTTTTTAACTTTAGTAGCTTTAACCATTAATTTCCATTATTTTGGTAATTGTAATAATATATTGACACAAGAAACAGAAATTTTATTTATCATAACAAAATTTTGGAATCTATCATATTTTTTCGTTTCATACATATGCATATTTAAATTCTAAGTTAGACAACAACTAAATGTAATGTGGCGCAGGAGGTAGAGACACATCCTTATAGCCTTAGAGATTTGAGTTCAAACCTCAACCAAGGCATTACTTTTTTTCTTCTTTAATAATTTTTTTATTTATTCAAATTAAAAGACACAATTGATTTTCTGTTGTGAATATAATTTTATTCAAAAACAAAATATTCAAATTCTCAACCTGAAGAAATTCGAATTTGAAATTTGACAAAAAAATTTATGTCGAGTTTAGCCTAGAGGAAAAGCAATGGGCTGACAAATGGAATCTCGCCGGTTCTATCCCGGTTCGCGATATAAATTAAAAAAAATTTTTTTTTTTTATTTCAAATTAAAAGACACGACTGATTTTCTGTTGTTGATATAATTTTATTTATAGATAAAATATTCAAACCTGAAGAAATTCAAATATGAAATTTGACTAAAAAAATTTAAACAGAGCTTAGCTTAGAGGAAAAGCAATGGGCTGACAAGCGGAGGGTCGCCGGTTTGATCCCAGTTAGCGGCATAAAAGAATTTTAATTTTTAAATAAATTTTATGAAACGTATTTTTCTATTTATAGAATTTATAATCCACAAACATTAAAGTAATCCATTAACACAAGAAAAATTCAAAAATTGTAAATAAATTTTGGTAATTACAATCCCAAGAAAATTTTTTACAATCGGTAGCCAACCACACCCATTCTACAACTGGTTCCACTGCCACCGATTCCATTGAACTGGTTCCGGAACCAGTTTCTGGGATTCTATATGGAAGGTGTGGGTGACGTAGAATCAGTTCCAGAACTAGTTCCAGCACCGATTCTAGAGCAACCGGTTACACTTTGGAGCCATAGAAGGGGTTGCTTTTGGGACAATTTCAAATAAAAAGAATCGGTGTTAGAATCGACAGTAGAAGGGGTTGTGAATGAGAAGTAGCTATTGTACAACCGATTCTTTGGAACAGAAAATTTTCCTGGGATGGTATTAAAAATAAATAAAAGTGATTGTAGCTGGAAATACCAAAATTCGGTTGGCGAAAAATTCGGTTGGAACTATGAATCTGTTTTCTGTGTGTATAGAAAAGTCTTATAGAACATTCTAGGCAGGGATGCACAAACTCTACGTAGCTCCAGGGGCCTTCTGGTGATTGTGACCCAAAGACAGGCACTAATATAAAATTAATATTTTTCACACTTTTTATGCATTTATTAAAATCTAATTATCATTTTCTGAAAGCTTAGGATCATAGGTCTGACATAATGAAAAAATATTTTTTTATCACACGATTTGAGGAAGTTATTGCAAAATGTAGTTGCTTTCAATTATTTTTTGGATCCCCAAAAACTACAAAAACAATTCTATCTGCTACCACATGTGATGTTAATTCATCAAAGTAGATGTCAAGGAAAGGTAAATGAAAAATGCACAAAAATTATGGTGAAATATGATTTACAAGACGAAAAATTCCCTTTTTTTTTGGCTTTTTTGAAAATACTGGCTCTTTAGTATTTTTTTTTTTTTTTGGAAAATGTAAATAGAATCATAAAATAGACCTTTCTGATAATGTATAAAAATCCAAAATCGGTTGGAAAATGTTTAAGTAATTGCAATTTCCTCAGACCATTGTAGGGTTAAAATGAGATAAATTATGAAAATCGTAAAAAATGAATTTATGATCTAGTTTGACCCTAGATCATAAATTAATATCACTTTCTGTTTAAATTATTTTTCAAATTAATGAAGGATGATACAATTTTCACAAGTAAATTACAAAGAATAAAAATTTTTGAAAGAATTCGATAAGGCCAGCAAGACAGAATACTAATTTTCGGCTTTCGCTACAAAGCCATCATCGGTGTCGTTTGCCTTGACGGGTTAATAATTGATATGATACACTTCAGATTTTTGAATTACAACGAACCGTTAAATTTGAATTTAAATGTATGTTATTTAACATAGATACGGTGTAAGGTGTTTTTCAGATGAATGAGGGGTATGTTTTGTTGATCTTTTATTTGGTAAATGAATTAAAATAAAATATTTTTTTTTGAAATTACAATGTTATACTCTAGTTTCATTTCCAAGATACAAAAATATTCAGATATGAATTTTTGTCTCCCTCAGATTATGATAACTTAGTCCCAGGTATGGCCAAAGATGGGATTTTTTTTTATAAATTTGCAAAACTCTAATTTTGAGTTTTTTTTTAAATTTTGTTCAACAACATACTTATAAAAAAAGTGGTCAACGGATAGAGGTTTATTAAATACACTCAACAGTGACGGCGTTTTGAATTTGAAATTATAGAGAAAAATGTGATTTTGGCAAATAATTTAGATAATAGTTTTAATGTTTGTGTTTTCAGCTAGCTGTAACAAAATCACTTCCGATTTCTTTTAATTCTGATACAAGAGATTGTTTTCCGAAAGGGTCAAATGTGAAATTTTAAACATTTTTCATTTTTCTTGGAAGTATATCAAACAATGTGTTGTTTCTTGCGGAATTTGGTGAAAGTTGTCCAATTAACTCTGTTAACACCAAATTTTATACATAGTAATAAAAAATTAGAAATTAACCCATATCGAAACATGGGGTTGAAGTGACCCCAAACTTTTAAAATATAAAAAAGTGCCATTTGACATGAAAATCGATATAAAAACTTTTAATTAAGCATTTTCAAAAAAAAAAAAAAAATTAACCTATTTGAGAGCATGGTATCAAAATGACAAATTCTTTTATTTTATGTAGAATCTATAACAAATATCGAAATTAACTCCTTTCTTCACATTTTTTAAACAACAATTTATGGTTTCTATATAATTTTTTCATAAATTACTAATTTAGATTTTTTACGAAACAAATTGTAAATGCTGTAGTAAGTAGAAGACAGAAAAATATATAAAATTTCACACAACAAAATGACAAAGTAATAAAAAAACACAAATGGAACTCTAACACAACAATGAATGACGTTTGCACATTTTCTTTTTTTCCACATTAAAAACAACATAAAGGAAGACCCCAAAAAGTATGCAGTAGAAAAAAAATTATACCTGGATGAAACAGAATTATTTTTCTTTTTTCTTTCGTTTGTATTTAAATTTTTTTCTTTTACTAGGACTGAAAAGCGAAAGAAAAATGATATAGAGCCTACTAAACTGACCTCAACGCCTCGACCTAAAGGTATGTTAAGAAAAATGGAGTACCCGCACAGTACAGCACTACTAAAGCAAAAGCTCCACGACAATGACGATGGCAATATCAACATCAACAAAACAAATGTAGAACTTTTCATTATATATGACATCAAAAACGAAAAAAAAACTGAACTCAACAATGTAATATAACATGATTGCGATAGATATGAGAAGGGACGAAAGAATGAACAACAACAAAATTTGGAATAACACTAGGCCAAACTTTAAACAAATGAACAAACCATATAACAAAAAAACTACCGACAATACGAAAAATACGATATAAGCAAATGACTAAAATACCTGCTAAAAACTATGTAATGAATGCTACTTTGGCATACTACTCAGAAAAAATCCTCTTTACATTACAATGCAGAGCATCGATAGAACAAATTCCATAACTAAATTGAACACTTACAATATTTTATCTTTAAAAACAACATAAAATACATTTGAAATTAATTGAAAACACAATTAAAAAAAAGGACTACTGATTTTTCATTATATTCCATATTTTGCTATTTATTTTCAAACATTGTTTAAACAATCCATAAAAGAAATAAAAATAATTGAAAATTCTGTTAAAACAATCTTAAATTTTTAACTAAAAAAACGTTAGAAAAAAACGATTGTGTAGTTTGTTTTTTCATATTTGAAAGTTGTTTTTTGTTTGAATTTTCAAAACAATGCACACACAACACACACGTTCATATTTTTATACTACGTGGAGAGGGTATTATAAGTTTGTGCTGATGTTTGTAACAACAAAAAATATAGGTCCTAGACCCACCTTCTAGTATACCGATCGGCTCAGAATCAGTTTTTATTTCGATTTAACGATGTCTGTCTGTCCATGTATTATTGTGCGCACTATACAGGTCGCAAATATTAAGATATTTTCGGCTAACGACTATTGTCAAAGCTGTATATTCTTTAAAAATTATGTAATGTTATTTTATTCAAAAACAACATTTTTTAAATAAAGAATTTCCTCTACTACTACTACTACTACTACTACTACTACTACTACTACTACTACTACTACATATTAAGATATTTTGATGCAATTTTGTAGACTGACTTACGCCGGCCCAAGTACGACGCCTATTGATTCGGTCCATGTTTAGACCTAGTGCTCATATAAGGGTCCACCCAAAATTGGCTTGGTTATAAGCTGCACGTCGCAAATACGAAGATATTTCAATGAAATTTGGTTTGCTGACTCACATGGTCCCAAGAAAAAGCCTATTGATTCTAGATAGGATCGGTCCATATTTGGACCTAACGCCCATATGGGCTATATTTTCGATTACTCTTCTTTTATGATTTTTTAAAAAATTTTGATACAAGTCTGTTTTAACCCATTAAATCAGATTCGTGTAGGGTATTTTATAGTCGGCATGCTCGACTTTAACTTTTTTACTCGTTATTTGCTATGTTTGTGTGTATAGGTAAAGAATTTCTAGTAATTTGAATTGAAATAATTTTGTATATAAATAATAATTTTGTATATATTTTAATAAAAAAGAAAACCGAAAGTATTTGAATTTTTTGTTTTAAAACAGAAAACAACGAAATTATTTAAATTAGTTTTTCGAAATATAGAAAAGTAAAAATAGAACATTTGACTGAAAATATCAACTCCTACACACGATACCTATTTTTGTGTAGTTTGTTTTTTATTGACTTATACAAAAAGTTAAACAATATATTTCCATGTATTTTAATTAATTTTTCAATTGAAAACAAACTTGACCTATTAAATTTCAAATAAGCCTCAATCGGCTATAGAAAATATATTGTGAGTGAACTATTCGGTTAAGGCAAAGAACCGCTTGCAGAATACCTTACACCGTATATGAAAAGCTGATTTAAACAAAGATTTTAGTTATTTTCATTTAACACAATACCAAAAAGGATCAGTACTTTAACTAATTTTGAGTGTTAATTTTCAAAGTAATTTATAACTAATTTTTTAGAACCCATTTGCTAAATTTTACACAATTTATTGTTAAAATATAATATTTTCATATCTCTGCTAGTACCCTTTATTAGTGTATGCGAAGTTTCAATGATGGAGCTATTTCTTTCCCACTCGATTCTTGAAAACTAACAGATATAGAGCAAAACTAATAAAAATTTGGACTGTTAAGTGTACAATATGTTATTAAACTGATGTTATTAAATGAAAAAACTGAATCAAAAAAGATCTCAAAATATATTATTTAAAGCAAAATTTTCTGTATAAAAGTAGTTGATCCAACAGCGGCCTCTTTATTTTTGATTAAAAAATTACTCAAAAATGAAATTTAAAAAAAATCTTTATACTCAAAAATTAATCTTAAAAAACTATGAAGAGTAATCGGGTACCCGACTTTGATGGTCGGATCGATTGCGCAATTTTTTGACGAAGCCTAGTAACCACTTCAAAAACCATAAAAAGTAACCGGTACCCGGTATTTTGCGTTTAAAGCATAAAATTCTATTAACAAAAATACGGGTACCCGACTTTCAACCTCTTAAAAAACTATGAAGAGTAATCGGGTACCCGACTTTGATGGCCGGATCGATTGCGCAATTTTTTGACAAAGCCTAGCAACCACTTCAAAAACCATGGAAAGTAACCGGTACCCTGTATTTTGCGTTTAAAGCATAAAATTCTATTAACAAAAATACGGGTACCCGACTTTCAACCTCTTAAAAAACTATGAAGAGTAATCGGGTACCCGATTTTGATGGTCGGATCGATTGAGCAATTTTTTGACGAAGCCTAGTAACCACTTCAAAAACCATAAAAAGTAACCGGTACCCGGTATTTTGCGTTTAAAACATAAAATTCTATTAACAAAAATACGGGTACCCGACTTTCAACCTCTTAAAAAACTATGAAGAGTAATCGGGTACCCGATTTTGATGGTCGGATCGATTGCGCAATTTTTTGACGAAGCCTAGTAACCACTTAAAAAACCATAAAAAGTAACCGGTACCCTGTATTTTGCGTTTAAAACATAAAATTCTATTAACAAAAATACGGGTACCCGACTTTCAACCTCTTAAAAAACTATAAAGAGTAATCGGGTACCCGACTTTGATGGTCGGATCGATTGCACAATTTTTTGACGAAGCCTAGTAACCACTTCAAAAACCATAAAAAGTACCCGGTACCCGGTATTTTGCGTTTAAAGCATAAAATTCTATTAAAAAAAAGATCTCAAAATATATTATTTAAACCAAAATTTTCTGTATAAAAGTAGTTGATCCAACAGAGGCCTCTTTCTTGATTAAAAAATTACTCAAAAATGAGATTTAAAAAAAATCTTTATACTCAAAAATTAATCTTGTATAAGCCTATTTTAAATTGTTCGAAAAAAAACTCGAATTTCTTTGTAAAGCAATTTTGAACCATTTTTGGATTTAATAATTTTCATCAAAATTCTATGCCTTTTAGTCGTTATTCGATTAATCGAACAATTTCGCTAAAAAAATTCTAATAATTTAATACGATTAATCGATTGATCGAAATAGGCAAAAAATTAAAAAAAGAAAAAAAAATATGTTGTTTTATTGAAGTAGTTAAATATGCTAAAATGCCTAAACTTATTTAACACATTCTGAAAAATAATTTGCTGTGAGCATGTAAATATCTAGAAATATTTGTTAGGTTAAACTTAATGAGAATTTTCTGTTTTCGTCTGGCAGTATTATCCAATATCAAAAAAAAAAAAAAAATTATAACAGTTTACTAGGTCATCTTTCAAAAAACTAGGGGAGAGTCGTGTAACTTGGTAATTTTGAAAATCTTGTGTCAATATCTGTAAGAATTTAAGGGAATTTCTTAAAAAAATACTGCCCAATAATGAAATTTATTGTATTATTTGCAATAGAGTTGATATCTACTTGAAATGAGACAATGCAATTCAATATTTGCATAAAACACAATTTTTAAGAAATGGCGAAAATCTTAAATCAAAGGATATTTTGTAGCGAATTAAATTCAAAAGTACAACTATCCTGTGGAGCTTCAATTAATCATGTATTGAAATTTGTTGGATACACAGAAGATGAAATATTTAAAAAGTTCCAAGGTACACGCATTTTAATTTTTGCAAAAAATATAATTTTTTTCTTATTTGTACAATATAGTTAAGAAATTTACTGGTTACTGCATTTAGAAAACGACAAACTTTATATTAATTTAAGCCCGTAACATAAAATATCTTGATTATTTAAAAAAAATTAATTAAAATTTTTTTTAAAATTTACTTTTATCGATCCAAGGTACACGCACCCAATTTAGAGTCTCCTATATACTTATCTGAACCTTTGAGTAGTTTAAAATGATCATTAAGCAAAATAAAAAACTTCATAAAAGAAGACTTTACAGTAAAACAATAACAATTAGGAGGAAAATGCAAAGTTACAAGGTACATGCGATCCAAGGTACACGACATTCCCCTACTCTGTTACTGTGACATATCTTGCACTACCTTGCATCTAATTTCGTATTAAAAATTTTGAATTATTTTTTACATTAATAAGTTGAATGTTAAAATTATAAAAAAAGGTTGCCTAGAGTCCATTCTTTGAAATGGGCTGTGCTTTTACAAGCTTGAAAACACATGACATGATCATGAAAACCTGAGTAAGCAGTATAACAATTTTTAATGAAAACTAAATAATTAAATTAGATTTTCAGAAGGCGATTGACAAAATTAATCATAATTCTTTTTAAGTTCCCTGTGAAATCGTTACTTAACTCTTATAAGGAATGTAGGGACGTTAATGTCAAAGGAAAATTACTTCTCAATAAAACTTCTCTCTACATTTATGTTCTTTAGTGTTCAATGCGTATAAAAGAGACAGAAGTTAAAATATTAGTTGTTATATTATTGTTCAACTCATACGTTTGAATCCTGCTAATCCATGCTTAACTTTATAAAATTCAAACTACAAATACAAGGAAGGTCTACGGTGTGGTTCTCTTCGATTTGGATAAAGTTTTGAGATGATCTCAGTTAATAAATTTTTTATTTTTATAATTTTCAGAAGAATTACTAAAATTATTAGAGTTTTAAAGAAGTCATAAAATTATTAATACAACAAAATTTGTATATTGGAAATATTTTTTCGATTAATCGATTAATTTCTAATGAATGATTGGACTTTTTAGCAATTATTTTCTAAAATAATCAGAAGCTCTCAATCTATTAATTTTAGCCCTTTGGAGAAAAAATATACATATGTTGGACCACGACCAGTCCCATTACCTGCCATGACGATGTCCTAAATACACATCTTCACGGGATAAAAATCTCGTAGATTTTGCTCTAAATTTGTCATCTCTAATTATGTTAACACTAATTTTTATCATAAAAGATCTCGTGAAATTTTAGAATTTTCAAAAAGTTCAGTAGGGAAAATTGCAGCTTGATTTTAAATTTGTTTTTCAATATTCTACTAGGGTCATTTTCTTGTAAAGAAATTTTAGGTTTGAAGCCAATTTTATTTATAGAAGAATTCTAAGATTTTCAATATTTCAGTCTGTTTGAAAGAAAATGTTTGTCGTATAAAGAATTTATGGTCCAATACACTGCTACCATCACACACATACATATGTAAGTAATAACAAAATTGTTACATGTAAAGCTTGAATACATACTTTTACATACAACATAAGTATTAATTCATTCTTTCATATTCATATATGTATTGTACAATGAAAGTACAATGTAGTAGTATTAGCTACTTGTATGAGGATAGTAAACAACAACTACTACAACAATAAAATAACAAAAACATAGTTAAAATAGGTAAAAGTCAACAAACAACATAACAACAATTCTCTAACCTATGGCATTATGAATGAATGAACGAATGAATAGCTAGATGGACGGATGGATGGATGGATAGATGAATGTGTTGTATCTGCCATTTATTTTAGCATAGACTCAGTTATGAATTTCAACAGGGGTGTTGTTAAAAAAGGGAAGAGTACATGTTATTTATACATGCTTAAATTTTTCAGTGTATTAATCAAAGAAATATTCTTTTTGAATTCTTAATTTCTTACTAAAATAAAAAAAAAAAAAAAAAAATAGAAAGCCTTACAAGTTATATACAAAGTTCAAATTTTTGACCTGCTATTTGCCTGGATTAGGTTAAGATCTTAAAAAAAAGTATATAAAGAATATTAAATGAACTGTTTTAAATAGAAATATATTAAAATAATGAGAGTGATATTTTATTGGCAATATGAGGCAATACCAGTTTTTGGACAGAAAGTGCACTAAACTAGAGCTTACATATTTGCGTATGATAAACATAAAACTTAGACGTGTTTTAGTTACAGTTAAAATAATAAGTCTGTTGGCTGAACAGAAAAATTTGTTACTTTAACAAAATTTATTCCTGTTTTTTGGCTTAAAATAAAATTTGTTGATTTTAGCAAATTCTTTTATTAAATTTAACAAATCTAAAATTTGTAAAACTACAGTTTTTTCTGTAATTATACTGAGTCGTAGAACTTATTAAAATTTAGGGTCTCGGGAACCTCCCCGGGCCTAGTCCATATCATGTGAAAGCATATAAGGGCACTCCATAGGAGCAAACATTTTGTCCGTTTTGCTCTATCTCGCTTAGTTTTTGAGATAAGGGCCATTTTGTGAAGGGGAAAATTTTTATTATAAATTTCGGAGGGTCCAAGGCCCCACCATGGTCCATTTTTGGATGGAGATAGCTATCCCTTTCGCTGGGATATTATACTTTCGGTGGGATATTTTGCTCTATCTCTCTTAGTTTTCGAGATATGGGCCATTTTAAAAAATCGGGAGGGAAAGAAATAGCGCCAGTGTTTCAACTAAAAATTTGTTAAAAATTAGTCAAATTGATTTGAAACCGGTTTGACAGATTTTTGTACTGACGTATTTTTAAGTGTTTGATGGCACAAATATTTGAAAATATTATTTAAAAGAATTAACACTTACAATTAAACCGATTTGCGGTTTATGTAATTTGCAGAGTTAAATATTATAAATGCATAATTTTTTCATTATTTTCAAAGTTTCCTTTTAAATATTTATTTCCGACCATCACTGTTTTATATATTATATGTGTATGTTTAACAAGTAAATGTTCAAAAGTTTGTTTTGTGGTATGATGATATACTCACATATGCATAATTGTTAGTATGTAAGTTCATCTAAGCGATTTCAACATTAAAATGAAAATGTGTTAGTAACATTAACATCATAATACATTCATATTATTGTGGTTTGAAGTGTTCTATTTTTTAGCGTATATTCTTGTTTAATTCTAACGTATTAAACAAGTCTTTGCCATCATTAAAGAAATTTCATTGTTCATTGCCGTTGTTGTTGTTGTTGTTGTTAAGTTGGAATTTAACTCAAACTAAAGCCATTGACAATTTCAACAAACTCTCACTATAGTCAGCATAAATTTGCTTACAGTGTAGAGAAAAAAAAAAATCAGTTGTAAAAGTTTAAGTGCTTAATTTATTATATGTATACATATATAATCCTTTAACTACTTGATTTAAAGTTGATACAACATTTTTGTTTTGTTACATTTACTGGGTTATTTAATTTCGAAACTTCCTATTAAACAGATATTTGAAAATGTTGTCTTGTAGGTTACAAATACTACGATAACAAAATTTTAAAAGTAAAAATTTGGTAACGACAATAATCAAAAGTTGTTTTGTGTGCCCTTTTCTTATTTTTTGTTTTGTGTTGATTGAACATCTGGTCCCCTTCGGTTTTTTTGTTCTTTTTTAAATCTACATGGTATGGTTATTCAAATTGAACTTCTTTGCAAGAGTTTTTATGTTTTGGTACAATGGACATTGCATTGAATGCATTTTATGCCTTGCGAACATGATAATGCCCTACATCTGATTCTTGAATATTTTGGATGTTGCAATTAAAATTCGGTTATACACAGAGGGAATTTTGCTGAACGAATTTTAATGAAATTTTTCAGTAAACTAATGAAGTTTTATTCAGAAAGTAAATGAAAAATTTCTTAACTTTGATGAAAAAGCTTCATATATTTTATGAATCCAGTTTTAATGGAACTTTTTTATTGAGTGTATGAAACTTTTAATAAATAAAATGAAATTTTTCAGTGGACGAGTTTCAGTGAAACTAAATTGGTTTTGTGCAAAAATTCATTAATATCATGCAGATAATTCTCTCGGTGTATTAACCGAATTTTGGTAGAAAAATCAATAACTAGTAGTTATACTAATCGATTTTAGTCAAGGTGACAAGGAAAATCGTATTCTAGGGATCAAAATAAGAAACTTTGCCCGAGGAACCATATCTCTAAAATGAATCCTGATGTCCCAACTTTTGACCAGTAGGGTAAAATTTTGAAAAATCCCATTTTGACCCATTTAGAGTGCCCCAATCGAGTGCCAAAAATGGTGATTTTTTGAAATGTTTGTATGGGGAACCTGCCACCTGGAGGTGTGCCACTGGAATGGGTGGGTCGGCCAGAATTCGTTTTAGAGGTATGGTTCCTCGGGCAAAGTTTCTTATTTTGATCCCTAGAATACGATTTTCCTTATCACTTGAGCGATTTTTATGCATCCCTACAAATCGATCCGCCCTAATACATATATATTAGAATGTCCCTTAAAATAACGATTTGTCGATTTTCGTTCATTACACTCCCCAATTTCATTGGGAATGGTCGCAAATGGAAGAAATCGATTTTTTTTTTTGGAAAACGTTAACCCGTTCCGAAAGTTGGACGCCCAATTTAATACAAATCTGATAAATGTTATTCTATACATTTCTTAGTGGGTCTTTTTTTTGTTACTCAAAATAATAATTTTTATCAAGTGGAAAAAAATTTTTTTTTTTATTCATTTAAAGTGATATTTTTCCGAAAATTATTAAAGTTGTTATTCTGTAAATTTCCTAGTGGGGCGTTTTTGGCCAAAAGTATAAAAATTAACCCCATATGGATCATGTTACATAAAATAATTATTTTTATCCAGTTGAGGTTTATTTTTATCAATTTAATGGCTTTTCAATCTCGTATTCATAATTAATGTTAAGTTTCATTGGACTTTTCTGACCACCGGCCACTAAGGGTTAAATATTTTTTAAACAAATGTAAAGATAATTATAGTCTAACCAAATTTAAGTGATATTTTTCCGAAAACTATGTAAAAGTTTGATGAAAACATTAAAATTTTGTTAAATTTCTGACAAAATAAGCAATTTTTGTAAAATGTCCTGGAAAGCAGTCGCTCCAAACACAAACTCGAATTATCATTTTTCCAATTTATTAATTTTTCTTTAATATCCACTATGATGTGTTACAAATAGCAATCGACATCTCAAAATTAGACATTTTAAAAAATCTTTAAAATTAATTTAAAAAAAAACACGTTTTTCCATTTTTATCAAATTTGCGGGTCATTTTGGATTCCAGGCTAAAGTGGGATGAAGTCAAAATTCCATGTCTGAATCATTTTGACTATATTAGGTGAATAAATGAAATAAAAAATAATTTTTTTCGAAATATGGAATTTTTAATAATAATCTTTTTTACTTTTTTTCCAAAATGGGCCATTTTCGTCCCTTTCGGCAAGGGTTAACGTTTTCCAAAAAAAATCGATTTATTCCATTTGGGACCATTTCAAATAAAACTGGGGAGGGGGCGTAATGACAAATCTATTTTTAAGGGACACCCTAATATATATATAGAAAAAACTAAACACTAGTTTTAATTAAAAAATTAAGAACATAAATTAGGCAATTTATTAAGCGATTTTTTAGCAATGTAGAAATTAGGAAAATGGTTTGCTGTCCCTATTTTCCCAGATTGGTGATAGGGCTGCTACATAATAGAAAAAAGTCTGTAAAAATTTTAGTTGAAACTATTAAAAATTAGTTAAAATTGTCATTGCAGAAAAAACTTCTGAAATTAGCAGATTTTTTTGTTTTGCTAAATACTAGTATTTAAGATAGGAACAGCGAAAACAAAGCTGTTAAATGTTCAAAATTCTAGTTTAAATGTACAGAATTCTAGTTTTATATAACAACTTAACCTGCTGAAATCAGTAAAAAAGTTTACTAAATAATTAGTGGACCAAAATACCACAAAAAATTTTAACTATTCGATGTTTTTTTTTTGGATTTTTTAATGTGAATAAAAAATTTAGGCTACTGAAATCAACAATTTACTATTTTTGTAGAAAAAATTTCACTGGATTTCACTGGAGGGATACTCTTCAACTAAGTTTAACATAAAAATAACAAAAATATTTTATAAAATGCAGTTCGTTTTTGCTATTTTTAGTCTACTAATATTTAACAAAATATTCTGTAGATTTTAAAGTAAAATTTGTGATTTTGAATTAATCCTTTCACACACGAAGTGTAATGGATATAGATTTATGCCAAATAAATATTTGCAATTAAAGTTCAAATATTTAAATTTTATATATTTTCTATTACTAAACTCTGCATAAAACTTCTAGAATTTTTGAATTTTATTAATTACACAATTCTTGCGACTAATTAAAATTTGTGCCCATTGCAACTAATTAAATTTATAAGCTAAAAATATTTCAACGTTCAGAAAATTTCTGAATTATTACTTCCTCCATTTTTTTTCTGACTCCTTCCTAGTGTTTTTAATTATTCGACGTAGGAAATTAATCGGTTAATGCATTATTCAAAAAATCACTTATATTGATTAACCGGTTACTCAGGTCGGTTAATTGGGAAAATTGGCGATTAATCGGTTAATGAAAAATTAATGTATTTTGTTTATTTTTTATCAATAAAAACACAGAGAGCTGCCTGTTTTTGTAAAATATTAACGTGACATATAAACTCGATATATTTAAATATGTTTTCATATTCTCAGCTTGCCAAATATTAGTAAGTTAAAAACTGCATATCGATAACTTAATGTAGATTTTTTATTCCTTTTTTTAAAAATCTTAAAAACCTCAGATACAAAATTTCTTTGAATTTTTAGTCAATACTGCCACAATAAAATTTAATATTGCATTTAAAACAATGTTTTATCTAAAGTTTTGAAGACATTATTAAGATTCTGAAGAAATAAATAATTAACGAGTTAGAGCCTTTTTTCATCAATATAAAAATTTTTAGTTGTATTTAAGTTGAACTTCAGTTAATTGAAGATATCAATTTAAGCTGCAAAAATTAGCATAAAATTTTGTTGATTTTTTAGTCTTTTTTCCGATTTTTAAGTACCACTAACAATAAAAAAAATAACCTAAAGTTTGAACGAACTTATACGCAGTTCACAGTACGATTCTTAAACGCGTTTATGTAAGAGTTAAACATATAAATTCACACATAAAACTGAAGTGTTTAAGTTACACATCTCGAACAGCTGTTCTTTAACAATTGTAAAAAAAAAACAACAAACATTTAACAAAATTTCCGAAAAGGCGGTTTTTTCTTGTGCAGGCGACAAAAGTAAACAATTTCTGGAATTATCTCATGTTATTTGTGCTATAAAAAGTGAAATAACATTGTCCGCCCCAGTCGAAAACAATATATTTAAATTTCTAGTTAAGGTACAATTCATGGCTGTCTTGAAATTTTTCGTTTACCGGAAGTAAAATTTAATTAATTTTTTGTACGTCTATCACTTTATTAAAAAAAAACACATTTTATCTTGTTATACCCTACACCACTATGTGGTCAGGGTATTATAAGTTTGTGCTGATGTTTGTAACACCAAAAAATATTGGTCGTAGACCCACCTTATAGTATACCGATCGGTTCAGAATTTTTTTTTATTTCGATTTAACGATGTCCGTCTGTCCGTCCGTCCGTCCGTCCGTCTGTCTGTCTGTCCATGCAATCTTGTACGCACTCTACAGGTCGCACCTATTAAGATATTTCGATGAAATTTGGTACATAGACCTATGTTGGCCCAAGGACGAACAAGTTTGATTTTTTTGAACATCGGTCCATGTTTAGACCTAGTGCCCATATAAGGGTCCTACCAAAATTATATTGTTTATACGCTGCAGGTCGTAAATATTAAGATATTTTGATGAAATTTGGTACACAGACCTATATTGGCCCAATAACGCAGCCTATTGATTTTGGTGAACATCGGTCCATGTTTAGACCTAGTGCCCATATAAGGGTCCTACCAAAATTATACTGTTTATACGCTGCAGGTCGTAAATATTAAGATATTTTGATGAAATTTGGTACACAGACCTATATTGGCCCAATAACGCAGCCTATTGATTTTGGTGAACATCGGTCCATGTTTAGACCTAGTGCCCATATAAGGGTCCTACCAAAATTATACTCTTTATACGCTACAGGTCGTAAATATTAAGATATTTTGATAAAATTTGGTATACAGACCTACATTGGCCCAGTAACGCAGCCTATTGGTTTTGGTGAACATCGGTCCATGTTTAGACCTAGTGCCCATATAAGGGTCCTACTAAAATTATATGGTTTATACGCTGCAGGTCGCAAATATTAAGATATTTTGATAAAATTTGGTACACAGACCTACGTTGGCCCAAGGACAAAGCCTATTGATTTTGGTGAACATCGGTCCATGTTTAGACCTAGTGCCCATATAAGGGTCCTACCAAAATTATATTGTTTATACGCTGCAGGTCGCAAATATTAAGATATTTTGATGAAATTTGGTACACCGACTTATGGCAGCCGAAGGACGAAGCCTATTGATTTTGGTGAACATCGGTCTATGTTTAGACCTAGTGCCCATATAAGGGTCCCCCCAAAATTATATTGTTTATACGATGCACGTCGTAAATATTAAGATATTTTGACGAAATTTGGTACACAGACCTATTTTGGCCCACGGACGAAGCCTATTGATTTTGATGAACATCGGTCCATGTTTAGACCTAGTGCCCATATAAGGGTCCTACCAAAATTATACTGTTTATACGCTGCAGGTCGCAAATATTAAGATATTTTGATGAAATTTGGTACACAGACCTATATTGGCCCAATAACGCAGCCTATTGATTTTGGTGACATTAGTTGGCTTTTACCCAGACTGGTGTAGGGTATTCTATAGTCGGCATGCCCGACTTTAACCTTTTTACTCGTTTTTATTTAAATTTAGTTTATTTTATTCAATTCCAGTTTTTTATTTTTCTTTTTGATGTCTTCTTCTGCTTCAAACTTGTCATTCAACACCCATTGATATCAAACTTATCGTGTTTAACAATGAGTTTAAAAATTAAACACGATAATTCAGTGTTTTTAAGGGCAGTAAAATGTACTGTTAAATATCTCACTTAAACATGTTTAATGCTTAAAGTACCGTAAGTTGTTTGAGTTTCACGTCAAAAAACTGTTGTACTCCATACAAAAAAACTAATTTTTCACGACAATGAGTTTCACGTGAAAATTGTGTAGACTTTGTTTTCACGCAAATTTAATATACAAGACTATTATTTTTCTTGGGAAAAAGTGACATTTTGTGTTTATTGTGATTGTGTGTTTGTTATAAAATTAAAAAATTGTTATTTGTTATAAATTAAATTACAATTTGAGGCCTTTAAAGTTCGAGTGAAATTTTTCCAGGTGAAAAACAACTTACGGTGCTTAAGCACGTAAAATCGAGCTAAACACATATGTGTGAATGCCGTATTACGCAGAGGAAATTTAATCGAACGAGTTTTAATGAAAATTTTCAAAAGCTAATGAAGTCGTATTCATAAAGTGAATGACACATATCTAAAATTTTATGAAAAAGTTTCAGCATTATTATGAAGCTCAGAAACTTCATTGAATCAATGTAAAAATTCATGAATAGCATATAGACAATTCTCTCAGTGTGCTGTTACAGATATCAAATTCTATATTAGTTTTAATTTTTTAACTTTCATTTTGTGTTAATTTTAAGTAATTGCTTTAATTCGAATAAAAGTTTTAATTCAGTGAAAAGGGTTCGGGTTCCAAAGTAACATATTCTAGTGGAATATGTTATAGTATTGATGTAGTTTTGAACCGATTATACACATTTTCTTAGGAGAAGTAAGAAATTAATATGTCGCTTGTGTGACACAGTTTAAAACAAATGCAACCTTGTCTTAGAGGACATGGAAATATGATTAACATTAGTTTTAATTCAACAATTATTTTAATTTTTGCATTAAAAAATACAAAAATTATTTTTTCGGACTTTCTATATTTTCATATATTTAGTTAGAATATTCTTCCACCTCAAGTCCAAATTCTAATATGATATTGTCATATTAGATTTTTATTTGTTGTTTCGAAAAGGGTTGATCATTTTCATGATAGACAATACAATTGTTTCGTAGACATCACTCTACTCTTCAGTTGTCCGCAATAAGAAAATGATAACTTTCTTACTCAAACCGAGACATTACATAAGGTACAAAAAATCAACGGGACGAGAATTTTGTACTTTCGTATATGAACTGTCTGATTTGTTAAACCAGCTATAAATCAACTCCTTTTTGAAAGCAACAATTACATAAAAGTACCCTTTGGGTACTATTTATATGTATATCTGTTGTCAATACATTTTGTAAAAATAACTAATTTTAAACTCAAAACAAAATAAATATTTGAATGAGATTTTAGCCGTGGTGTGCTTATTTTCAACAATTATTTTAATTTTTGCATTAAAAAATACAAAAATTATTTTTTCGGACTTTCTATATTTTCATATATTTAGTTAGAATATTCTCCACCTCAAGTCCAAATTCTAATATGATATTGTCATATAAGATTTTTATTTGTTGTTTCAAAAAGGGTTGATCATTTTCGTGATAGACAATACAATTGTTTCGTAGACATCACTCTACTCTTCAGTTGTCCGCAATAAGAAAATGATAACTTTCTTACTCAAACCGAGACATTACATAAGGTACAAAAAACAAACGGGACGAGAATTTTGTACTTTCGTACCTTATGTAATGTCTCGGTTTGAGTAAGAAAGTTATCATTTTCTTATTGCGGACAACTGAAGAGTACAGTGATGTCTACGAAACAATTGTATTGTCTATCATGAAAATGATCAACCCTTTTTGAAACAACAAATAATAATCTAATATGACAATATCATATTAGAATTTGGACTTGAGGTGGAAGAATATTCTAACTAAATATATGAAAATATAGAAAGTCCGAAAAAATAATTTTTGTATTTTTTAATGCAAAAATTAAAATAATTGTTGAAAATAAGCACACCACGGCTAAAATCTCATTCAAATATTTATTTTGTTTTGAGTTTAAAATTAGTTATTTTTACAAAATGTATTGACAACAGACATACATATAAATAGTACCCAAAGGGTACTTTTATGTAATTGTTGCTTTCAAAAAGGAGTTGATTTATAGCTGGTTTACCAAATCAGACAGTTCATATACGAAAGTACAAAATTCTCGTCCCGTTGATTTTTTTGTACCTTATGTAATGTCTCGGTTTGAGTAAGAAAGTTATCATTTTCTTATTGCGGACAACTGAAGAGTAGAGTGATGTCTACGAAACAATTGTATTGTCTATCATGAAAATGATCAACCCTTTTTGAAACAACAAATAAAAATCTAATATGACAATATCATATTAGAATTTGGACTTGAGGTGGAAGAATATTATAACTAAATATATTAGTTTTAATTTTTAAAAGAATTAAAACAGAAATGAAAAATTGTCTATTGTATTTCCTAAAGCCTGCTCCAGCCAGGTACGTCGTATATTTTGGGAAGTTTTAAAAAACATCTTTATTTTGGCCTGTCGCGATGTTTTTTTAAAGCTTTTGTTTTAGAAATAGTAACTTTGGTATTTTGCTAAAAAAAATTATTAATATTTATGAGTCTCCAAAAAAGGTATCTAAAGGCTTAAGGACCTCCATCGTAGTTACTTCCGCGAAGTCACACCAAAAGCAATAAGTTTTCGACACAAGCGCCCCTTGCCATACACATTCAAAGGCCTTTGAAATATCCAGAGCAACCACTTTGCTCTGACCAAAACGGTTGATGGACCGACTCGAAAACTCCGAGAGGAACGCTATCAGGTCTCCCGTAGTACGATTTCGAAGCCTCGCTTAATTCTGTGTTCTGGTGTCAATTTATTAAGATTTTTTTATAGAACAGTTTAATAGTATTATATTTTTAAGCGGCTATACGAGTATAACTTGACAGTAACAACACAGTGCCAAACCTTTTTGGGGGGTTTTACCATACCAAATTAATTCATTTATCTGGTATTGCAATTATCCCAGACCTAGATCATTACCCTCATATTATTGCATACTAGAGTTTGCTAAAAACCGAAAAAATTGAAAACCGCGGTTTCGGTTTTTCAAAATTATAAAAACCGCGGTTTCGGTTATTTTGCGGTTTTCTTGTGATATTAATAGAATTGTTTTAAAATAATTTAATATGTATAAAAATTAAATATTTTACTACATTCAAGATATTTTTTAAAATTCGATTGAATGGCTCACTCGAATAAAGGCAATAAAGCCAATAAAAAATGCGGAAACCGTTATAAATTAAAATTTTTATTATTTTTTCCGGCAAATAAAGCTGTATTTAAAGAGTTTAAATTTGAAATTTAGCAGTTTGTTTAAAACAATATAAGGTTAGAATTTCATACAATAAATTTCGCGGACTACGAAATAAAATGTTTTGAAACAGAAGCGGTGAAAATCCGAACTGAATACGTGAAACTCAATATCTCTTAAACTACATGATTATTTGGTGCATTTTTTTTATAAAATTATAATCCTCAGCTTATATTATCTGTAATAATAAAAACAAAAAAATTTTAAAGTAATATTTAATGGTGAAATTATTCATTACAATTAAATACAGAATTTTTTAAAGTAGGAGCTGAGCCCTTTTCGAAATTCAAGACTCAATAATATGTTATTTAATTAATTATTTTAATTGTTTTAAGTATTTATTAAAAACCGACTTATTTTTGTCGGTTTTCGGTTTCGGTTTTGAGGGTTGAAAAACCGCGGTTTCGGTTTCGATTAAAACCGAACAGCAAACTCTATTGCATACTGATATAAAGTTACCTTCATCCAGAAGTCTAAAACTCTTTTAGCCCTCTTGTAGGGTATTCGCTTTAGAATCAAACTATTACAATTGTATAGTTAAATTCTTGCAGTATTGAAACATACCAAAATTATTATAAAAATTGAGGCCAAAATGCAAAAAGAAGAAGGTCGCGTCATGACATACACAAAAATAATTGGTAAAAATACGGTAAGTTTTTTGTTTTTTTGTGTTCTAGCCATGTACCTACATAGCTGAGTTGTAAGTATTGTTGTAAAAAAACTATCAGAGGAAATGAAAATACCAAAATGACACGAGTAAACGAATGAATGAACAAATCAACTCAACAACTTTACCAAACAAACAATCACATTGACTCATACAAATGCAGGTAGAAATAGAAACCGACATACAAACACAGCAACAAACAAGTAAAACAATTTTAGTTGGTCAAGCCCGACATGAGATACCCTGCACCACGATTTGGGACACTTTCTGGGCAAATTTCAGAAAGAGAGCTGGGTCTTATTATGTGGGTTAATGATCTCATAAATATTGTGAAAAATGTGTATGATATTGCCGAAAAAGTTTATTTAAACAAAAATCGGGAAGCTGGTTGGACTAGGTCCAAATTAACATCGATTTTCTTTAAATTTGGAGGCATGATTTTAATACGATTTGTAAATTTTATCTATATATCTTTATATTCGTGACTTGTAATTTGATTACAATATTTACATGTATAAACGGACGGACGGACGGACGGACGGACATAGCTAAATTGATTCAGAAAGCTATTGTGAGTCAACTGGTATAAGAGTATATTAAGGTAGTTACAAACATTAGCACAAACTTAATTAACCGTCTCAACATGGTGGAGTAGGGCATAAAAACAAAAGTAAACTCAACAACTAAATGAAGTCTAATAGAACAAAAAACAAAACAAGAAGGCAAAAAATTAATCGAATCCAAATTTCATGTTTTGGCAACAAACACAAAGTTATTTTAAATTATTAAGAGAAAAAAGAAAAAAAATAATTTTGTTAAAAAACCATCACCATTTTCCAAGTTAAAGCCTTTTGTTTTAATAAAATATATCATGTATAAAGTATATTTCGTAAATGGGTATTTAAATTAAATCATGCCAGATATATGATATACATAAATATTTATGTAACACCCAACCCTCATATAACCACCCAGACAGCAATTGCCAACTGACTTTTTGGCCTCCGAGTGAACTCGCCATTCTGGTGTGCTCCCACTCAACATAACTAGGGTTTATGTCCCGGGAATTCCCGGGACGGGATTCCCGGGAATCCCGCCCTTTTTTGCATCCCGCAATCCCGGGAATTTTGTGCGGGATTTCCCGGGATTTTTTTATTCCTTTTACAGAAGTTTTAGCTAGTATTAATGCAATTTTGGAAGCTTTATTTAAATTTAAAGCATTGATTTTTTAAACTAATTTAAACAAAAAATATATAAAATTAAAAAAATACGATTTAAAATTTAATAAACTGAATTAGGCCAAATTGTTTTCGGATGGCAGTTGAATTTGGTTTAGTTAAACCGAAAAAATTTTATCCGCCATTACCAAGTTTACCAACAAAAATACTTGTACATACTTCGGAAACAACTTTTTTCTTTAAAATGATGATCTTTGTTCAAATAAAGCAATATTTGTATAGGCTGATTTACACTATAAGATTTTCGGAAAGATTTTGCAACATTGCCAATAAGTTTTGCATGTATACTGAAGTAAAATCGTACCTAAAATCTTATATTGTAAACCAGCCTTATGCAATATTCCAAAATCATTATTTCAGTTCAAAATTCCTCCAAAAAACTAGGCATTAAAATTAAAAAATTGGTAATATTTTCGTATTTTCAATTGACATACAGTGGGGAGCGTTATTGAGTACATGTCAGTACTTGAGGAAAATTACAAGTGCAGACATAAAAATATCAGTCAAGGGGACTAAAGTATACTTTTCTCAAAGCAAAAGGTTCGCTAAATCTAAATCTGGCCTCAGAAATGACTTTCCATATCAGACTTTCGAGCTATATAAATGGGAAAAACTTTACTTTTCTTCAAAATATTTCGAATCGTATTTGGGCCTGAAATTTGGGCCTTCACCGCAATTTCAAAGTAAAATTGAAAAAAAAAATAAAAGACCCAAATTTCAAAAAACGATATATCCGTAAAAAAATATGTTATCAAAAGAATTCAAAAACTATTTTAAAGAGGAAAAGTAGTATATTCAGATGCCGTTACAAATCTTGTTAAAAATATTTTTCGAGGAAACATACGATTCGAAATATTTTGAAGAAAAGTAAAGTTTTTCCTATTTATATATCTCGAAAGTCTGATATGGAAGGTCATTTCTGAGGCCAGATTTAGATTAAGCGAACCTTTTGCTTTCTGAAAAGTATACTTTAGTCCCCTTGTCCGATATTTTTATGCCTGCATTTGTAAGTTTCCTCAAGTGCTGACATGTACTCAATAATGCTCCCCACTGTAAGTATTTTGAGTTTCTTTAACTCAAAATAATTTCATTTAAAGTTCAATTGCTATTCCATTATTTCAATTGTATTTTTTAAATATTATTTGTTTTCAAAATAATCCATCAGATGCTTTTTCAAATTATTTTGGATTTTTTATATGTTAATTTAAAATGCCACTAAATGTGAAAATTCTAAAATTTCTTTTTAAGTAGCTGTGGCATAAAAAATGTCTATTCAAGAAAACTAATTGAAGTTAAGAAACTATTTAATAATGTTTTAGTGTCTATTTTTATAAAATGATTTAGGCGAATTTGCCTAAAATAAAACATAATAGAAATTTTTGAATTTCATATTTAAGAAATATTTAAGCAACAAATCGATCTGAGTTCTGATTATAAAACTGGTCCGACATACATAAGTTCGCACTCATTCACTATTCCAATATATCCTGAAGAAAGGGATGAAAATAAAATACTCGTGTCTTTCACAACCGTTCAAACCGCCAATTAATATTTAGTTAATATATTTCTAAGAGTTTTTTAAAACTAAAACGGCCTTCCATATAAATATGTATATTACCTAAATATTAATTCACGATTTAGATTGTTAAACGAATTGATCTAGAAAAAGTGGAAGACATGGATACTTTGTATTTAACCATCCTTTTAGAATATATTAAGCGCATTTTCTCATGGGTACAACCAAAAGGTGAACTTTATCGGACGGTGTTTTAACAGAAATCGAGTTATTAAAGTACAACATATGTCGAATTTAAATATTTTCTAACGAGCGGGAATTCCCGGGATCCCGGGAAATTCTGAAAAAAATCCCGTTGTCCCGGGAAATGAAAAAGTCCGGGAAAAGAAAAACCCTAAACATAACCTAACCTAACGTAGTCACTATATAGGTAGTCACAAAATTCCCAGTGAATCACTAAGTATGTTATAGTCCAGGTATGGGCACACAAATGGCTTGACGGCCCAAATTTAGGATTTCACAAACTTACCGAGGGCCGCACCAATTAATACATTACTCGACAAAAATGAATTTTTTGTACAGCCTTCTGCTAAAATCTTTTTTTGAGTGTTTTGGTTTCCTAAGCCCGGATCTAAAGTCAAAAACGGTCCACTGAATAGCCTTCGAGTTGTGGGTCTTTCTTTTTTATCCCCTCACCCAGGAAAATACTTTATGAGTCAATGTTGCGGAGAAGTACTTCAAAATCTTTTATATTTTTGTAATTTTTTATATTTTTGATCCAAATATATTTAAAAATATAAGGCACAGACTCAAATCAGAAATCAAAAAACTTTGTCGAATTAATCTTCGAAAATATAGTTTTCGTTATTTCGTAAGACTTACTTTATTTAGTAAGTCTTTTTTTTTATATTTTAAACTTCTTTCCTAAATTACGCATTTTTTGGATGAAAATATTACTCTTAATAAAATGAATCATGAAAGCCACAACAATTTGAGGCAAATTTTTAAATCCAAAGATCATTCAGAAATGACCCAGAAATATAAATAAATTTGAATATTTTGTGAACAATTCAAAAATGACTCAAAAAGATTAATTTTTTAGCCCAAGGAATTTTTTTAAATATTTCTTTGAGCCATTTTTGAATCAAAAAGAAGGCTCTTTTGGATGCACCACTTTAATACAAGTGAAAGTTTAATAATATATTTTGAGCACTTTTCTGATTCATTTTTGGGCTCGTTTGTTGGCTGAGAGCTCCAGAAAAAATTAATTATAAAAACTTTATTCAAAAGTTTAATATCATATTAAAAAATTGGGGTAAGGCGGAATTGTTTGCTTTAAAAGCGAGATAAAAATTCGATTATACCGCTTTAAAAAGCGGTATAATCCCGTCGAAAGCGGAGTGGTTGTTCAGGTTAAGTACACTAATATAAAAAAGCCTGTAAAAAGTTTTTCTAAAGCTGCTAAAAATTAGTTAAAAATTACCTTGAATAGAAAACTTCTAAAATAAGCAGATTTTCTTTGCTAAGATAAGAATAGCAAAAATAAAGCTGTTAAATATATGGAATTTTAGTTTTATTTGAGCTAAATTTTAGTTAATTGAAATAAAAATTTACTCTGCTAGAATCAGCAACCAATTTTGCTAAATATTAGTAGAATCAAAAAACTCCAAAAATTTTTAATAGTTTTAAGAGAATAAAAATCTATTTGTGAAATCAGCAGTCTACTATTTGTCACCAATATTTCTATTGATTTTAACAGGATGACTATTAGTATGTTTAAGAGTTTATTTTTGCTCTTATAATCTTACTAACATTTAGCAAAAACCTGCAAAAATTTTGCTGCAAAGTTACTTTTAAATAATAACCCTGTAAAAATAGCAGAAAAAGCTACTAATTGTTTTGCTATTTTCCCAGGTTTATTTCCGTTAGTGTATAAATAAAATTTTATTGTGTCTAAGTGTTTTGAAGGACAATTCTCACAAGTAGATTTTAGAGATCCTTATGAGGCCTGTAGAACAGCCTTAAACATTTCCTTAAATGAAAGGTAATTTTTTTTGAATTCAAACTCATAAAAAATTAGAGAGTATTTCTACGTCATATTGAGCCATAAAGTATTTTTCCCAGGCTTAAGGTTTAAATAAAGAAGAAGGAATTTTCCACTTAATATTCGTATATTGGAGGCGAAAATACTTTAAAAAGTTTTATAGGACGTCTGTGCAAAAAAGTCGATATTTGTTGATTTAAATTCTAATTTTAATTTTTTTTTTATTTAATTAATATTTTTTTTTAATTAAAAAATTTTTTTTTTATTGTTTTAAAATTAATGAAGGGCCGCACGAAATTGGCTGACGGGCCGCATTTGCCCATGTATGCTAGAGTCGATTAACAGATTGGTAGCATTCGGCAGAGAAACCTTAAACTGATACCGGTGACTTGTAGCGCTTTGTGATTACTTACTCTGCTGAACGATGATTTCTTTGTTTTGTTTTTAAATACACTTTTTCTATAGTTTGCTTTAATTTTTTTTTTTTTTAATTTTTATTTTTTAATTATATTTGTATGTTTTTATTTGTCATTCATACAAAACAATTTTTATTATAAATGAACAACAACAAATGTATCACTTATTGATCAAAAGTAGCAAACATTTTTTACGCTACCAAAATATGACAGCGCTACCTAAGGGCTCAGAATGAGCGGTTAGTGATCAGATCGTTCAGCAGATAGTTGTACAACTGTTTTAGAGCTGTTGACTATTAAATTGTATCTGCCGAACGCACCCATTGTTAATTATAAATGTTTCTTCTGATATGACAACCATATTGGTTAACATATAACTAGTGCTGGTAAAAATATGAGTAGTGGGTATTGTTTAATTATGTATCTACAAACGTAGAACAGGTAGCAGCGACGAGGAACATTTGTTTATATATTGAATATGACTAGACATGTTTGTTGTTGTTGTTAGCTTGTGGGATCATTTCTTTTTGTACACAGAAACTACATGAGGTAATGTGTATTCTTTTGTATGATAAGAAATGAAGCCTGTATATAAAAGACCAATTCTAAGGAGGCATTTAGTTGTAAGATATTTAGTTTTATTTTAGTATATAATTATTGTAAATTTGTAAATAAAGTGGTTGTTACGAACAAACCATCAACGCACAAGGTTGTGTTTGATTTTTCCTCCTCCCATCGTAGAAGATTCTACAGGTATCAAGTATCGAGTATTTGTCTTTTTTTGGGTACTCGATACTCAAAACTACTACTCGATATATTCAGAGTTGCATTTTGGATAGACAAAATATATAAAAATGTGACTCCGCTAAAAAAAAAATACCGCAAAAAAGTCACTCTGTTAAAATATTTGGGTACGTTCGTAAATGCAGTAGTTATGCATCACTGCGGCATAATAAAATTTAAACGTTCAAAAAAGCAACACTTGACAGCACTGATTTACGTCAAACATTTTTTTTATGCAAACAATTGACAGTGCTGCTGTAAAATTTTGCAACTATCGCATCATTTTAATTTCTGATGCAATAGTGCGCGTTCTGAATTTTTATGTTAAAATCATTTAATACAAAAAGAAAACTAAACGTTGGTGCATAATGGAAGAGTAAGTAGTGCATTATATAAAAATTCTTAATACAAATTAAAATAATGTTTATTTTTTAGCATTTTTTGGATTTTTAATAATCAAAAGTCGTTTCATCTTTCTTTTAATTCTCTTTTTATTATAACTTAACAAAAAATTGTCATTTTTACCATCAAGATTTTCAATAATATTTGTTTTTTATTTTTTGCAAAACGTTCTAAAAAGCAAACTCTGTGCAGTTGTTGAGCAGTAGCAAAACATCTGCAACAGCTAATCACGCATCAGCAACAAAACTTGGCATAACTGCCGCAGTGTTGCACAAATTTACTGCAGTTACGAACGTACCCTTTGTCGCAAAATTACAACTCTGCTAAAACAAAAAATCAGAAGTAAAATATTTAAAATAATATGTTAAAAAACTATGAAAAACGCAATGAATAGTTAGTGAAAAGTTTAAAAATATGTTTATAAATTTAAATATTGAATTACCATAAACATTTTCAAAGAGTTTTACCAAAAAATTTTCAAATTTAAAAACCGTTAAAAGTATCGAGTAGTATCGAGTATTGAAAAGTAACCGAATTTACCAGCACTACATATAACGTATGAGTAATAAAAAAAACTTTAAAATTCCCGGCCATCCGCAAAATCGAAAGCTGAATCCACCACTTGTAAAATACCATATTTTTACCACACTCATGTTTCTTGTTAAGCCAGGTATTGGTGTATTCAGTGGTTACAGGCGTTTTATTAAAAAAATCTGTACTTCGAGCTAAAAAAGTGTAAATATTTATTATAAATAGCTTAAGGCATTTATTTAAATGTTTTTTAGAGTGTTTTTTTAAAGTATATTTGATTCAATGTTACTATTTGCAATTAATAATGAAATAATAAAAAAATTTAGCTTTATTACAATTTTAAATAATATAAATATATGTTCATATTATTTAAACATTTTAAATTTATTATTTTAATTAATTTTAAAGAAATTTTAAATGTTATGCCATACGAAAAAACTCAAGGTTTGACTGACTATATTAAATATATATTTTTTCTGCAGTCTAAAACCAATACGGATTAAGTATTTAACCGAATCACAAAATTTGGAACAAATGTGTAAACAAGTTAAAGACGGGCATGCCAACTTATGATACCCTACACCAGTCTGGTTGAAAGGAAACTAATGTTTGGATCCGATTTTTTTTTGGGTTGAAATGGTGTCAACATTTGTCTATATAGTGGTAAAAAATTAGATATTTTTAATTTGCCTAGCGTTTAGGAGTGTAAATTCTAGTCCTCGCCTTTCTTAAAAATTCCCAAAATATGAAATTAAAAAAAAACTATAAGGTTCATTCACGAATATGCAAAATTATGAAAATTTTGATACCAAATAAATTTTCCCCCAATATACACCAGTATCTCCAACTTTAAATGCTGGTGGGAATAGAAGATCTCATCCAAGAATTTTAAATTATTTTTCCCGTATTCAGCGTGTTAATACGCTGCATTTGAACACACTACATAAACTTTTTTTTTATGGTGATAGCCTAATGATCAATATTACCAGCGCTCTAAAGAATTTAGAGTAAACTAATTGTTAACCTAAAAAATAATTATTGTTTTGTATACTGTCTCTTAGATATTTTCTTTTGTTTAAAAGCTAAGTTAAAGTTAACCCTACTGTAGGAGACCCACCGTTAATAAATATATTGTAGAAAAAAATTAAATCAGGTCAAATATTTTGAAAAAAAAAATTAACGAATACATCTCCCCTTTTTGACATTCTGACACGCTTTTCTTTTAATCTTTAGTGAAAATAATAAATTTCTTAAGGGAATAATGACTTTAAAGACAAAAATCTTTTTATCTTAATAAAAAAAAAATGTTCCCCTATCGTATGTTTAAACAACAGTTCTTAAACTACAATTAAAGTTTTAAATACATTTAGTTTTTACAGCATATTTTATTACCTTTTAACGTTTTGTCAGATGAGTAAGTCACCGACCGTTATTTTTCTACTTTGATTAATTGGAAAAAATGTGTTAGTGTATTCCTTAATAATAATAAAAAAAAGAAAACACACGAAACTGCAAAAAAATACTGAAGAAAAACTTTGACAAAATTTTGCATGTCATATGCAAAAGTTACAAAGCAAAATTTTCTAACAAAACACCGTCATTTGAAGCTCTTTGTTGATGAGCGACATATGTGACAGTTGTTTTTTTTTGTCTTACTTTGACGCTGCTGTGATTTGTTGTTTATCATCGAGCCAATATTCAAACACACACACACAATCCAACAAATTTATTTTGCAATACACTTAATAAAATTCAATTAAAGGAAAATTTAAATTTGCTGTACTAAATTGAAGAATTTGCTGTACTTCACAATAAAAAAAAGGATATATGCAGCATAACCACATAGTGCCAAATATTGTATTGAGTATAAAGTATACAACATAATTTAAAATTGATTAGAAAAACTAATACTTTGGATATAGTGATGTACAATATATTATTGAAACATAACTAATATTATATTTTTACTGTCCATATTTTATTCAAATATCAAAATCATCGACAAATTGGTGGTTGGTGGTACTAAAGGTGGTTGTTGAACTAGAAGTTATTATTTTTTTTTTTTATCAATATTGATTAGAAAAGCCAATATTTTGGATAATGTGGCAGAAGACCGAAACTCAAAAAAAAAGTTCGCCGTCCAACCTAAATTATTTTTGAAAAGAGGTTTCAAAAAAACTTTTTTTTTTTGCCGAACGTAGGGGTCGCCATTTTACATTTTTCGTTATATCTTTGGCATTTACAGTCGGATCTTAAAGTATGATATATCGATGTTTTTCTCTCGAGGGGGTCAATGTTTTCCTCTAAGGACAATTGACCTCAAGTATCCCGTTCTAGTATTTACCCATCAGATCTCAGTTGCTACCACCCTAATGTGAGAAAATTAATGCTCGGAAAAAATCATTAAACTTTTGCTAAGGAAGTTTTTCGATTTTTTGGTTGCCAAACGTAGGCTCGCCTTTTAAAAATTTTTTGCGGATATACCATGGTGCGTTGAAAATACTTTTAAAAACATTTGTAAAACATTGATATTTTTCTAACTAGTACAACCCCAGAGTTGCACACCATAAGTCCATATTTGTTTAAGCATTTGGTTGTAAATCAAAAGTTTCTTTTCGATAGCAAGAGATGACTTTCTCCCAATTAATTGGCAAGGATTTTGGCAGGAGATACTGCTATTTGCATTCAACTAAATTTAGCATACAAAAAACAAAAGTTTGTAGATATAACATTTTTTTTGCTATTTTTATTCTACTTATATTTAGCTAAATTTTCTGCAGATTTTCAAGTTCAATTTGTCATTTTCAAATAACTAAAAGTTAACTGTGAATTTAAATAAGTTTTGTTTTTGCTGTTCTAATTTTACTAATATTTAGGAAAAAAATTTGCTAGTTTAACAGTTTTTTCTCCAGCATCACTTTTAACTAATTTTTAGTTGTTTTTCTGCTATTTTTACAGATTTATTTCCATGAGTTTATGTATCTTCTTTGTGTTACTTCCTCAAAAGTTCTTCTTTTTTAAATAATTTTGATAGATTACAAAAATTTCTTATTAAATAAATTACACATTACAATACGAAAAAAATTAAGGTGTTCTGAGAATGGATTCTGGTATATACGTGTATCGGCGTTTTGAAAGATCACATTAAAATTTTATTTTAGGGAGGTTAAAATTCCCCCCCCCCCCCCCCCTTTCAAATGTTTATTGTTAATCGGTATACACTTAGTCAATTTCTGCAGTTACTACAAGACAGTTATTTGTAACGTAATACCGTTGTAGTTATTTTAACTACAATTGCAGTTAATTTACTTAGAATAAAAATTTTCAATGTTTTTGACAGTTATTTAAAAAAAAACTACAAAAACTACTACATTTTAGTAACATTTATTTTATGCAGTTATTTTGAATTTTGTTACAAATATTTCAATTGTGTACGAAGAAAACAAGAGTGTGTGTACGAAAAGCCAGAAATTTCTAGTGAAAGAATATGAGACGAATATGTTTTATCTATTATCTTGTACCTTTAGTTATAAAACAACCCTAAAAAGTGAAGACGCGTAATACGGAAAATTTTATATATTTTATTAAATAATTAAAATAATAAGGTAAGTTTAATAATATAAAGTATAAATTTATTTACGGGAATATTAAAAAAAAATTGCTTTTATTTCCTTTCAGTTATTTTATATTTTCATCCAATATTTCATCCCTCACAGACGGACATCTAGAATAATTTCGTAACAAATAAATAAAAGTGATATTAAGTGTAAATTTTGATTTCGCAATTTTAAATTTATTCGAAAATAAAACTAAGATTATTTACATAAATTTGTTTTTATTAAATTAATTATTTTAAAAAAATTTTTGATTATATTATTTTAATTACATTTGCAGTTGTTTGTACAGTTTTACCATAATTTGCATGTATGTTGTTTTAATGGCATTTGATAGATAGATAGATAGATAGATATTTTTCTTTATTTTTTCAAATTCATTATCATGATTGTTCTTAGTACTAAATAACTAAATTAAATATTTAAAGAAAAGTACGGCATGGTTTGTTTATAAGAAACCGTTCGCCGGATATTTGGTTTGTACAAATTTTGTTTAAAAAAAATCAAAAATTAAATTCATTTACAAGAATGTATCTGAAATTTAGAGCATACTTAACAAAATAAAAAAGATTTAGCCAATTAACATCTTCACCACCGTTCAACTCATTTATAATTTCATCATCATTTAGCACAAATCGGCCAAGATATCTTCTACGGATTATTTTGAGCACAGGACATCTACCAAGAAAATGTTGTAATGTTTCGTCTTCGTTTAAATTGCACATGGAACATAATCGTCTAGGGCCTTCTCTATATTTATTGCCATTTGTAGTTGTTTTTACTACATTTGTCAGTTAATTTTTAACAGTTAAAAATAACTTCACATTGTAGTTGATTTAAATGAAAATGTAGTCTACACCTTTTTAACTGCAAATGCAGTTATTTAAATATTTTAGCGTCAATTCTGAATAAGTACACATTTTAAGTTTTGACTTATTTCTGGTATTGAAGTTAAATTATTGTCTTCAGAGACTAATAGTAGAATTTCATGATAAATATTTTTGCGGAACATTTTCTTCAATTAAAGGACTTTTTTTGACCCCATTTTAGTTAGGGAAAAAAAGTCCCATAAATTGAAGAGTTAGAGGGTTAAAATCTTCCGAAAAAATATTTGTCATAAAATTTTACTATAAGTCTTTGAAGACATCAAAGTTGAAAATTTAACTTCAATGCCTGAAATAAGTCAAAACTTAAAATGTGTTTACTTATTCAGAATTAGCGGTCAAATGTCCGACACACGTGGATTTTAGGGGCAAACCATGTGAATCTTCCATTTAAGTATAGGATATATTCAGCGTACTTATGTAAAACACTACATAACTTATGTAAAAACCTTTTAACCCTCTAACTCTACAACCTACGGGCCTTTTTTTGTCAATTTTTAAATTGTAGCCAAAAAAGTCCCTTTAATTGAAGAATTGGAGGGACAAAATGTTCTACAAAAATATTCCTCGTAGTATTTTACTTAAGTTTCTTGAACACATCCTATAGCTAAGATGGAAGATTCATATGGTTTCCTATGCCGCTTCACAATAAGCATTGGAAAAATGGCGAAATCGATTATAGGTAATTCCAAATAAAGTAATGTCCTAACAAATAAATGTCAATGTTTTTGTTCGAATTCCAACAATCCATTGGGTTCATATCAATTGTAATGAAATTATTGTCATTGCGATTTTTCTAATTTAAGGATAATGACTTAAGAATTTGATTCCCATTCCATTCTATTTCATTCTCTGTGTTAAGTGTTTCAATTAAGCTCTTTTTTCGTTCCATTCGTCTTCGTTTTCCATTCCATTTGATTCCCATTGCCTAATATTTCAATTACACTTTTTCCGCGAGTCATTCCATTTAGTTTCATTTGTCTTGTTTAAAACCCAATTATTACTTAGATTTCAGTTTTCTAGCCAAAGAGGTTTGGGAAGGCCGTTGAAGTAAGGGGGTGGGATACTTTTCTTAATTCCAATTTTTAGCGTATTCCTGGCAAAAATTCCAAAATATACGTACCTTATTAGTGAATTAGCGCATACCGAATTGAATTAAATGCATTCCGCATATAGGCAACATTGATATCGAATAGTTTCGTCTTTCAATATGTCCTAATAATGCATTTAATTCAATTTCACTGAGTGTTTTCTAGGTACAGCGAACTATAAAAGGAACAATATTTCATACAAATTAAAGTGTCCCAAATATTATGAATTTTCGAATTTTGATTGTAACACCGCCAGTTTTGTACCATTTGTTCCATTTAATTTGTACCATTTGTACCATTTATTTTGTACCATTTGTTCTTAAAATTACTTTTAGGAAAATGGTGACCCATGCCAAATCGCGTTCAAAGGTTCCAAGTTTTTGAAAATTTTCTATTTATACATTTCAAAATATTCTTAAAGGAAAGTCTGGCCTACACATATTAAAAAAAATAAAAAAAGACAAAAATTAAACATTTTTTTATGAAAAAATTTTAGTATAATTCAAGTCGCTACAACCCGATGACCTGATTTTATAAATTTTAATATATTTATGATCAATATAACAAATTTAAAAGAGAAACAATATGTGTACATATTATTTAAAATTATGGTAATTTTCAAAAACTGGAGAATTTTGAATGCGGTTTGGCACGTGTAAATGTTAAAAAAAAAAAAATTCGTTTGCAAACTTGTACAGTTGATATCAAATCGAATAAAACTGGTGTTGGCATTAAAATTCGACAACTCGCAGTTCCGGAGACATCGTAATATACATAAACTAACTATAATAACTACAAATAAGATATTCATTTTACATAGTCTTTGTAAACTAATCTGTTGTACATATTCTCCTTTTTCTGCTGTTTCGTTTAAGCGTTTATATTTGATTAGTTTTTATACCCTACACCACTATGTGGTCCGGGTATTATAAGTTTGTGCTGATGTTTGTAACACCAAAAAATATTGGTCCTAGACCCACCTTATAGTATACCGATCGGCTCAGAATTTTTTTTATTTCGATTTAACGATGTCAGTCTATCTGTCCGTCCGTCCGTCTGTCTGTCTGTCCATTCATTCTTGTGCGCACTCTACAGGTCGCAAATATTAAGATATTTTGATGAAACTTGGTACACCTACTTATGTCGGCCCAAGTACGACGCCTATTAATTTTGGTTAAAATCGGTCCATGTTTAGACCTAGTGACCATATAAGGGTCCTACCAAAATTATACTGTTTATACCCTGCAGGTCGCAAATATTAAGATATTTTAATGAAATTTGGTATACAGATCTATCTTGGCCCAATAACGCAGCCTATTGATTTTGGTGAACGTCGGTCCATGTTTAGACCTAGTGCCCATATAAGGGCCCCCCAAAATTATATTGTTTATACGCTGCAGGTCGCAAATATGATATTTTGATGAAATTTGGTACACCGACCTATATCAGCCCAAGGACGAAGCCTATTGATTTTGGTTAACACCGGTCCATGTATAGACCTAGTGCCCATATAAGGGTCCCCCCAAAATTGACTTGGTTACAAACTGCAGGTCGCAAATATTAAGATATTTTAATAAAATTTGGTTCGCTGACTCACATAGAAAATTTTGACACAAGTCCCATTTTAACCCATTCGAATTTCGGATCCAAACATTAGTTGGCTTTTAACCAGACTGGTGTAGGGTATTGTATAGTCGGCATGCCCGACTTTAACCTTTTTACTCGTTCTTTTTGTCGTTTACATTTTTTTTGGCCGCATTACCTTTTTTCTCTCGCAAAGAAAAAAAAACTTGTCAATTATTGTCGTACATAAATATCACAAATCAAAAGTATTTTTTATCCAAATTTTTAATCACTGTAAATGCTGACATCAAGGTTTTCCCTATTTAGTTTTTTCTATAAATAGTTTTCTATTTACTTAACACACATAAAAATTTTGGGTTTACCTTGAATTATTGTGTTGAATATATTTTTGTGTAATTGAAATATTACTTACTGCCAAAATACAATTTCGCAACACACAATATTGTATGTATTTAGTGCTTTGACTCTTGTGCTTTTCCAGTTTAGATAATCAAACCCTGATTTTATGTTAGTTTTGATTTTTCCGTTTTGTTTTGTTTTTATTGGCAGATGTTAAACTAGTGCTAAATTTAACAAAAGATGCATTGATGTATTGTTTTTATGGGTTTACACTGATAATTCTGAAAAAATAATAATACTGTGTATGTCATCTACATTGGGGGTTTCATAATATTGAAATAGTTTTTACTTAAACCATATTTTACCCCAAAAAAAAAAATCCAACAAAATTCTAAATAAAACAATGCATAAGTTTTTTTTCCACTACCACTAGAATGTCGCAAATATTGTGATTGATGATTATGCAGATTTAGAATGTAAAATACTTTGTATTTTAAAGCCTTGATCTAAATTTTTGTGGATATTGCAAAATATTAGAGGTTGATAAAGAACAAATTGAAATTAAAAATAGCTAATGTGTATTATGTATTCATAATTTATTGATATTTTTTCACTCTTTGCAATCCAATGTATATATGTATGTACATTTTTTGATACTATCTTAATTATGATGAAAGGATTTATATGTAAATATTTTGTATAAAATGAAGTATTTCTTATAGGGTTGCCCAAAAGTATCTAAAGGGTTTGAATTCCTTATAACTTTTTTATCATAATTTTTTTCACAATTATTTTGAATTTTTGCATTAAAAAATACAAAAATTGGGTCTGAAAGGGATAGAGGCTGAATAATATCTGCTCTCACTGATTTGTGAATAAAGTTTGAACAAACAAGTTTCGTTTCCTTTATTTAGTAGGTTTTAGGTTAAGAAGAAGAATAAACATTTTCTTCAAAAGTTATAAACACATTAAATTTGCAAATCATACTAGATCCAGTTTCTGCCTTTTTTATGGATAGGCTTCATCAGTGATTTTCCATTAAATTGTATTATTGTTTATATTTTTATTGTCAGATTGTCTCTATATGAATACTTTCAGAAGTGATCAAACAGACATATACAAACATTCTACTTTAGATTTCCTGTTTATCTTCTTATTTCCTCTGTGTCACCTTTTCGCAAATGTTGCCACACTGACGTATGGTTTTTACGTACAAGTACAGGCAATTTGTGTATATTGGAGATGGACAGCCAACAGGGCATTTTTATTTTTTTTAGTTAAGTGTTGTTTTTTCGAACTCGTCGTATAGACCAAATACAATTAATATTGTAATTAATATGTATTTTTATTAATTCTAATTTAGTAGGTTTGAGGTTAAAAAAACAAAATAATCAATTTAAAAATAATAACTACACGATTTCTAAATTTTCCGCATAATTTCCCTGCAAATGTATTCAGTCTAGTAAATAATATTGAGCAAAAAGTTTTGTTGATTTTAGCAAGGATTGTAATGAAAACATTTGAAATAGACTAAATGTTAGGAAATCTTTTGTTTAGATTACTAGCTCGCTGATTTGCAGCAAACCCATTTTCCTGAAATTACCAAATTTTTTCCAAGCACGCTCCTGACTAAAAATTTGCTGACACAGCAACATTTTTTGCTGTGTTTACTGACTTTTTTTAAGTGTAAAGTATCGTGTCAGCTATTTACTTTTACTTGTTGATAGTATATTGTAGACAACTAACTCAAAAAAATTGTTCTGATAAACATATGAAGGTTTATCAGCATAATTTTGTTAGCAAAATAAATTAGTAAAACATTAGCACGCCGCTCGTGAACGCTACTTAAAAATTTAACCACAATGAAAAAGGCGTTCGCGATAGGTAATCATATGTTATCATTATAATTATAATACATAATACAAGGTTGCGAACGCCTCTTTCATTGTATACAGACTTTTTCCGTGGCGTTCGCAAGATACTACATATACCAATCGCGAACGGCGTGCTTTTTTGATTGCGGCGCCAAGCAAGATGCCAAACAGTCAGTTTGTACTTTCGTGTTTGAATATTCCACTGTGTATGAGATACATCCCAGCAAAATTTTTCATTTCTACACAAGTGGTTGTATAATTAAACTAAAATTTTTTACTACTTGTAATTCGCCGTTAGTACTTGTTATTTTTATTAGAGGAAGTCGTTGTTACTCGTATAGGCAGTCTCGCTTACTCTCAACTGTTACAATCACTAATAAGTATATGAATAAGACTTATTATTTAACAACTAAAAACCACTAATTTTCTTAACCGTTTATCAGCATACGAATAACTACTTATTTTGATAACTACTTATTTTTTATATTTTTATAATACAGCGGGTAAGCAGGTACACAAAGCTTTTGCGTTTTTTCATGCAGAGAATATGGACTATTTACAAAAACGACCTTGTCGAATAAAAATAATGCATTTTGGTACTGAATTACATTTATGTAGTAGACCCTAATTTTACTGCTTATTTAAAAACTATTAATGAGTACCCATTACTGATATTTTGCTGGGATATAACTTCAGGTTTGATTTTGCGTTTATTTTTAATATTTATTATAATTTAATTTAATAATTTTAATTTAGAACATATTAGTAATTTGACTACTACAATAGAATTTTTAATTATAATTTATTATAATAATAATTTTTTCAAAACTCAATTTATCTAAAAAGGGGCCAACATTTGATTTTTTTTTTTTTTTTAAAGTTTCATAGTGTTACTAGACTTGGTTTTGGAGCAAATATTCTCTGAATATCGTATGGAAGTATTTTTATATAAACATTAGAGCATCCATATGTGCATCCGCCCTTGCGAATGGTATATCACACCTTGTCATTTTTATGACGATGTATGATATATTATTTGCTTATGGGAAGCACAGCTGAGTGCTACCGGACGCGTCACAGGTTGCGGATAGTGATTCCGCAGAAATGTGGAGTAGCTGCCAATGGCAGCCGCGGACAGTCAGCGGTTACAAGGGGAGAGTCTCGGAGGGTCTTTCGAGCTCCCACTAAGTCCCTAGTTTGCCTGTGACCCTTGTAACGCCGTGGCGAGCAATTGGCGCCAACCAAAAAAACCAATATCCCAACCGACCATGGGCGGTATAACCCTATTGGCGATTGGATTAAATCCCTGCGCAACCACTGCAGGCCTGTAGGCAATATTGGCAGCCCCAACACCAGGATCGGATGCTTTGGCCCAATCAGCCATTCATCTTAAACCAAACATGATTACCGAAACCGTAAGCGGCCCTATGCTCCTTGCAGGAGTAAAAGGAACAAATATATATATACCCATATGTGCAAAAATGTTATTTTTGCAGCTCCCCGCTCATTTTCGGATAGGATGAGAGTAAAAAATAAGATATGTACAAAAATTGTTTTTCTGCGATGTAAACCGGCCAGGCCGTTTACATTTATGTCCTCAAAATTACCCAAAAAAAGGTTAATGGATTTATCCATCTATAACTTTAAACTATAAGTTTCTGGTGATTAAGTTACATAGCTGTTGTTTAAACAATGAAAAGGCAAACATTTTCTTTATACAAACTTTTAACCCTCCCATGACCGTTAGTGGTGTTTTAAGCGGTAAACATAACATTTTTTGTCAAAACTAAACTTTGAATGTCTCTTTTAATTTTGGAGACCTGTAAATATGTATACTTACTCTTCATCATATAATAGGAAATTTAGCGTAAATTAAAAGAAAAATAAGTTTTTAAATATTTCGTCCATTCCATGACAGAAAGCCTAAAAACTGATGAGTTATAGGTTTTTTACATATGTGTACTAGGAAGCCATGTGAATCTTCCATTTTGGGTTTAGGATGTGTTCAGCGAACTAATGTAAAATACTACGAGGTACAGTTTTGTGGAACTATTTAACCCTCTAATTGTTCAATTAAAGGGACTTTTTTGGCCCCGTTTTTAAAAGGGACTAAAAGACCCGTAAGCTGAAGAGTTAGAGGGTTAAAATATTCCACAGAAATGTTCCACATAGTGTTTTACATGAAATAGAATATTTACATGGTTTCCTCCTAAAATTTAGGTTTGTGGGCATTTGAACGGCAATTGTGTATAAGTACGAAATTAACCCTTAAATACATTTTACATTTTGACTTATTTCTGGCATTGAACTTAAATTGTCTTCAGAGACTTATAGTAGAATTTCATTGCCAATATTTTTGTGGAATATTTTAACTCTCTAACTCCTCAATTAAAGGTACTTTTTGAGCTTTTTAAAAAGGGCCACAAACGACCCATAAGTTGAAAAGTTAGAGGGTTAAAATGTTCCGCAAAAATATTTGTCATAAAATTCTACTATAAGTTCCTGAAGACATCAAAGTTTAAAATTGAGGTTAAAATTAAAAAGTAATTTATATGGTTAAACACAAATTTGGTTCTGGCCACCTAAATCACCATGATAGGTCATCGACACGTCAAGTATGAGAAAAATGCTAGGCATATTATTGCCTGTAGATATGCTAATTTAGTATTTTACAGTAAAACCTTTACTTTAAGAGTTCTAGCGCAAAGAAGCTTTGAATTAATTTTAGACCATTTTTAGGGCTAAACACCGCTGGTGACTGGCCTGTTTTAATACGAGAGGACCAATGTTTGCGTGGATATTAGTTTTTACGCCCAATCTACTGGAAAATGCGTGGGGAGGTGAAAAAAATAACACTTTTGCAAATTCCATATATTTCATGGGTGCTCTAATAAACATATCAATGCCCACCTATACGCATGATGAATATACGAGTAGGTACTTATATTACTCATACGTACAAGTGGATACTAATGAATTGTAGAAGATACAGTGGTAAACCTGAATTGATACATGTTGTAGAAAAATTGCTTAATTTCGCTGTAACATTATCGAAAATAAAACATTATTTATTGTTAAAGAACCAAATTTTTTAGGATTGAATAATTGGCGAAAAATGCAATTGAAATACTAGTTCGATAAATTTTAAATAAAACAGCGGTATTTGAGAGCGACAAAAATAATTTGGCTAAAACGTTATTTATTTTTGATTGCTGTGGGATACTGTTAAATTGATTGGCAGCAATTTTAAAGCGAATTAAGTCCCACTATCTCTTTATTTTGTCCAAAACTGGTGGGGAGCTTTCGCAATTAGAGCGCTATATGGAAAATCATTTAAAAAATGTCATTGAATATTAATTATGCGTGTTGAGTGCCAAACAGAAGTATTAAAATATTCGCAATTTTAATTTTTTTTGCTCAATTTTTGTGTTTTACTGAATTTTAATAAGCAAAAAAGTATAAAGTTTTCTACTCATGATCCGCAGTTTGCAAATAAAAGTGCAAGATTGGTGTTGCTACTACTCAGGCTATTTTTTCGCTACCATAATTACATATTTATTACATATTTCAGAGAAATCGGATGAAATCATTCTTAAATAACTGAGTGTAGATATTCGTAAAATTTTGTTTATTTCGTAATTACGTGTTCTTGTCGTTAATATTTTGGATAATTGTAATAAAACTACTCAAATCATGCCAATTCTTCCAATTCTTTTATGTGTATTTTAAAGCTGGCACATAAACTTTTTGCAAAATTTTCCTTTGATAAAGTCACATATCCTGCTGACATTTTAAAATCGACGAAGTTTTTAAGCAATTTCGCGAAATTTTAAGAATTGCATATCTCTTAGTTGAAAATGTATTTATTCAATTGATATACGCAAACAAAAAAAAATTGACAGATAATTCACAGACAGATAGAAAGAACTAATTTTTTCACCAAATTGGGACAGAAAAAATTGATAGCGAGATAAGTTTTGATTTAAAATTAGTTCGAATCTATTAGAAAGTATCCCTTAATAATAATTGGTATCACTTGGCTCAATTCTTTCGACCTTTCACAAATACCGCTGTTTTATTTAGAACATGATCCAATGGGTACAAATATATACACATGTTGTTCGGTACTTCAAATGCATTTTTCGCCAATTAACAACGAATATTGTACATATTCAAATGTTTCTGACAATAAGTTTAACGGCTCATGAGTAACGGCGTAAATAACCATATATATCGATTTATACAGCCGACGAGTTATTGAAAAATTATCATATAGAACCAATCTGACAATAAAATATGAACAATAATACAATTTAATGGAAAATCACTGATGAAGCCTGTCCATAGAAAAAGGCAGAAACTAGATCTAGTCTGATTTGCAAATCAATGTGTTTATAACTTTTAGAGAAAAAATGTTTATTCTTTTTCTTAACCTCAAACCTACTAAATTAAAATTAATAAAAATGCATATTAATAACAATATTAATTGCAGCTGGTCTAATTGACGCGTTTAAAAAGCAACACTGTACTAAAAAAATATATCCATTAAAGATTGCCGCTGTATATTTCTTTGATATATTAAATGTTGAATTAACGGTAATGACATACCATTATTTTTACGACTACCAGTAATGACACCTACTTACTTTCTATATTACTTTAAAACAAGTACACTCAGATAAAAAAGTTAGTAAAAAATTTGTAAACAGTTTCCAATCGAACTTTACTATTTTTATACTGATTTTTAGTACAATTTTTTTTTAGTAATCATTTTTGCTATTCTCTTATTACAAATTACGGATTTTTTTTACTAATTCTCGCTGCTGATTTTAGCAAAACATTTTACTAATTTTTCAAAACCGAGTGTTAAATTTAGCAGAAAAATATACTAATTTAAATTTATTTTTTTTTGATTTTTTACAATTCTTGTTTAGTTTATATTTGTTACTATTGATATATTCTTAGTTTGGAAATAACACTCAGAAAATTTTATTGTATCTCCAATGCATAAAAAGGTCATAACTGGAGAACCGTTTGCAATTTTGACTCCAAATTTCAGGTACGATAATTATACGCTTGTTACAATCGAAAGAATTTTTATTTTTTAGATTTTACAGTTTTTGTTTTTTTTAGTAAACTTTTTTGCTAATTTCAGCATATTGATTTTAGATTACAGTTTACAACAATTTACTGAAATTTTGTAGCTGCAACTAATTATTTATACTAATTTCATTGTACTAAAATTATGATATTTAGTAAGTATTTTAACTGATTTTAGCAAATCGATTTTGAATTGCAGTTTACAGAAATTTTACTAAAATTTAGTAGCGGCTACTAATTTTTTCTACTAATTTTATTGTACTACAGATCAGCAGACATGTGTTGCTAAAATTAGCAAAAAATACCGCTGGCCTCAAAACAGTTAAATTTCCCGTAATAACAGCAACATTTTCAGTAGCCATTACAGACTTTTTTGGTTGAGTGTAGTTAAAAGTTACTTAAAACTAGTTACTTTTTCCATTATTTCAAAACAAAAAATAATGCGTTACAAATAATGACTTATTTTTATCATTATTTTAAATATAAATTAAATTTATTTGCGAATCTATTTTTAGACTCAATATTTTCTCAACACTGGTAAAGATATTTATAACCACATATTTCTGGTTTTTTGTATGTTTGCGCGTAAGCATAGTTCTGTGCCGCATGTCGCGTTTTATCTATCAAATATAACATGTCGAAAAAGCTCAAATTGTAGAGCCATCTATTAACTAAATTTTAACTTAAATATTACTAACATTTTTAAAATTTAGTCGTTTTATTTTATTTTTACTATTATTTATATAAGAGTGAGATAATCTGGTTGTTTAAGCAATACTGATTTTTTGCATAAAACCGACAAAGTTTCACTGGAACTCGTCCATTCAAACTTTTCGTTAAATTAATGGAATTCTTCCTAAAATGTCTCATGCACTCAATGAAAATGTCTCATTAAAACTAGATTCACGAAATATATGAAGATTTCTCATCAATTTTAAAAAATTCTTCATTTAGTTTGTGAAAAAAACTTCATTAGTTAAATGAAAAATTTTATTAAAGCTCGTCCAGCTAAATTCTCTCTCTTTACCTTCAATTATAAAAATTTGGTTAGTGAAAATTTCTGTTTCAGCAACCAATCCGTTTTCATTATGAATGTCCTATGTTCATTCTCTAAAGTTCACAAGAAAAGGCCATCGAACTGTATTCTATGAAAAAGTTTAGTGTTTTCTGATAAATTACAAGTACTAAATATCCATTCCTCTGTTAATGCCATGAAAAAGTAAGAGGTCGCTGGTTTTATGCCAGTTGGTATAAGTTTTTCGTAGGTAAATGTCAAAATACGTTCCCACTGCAACAGCCAATCTCATTTAGTAACTCTCAAATACTTCATTTTTTCACTCATAATCTCTCATTCAATTTGTTAATAAAATTTCTGCACAACATCCGGTATCTTCGACTTTAAAAATACAAAAACATTAACAAACATACATTTGTATATCATAAATGCAATTTGTTATTGTATAAACAAAAAAAAAAACAACAATATTTGTACACAAAACAATATAAACATCAAAGAAAAAACAATTTTATGGAAACAAAACAAAAAATATTAAAATGAAAAAAACCACTTGAAGAATTATACACTTTCATACAATAATCCCGGAAATTACGTAAGCAAAGCAATAACTGCAATGCTGTGTTAAGTTTGTTACGAACGTACGAATGAATGAATGAACCAACAAACCAAATGTTTTGGCCATTGATGTTGCTGCTAGGATACTACAACAAAGAACAAGTAGTGCCTGTTGGTTGGTTCCCTTAGAATTTCAAATGAATTTTGGATGTGTAAAAGAGGCGACAAAATTATAAAAGCGTCGTTAATAAAACTAACAGCCCCAGTTGAACTTTCAAATTTTTTTTTAGTGCTCCCTTAGATATTATTTCGAATTAGCTTTCGTTTGAAAAAAATTATATATTTCTTTTATACATATATATATAGTAAAAATAATTATATATTTTTTTCAAAACCAATATTACTTTTAGTTTTGAATTTAGGCCGCTAAAAATTAATAGCTTTTTTCTGTTCTCCTTTCTGTTTTCTGAACTCTACCTCTGACCTTCCTTGTAAGCCATAAGTTAGTGTCGCAGCGAAATTAAACGAAAACCCAAATAAAAAAAAAAAACGCATTCATATACAAGACAACATATTTAAAAAATAACACAACATTCTACAAAAATTGCAACAGCAACAACGACATAAGCCAAATTAGTTTAATGCCAAAGTGATAAGGAAATGAGGAGTAAAAGTACTACGTAGGGAAACACTATAATATTTTTATGATGTTGAATTAATAAGGAACTAAAATAAATAAATAAATAATAAAGGAATTTTTAATATAGAATATTTAAAATTTTTTATCAGATAAGTTTGTTGATTTCATTTATTTTTCAAATACTTTTTCTAAACGCCTTGAAAGTAGAAATATTTTCAATCAAAGGTTCTTATGGTTTTTCCAAAAATCTTTAAAACTTTGGAATCGGCTTTAGTTTTTTTTGGATTTTGTGTCTTTTTTGTGATGTATAAGCGGATTTCAGATTTAAATTCACAACAATAAAATTTTGAAATTTAAGATCAATGGTTTTTATTTCTAATTGTAATCCTTGTGCTGCAAAATTTCGAAAAATCGATTGATATTAGCTTTACAAAGTCCCAACCTTTAAGCGAAAAATCCAATGCCTGCCTAATCGGCGTGCCATGGTAATTGAAAATTGAGACCAAATTTCCTTAAATCTTTAAATCGTTGATGTGTTTTTTGGACCGCATCTGTTGCGAAATTTTGAAAACTTGAGCGTTTATTTTTTTAAATGTGAGAGATTTTGGAAAAATATTGGAAATAAATTTGCCATTTCTTATCTACTAAACCGATTGCAATGAAATTTGGGGTAGTTCGAGCTGGGGTATATTCGAGCATAAGTTTTAGCTATGTATGTCATGGACCTCCAGGGAACATTCACATGAGCCCCCAAAACGAGAAATCTTGTGTATGAAGACACCCTTTTTTCCAGTTCTTTATTTTCGATAAAATGGGCTATGAAATCCAAAATTTTATTAGAAATTGTTCATTATTTGAATTGAAAATTGAACTTATCTAAAAATAAATATTTTCACATACATAAATATTATGTTTTTTTAAAAGTTTTTTCTACCGACAATTTTATATTCAACCTCATTTCGGAATATAATAAATTACAGGTAATTTCCGTTCTGATGATCAAAAACTTATATACAGTGGTGGAAAGTATAATAGAAACGATTCAAGTTTTTTCAAATTTTTTTTTATTCTCGTTATTTTTTGCCACCGAGAAAGTTTTTTAAATTTGTAAACAAGAAATAATCAGAAGGAGCTAAATCTGGACTATATGGTGGATGCGGAGCAATTTCAAATCGTAATTCGGCCAGTTTTTGTTGAGTTAAAAATGCGATTTTTTGGGGCAAAGTCAACAAACGCGGCACCCATCTTGCAGATAGCTTTTTCATGTGGAGTTCATCATGTAAAATACTCCAAACTTGTTTTTCGTGTATTTTAACAATATCAGCAAGTTCTCTGAGCTTTATTCGTCTATCTTTAGTCACTTCATTAAATATTTTTCTAATGTTTTCAATGGTAGTAGCAGTTTTCGGTCTTCCAGAGCGTTGTTCATATTCCGTACTTGAACGACCCATTTTAAATTGTTGAACCCAGGATTTCACGGTGGAGTATGATGGTGCATTATCACCATGAATAGAATCCAATTCATCTTTGATTAATTGTGGCGTATAACCTTTCATATAAAAAAAAGTGTTTAATTACCGCACGAAACTCTTTATTTTCCATTTTTCAAAAATTACAAAACTTGTTTACTTCAATCACCTGTAACAAAGAAAATAATCGTTAAATATTTCGGAAATTTTGACAGATGGCTTATAAAAGATTGCTTTAAAAAAAAAAAAAAAGTTGCTAGTAAAACAGAAAATGTGCCAGGCCAGTTACTTTTGCGGTCGCCCTCGTAAGTAAGTTTGTTATAGTAAGTTTTTTACATTATAAAAATAATCGTAAATACGACAAATATTGTAATTTGTAAATAATTCCATCACTAAATTAATTTAAGTTATTACTTATATAAATATAAATAAATAAATTATATACTCCATACTGATCATAATTACGTTGTTTTATTTCCTTCAAATAAATCGGGTTCTTTTCTATTGCATTCAAAATAGCCAATTCCACTGATGACACCAATTGTTACATTTTAGTTTCAAGAATGTACGTTTATCTCCTTAAGATAAACCGGGTTGGTGCTCTTTCCAATTAAAATAACACACACACTCTTTTGTTTGATTCTGAGCTTATACACTTATTTATTTAAGTCTTTATTACTTTACATACAACAATATAACACACACAAACTATACAAACGCTAGTGTGCAACTATGCAACACTATGCAATGCCAAACACCCATCAAATGAGCTTCTTCCCAATTTGAGAAGATGGCGTTGTTCGTAGAGAATAATTTCAAGGCATATTCGAAAAAGCTCTTGTTACTTCCCGTAAAAGCTCTGCGTGTATATGGGAATAATATCTGTGTTGCCAGAACTTAGAAATACAATTACACATTGGAGCGGCAAAATCCCCATAATTAAAATTTTTAGATGTTAGAATTCACTCGAATGTTTATTTTATGAATTTATGAGTAAAGTAGAGGCTCAAAAAAGGGGAGTAAGGTATTTTTTAAATTGTATTTTTTTTTCATTTGCGATCGAGTTTAGAAAATTGGGTATTTTAAACAATAGCTACTTTTGAAACAAAACTGTACAATTTTAACAAAATTTTACTTTTTGTAATTGTAATTAAGGCATTTTAGATTTTTTTTGTATTCAAATAAAAGTATTAAATAAGTCATTAGATCATATTTTTCGTTACCTAAAAGTCCTTTTAACAAAAATTAAATTTCTTATCATACACAACAGCGAACTGCAACTGCTGATTGCAAAACCACCATACGTAATCAACACCCGAATAAAGATTCGTTTGCGTTCAAGCACCGAATATACTCAAATATAAATATTCGTTGCTGATTTTAAATCAATCAAACCAAGTGATTTTTGTTGCATCTTTGATTTAATCATTGATCGTTTTCATACCATTCATTTCACTCATATTCGTTCGGATCACCGACGATTATTTTGATGTAGAATAAATCAGAAAAGACAAAAATGAACCCGTATGAGATTAATCATAATTGAAACCAAATAAAAGGAAACTAATTTCATAATAATACAGAGGTGGTTTACAGTATCAGATTTTGCAGAAACACATTTAATAAATGGTACAGTGTACATTCCCAATATAAAACAATAAGATTTTATTTGTTTTATCAAACAACTATTACTTTCATATTTTCATGTGAGTTCAAATGTTCGATCAGCCAACTACGCGTTCAGCAGCATGATGGTGATTTTATTCAACAGTGAGTTTTTTGTGATTAAATATGAATAAAACATGTTCGACAGACGACTCAAACTAATCCGAACTACGCGTTTAGCAGCATGATATTGATTTTATTTAACATTGGGTATTGTTGAGCGATTAAATGTGAATAAGAGTTATAGTGTATGATTAAATCAAGAAAAAAGTTGGTTTAGCATTTCTCTGATACACAATACAAAATTTAAAGAGCCGTCACTTATTAAGATTAATAATTCACTTAAAGAAAATCACAAAGTTGTTTTTGACAAAAAGTTTCTTCATTTGAATTCCTAAATTAAAGTAATAACATATTAAAGTGGCAGCACTGGTTCCCTATTGCAGAGCTTTATGGACATTTTGGAAATATCGTATTCCACCTGGTGTATACTGCCGCCATCTAGAGATTTCGAAATCAAATATTATTTTTCAGCGCCATCATTTGCATAATCTTGCGACTCGAGTGGCGCCACTGATCTCTTTATCTTCATTTATTTATAAGTCTTTGGCAATGCTAACACGCAATTAACAAACTCTAGTATACAACTAACTTATCACAACTTAACTGCACAAATACGAATGCGCGATTTCCCCTTCCTTCGTAATGTTCGGTCTTTTATAGTTTAACGGTCGTGGTTTTAGAACCTGCTGGAATATTTCATATATATACCAAAATTATAACCTTGTTTTATTTACAACACTTAACATTATAGCATATGCTGTGGTTTATACTTAAATGTAGTGTTACCAGATTACGGGTTTTGTAGATCCCGTCTCTTAGGATATTTTTTTTAAAAAATTCCGGAGCCTTCCATAATAGGCTAATCCAATTTCATAACAATATGTTTATTATGATCATAATATCATAATATTTTCCCAGTGATCACATTATTTTTATGAAGAAAATGTTGTGGCCATGTAGGACCATTGTGATCATTAGGACATATAGTGTATATTTTTTTTTAAAGAGAAGGCGATAAAGAATATAGGAAATGTGTGAAAGGTGAAGGGTTTTAAACATGGAAACGTAGTAATTGCGCGAAGTGTTGAATCTGATGGAAAGTTGGCGCACTATATTATTTTACTTAGGTGGGGATAAGTGATATGTACGCAGCGATAAGACATATTTGAAATGTTTACCAACCTATATTCCCTATTGTCATACAAGATTGTTGAAATCATGTGATTAATGTGTTAGTCATACTTTATAAATGATATGGTCATCGGTAATCATTTTATAAATAATACTCCAAAATTTTGCTTATTTTTCTTTTAATCTTTACAAAAATCTAAGGCCAAGTCAGGCTTATCATTACATTTTGTAATTAATTACACATGCAATGACGGGGTATCAAAATATTTAATAACGATCACAAAATACTTATTATTCTTTTAAATAACTTTTTCCATTTAATATTTAAGAAGTGTTTTGTGATCGTTATTAAATATTTTAAATACTCCGTGAAGGTGATTGAAGATTTTATTCGAGATATTGGGCAATAAAATATAATAAATGTCATTTAATAGCTTTTTATTTATTTGGACCTCAGAGCCAAAAAACAAAATTCAAAAATATATTTTTTTTAAAGAATACTATTCAACAGATTGTCGGCTTGCCTGCAAGTAGTGCTATGTGTTTTTATTTATGATTTATGCCTTAATGATGTTTAAATAAATGAGGCCGTGGATCATTAAAGCATATTTTGTCAATAAAATATCTTAAAGGGAAGTTTTCCGTTCTCCTGAAAACCAGTTGAAAAATACATAACACAACTTGCAGGCAAGCCGACGAAATTTGATGTTTTCAGAACCTTCTCTTGCAATGCATATTTTATAATTACACTTCGAAGACCAACTTCGAAAGCCTGTAGCGAACTATTTGGATCCTTGAAGTTTTTTTGGTATTTGTGCCTTAATCAGGTCTCATAGAAATAAATCTGTAAAAATAGCGGAAAAAATTACAAAGAGTTAGTTAAAAATTATGCTTCAGAAAAAACTGCTGAAATTTGCAGATTTTGTTTGCTAAATACTAGTAAAATAAGAACAGGAAATTTACAGAATTTTAGTTATATTTAAGTTAAATATAATAACAAGTTGTACTGTAATTGAAAATAACAAGTTGTACTGTAAAACCTGCAGAAAAGTTTGCTAAATATTACCCAGTGTAGAAACGGTAATGACATATCATTATTTTTTGGACTACCAGTAATGACACCCACTTACCTTCTGTATTATTTTAAAACATATAATAATGAGTTACTGATAATGATTTATTTTAATCATTATTTCAAATAGAAAATAATTTTCTAGATTTTTTTGAAAATTTTTTGAAATCTATTTTTAGACTCAATATTTTTTAGACACTGGTAAGGATATAAGCAACCACATATTTTGATTTTTTGTATGTTGGCGAGTAAGTTACTTGTGTGCAGCAGGTCAATTATGTTTTTATCTATTAAATATTACATGTCGATATAGCTCAGATGGTAGAGCTATTGACTGGCAATCTGTAGACCCAGGTTCAATTCTCGCACCAGCAAATTTTATTAAAAAAAAAACAATAAAAATATTTTTTTTTTATATAATTTATTTTTTTGAAAATCTATTTTAGACTCATTATTTTTGTCAGTACTAGTAAGAACATAGGTAACGATCTATTATTTGATTTTTCGTATGCTGGTGTGTAACCATAACTCATTATTTTTCGCGACATCGCCATATAAAGGTAATAAGAAATGTAATAACAAAAGTAACTAGTTACCATTACCAAGTATGTAGTTACATAACCACATATCTGGTAATGCTTTTCTACACTGGGTAGTAGATTAAAAATAGGAAAAATAAACAGTTATATCTACAGATTTTTTTACATTTTTAAGCTAAGTTTTGTTAAATGCAAATAGCAGTCTATTCTGCTAAAATCAGCAAAATATTTGCTAAACTGCTGTTTTCAAAAGGCTCGATTTTTATTTGCAATTAAAAAAAAAATCGAATAAAAACTTCGGAAATTTAAAAATTTTTTACGATTTTTTAGGCTACTAATTATTTAGCAAAATTGTTTGCTGATTTTAGCAGATTAATTTGCTATTTTCCATTAACAAAAATTTAACTCAAATATAAATAAATTCTGTATATTTAACAGTTTTATATTTGCTGTTCCTATATTACTACTATATAGAAAAATAATTTGCTAATTTTAGTAGTTTTTTCTGCAGCAAAATATTTAACTAATTTTTTGTAATTTTCTGCTATTTTTACAGATTTATTTCTATGAGTGTAGGCATCGTTTGAGTGCTATTACATAAGATTTTCCAATTTCGGACACCCTAATGCTTACGGCATCAGCAGTCAGCAATCTAGGCCTATCGGCCAACACCATATCGCAATTTTTTTCGATATTGTATTGGCCTCAATTAACGGTCGAAAATCTTCAGCATCACTAGCGGTTGTGCGACCACAATGAAAATCAGTAAATAACGTCTTTACTATTAAAATTGATGGTGCAGAGTGTCCATAGTACTTATGAAGCTCTTACTTGGTATGAATGATGATTTTTTTGTAAAAGTAACGTTTTATAAATCCTTTAAATGTACTTTTTCCCATTTTTGCAAAAATTCACGAAGACATTTTGATAGTATTTAGTCTGTTAACTAATTGTAGATTACGGGAGCAGTGTTAATTTTGAACTAACTACGAGGAAAGTTCAAAATATCCCAGTCTTTCTGATGCGCCCTCATTTATAATGCTACACTGAAAATATTTTTACAGTAACTAACTGTAGTTTATTTAAAAAGTTCTCCATAAATTTATTTTAAATGATTGTATTATATATATTTTTCAACTTCTTTTGTATTTTATTAAAAAACAAATTACATATAAATACGGATTTTCTGTTACAGTTAATATTTTCATTTAAAATAGTTTGTTAAAAAAAGAAACTCTTTTAGATTTCTAGGTCAGTTAAGAAAACGAAATAAACTAAATGTCATTTATTCTTACGGATTTTATAGTTAATTTTTTGAAAGTTAAAAACACGAAATAAATGAAAAATCATTATTTTTTAAGGATTTTGTAGTTAACTTACTAACATTTTAAAATAAATGAAAATTTCTTTTGATTTAAATGAAAAGTTAGTAGACCGGTTTTCAAGTGATTTTTCATTTAGTTTAAATTATATTTAAAGTTAAATTTAACTACAAACTATTTTGAATCCATCTATATTTTTTGAGTTAATTTTCTAATTTAACTTTAAAAATTTTAATATTTTCTAAACTTGTCGTACTTACCAAGTGACCCACGAAATTTGATGCATCACAACAATACGCAAAAGACAAACAAATTTTAAGAAGAACAAGAGAAAGAACAACATATAAAATTAGGGTGTTATTTGGCAATAAATGCCAGACCTCATCATATAACAATACAACAACAACTTTAACAACTTCAACTATAATAACAACAACAATGGCGATATACATATACATACAATGGTAATAAAGATAGTAACAACAACAGCAAAAACAGACGCGTCTTTTAACTACAGACGTTTGTATCAATTGACTGCAACATCAGACAGTCAAAGAGACAGACATTCGAACAAATAGATGTATATCCTATTGATAGACTATGATGGTGACAAACAATTATAAGACGACGACTGTGCAACTGCGTGCCAAAGTGTTGAAGCATTGCAACAATAGTTTGGGAATACGGTTATATACAACACACTACACACGTTCACATCGTACACATACCGTACCATTCATTCAGCCATTCAAACTTTGTGTAGTTGTTGTAAAGTTGCTTCATATACATACGTATATAAGAAGACGAGGAAATACCAACAACAAAAGTAAAAAAAAAAGGATAATGACACTTTAGCAGCCAAACAGTGTTAGTACTAGTGCCAACATTGAATGCAGCAGTTGTTAATGTAATTGTGGTTCAGGCACTCTAAAAGGAAGTGTACTTACGTATGTATGCGTGTGTGGGTGGCTGCAACATATATATTTATCATTGTGTACGTGTGTGTGTGCGTAATAGTTTTAAGGAAGGTGTTAAGATTGTTTACTTCATTTGTTTAAGTAGTTCCAACTTACTATCTTTGCATAAATGTTGTACATTGCAGATTTTAAAGGATTTTATGGTTAACTTTAACATTCTCAAATAAATTTGTTTTAACACCCAAAAGAGGGGACAAGTTAATATAGAAGTTAGGTTAGGTATATATTTCTATATCACAGACCAAACAAAATCAATTTTTCCATTATTAATTATATTTAAATTGTTGACCTTAACTAGGACTTGTGTAAATAGAAAAAATTTAAAGTAAATTTTTCTGTTGCTTACCAAGAAAAAAAAAAAGAGAAAATTTCAAAAATATTGCAAGGATTATGTTTTTATGTTGGTCTGCTGATATTTGTCATTGTCCTCTTTTTGTTGTTTTTGTTATCCTGGTTGTTGTTTTTGTTGTCATTTCCGTTTTCCGGTTTTGTGTGGTTTTTATTTCCTCTTTTGAATAACATGAAATATGAGCCTAATTAGTTTGTTATCTGCTTTTTTTCTGAGTGCTGTGCTACTGCTATTTAGTTTGTCCTTCTGTAAAAATAGGATAAAAAAAGCACAGAATCTAAGGCAGCGTTTACAATGTAGGGATAAACATTATAAACGGAAGTTAGTTTACAAGCTAATATTTTATTAAAGGGTCATCTAGCTATGGTAGTGAAAAAAAATATGTATACTTCTAGGTAACCTTATGAAGTGGTAAATATTTTTAGCTTAAGAAAATCTATTTTTAGAACATATTTAATACCGAACATTATTGATAAACATTAAATTTTTAGCCAGGAAAAACTTTCAATAGCTGTACAAAATAGTGTTTTTATTTTTACAACCAGGGCTGGCAGATTTGATGAACCATAAATGCATAAGAGAAGGGGGGGTCATATGTTTTCATATATACCTAGAGCTATGTAATCAAATTTATTTATTGATTACATCTACTGATCGTACATACCTACAAGGAAAGACTGCCAATGCGGACCAGCGGATCTTAATGAGCTTGTCATTGAGTTTGTAATTTAACTTAAAAAATATTTCCAGAAATTAAAAACATCGTCCCCTGACGATTTCCTTAGGCAAGAATGAAATCCGGATAGGGGCATGCCTACAACGGTTTATTTTTCACAATTTGTTAAATACGTTTGGGATTTTTAGCATATTTTATTTCTTTAATGCTTCGGATATGTTACACTGTGAGACAAATGGTAGGGGTCAGTGATCGGGAAGGGTTCAAACTACCGGGGAAAGTTATATCGGTTAAAAAGAAGTTATACGTGTCCCGGCGTTTCGCTGGGTCACCCCTAGGAATCGAGATATATCGATTTGACCTTTGGTGGTCTTTTTTTTGACATAACTCGAGAACCACTAGTCCGATTTTGCTCAAACAATTTTAAATTAAAATTACAATTCCTTTAATATGTTCATATAACGTTTTTCTATATACTCAACAGTTTTGCCGGTAAAAATAAATGTATGAAGAAAAAAATATTTTTTGCCTAAAATATTAAAAAAAAGTAATAAACAAAAGGTTATTGATTTTTATGGTAGCGGTAACAAACATTTAATTTTACCGGCAAAACTGTTGAGTATATACAGATTAAAGGAATTGTCATTTAAAATTTTTTTAAAATTGTTTGAGCAAAATCGGACTAGTGGTTCTCGAGTTATGTCAAAAAAAAAAGACATATCTCGATTCCTAGGGGTGACCCAGCGAAACGCCGGGACACGTATAACTTGTTTTTGACCGATATAACATTTCCCGTTGATTTCATCCCATCCCGATTTTGACTGTCGCATAGTGTTATCAAGGACAAAAATTTAAAGGCCACGTATTTTTTTTAAATGTTCAATCTCATATTTAAGGGTAAGAAAATGTGGTAACAAATTTCCCAATTACTCGTTTTTTCAGGTTATGTTATATTTGTTCCAAAGTAACTGTGGGAAAATTTGGTCAAACGAAAGGTATTTGAAAGGTCAAATAAAGGTATAAAATATGCTTATTGGTTTATGGCATAACAACCCAGCAAAAAAAGGATGCAAACAGTGCTTTACAAACTACTTCTTTTAATGCTTCACAAGTATCCGTTAGTGTATATTACTGCTTTTTTAGAAGTTATTCTGAACAACTTCAAAAAATCACTTCTTTCATTGTTTCCCAAGTATCCGTTATTACATTTTACAGCTTTTTTAGAATTACTTCTGAACAACTTCAAAATATTACTTCTTTCATTGCTTACCAAGTATCCGTTATTACATTTTTACAGCTTTTTTAGAATTACTTCTGAGCCACATCCAAAAAAATCACTTAAGTATTGCTTCTAAAGAGTAATTGCTCTAAAAGTGATCGTAAAAAGTGATTTTGGTATCATTTGGCATTTCCAAACAGAGGGTCCCGGGTTCGATTCCAGCCGGGACCAATATTTTTTTATTTTTTTTATTCTATTAATTTTTTTTTAATATTTATAATTAATTTGTTTAAATTTAATATTTTTTAATTTTTAAATTTTTAAAAATATGTATATAAAAAAAAAATGGTGAGAAATTTATTTTTATGTACCTGTAAAAATAGTACTGAAACCAATATTGAATTGGAGTGCACCTTTTACACTTGTTTAATAAGTACTTTTACTGAAGAGAATAAGGAACAATATCTCGCATTAACAAAGTGGTGTTTTTATACCAGTCAACTTTCATATCAAAGAATAGCTCAGCGACTAGCAATCGTGAGGTCGCAAGTTCGATACCCAGTGGCGGCAATAAAAAAACTTTTGTAAAATAAAAAAGACATATTTTTTTTTGTGAAGAATTTTTTTTTAACTTTTAATTTGTGAAAAAGAGCTTCTTTGCACTCGTTCAAAAAGTACTGAAAAAATGTTAAAGTCGGAGTACTCCTCTCCTATTACTCAATGTTAAAATCATTAGTGTTTACGTTAAAAAAGAAGTACATGTAGATCATCAATTGTAGTGCTTTTTCTACTGCTTCGGCATCTCCTTTTTCGCTGGGAAAAAACATCAAAATTTTAGGTGGTTTTTTTCGATATTCGGATTTGAGATGAATTTTCCCGAAGGTCTATATTATTACAGATTTGGGAACCTCTGATATTAAGGCAATATGGGTATCGAATAAAAATGTAAACACAACTGAATTAGACTAACATCAACGAAGTTTTAACAATGCTATTTTTATCCTCTGTTATTACTGTTTTTGCTTTGAACTTTAATTCTTAAAGTATAGGTTGTATTCAAGTCTGAAAAAAATATGAAAAATGGAATTTTTTCCCAAATATTTTTTTTGGTTGTTGTATAATATGCCATGTTTTTCTGCATCAGCTAAGGCAGTTTTCAATAAACTTTCCGAATATGTACAACACGATATGGAAAAATAAAACCTTAATGGAAAATTAACGAAAATACTTTTTTTAAGTAAGCTCCCATATAAAATAATACCGTTATGTAGTTATGTCATACCTACCTACGTGGGCAGGGTATACTGAGTTTGTTCTGATGTTTGTTGTACCAAAACCTATTATACCTAGGCCCACCTTTAAGTATAACCATCACTCAGCATCACTTTTTGAATCGATTTAGCGATGCACGAGCATTCATCTGTCCATCGGTCCATTCGTCTTTATATTTTTTGCTTACTTGTTAAATATTTTTTCATATATATCCCTTAATTAGAAAACTAAAAAATGATTTTTTACAATTAGTATATAAATCATATGTATAATGTGATATATAACGTTTTAAAGGATATATTGTAGTCTAATTTTAAATTTTAATAAAAATTATTCGTATGCTTATCACAGCTGTACTTAAAGTTAAACGACCCAAAAACATTTTTTGTTTAATAAAGCAAATTAGATTTTAGTACGTATTTTATTAATATAATACTCGTGTCATTCTCGCACAATCGTTATGTCGAAATTAGTCGTTTTGAGATCTTAAGCTATTTGTATAAAATTGGTATAATAACAATTTTTTATAATTATTGTACTAAAATCTATTTTGTAAAGAGGTTTAGACTATCACATGCGTCAACAATAATTACCAAAAACAGTTTCAAACTTATGTTGTTATTTCCAGACAAAAATGTTTTTGTAGAAACAATAATCCGTTTAACTTTTTTGTGTGTTCCAATCATCATTTTCTTATTGCGGACAACTGGTAAGTTGGGGTGATGCCCACGAAACAATTGTATTATCTATCATACATAAAAATAGTGAACCTTTTTGAAACAACAAATAAAATCTAATATGACAAAATCATATTAGAATTTGGACTTGATGTAGAAAGATGTTCTAACTAAATATTTGAAAATGTAGAAAGTCGGAAAGAAAATTGTTGTCTTTATTTGTAAACATAGTTTGTGTGTGTATTATTGTGTATAAGAGTTTGTGGCAAAAAAGTTTACGCGCTTTTTGTTTATATTTACCGAATTATCGTAAAATTAAACTAAACTTTATGAAAGATGACAAAGCAGATTGTGGAAAATTTTCTGTTGTTGTTTTTTCTTTGATATTTTAAATGTTTAATAACGCTCCTAGACGAGAACAAGAAATTCTCATTGAGTTTGTAATTTAACTTAACAAATATTTCCAGAAATTCTAAAAACGTCGTCCCCTGACGATTTCCTTAGGCAAGAATGAAATCCGGATCGGGACATGCCTACAGCGGGTTATTTTTCACAATTTCTTAAATACGTTTGGGATTTTAGCATATTTAATTCCTTTAATGCAATTAATGTAAATATATCCCGATAAAATAAAATTTAAAAAAAATATACTTTATCCATTTTATAGTAGTAAATTTACAAACATTTTTGGAGTGTATATTTTATAGCAAAAAACTTTTCGAATAAACCTTTTCGTATACAATAATGTTTTTATTTTCTTGCTTAATAATGTTTTTATTTTCTTGCTTAAATATTTTTTATAAGAACTCATGCGTTACTTTTCTTCAGATACTTGTTTATTTAAATGATCAATCTAAATAATAACAGGGAAAATTCCAAAAACGGCACTGCAAATTTGATCAGAATATTGACTAAACAAAATAATGGTTTGCAAATCTGCCACATTAATGCTCAAAGCCCTAGAAACAAGATTGATGAATTTAGATTTATTTAGATTTATTTTTGAAAACTCTGGTATTCACGCTATATGTATCTCGGAAACATGGTTTGACTCCAATGACACTAATCTATCAGTTACTTTAAACGGATATAACCTACTAAGAGTGGATAGAGAAGGTTATGCTGGCGGAGTTGCCATTTATTTGAAAAAGGGCATAAAATTTCACATTTTATGTAATTCAACCTATTTATTGCCAATTCTAAAGCTGCCTACACACTAGGGAACATGGTTGAGGGAACAAAAAATATCAAAAAATTTTGTAAACACGAAACGCACGCTCTCAACACGCACACACACACAAAAGCACTCACACATTCACAAAAAATGCTCTCTTTTTTTAAGTATGTTCCCTAGTGTTTAGGCAGCTTAATGTATGGGTGTGAATTATTTGCTGAATGTGATGCTGTAAGTAGGGACAAACTCAACTCTATATTTAAAAATATAACACGTTATGTGTACGGGAAGAAATTATATGATTTTATTTCACCAATTACTACAACTAAACTATACGGTTTTCAATTTGATAAATTACTTAAAACTACCCAGGAAAATTTTCTGTTCCAAAGAATCGGTTGTACAATAGCTACCCAGGAAAATTTTCTGTTCCAAAGAATCGGTTGTACAATAGCTACTTTTCATTCACAACCCCTTCTACTGTCGATTCTAACACCGATTCTTTTTGTTTGAAATTGTCCCAAAAGCAACCCCTTCTATGGCTCCAAAGTGGAACCGGTTGCTCTAGAATCAGTTCTGGAACTAGTTCTGGAATTGATTCTACGTCACCCATACCTTCCATATAGGATCCCAGGAACTAGTTCCGGAACCAGTTCCATGGAATCGGTTGCAGTGGAACCAGTTGTAGAATGGGTGTGGTTGGCTACCGATTGTAAAAAATTTTCCTGGGTACTTTTCATTCACAACCCCTTCTTCTGTCGATTCTAACACCGATTCTTTTTGTTTGAAATTGTCCCAAAAGCAACCCCTTCTATGGCTCCAAAGTGGAACCGGTTGCTCTAGAATCAGTTCTAGAACTAGTTCTGGAACTGATTCTACGTCACCCACACCTTCCATATAGGATCCCAGGAACTGGTTTCGGAACCTGTTCCATGGAATCGGTTGCAGTGGAACCAGTTGTAGAATGGGTGTGGTTGGCTACCGATTGTAAAAAATTTTCCTGGATAGAGTCTTAATATTTCTACATAAGGTGATTTACACTAAGGCACCTGAACATTTATATAAACGTCTAACTTTTTCCAATTCCGATAGAGGTAAAAGAATTACTCCGCTCAAACGTCGATGCTTAATCTGCAGCTGGCAGTTCTTCATAAATGCAATCCGTCTTTGGAATTCAATCCCATACAACATACAAATTATAAGTAACGCACAAAATTTCAAGAAAAGCATTATTGATTTGTTCTCAATTTGATTATTTTGAATATTTTGATTGGTTGGATAATCTTTAATAATAACTATTTTTTTTGAAAATCAAATTTGTAAAATTTTATTATTATTAATATAATTATTATTATTCTTAAACTTGTATTTTGTGTCAAATTAAAATGTCTGATCTTTCTAGCATTAAGTTATTAATTATTTTTTTTTTTATAATATTTATATCGATAAACTGTAAATTACAAATTTATAATTCGATACTGTAATAAGAGACATTGGTCTTGTGCATAGAATTCTAAAATAAATAAATAAATAAAATAAAATAAAAGTAGCATGCTGTGAGTTTTCTTTAAGAAAAATATTTAAAAGATTGTATATTCTCCTATAAGAACTGTACACAGAAGAATTTTAAAATTAATAATGAATAATTTAAAATTATTCATAAAATGATAATATGTTAATTCGTAAGTTTAGGTTTAACTATGATTTTTTCTTTGTTTAGTATCTCAGAATTCGAGGATGTTTCTTTAAGAAATGTTTTCACAAAATCCAATAGTATTTTGACAGAAAGAAATTCTTGGCCAAAGACTTTAGAATCAAAAGGAACAATGATTAAAGCATATTGGTGCTGATTTGCAGTCTTAGACTGTCTTAAAATATTTTTTTGGTGACTTGACTACAAGATATATGCTATATTGGTAAATCCGGTAAAAAATCTTATAAATTTGAATTAACGTATTATTGAAGCAAATTTTTAATTTGTCAGTCTTAAATTGTGTGTAAATATGAGTCCAGATTTTCACTGGCCAAATTTATTTTGATCAAAAGCAGTTGGTCACGTTATTCATGATATTGATGACACAATACAAACAATACCTAGAATTCTTTTCATAGATTCACTGAGGAATTTAATTATGTACATCATATCGATTCACCTTACATGGACAGAAAAAAGGAAAAAAAAAATGAGATTTCACAAGCTGCACCATTTTTCAAAAAGGTATTTTTTTAGTTTTTGTAAGAATTTCGCATTTTAGCTGAAGACAATGGGTCATATGAATAAAACTTAGCAATTACTTCGAAGTAATTACTTTGGGCTTAGGAATGGCTTTTAACTCCAAATTTACCAATTGGCTGGTAGAATAGCATGAAATGTAAACGAAAATTAAAAAACGAAATTTCTAGTCTACTCCCAAGCAGACTAGATTTGTGAAGTAATTGCTTAAAAACCCTGTATTTCCCCCTATTAGTAATATCTATTTTTTATTCATACGAGCCAATATACTCAATATGAGTATTATATGAAAGGTTTTTTTGAGGCTCAAAGTTTGACAATTTTCATTTAAACTATAAAGAAATTCATTATTGAAGTGAAGATAATTCTCTATGTATATTTGCAAAATTTCGTTTTTGTTTAAATTCAAATTAAAAGACCACAAAGCCTTACAAAAAAAATTATACCAAGAATAACAAACAAGAAATATGACAAATATAATTTAAGAGTTAACCGTGCTTGCGCCTGAACATCTCTTTGACCTACTCCCGCTTTGAAACTTTTGCATAGTTACACATACTCATGAGTATTTTAAACCTTTACTACTGCATAAGCTATTGCGGTCATTTCAAGTGGTTACGATGCGGTCTATTAATTGCTCTCACATTGCCAAACTATACAAACACAAATGCCGAAATTTTGCCACACAAATTAAATTTTATAGAATAACAGAAACAAACACAACAACATCAACAGAAATAAAAACAAAAACAAAATTCCACTCGTTAATAGGTCGATATGCAAAACTATTGATAACACAGTACAACACATTTTTGCATCGGGCATGCGACGTATAAATTCTGACAGATTTTAAAATGAATATCACGAATGTGAACGCCAAATTTTAAAATTAGCTCTAGTTTTTAAAATATTTGCATATTTAACTTTTATTTATTCATATGCCTGACTAAACCACGAATAATTTTTATTATGTTTTAAAAATACATACTTTGGGCTTTTATAAACCTATCAACTTATTTTGATTAGGTAAAAGATCTAGGATATAATTGCAATTAAAGTGAAAACTTAACTTATTTTCCTATTTTACAAATCTAGTAAAACCCTTTATGGGATTTGAAAAATCTTTACATATGACGTATATTCATATTCCACTAAATTCTTTTTATCAAAAGAATCACAACTTCTGCATCAACATTTGCAGAAAATTCAATCTGAAATACACATTTTACATCTTTTTTATTTCAAATAAATTTTATATGAATTTATTATGGTGAAGGGATATAACGTACATTTTTGAACATGCGTATTTTAAAATCGTTATTTTTTCGAAATTTGCACTTCAATTGTCTAAAATTTTGTTGAAATTGATTAGAAAATATATGTTTTATATTTCCGACTTCTTAATTTTTAGGTATTAAAAAGTTTATATTTTTCAGATTTAGTCAATATTAACTTACAATTAAAGCCGAAAATGCGAAATTTTTTTAATAAATTAAGTAACAAGAGATGTTTACTAAAGGCACAAATTCAAATATTAGATATTCCTTTCATCGCAGATTATTATTAATGAAATCGTGAAAAAAGAGAAATTTCAATCTTAAATACATATATAGGGAATATTATCGCAGCTGTCAAAATGTTCATAATATCAAATTAAATGGCATATTCCATCATTTTAAAATGTTGTAAAAAAATAGCGTTACAATTTTATTTTTTTTTGCAAAATGTTTATTAAAAAATTTAATTTTCCTACAAAAGCGTTTTTGCAAATATTTTTTAAACTATAGCTAACTTTAAAATTCTACGGCCATATTCGTGATCTGCGTCCCAAAGTCTATTAGAAATGATGTGTCGCAATCCCGATGCATCAAATTTTTCTTATTTTGTTGTACTGTGTAATCAAGGGAGGAAACCTAGTAGGCTGGCAGGCATAGCAATGAATGGTACTACGAGCAGTGCTGCTGTTGCTGCTGCATTGAGGTATTTAGATACAAAATTTAACTTTTACATATGGTGTGTTGAGAAAGAGTTACAAATTATGTATATACATAAATATATAATTTTTTTGGCAATGATAAAATGGTTGAATGAACTTTCCATTTAGATATAAAAACGAATAATAGACAAACACAAAAATATGAAAACAAAAACGATTAATTTTATGATAATGTTTAACGAGTCACACAAAGTTTAAAATATAATTAAATGATATGTTCTAGAGATTAAAATAGTATGAATGAAATATAAACGAGTAAAAAGGTTAAAGTCGGACATGCCGACTATACAATACCCTACACCAGTCTGGTTAAAAGCCAACTAATGTTTGGATCCGAAATTCGAATGGGTTAAAATGGGACTTGTGTCAAAATTTTCTATAATGTGAGTCAGCGAACCAAATTTCATTATAATATCTTAATATTTGCGACCTGCAGTTTGTAACCAAGCCAATTTTGGGGGGGACCCTGGTATGGACCAGTGTTAACCAAAATCAATAGGCTTCGTACTTGGGCTGATACAGGTCGGTGTACCAAATTTCAGCAAAATATCTTAATATTTGCGACCTGCAGCGTATAAACAATATAATTTTGGTAGGATACTTATATGGGCACTAGGTCTAAACATGAACCAGTGTTAACTAAAATCAATAGGCTTCATCCTTGGGCTGATATAAATCGGTGTACCAAATTTCATCAAAATATCTTAATATTTGCGACCTGCAGCGTATAAACAATATAATTTTGGGGGGACCCTTATATGAGCACTAGGTCTAAACATGGACTGATTTTAACCAAAATCAATAGGCTTCGTCCCTGGGCCGACATAAGTCGGTGTACCAAGTTTCATCAAAATATCTTAATATTTGCGACCTGTAGATTACGTACAAGAATGCATGGACAGACAGACAGACGGACATCGTTAAATCGAAATAAAAAAAAATTCTGAGTTGATCGGTATACTATAAGGTGGGTCTGGGAGCAATATTTTTTGGTGTTACAAACATCAGCACAAACTTATAATACCCTGACCACATAGTGGTGTAGGGTATAAAAATAAAATTTAGGTAACAAGCTGTTAAATTAAGGAAAAATTCGAAGGTCTTTATTTGTAAACGGCGAATGCATGTAGGTTATTAAATGTTTTATAGAACAACGCTATATGAGGCTTTCAATATCAACAGCCCCGGTACAGGAAAAAAATATATAGTACACGGTAGAAGGGTAGAATTAAAACACAATCCTTTTATATACATAATTATTGGTTAACACACGTTAGGAATTAATATTTTTCAAAAGTTTAATTTTTATTTCTTGATAAGACAAATCTCTGCTAAAAATTGCAAAAACATAAATAGAGCAATAAATAAACTCTGCCTATCTAAAGTTATCTTCTTTTTAATTTCACAATTTTCTTGAGCGTAAGGTTTGTTTTTTATATATAAAAAGTTTTTGTTTTCAATATTTCGCTACCCCATTCAGGATTTTTTTATTTCCTGAAGATGCTACACAATGGATTAGCGAAATATTGAAAATAAAAACTTTTTATATATAAAAAACAAACCTTACGTTCAAAAAAGTTGTGAAATTAAAAATAGAAAAAGAAGGTTAAATAAACGACAAGAATAAAGTTATCTTCTTTTAAAAGCAGACATGTTAAAGGCAAGTTGGCAAAAAAATGGGTTAATATGGTCGATAATCTCAGACACGCCAATCTTAAAATAATTTTTCTCTAAAAAATATCGGTATTTTATTAAGATGGGAGATTTTTACATGAGACACTTTCCTTGTAAGTAAAATTTGCTTTTAATTCTAATGACTTATTACACAAATTTGTATTTGTTTTTAGTCAAATAATATTTCTATTTCAAAAAAATTAAAACTAATAGGAAAAACTACAATTAAAATCGAAATTCGAAAAAATTGTCACTCTATTAAAAATTTTTAAATGTTTTCTTTACCTTCTGATTAAAGTTAAAATAAAAGCAAAATTTTTTTAACTGATTGGTTTTCGATATTTATGAAGTTTTTCTCTAGTTTTAATGTAATAAAAAAGTTTTAGTATTAATTAATAACTCTTTATATTTTAAGAACTTTTTCATAAACCTGTTCTGTGTTACAATATTTTTTGTGTCAGTTCTGTGATAGGTTCTTTTGAGTTAGTTGTGTGATAGATTATTTTGCACAAGTTCTAGTGCAAATTCTCTTGGTTCTTCTGGGTCAATCCTGCGATAGGTACATTTGCATCTATCCTGTGACAGATTATTTTGTGTCGGTCCTCTGACAGATTCCTTTGATCCGGTCCTGCCCTGGTTGTCTTGCGTCGGTTTTGTGACACGTCACAAGGGTCGATTAATCACTTACTAGGATAAGCCCATTTACTTTACCTGTCCTTTTCATATGAGTAGCTGAGATGCAAAACTCGTTCGTTACAAAAATAAAAAAGCAGATGACAATTGATTCTGACAGTTCTTTTGGCGCATTTTGAGAAGATTTTTCAATTTTTCAACCGTTGAGTTCTTCATCAAGAATGGCATAACATTTAAGAATTAAAAGCATTGAACTAATTTGGTTAATTTAATTAGCCGCAACAAGTTTTTTGATTCTTCACAAAATTTATTTAATGTGTAACGAACGAGTTTTGCATCTCAGCTACTCATATAAAAGAACTGGTGCCTCTCTTCGACTGATTCTTTTCATCGGTCCTGTGGTACGCACAGGGGGAAATTGATCCCCTCCTAAGATAAGTACATTTACAAGTTATCGGTCCTTTTCATATTAAAGAACCGGTCCCTGTTTTCAAGAACCGAGAAAAATTTAAACCAACTTTTTGTTGTTAAGTTAACCGGTTCTTCAAATTCTGGAAATTTCCAAGTGGCTATTTTTTGCCTAAAAGTGAAAACATTAAACCTCTATGGATCATGTTACACAAAATTATAATTTTTATCAATTAGAAAAACGAATTTTTTTATCCATTTGAAGTGATATTTTCCCAAAAATTACGAAATGTTTTTTCTTTAAATTCCCTAGTTTGTCGTTTTTTGCAAAAAGTGTAAAAATTAACCCTATATGGATCATGTTATATAAAATAATTATTTATATCAAGTCGAATTTTTTTTTATCAATTCATTGATTAGACTATAATTATCTGAATTTTTTTTTTAAATCTTTAACCCCTAGTGGCCTGGGTATAAAAAGACCCATGAAACTTAATATAAGTTACGATTACAAGATTGTAAAGGTTTTGAATTGATAAAAAAATTCCACTTGATAAAAATAATATGTAACATGCTCCATATAGGGTTAGTTTTTACACTTTTGGCCAAAAGCATCCCACTAGGAAATTTACATAATTTTCTGAAAAATATCACTTCAAATGAATCAAAAAATATTTTTTCCATTTGATAAAAATTATTATTTTGTGTAACTTGATCCATATAGGGTTAATGTTTTCACTTTTCCGCAAATAATACCCACTCGAAAATTTATAAATTAAAGTCTATAAATTAAAATATTTTTTGTATTCATTTAGAGTGATATTTTTGCGAAAATTATGAATGGTGTTATCCTGTAAATTTCCTAGTGGGTCATTTTTAGCCAGAACTATAAAAATTAATCTTAAATAGATCATGTTATATAAAATAATTATTTTTATACAATTGAGATTTTTTTTTTATCAATTTAATGGCTTTACAATCTCGTAGTCATAATTAATAACAAGTTTCATGGGCCTTTTCTGACCCCAGGCCACTAACGGTTAAATATTTTTTAAACAAATACAAAAGTAATTATAGTCTAACCAAATTTAAGTGATATTTTTCGAAAACTGTGTAAAATTTTATGAAAACATTAAAATTTTTTTAAATTTTTGACAAATTAGCTATTTTTGTAAAATGTCCTGGAAAGCAGGCGCTTCAAACACAAATTCGAATTTAGTTTTTACAATTTTTTTTTTTTTTTTTTTCTTTAACATCAACTATTATGTGGTACAAATAGCAATCGACATCTCCAAATTAGGCATTTTAAAAAATATTTAAAATTAATTTAACAAAAAACACGTTTTTGAATTATCAACTTTCGGCACGGATTAATGTTTCCAAAAAAAAAATCGATTTCTTCCACTTGGGACCATTTCCAATAAAACTGGAAGCTTCCAGAATGACAAATCTATTTCTAAGGGACACCCTAATGTATATGTAGATTAACTATCAGAAGCAAAAGCACTTGAGAGTTAAGAAATGTAATTATAATCAATTCTTAAATACAACACCGTATGATTAACATAAAATTATACAGTAAATATCACTCATACGCTCTGTATAACAAAGATTCACTCAGCAGTGTAAATAAGTATAAAAAAATAAAAAATAAAAATACAAATATTTTAATAAACATTTTTTGCAATTTCTTAAATAAAAATAAGCTAAAGTGACAATAATTTCAATAAATTGCAAACAACATGACCTATAAATCTAAAAATAAAAAACCCTATAACGATTGATTTTATTTTATTCAACACTTAAATAAAATTGATTTCAATGCAATGAAATCAAAAATGAAAATATAAAACGAAATGAACAAAATAAAAAAAGTAGAAAATCGTAATTTTGTACCTCAATTTTAGAGTAGATAAAATGTCTATAGGTTTGCTGATGCCGATGATATACAAACAAACCACCATACTGACGTTTCCATCCAAAAAAGTAGGATGTTTGAAGATATTGTCGTTCAATTTTAACTAACAGATGTTGACTTATTACAATTCAATGCTACAGTAAATGAATGAAGAGGATAAAGAAGATGAAGGATATAAATTGGGATGGTCGATAAAAAGAATAGAATTTATATCGAAAATAACTACACTGGCCGACAACTTTTCTGTGCCCGAACAAATGATCAGTCAAATTGATTAAAATAAAATTCTTGCAAATAAAGTGCGCTAGTAAGAAATTTAAGCCAAGCAAATTTATGAAAAACTTTTTAGTTAAACTAAAGCCATTATTTTGTTAATAAAAATACATCCCAGTGTAGAAACGGTAATGACATATCATTATTTTTTGGACTACCAGTAATGACACCCACTTACCTTCTGCATTATTTTAAAACATATAATAATGAGTTACTGATAATGACATATTTTTATCATTATTTCAAATAGAAAATAATTTTCTAGATTATTTTGAAAATTTTTTGAAATCTATTTTTAGACTCAATATTTTTTATACACTGGTAAGGATATATGTAACCACATATTTTTTGATTTTTTGTATGTTGGCGAGTAAGGTTACTTGTGTGCAGCAGGTCAATTATATTTTTATCTATTAAATATTACATGTCGATATAGCTCAGATGGTAGAGCTATTGACTGGCAATCTGTAGACCCAGGTTCGATTCCCGCACCAGCAGGGTGTGTAACCATAACTCATTATTTTTCGCGACATCGCCATATAAAGGTAATAAGAAATGTAATAACAAAAGTAACTAGTTACCATTACCAAGTATGTAGTTACATAACCACATATCTGGTAATGATTTTCTACACTGGGATATTAATTACAATATTAATTGTATTTGATCTATACGACGAGTTTGAAAAAACAACACTTTACTATAGAAAATAAAAAATGCCCAGTTGGCAGTCCGTCTCCAATGTACACAAATTGCCTGCCCTTGTACGTAAAAACTTGTACGTGGCAACATTTGCGAAAAGGTGACATGGAGGAAATGAGAATATAAACAAAACGAGTAAAAAGGTTAAAGTCGGGCATGCCGACTATACAATACCCTACACCAGTCTGGTTAAAAGCCAACTAATGTTTGGATCCGAAATTCGAATGGGTTAAAATGGGGCTTGTGTCAAAATTTTCTATAATGTGAGTCAGCGCACCAAATTTCATTAAAATATCTTAATATTTGCGACCTGCAGTTTGTAACCAAGCTAATTTTGGGGGGACCCTTATATGGGCACTAGGTCTAAACACGGACCGATGTTCACCAAAATCAATAGGCTGCGTTATTTGGCCAATATAGGTCTGTGTACCAAATTTCATCAAAATATCTTAATATTTACGACCTGCAGCGTATAAACAGTATAATTTTGGTAGGACCCTTATATGGGCACTAGGTCTACACATGGACCGATGTTCACCAAACTCAATAGGCTGCGTTATTGGGCTAACATAGGTCTGTGTACCAAATTTCGTCAAAATATCTTAATATTTACGACCTGCAGCGTATAAACAATATAATTTTGGTAGGACCCTTATATGGGCACTAGGTCTAAACATGGACCGATGTTCACCAAAATGAAACTTGTTCGTCCTTGGGCCAACATAGGTCTGCGTACCAAATTTCATCAAAATATCTTAATATTTGCGACCTGTAGAGTGCGCACAAAATTGCATGGACAGACAGACAGACAGACAGACGGACGGACAGACGGACATCGTTAAATCGAAATAAAAAAAAATTCTGAACCGATCGGTATACTCTAGGTGGGTCTACGACCAATATTTTTTGGTGTTACAAACATCAGCACAAACTTAAAATACCCTGACCACATAATGGTGTAGGGTATAAAAATCTAAAGTATAATTTTTGTATATGTATGTTTGATCACTTCTGAAAGTATTCATATAGAGACAATCTGACAATAAAAATATAAACAAGCCTGTCCATAAAAAGGCAGAAACTGGATCTAGTCTGATTTGCAAATTTAATGTATTTGTAACTTTTGAAGAAAAGGTTTATTCTTCTTCTTAACCTCAAATCTACCAAAAATGGCTGTCGTCCAGTGTTTTAGATGCTTGCTTTTAATAAAAAGTCAATTTATCTATAGACGGAGATGAGAAATTTTTAGTTCATGTAAAAGAAAATATTATTTATGCAATAAATGTTTTTTTAATTTAGTTCTTGTTAAAATTTCAATTTCACAGACTTTGGCATAGCAACCAGCCAGGTAAGGTAATCAAATGCAATTTAAACAACTAACTTTTACATTCACAACATTTTATATCGAAAGTATTAAAGCCAAAAATTTACAACTAACTTCAACTAATTTTGTTGGAAACTTAAAAAATAGTACTAGTTAAATAATAATAACGATTTCTATTCTCATTCTTCTGTTTCTTGTTGTATTCAATTCCCATCCTGTTATTTGAAAGTTGTTGAGACTAAAAGTTAATCTAAAGTTAAAATAATAATAATTTTTGAATTCTCGTTAGTAAAGTCAAGTGAAAAACACAAGTAAAATCTATCATGCTAGGGTAAAGGATTTCAAAGATAATATTTGCATAATTTTATTTTCTCTCAAAGATAAAAAAAAAATCATGATCAATATAACTTAGTTTTAACAGAGTGTCAGTATGTTAAATGTGTTTTTGTGTAGTAGATTCTTTTATTTTCCAAAACAATTTAAGTTTTCTAAATGGACTTTTACAAGTTAAAAGGAAAATAAAATATACACTGCAATATTCATACAATCAATGAAACATGATTACAGGCATCAATTGTATACAAGAAAAAAACATTTATCAAAACTAACTACATATGTACAAGTAAAATTACAAACACTACTTCATTTTTTCAGATGACAGAAAATGAGTAAAGCTACTATATTATACTATGCCTTAGACCCTCTATTGGCTATGACAGTATCGTGTTTTTAAAATCTAATTGCATGAAAACGTAATATAATATTGTTGCGATTCATGAACTGTTGGGTTATATGTTTTTGAAAGTAAAATTCGTCTAAGGTTGAAAATATTACATCTGAAAAAAACGCATTTTTGTAATTTTTCTGTTTTTGGGTTCCTTCAGATTTCGATAAAATTGGAATATGTGATACAACTTACAAAAAAAATTTATTATCTCAACTGAATTGGCTTCCAACCGAAGATTCGGTTATTTCAACCATATATGCAAGTTCGCTACTCTTGAACGTAAAAACCATACGCCAGTGTGGCAACATCTGCGAAAAAGGGAGACACGGAAGAGATTGGAAGATAAACGAAAATATAAAAATAGAATGTTTGTATGTGTCTGACAATAACAGAAAGCCGAATAGGACAGAAAACAATGAATTAGTTATATTGCATTCAAGGTCTTACTTGGGTGAGATGGCTAAGAAGCCGTCGCACTTCAGTAAGTTATACTAATAGAAAAAAGTCCGTAAAAGTTAGTTAAAGTAAAGTTAAAACTACTAAAAATTAGTTAAAAATGATGCTGCAGAAAAAAACTGTTGAATTTGCAGATTATTTTTGCTATATATTAGTAATATAGGAACAGCAAAAATAAAACAGAATTTTAGTTATATTTGACCTAAATTTTTGTAAATGCAGAATAGCAATTAACATGCTAAAGTCAGCAAAAAATTTAAAATTTTCTAATTTTTTTTTTCGATTTTTTTTTAATGCAAATAAAAATCGAGCATTTTGAAAACAGCAGTTTACAATTTTTTAGCAAATATTTCTGCTGATTTCAGCAGAATAGACTGCTATTTGCATTCAACTAAATTTAGCTTAAAACGAGTAAAAAGATTAAAGTCGGGCATGCCGACTATACAATACCCTACACCAGTCTGGAAAAGCCAACTAATGTTTGGATCCGAAATTCGAATGGGTTAAAATGGGACTTGTGTCAAAATTTTCTATAATGCGAGTCAGCGAACCAAATTTTATTAAAATATTTTAATATTTGCGATCTGCAGTTTGTAACCAAGCCAATTTTGACGGGACCCTTATATGGGCACTAAGTCTAAACATGGACCGGTGTTAACCAAAATCAATAGGCTACGTCCTTGGGCCAACGTAGGTCTGTGTACCAAATTTCATCAAAATATCTTAATATTTGCAACCTGCTGCGTATAAACAATATAATTTTGGTAGGACCCTTATATGGGCACTAGGTCTATACATGGACCGGTGTTAACATAGGGCTGACATAGGTCGGTGTAGCTTTTTCTATTATTTTTACAGGTTTATTTCTGTGAGTATAGGGTTCAGAATTTAAAGTCCCTGAATATCGTATTCGACTTCGCTTTAAAGCGAATATTATTTTAATGTCATAAGAATATTTTCGAACGAACAAATTGATTAACAATCGAATCAAAGGAATTTAATGATTGAATTAGGTGCATTAAGGAATCCTTCTATTCTTCGAAATATGTTTTAGGTATTTAATCATTCAGAAATGAACATCGAATGAGTGAATTGTTTAGGAGCTCTGATGGGGGAAAAGATTTTGCTGGTTTCAAAAAATACAAAAATTTCTAGATTTCTTAATTCTCCTAAATTTTAATATTTTTGTTTGTATACATATGTACGTATTTAAATAAAAAAAATTGCGAAAGAACACTTTTTATGTGTTTAACTTGAGTTTTCAATAGTAACATCTAATATTTTATCCCTCAATTCATAAATGCTTTGTAAAGTTATAGCAGGTTTACAAAACGTAATTTTCATACAAAATTTGTTCAACAAACCTCCTATAATTTTACAAAGCGTTTATGAATTTAGGGGTAAATGTTTTCAACATAAGTATTTTTTTATTTAAAACTCCGATATTTGATGTGTTCGCTATAAAGACAATAATATCTCTGAAAATTAAAAAAGCACAAAATATTTAAAAATCGAAAAATGTGTAAATAGTACTAAATGAGGCAGAGGAGTACCATAGTACTTTTGAGGTTCCAATAGTACCACAAAAAGTACTATAATACTAACTTTATCATCCCTGGTCTGCATCATAACGCAAACACAGCTTGTTTTTGTGTGCATAAAACTCTTCATATGCACACATCAGCACAGACATTAATACGCACACAAAGACAAGAATATAGAGACTTAAAAAACCGCAGCTAACCGTTCTTTACACGTAAATTTATATGATAGCATAACTTTCTTTAGAACAAACCCAGCAAAACCTTGGTAATGACTGGTCATTACTACATGCATTACTTAGATCTCATATCTCATTACCCGTTGAATTACTTTTAAACTGAATGTAATGAGTTACCGATAATTATACCCCTCACATTACTATTTCACAATAGCTGGAACCAATAATATATGTTCTAAATCATTAAAAACCATAACTATGGCATAGCCTAGTGGTTATCGTTTTTGCCTGACAGACATGAGGATCGCTGCTCAACTCGTGTTAGCTTCCATTGTTGTTTTTTTTTTTTTTGTAATTTATATTAAACATTTTTTTTTTTTTTTTTTTTTTTTTTTTTCGTTTATTAATTCACAATATTTAACAAATTTAAACTATAATAAACACTAGTTAACAATATTCTATAAATTGATATATACAAAGTCCCAGAAACGAGCTCTCGAGTATAATAAATATATTCATATTTTTTGATTTTCAAATAATGGATTTAATGACATACTTTCAAATGAAGAATATATTATTTCTAAAGTTCAATTGTAATGAAAAAAATATTTAAAAACATCACATTTATATTGGCAGCTGTTAAAATTATGGTCAAAGGGGTAAAAAAAGAAAAAAAGTATAACTACGATATTAAGTTATCCACCAAAATTTTTTGGTTTTCGATCTTTGTGCTCTACAAAAATCTCTGTTTGCAATACTAGTATCATGTCTAATATTCGAAGGATTAATTGCTTCATTATAGTTAACTGCCTTAACATTGGCTCTTCTATAATTATGATAAAAAATTGGTATACCATTATCGTTTTGCATGAGATTTATTTTATCTAGGTATAAAAATGCCTCAGGGGGTACGAATCCATTTTGCAATGCTGTCTTTATATATTCTTCATTTGTGTAATAAGGTGCCATTATTAAATTATTTTCTTTACATAATGTACATCTTAAAATGTTATTTCTAATTAAATTTATAATAAAATTATCTATTCTTATAATGTTTGATGTGTTATATAATTTTTTGTTTGATACATACTTAACAAAATTGCTTCGTTGAGATCTATATAAAGAATTGCAAGCCCTTAAACATTTTCTTTCGAAAACCCGAAACTTTTCCATGTACGATGGTGAAACATTAAACCAAATTGGACACCCGTATGTTATAATTGGTCTAATTAGAGATTGGTACATTATAATTTTCACCCTAGATTTTATGTACCTTGAGTATATTAAACATCTATTTATAGAAATGTTGATGTTCATTAAGCAGTATTTAATAAAAACAAGTTTTGTGAAAAATAGACATGTATAACAGTTGCCAAAATAAATGTGTACATAAGTTAAAGCAATAAAAATCGTAGTGATGTCGTGGTCTAATGGTTAGAGTGTTTGCCTGACAATCGTGGGGTACGCTGATCAATACGTGTCAGCTCCTATTGGTTTTTAAATTTTTATATTTTTTAAAATCTAAATTCAATATCTATTTATAGAACAGCTGATAAACTACTTACAGGTAACATCAGTGTAATGACTTTCCTCCAATGACATCACCATGTTAAAATAAGTAGTTTAGTAATTAAAAGGTAACTAGTGAACACTTAAGATTTCAATACCTAAAACTCATTACATGGTAATGAAAGGTTTTGCTGGGAAATGCTTTATTACATAAATGTGTGATAATTTTATAATGGCCAGCTTCATAGAGCTGAAGAGAAAGTTTTAAGCGACTGATGTAAGGCACATATCATACATAGGAAATGTAATACCACATTTACACAGCAAAGTTAATTCATCTGCACTTGAGAAGTAATGATAAATTTTGTTAGTCTTTTAAAGATTTTCCACATTATTTTTTCTAGGCTTGTGGAATCTAAGTCCGGTGAATCACACAGTCACATAGGTAGTGCCTAATATTTATAAACCTATTTAGTGATACGACCTGTTACGAATTAATTTGATATAAAAGTAAGAAAATATATTGATATTTTTGATAAAAAAAACCTTTCTTGCATACCCATGTGAAAATAGAATTATATATGAACATACATGATCATACATTGTTTCGTATGTGATCATGCATGGAAATACATAGTCATATACGTCCATGCATTGTTCAATGTATGACTACACATGATCTCATATTTTTCGATATACCTTTGGATCCGAAATTTGAGGGTATATGAAGGTATATGCCCATATGCCCGTATATGAGCATATGTGAATCAAATATGAGCATATATGGTCATATATGAACATGTACGGTCATATGTCCTCAAATTTCGGATCCGATGATATATGGAAATATGTGAGATTATGTATGGTCATACATTGAACAATGAAAGGACGTATATGACTATGTATTTCCATGCATGATTAAATACGAGACAATGTATGATCATGTATGTTCATATATATTTCGATTTTCACATGGGTAAGAAAAATTTTCCATCTGAGGACGTTTCTAAAGGAAAAAGAAAACAACGTGTCCTTAATATGATTTTTTTTAAATGCTTAGAATCTAACTATTTCAATTACATAAATTGTCGCTTTCCTTATTGCGTTTTTTCTATCGAAAAGTTCCTCTGGTTCTCAAAACTTTTCCTATTAAAAGGTAGAGAATCTGAACCTATAGAAAAACTATCGGATTCTGAATGAACTTAAGATTGTGATGATTTTTTTCCTCTGAAAAAATCCTAAGATCCTGAGCACTATTTCCTATAGTACACACAGAAAATAAATTGGTTGGAATTCTATCGGAACCAACGAAATTTTTTCATTATTCAATATTTTTAATTGCACTTATTTAAAATTCATCATCAGGAAAGTTAAATTTATTTGTGAACAAAAAATATATATGATGAACCAAAACACTGTCACATTATCAAAAATATTGGCTTTTCTAACCAATATTGAAAAATTACTAACTTCCACATTACCTTCAATACCAACAACTACCAATTTATCGAAGATTTTAGTCATTTGAATAAAATATCAGCAGCAAAAATCTAGTATCAGTTGTATTTCAATAAAATCGATCACTCTATCCAAAGTATTAGTTTTTCCAATCAATTTAAAAATTTTTTTCAACTTTAGTAGTTGTAACCATTAATTTGCATTATTTTGGTAATTGTAATACTATATTGAGACAAGGAACAGAAATTTTATTTATCATAATAAAATTGTGGAATGTATCATTTCATACATATGCATATTTAAATTCTAAGTTAGACAACAACTAAGTGCAAGTATCTGTGGCAAAGGAGGTAGGGACACAGCCTTATAGCCTTAGAGATTTGAGTTCAAACCTCAACCAAGCCATTACTTTCTTTTTAAATAATTTTTTTATTGATTCAAATTAAAAGACACAATTGATTTTCTATTGCGAATATAATTTTATTCAAAAACAAAATATTCAAATTTTCAACCTGAAGAAATTCAAATTTGAAATTTGACAAAAAAAAGTTTTAGCCTAGAGGAAAAGCAATGGGCTGACAAACGAAAGGTCGTCGGTTCTATCTCGGTTCGCGATATAAATTTTTTTTATTTTTTTTTTATTCAAATTAAAAGACACAACTGATTTTCTGTTGTTGATATAATTTTATTTATAGATAATATATTGAAACCTGAAGGAATTCAAATTTGAAATTTGACTAAAAAAAATTAAATACAGCTTAGCTTAGAGGAAAAGCAATGGAATGACAAGCGGAGGGTCGCCGGTTCGATCCCGACATAAAGCGACATAAAAAATTTTTAATTTTTAAATAATTTTGTGGAACGTGTTTTTCTATTTATAGAATTTATAATCCACAAAGATTAAAGTAATCTATTAACACAACCGAAATTCAAAAATTGTAAATAAATTTTTGTAATTACAATGGTATTAAAAATAAATAAAAGTGATTGTACCTGGAACTACAAAAATTCGGTTGGCGAAAAATTCGGTTGTAACTACGAATCTGTTTTCTGTGTGTAAGATTCTTAGATTCTAAAGAAAAACTCTAAAAGAAGAACCCTCAGATGCTGAGAAAAACAGTGTCCGATTCTGTATAGTTTGTCCCAGAGATAAGTTTTCCGGTAAAAACCACCTGATTCTGACATAATCTGATATTTTTGTAGGAAAAAGTGTCCAGAATCTACAAATTTTCATGTTTGAGGTATTTTTCTGTAAGAAAAACTGTTTAAAATAGGGAATTTTTCCAAGCGGATATCTCCTGAGTACATGGTATATGAGGTGTTTTTCTTTTGTTTTGATAAAACATATTTTATTTGGTAAATTTACGCACAAAAGTGGTAAATGTAAATTCAGAAATTTTGTGTTTAGTTATTATAATAATGTCTGTTTATTTACATGCTAGTTTTCACTATTTTTTCTAGTTTTTTCTCATAAAGTCGTTTTTATCGTAAAATGTGCAATGTTTTTAATTTAATGGCTTCTATCTACTACTTTTGATACCATTTTCTTTCATTTCACTTGAAAAGAAAATAAATTTTGGTAATTCTTCTGCACTTTCTAAGTTCAGGTGGTTGTACTAGAAATGTGAACAAACAGACCTATACTTTTGTTAAATTTTCCACAAACATTAATTTCAGTGTATATTATATAACGGTCCCCCAAAATTTGGCTTTTATACTGTTTTTACACTGCAGGTCGCAAATTTGAAGATATTTTAATTAAATTTTTATTTTTAAAATTTTTTACACTAGCTCATATGGGCCCAAGGAAAAATCTTTTTAATTGGGACATAATCGGCCCTTTTTTGGATCTAGTGCCCATATGGACTATATTCCCCACTTTGTTTTAAATACACCTAACATTAGGAAAATTCGAAATTTATTATTTTTTTTTTGTTATTAATTTAGAGGAAATTTTGACACAAGTGCAAAAAAATCTATTTTTTTCACGGATTGGGAACTAAAACGATTTAGGGTCAATTTTATAGTTCATACCTAAATAAACTACTATTTAAATTGAAGCCGATTTTAATAGATGCAGAGCGTTTAGTGTTTATAAATACCCAAATGTTTGTATGTTCCGGTTGCCAGTCGTGATTTTTGCCAATTTTGGATCAACGTGTTAGTTTACTTTCAACCATACTAGTGTAGGTCCCTCCTAGTCCTACATCGTTTCCTTCATCGTAGTTTAAGCCATATTCAATTAAAAAAAAAACAAATCGTTTTGCTTGTCGATCTTGTCGAGAAGGCAAGAAAAAAAATTACAAATATTATTTTTAATAATGGAGTATTTTCTGGAAAAATTTTTTATATAAAAAACTGATTGGACAACCGCCAAACTTTAAAGACATTTAGCGAAAAATCTGTACCATTCATCGAAAAATAAAGTATACCATTGTAATCAGCATGTCCGAAATATATAGGACTGATGGTCAAATCTCCAATAATTTTTTGAGTATCATGCAGTGTCATTATTCCTTAGCTTAGGGTTGCAGTTATAACATAGCGAAAAATTATTTCTTTGCTCTGTTTACAAAGTTTGAGGAAGTTATTGCAAATATAGTTGCTTCATATTTTTTTTTTTTTTTTTTTTTTTTTGTAAATGCTCCATGGTTTATATCAAATAAATCTATTCATGACGATCTCCTTATTTCAAAGATTATAGATGAAGTCAGAAGATACAGTGAGAACTATTTAGAATGGTTAAGTAACCACATTAATCCATTAGCTATAGCTCTACTCGATGACACAGAGGAAGTAAGAAGACTTAAAAGGTTCTACATCCTGGATCTGCCGTTCCGCAGCTAATCAGTTATTCTCAAGAATATATGTACAAGTTTGTAAATATTGTTTAAAAGTTATACTATCTTTTTGATTATATGTATATTGTTGTTCTCAATGGAGTTCAACAATTAATGTTATTTTTATCGTTGTAAGTTTTACTTATTATCCTTAAATGGATAGATTGTAAATAAAGAAAAGAGATAAGAACGTAAAAGCACATCTGACTCCAACCATATGTGAGGAGGTGAAGGATCCCCCTCTATCCTAATCTCCATTATCAGATATGTCCATATAAGTTTTCAGCTGATATTTAGTATGAAAAAGTTTTGCAAAACATATTTTTTTTAATTGCCAAGCACTAAAATAAATTTGTTTTTTAGGTCTCCTCATATAAATTTCATCTAAATTTTCTTCCCTAATAAGCTAGGTAAAACATTTGTTTAGTTTTATATTAAAAACAGCATAAAGTCTTTTTTAAAACGAGTCCTTACTTAAGCATACTCTCAGTTTTTAGTTATTACATACAGCAGAAAGCTAGTACTAGAGTTGAAAAAGTATTGAGTATTTGGCTACTGAGTAGTCAATGCCGACAGCGTTTTCGAGTACTCATAACCTGAAAGTACCTACTCTATACTTGCAGAAATGTACTTTTCTTTACATAAGCGTAAATTTGCCATGAAAAAACTATGAAAATTCAACTCTATTTTTGCTATGAGAATAAAACTCTGCTTTTTTATGAATATGCAAAGTATTGGGTAGTATCGAGTCAATACTTAAAAGGTATTGAGTACTATCGAGTATTCAAAAATATCGATATTTTACAACTCTATTAACCACATTTATACACTTACATAAAAACACTTAGATGTAATGTTGTTTTTTTTTTTGGGTGTCGAAATGCAAGTTGAGCCGGAAGTCATTGTAACGGCAAAACGGAAATAAACAAATTTATTCAAGAAGCATTAGGAAAATTTTAAACATGAAAACTAAAACGTATTACATAAATAACTAGAGAAAATATTTTTCTCTAGTTATTTATGTACGTACATAATATGGTGATCATGATGACGTTACAATATGCAAAATTTATACATATAAACAAATTTGTAAAATTTTACAGGGATAATATTTTAAAAGTGTGTAAGCGTGTTTGAATTTAAGTAATATATATTTGTTTGTAAATGTATGTAGAAATAAAAATATTTTATAATTTCGAGCTTTTTTTATGTTTTCACAAAATTTTTGCCAAACAATTTAGAAATATTTTAAAGAAGATTTATTTATATTAAATTTTATATTTAGTGTTAGTGGTTATCTAAATGTTACTGTTGTAGTGTATGTTTTGGAATTATAAATTTTTTAGTTGTGTACAACTTTAAATTTCGTCAAATATATAGATGTAATGGGGAATATTTTGTATTTTAATTTCCTCCACCATGATGTTAGCTTAGGGTATTCAATCGATTAATCGAACAATTTTTCTCAAAAATTGTTCGAATAATTTAAAATGTCCAAATTTCGAATAACGAATAATTCGAATAATTTCAGACGATTAATCGAAATTAGTAGAAAATAACAAAGATGTTTAAAAAATATAAATTTTTTATGAAAGTAAATGTGCTTAAACCTCAAAATTTGTTTAAAAAATTGTGACAAATAATTTGCTGTAGGCTTGTACCTATCCGAATTTCATTCTGGCCTGAGAAAATAATTAAGAGACGACCTTTTAGAATTTTTAGAATTTTTAGAAATATTTGTTAGCTTCAACTCAATGAGAATTTCATGTGTTCAAATAGGAGCGTTAATAAACATCTTAAATCCCAAAGAAAAAACAGAAACAATATAAAATTATCACAGTTTGCTTTGTCATCTTTCAAATTATTATTATTGTTGTGATTTATCTAGTAAAGTAGTGGTATCTATTTACGTATAATAAATTTTTAATTATTTTTTACAACTTTTTAAACGTTGATATTAAATGAAAGCATTAATAATTATTGTAATTAATGATTATTAAAATTATTAATTATAATTAATGCTCAATGTAATAAAGCTTGTTTAGTGAGAACTCTGAATTAATAAAATAAAATAAAAGGATGGAGGTACGGAAACGTAAAGGGAAAACAATTTCTAAACGGAATTCCTCTCTATATTTACGTTTTTTATGTACTCAATGTACGGGGTTCTATATTCTTCTTTTGGGTGTGGTTCTTCCCGATTTGGATAAAATTTTAATATGTGACAGAGGAGACAGAAAAAATAAAAATATTGACAAAATCTGATCTCAATTATTACACTTTTTTATTGTTATGAATTTCAGAAGAGTTACTGAATTTTTTTTTGTTCCTTTTTTTAAATAAAATTATTAAAAACACAACAAGTATGTATATTATTTTACATAAATTTTTTTCGATTAATCGATTAATTTTAAAATTTTGTTCGATTAACCGATTAAGTAAAAAATCCGAATATTTATTTGCACGATAAACCGATTAATTGAATACCCTATGTTAGGTACTAAATAACAACGCACTGTGGGCCAGCATCTTCACTACGTTTCAGGTAGTTCGAAAATGTAATTATAATTTCCGAATATAGACACACAGGAAAGAGATTGGTTAGAATTCGATCAAAACCATTAAAGTGAATTTGCCAGGATGTTATTTTATTCGGAGTTACCTATTATTGAGTACTAAACCAAAAATATTTCCCTAGCTATTAAAAATAGGTAAAATTAATAAAAAGACCATCCAATTGTTGGTATTTCTAACAAACTTGAAAATTAAAATTCCTTTAGTAAGTGTGTACAGTGGATGCAACCATTGAATAATTTTTTTGTTTATTATTATTATTATTAATTTTTATTTTTTTTCAGATTTTATTCATCGAACCGTGTTACACTACCATGCAAAATTTAACGAGCGAGCAACGAACCAAAGTGCTAGAATTTTTGTATCTAGTGGATATACTTTAAAATTGGGGCTAATTATTATATTAATTAAAAATTCTTAATACATATTTGAAAGTGGTAACTACAAATAAGGGTATTTTAATCAAATGTGCCCTTAAATTAGGGCTTCAGTAGAACCAACAGAATTGTGGAGTGTATTAATAATAAATAACAAATTTTATACTGTATTTATTTTCCCAACAAAATATATAAATTCAAAATTAGAAATTAAAATTTATAAGTGTGGATTGTGTAGTGGGTAGAGAGTAGAGGCCAGTATGAATATTTTGCAAAACATTCACAAAACATTTTCTTATACAACACCAAAAAAATTTTTTTTTGTTTTGTGTTTTATTAATTCTTTTTTGTAATGATCTAAATTCTAACACCTTGTAAGTAAGTAGGTACAAATAAGCAAAATTGTCTATTTTTGTTATATTTAGTATTAAAAATCGTCAAATCTGACATCAGCGCTTGCAAGAGAATGTTTTGTAAAACATTTATTCAGTCTTCTAGTATAAAAAAAATAAAAAATTAGTAACTCCTACTAAATTTTAGTAAAATTATTGTAAACGGTAATTTAAAAATTATTTTCTAAAATGAGCAACAAAGTTTACTAATTAAAGACTGCGTTTGAAAAAATTTCCCATCACATTTTTTGCAATAATAAAATAAATAAATTTCATATTTTAAACTTTTTTCTAGAAGCTTTTATTCAATTCCACGAAACAGTTGTATTTTTTTATCATGAAAATGGTCAACTTTTTGAAAACAACAAATAGAAAAATATCATATTAGAATTAGGACTTAAGGTAGCACAATTTTCTAACTACATATGAAAATTAAAAAAAAATATAATTTAAATAACATACATAAAAATTTAACGGTTCGTTGCAATTCAAAAATCTATGTGTATCATACACTGAGTTGAATAGAATCAGCTGAGATATCGTAAGAATTAAGGTTCTAATCAAAAAAGAGTAATAATAACAAAGGATAAAAATAGCATTATTCGATTTCGTTGATGTTAGTCTAAGTTGGGTTGTTAACATGTTAGATTTGCTTTCAACTTTCACATAAGTAAACGAATATCAATTATTAACCCAATCAAGGCAAATGACACTGATGATGGCTTTGTAACGAAAGCCGAAAATACGTATTCTGTCTTGCTGGCCTTATCGAATTCTTTTAAATTTTTTATTCTTTGCAATTTACATGTAAAAATTGTATCATCTTTCTTTATTTTGAAAAATAATTTAAACAGAAAGTGATATTAATTTATGATCTAGAGTCAGACTAAAGAATATTCATTTAATTTTTAAAATATTTTTTGAAATCATTAACGAAAATTAGATAAAAATTCAGTAATTTGTAAAATGAGAATAACAAAAATATTTACTAAAGTATATAATTTGACTAACAATTATTTAAAAATAGTAAAGTGAAATTGAAAACCCTTTACAAGTTTTTTTATTTCAATTCTATTTAATCGATATCCCAGATTCCGAGTGTTTTAAAATGATTAAGTTAAATTGATTAAAATGACAAATTATTCGAAAATTTTAGTACGATTAATCGAATTATCGAAATTGGTAAAAGTCATAAAAATTAAAAGATATATATATTTTTAGACAACTTAATGTCTGCTACAGAACTAAAATAATTATTAAATATACAAATCGAATTTTTAAAATTTTTCTTCTCTGTAGTTTACTTGTATGATTTAAAAATCTAATAAAAAACATTCATTTACCAATTAAAAGATCAACTATTCATACCTTCATACAAATACAAAAATTGTTATTTTCTTTTACACAAAAAGAAAATTCGATTAATCGGGTAATTTTTTTCAATTAATTAATTAAGAATTAATTTTAAAAAATAGACTTTTTAAAGCCACTGATTAATATTTTGATCACAATTAAATTTTTGTCATTGTTATTTACAGTCAAATATTTTTAGTACTAAATTGTCTACCAATTTTAAATAATTTTATTACTGACATTTATCTTAGCACAATCTATAATTTTATAGTAAACAGTCATTGCCACCCATAATAGGAAATAATTTTCCAAATCGTATCATATGTACGAGTATGTAATGTATGAACTTAAATTGTAATTCAATGCCAAACCAAATATTAATATTTTAACAGTTTTTTGTTTAGTCTCTAAACAAAGTACATAAACGTTGTAATACTGGGCCATACAATGGAAAATGCCAATTTTGTAATGTACACAAGCATTTAAGCAAAATGTTACAAATATTAACACAAAATTTTTAGTAAATTGCACAATCATGACCATCCTTATAAGTTCAATAGCATTGTTGTAGTTAATTCACATGAATTCTATGTAATACTTATTGGTTGTTTATAATAATTTTAGGAATATTATAAACATATATTTGAATTTAAGTGTCATTGTCCTTTACTGTCCATCTAACTAGAGATAGTTAATATTGTGCTCAAATGATTAATTTTCAACATAGTATTTGGCACAATGACCAGGGAAGTGTATCCTTGATTTTTTTGAGGGGGTTACAGTTTTTAAGGGGAAGTTTAGTATATAAGTTTGGAGGTCGTAAAAGAGGATATTACAAAATAAAATATGACCACATATGTTTTTAGCTTAAACAAATCTAATAAAGTTGGTTGTCAAATAACAATGTTACAAGACTCCAAACTAAAGGGTAGATGTGGGCACATGAGTGAATTTTGACTCATACTCAGTCACGCTCACGAGAGGAAAATTCCAATCACACACAATCACTGATAAACATTTTTATCTACTCACACTCACTCACGTTAACGTGAGTAAATTCGGATTTTACTCATACCCAGGCCTGATTCACTTGAGTTCACAGAGAAAATAGTTTCTTTTTAACAATCGAATTATTTACAAACCGAACGGTTTTGTTGGGGCCACTAACAAATTTGTTTATGTAAACACACATTTAGTCAATACTAAAGAATTTTGGATGAATCAATATATTTCAATTACGAACAGTGATGCCGTTTGTAGTGAAAATTCTCCCTTTGTAGAGATTTTCCCCAAAATTTCGCTAATAGGGAACAAGTACAGATTTTGAATTTTCGTGCAAGTGTTAGGAAATTAAAAAAAACTAGCATTTTGATACAAAAAATTAAGTGCTAAATTCCGACCTATTACCTTCAGTAGTTTCGAGAGTACAGACACGCTCAATCAACTAAAATTTTTAATTTTAAGTCTATAGGTATATGTATGGGCGTACGCCTAATATTTTTGGTAGTAACAAACATCATCACCTTCTCAAAATCCCCACTGAGCGAGAAATTATTTTTGTTGAATTTTGAAAGGGGTTTAGTTAAAAGTCGCTAGGAAAGCTTAAATAAAAATCTGGTATTTTCAGAGGTTTCCCAAGAATCTATTGCTTTTTTATAGGAATATTTATTTATAATACTTAAGCTGTGGTGGTTGTCCATGAAAACATTATTTGATAATTTCAGAATCTAATGGATTTTCTTTTCTATTGTAAAAAAAATATTTTGCCACTTTTTGATTGTTAAATGATTGTTGTAAAAATAATGCATAAAACCAATTTTGTTTCAGTATGGTCGGATGGAGATACATGACAACTTCTGTGTGCTAATTGTATGACTGAAATAGGACCAATGAAAAAGTTTAAAAACCAGAAAGATATTTGGGTAGAAATTTTTGACAAGACTGTAAAGCAGTGTGAACGTTACAAAACGGCATTGAATTGAAAAAAGCAGGTAATTGATAAAAAAACAAAACACTGTAGAACAAAATCAAAATTTTTTCAAAATAACAAGGTTGTGACCAGAGAACTGCAAAATATACTTTTTTCTTGATTTAATCCAGTGGTCGGCATCCATAGCCCCCAGTGGCCGCTCATAATCGGCTTTTCACACGTACAGAACACGAATGGCAACAAAACTATCAACTAAGAGCGTAAAATTTATTTAGTAGCATTGTAACTTTCAACAAAGTAGGTTGACGTCGCTTTGTTTAAGAAATATTAGAAAAATATTACACTCTTAAAATTTTATAAGAACAGGAAATTTATTATGAATTATTTAAAAAAATTAAATTACTATAAATTATTATTTTTTATTTCTTTAATTCACTCATGCATTCATTACTACATTTCTTCATTAATTCATGTTCTTAATATACAAATATAAATTTAAAAATGATAAACTAATTTCTCACAGTGAAGAAACACAATACATTCACATTCTCTCTTTGTGCCGACCACTGATTTAATCATACACTAAAATTCTTATTCACATTTAATTGCTCAACAATATTCAATGTTGAATAAAATCACTATCATGCAGTTGAATGCGTAGTTCGGATCAGTTTGAGTCGTCAGTCGAACATGTTTTATTCACATTCAATCGCTCAAAAAAACTCACTGGTGAATAAAATCAGACTGTTGAATAAAATCAAACTGATCGAACAAATGAACTCACATGAATAAATCAAAGTATGTTGTGTTATAAAATAAAAATAAATAAATAAAATCTTATTGTTTTAAAATGGCAATGTATGTGTATTAAATGTGTTTCTACAAAATATAGTCGTTGCTGATACTGTAAACCCCTCTTTATTGTTTTGAAATTTTTTTTCTTTTATTTGGTTGCAATCATGAATAAACTCAACGCTTTCATTTTTGTTCTTCCTGATTTTATTCTACATCAGAATAATCATCTTTGATCCGAACGAATATGAACGAATGGTATAAAAGCAACAAATTATTAAATAAACGATGCAAAAAAAATCACTTGGGTTTATTGATTTAAAATCAGCAATGAATATGTGTATTTGAGTATATTCGGCGCTTAAAAAAAAACGAATGTTTATTCGGGTGTTGAGTACGTATGATGGTTTTGCAATCAGCAGTTGCAGTTCTCTGGTTCTGACAACTGATTCTGGCAGAAGGTACGAAAAAAAATATACGTTTATCGGAGTTTTAAAAGTCTACGTCTGTCCCTATGTTTTTTTGGGGGAAACTATGTGAATTTTCCACTTTAGTTATAGTATATGTTCAGCGAACTTATGTAAAACACTACGAATAACAATTTTCTGGAACATTTTAACTCCCTAGGTCTTCAATTAAAGGGACTTTTTTTGGTACATTTTTAAATAGGGACAAAAAGGACCCATATGTTAAAGAGTTAGAGGGTTAAAATGTTCCGCAAAAATATTTGCCATAAAATTCTACTATAAGTTTCTAAAGACATGAAAGTTGAAAATTTAACTTCAATGGCAGAAAAAGGCAAAACTTTAATCTAACCCCAATAAGATCCAGGTGTATCGGACATTTGAAAGTCAATTCTGATTAGTAAATTAACCTGTTACAAATTTTAGGTTTTCGCTTATTTCTGGCATTGAAGTTGAATTTTTAACTGTTTTGTCTTCAGAGACTTATAGTAAAATTTCATGACACATATTTTTGCAGAACATTTTAACCTTCTAAATCTTTAACTTACGGGTGTTTTTTGGCCCTTTTAAGAGTGGGCCAAAAATGTCTCTTTAACTGCAAGTACGAGGATTTAAATGTCCCACAAAAATGTTTGCCCGTGGTGTTTTACATAAGTTTGCTGAACGCATCCCGTGTAAAAAAGATCAGATCTGGCCAGATCTCAGTAGATCTTACCAGATCTAATTAGATCTCAAAATTGGGTACAAATTTGAGATTTAATTAGATCTGATCAGATCTTGGCATATCTGGCCAAATCTTAGTAGATATTACCAGATCTAATTAGATCTAAAAATTGGGGACAAATTTGAGATCTAATTAGATCTGATCAGATCTAGGCATATCTGGCGCAATTGTCCAGATCACTTTAGATTTGAACAGATTTGGCACTAGATCTGATCAAATCTTGCCATAAGGTATTACCACATATGCCATATCTGATCATATTTGGTGAGATCTGATCAGATCTTTAGATCTAAAAAGATCTGATCTGATCAGATCTATACTTTTTTACACGGGATTCTATACCTCAAATTGAAGATACACATGGTTTCCTATGCCGATTCATAATAAACATTTGCAAAAGGAGGTTGGTTTTAAGTTTTTGCTTATTTCTGGCATTAGTCTTCAATAACTTTATTTTCACATAAAACTGAAATTGTTATTTCCATTTTGATTAATTTTAAAATCTTTAAAAAACAAAAGCATTAATTGCAAATTCTTTCTGTTTTTGAGAGCTGAAAATATAACAAATTTTCCCTTATTTTGGGAAAACATCATTTTAACCGTTCACAGATTTACCTTTTTTCAAAAAAGAACACAGAAAATGCAATTCAAGGGCAAAGGACAAAAAAGGCAACATTTCTGCGAGAAAAGAAAACGCCATAAAAAATTTATGCAAAATTTGTTTTGAAAAGGTTACCAGAATTCAATTTTTAGGTAGGTGCACCAGGTGAAATTAAATCATAGTTCATTATAACATAAACTGCACTACGGATCTCCCGATTAATATCGATTTCTTACTCTACTAAATATTAAAATAATATTGTTTATATTTTAATGAAAATCTACTGACTAACTAACATAAACATTAATGATGTAAAATTAAGGTATGTAAATGAAATTAAAAGCAAAGATAAATGTACCAAAAGGAGTAAAGGGAAAAGTTTGTAATATTTACTGTCTGTATCAGCAGTACTAATACACACCCAAAACTAGGAATTGTATGCACTCACAAGGACATAATTAAAATGGAAATTGTGTACATAAATAGGGATAGAATAAGAGATGTTATAGATGTAATTCAAAATTACTTATGCCTTTGTAAGATTGACTAACAACTATTAAAATATTTTGTTTATTAAATCAATCATATTAAAATCAATCAATTAAAATACATATTTTGGGGAAAGAAAACAAGCAGACATATTTTCTTCTTCTTATAATTTATTACTCAAATCCGATTATTTATGTTGAAAAGAGGACCAAATATTTTTATTTGTTTAACGTAATCTGAGTAGAAACAAAAAAAAATAATATTTATTGTTTTTTCGGGTAAAATTGTTATATCTTAAATATATGCAAGGCTAGAAAGAACAATATAAATAAACTATATTAATTTGTTTAACTAAAATTCATATCTATTCCTTTTATATAGAGATACCATCAGATGTTATTGTGTAATGCTAATGTTATTTGGTTTTTCTTTTAGCACTGTCACCCTTATTTCTTAAATACATTTTGGAATTGAACTTTTACCCTTCGCTACCTCTAATATCCCAATATATAGTTCCACTCCCTTATTATGATGTGATTCCCAAATTGTAGTCATATGAAAAACTATAAATGTGATTTATTGGTATGTCACCAAAATGCGGTCATGCTTAAATATTTAGCGTAATATACAAGGGATTTTCGATAAATATTGTAATAAACTACAAAATAAAAATAAAATTTTATTTAATGCTTTCTCATAAATAAATAATTATTCAAAAACCCACGTATGAACACATTTAAATAGAAACAAGTTCCCATTGTAACACACATGATTCGGAGAAAAGTTAAAAGGAAGAAAGATTTAATAATAGGGGGAGGTGGTGAAATGTGGAGCATTGGGTGAAGTGGAATATTGAAATTTTTATCACAATATTGAATTTTAATAAACTCTGATAACTGCGTCTTTTTGCTTAGCTCTCTAATGGCCAATTTTTTATTAAAGAAATTATATTGTGTAGATGTTTTTTATGCTACATATATACTTAGTACTTGCATGGGTATGAAATATTTAATTCATTTAAAAATCATGCCGCGAAATTATATTAGGAATCATGTTATACATATATTTAATATTGATTATACCCTACACCACTCTGTGATTCAAGGTATATTGAGTTTGTGCTGATGTTTATAACTATCAAAAATAATGGGCGTAGACCCCCCATGCAGTATCACTTTCTGAGTCGTTTTATTGCTGTGCGTCTGTCAGTACGTCCGCCGATATAAAATGAACGAACTTAATAAATCAATGTCGCTATTCTAAAGATAAGCTTATATCTTAGATCGCTCAACAAAAGTGATATCTGACTTTGAATGTATTGATTGTTGAATAAATCATACCAATTTAGGCTAACTTTTGAGCGCCTGTCCCGCCTATGAAACCGAAATTTTAACGTGTAAGATTTCTAGGTCCAAATGAAAAAGCGGAAAATTTAAAATATACACGATTACCATTTTAGATTTTTTTTGGAAACTGTACGCAACGCACAAATTAGGAATCTAGAATGTCTGACCTTCATGCAAAGAAAAATATTGTTGGGATTACCATATTCCGAAAGCACTACATTTTTTAAGCTTTATGATTGCGGCTGTCATATTATGAAATACATTTTTTTTTATAATATTATCTTTAAATTATCACATTATGATTCCAATATTATCATATTATTTTATCGTTAAGTGATCGTAACCGTCGCATAGGACAACCGTAATTAATAGTAGAATTAATTATTAAAGAATTTTTTACTAGAGCTGATTTATAGAAAGACGAAGAAGAAAACATTTTTATCACCAGACTGCCGCAGTTTCGTCTCATCCAAAGACTCGTCAGTGGTTAGTTTATGTGTCAACTGATCTAAGTAATTTTTGACTGTTAATAAAATAAACCACAAACTAGTCAAGATAATTAACAAAAATTACTTACATACATTTATTTTTTTTATTTTTTTTGATAACGAAATATCTTAATAAAATGAATGTTACGAAATTTTAGTATTCTAGGTTGCTTGTTTTTAAAATGACTTACAAATGTAGTTAACGGTACCATGAAATAACTCCCAAATGAAATAAGTCCCAAAACAAAAATGAAATAACTCCCAAAAATTTTCCATACAAATTGGGGCTTATTTCATTATGAAACAACTGCCAATCCGTTGGGATTTATAATTTTGTGTTGGGAGTTATTGCATTATGAAAAAACTTCCAAATGAAATAATTTCCAACTAAATTTTGTTGGGAGTTATTTCATTTATTTCTACACACAGAAAAAAAATATTCATACATGGAATGAATTTATTCATAAACTGTATGAATTTAACATGACTATTTTTTCCCAAAACTTGTTCATATAATGTATGAATTTCTTCATACATAGTATGAAAAAATTTATGGCGAATTTTTTGTAAATTGTTTATTTTAATAAATGTAAGATATTATGAACAAATATATGTAATATGAAGAAAAACAGATTAATTTTTATTAAATAGATAAAAATGGACAATACATAACACGAAATGCATTTAAATTTGCATACGAGTATTTTAAGTAGTATTTAAATTTTTCAAACATGCATTGGATTCTGCTTAAACACAGCAATTTAAAGTTGTCATTAGAAGATGAAAAAGTTCCGTAAACAAGGGATGTTTGGATTTCTGGAAAGATCCATTGCAAAAATTTAATTTAGAACTGCAGTCTGAAATGACAATTAAATATATGAGAATTTACATACATATTTTAGCAAAATAAATGCACATACCTTTTGATATTCCAATTCTTCTAATTAACGATTACATGCAGACAGAATATACAAAATTATTCCTTTTTTTACAAAAAGAAAATTAAAATATTTGTTGACAATTTTTATTTTCTTTTTTCTTTTCAAACTAACTTGATATTTTTGAAATTTGAATATTAAGAAAACATTTAAGCCCAAATTAGTTTGGAAGTATCGTAAAAAAAAGTAACGTATCATTCTCATAATGAATAAAAAGAGTATAAAAAATAAAAATATTGCATTTTTTATCTTTTTCTTGTGCATAGAATTAAATGTCAAGTAATAAAATAGAAAATTTCTATTTTCAACAGAACTTTTTTACGATTTTACTTGACAACAGTTTCAATGCATAGAAAAAAGATAAAAATATATTTCTATATTATTTTAACACATTGAGTTGATTACAGATACGTTTTTTTACTTTACGATTAAACTAATGAAGCCTTTATAAATTGTATGGATTTGTTCATGCATATTATGAATCGGAGTTAAGGAAAGCAATTCTTACTATTTATGAACAAAATTGGTTCTGTGCAGTTGGGATTTATTTCATTTTTTTGGGGTTTATTTCATTTTGAATATAATTTTATCGTTGGGAGTTATTCACTTGTGTTTGTTGTTTTAAACAGTTGATTTTTTTTTAATAACTTCTCTGTTCAAATTCATTATATTTATTCATCAGTATGAAGATTAAAGGGAATACCTCTTGAAAATCAATTATATTTTTAAACAATTGTATTAATTTTTTAAATGTATAATCTGGTTGAAGAAACCACCACTGGCGATAATTTGGTTTGGCCGTGCGATTTTTAAACCAACCCAAGTTTTCGCTGTGCCACTTTTTGGAACAACTTTTTAACGTTTCTAAAATCACTGAGTTATAAATTTTTAAAAATACAGTCAGGTTAAATTTTTTACTACAAAATTTTCGAAATGGAGTTAAATTTTAAAATTTATAAAGTAGTTGAAAAAAGCGGCGCAGGCGAAAATTTGGTTTGGTTTAAAAAATCGCGCGATTTTTTTTTATTTCTGTTTAAGCACAAAGTTATAATCGCACACACAATATGTGTAATTCTAAATTAAAAGTGCCTTTTTTACAATAAATGCGTATTTTTTGGGTAAAAATGTGTACACAATATTTTTAGAAATTCGATGTCTAAATTTAAGAATTTTGCGTAAGATTACATAAAATTTTACTGACTTTATAGCAGCGAATTTACAAACATTTTTAAAGTGTATTTATTAAATAAATAGTATTCGATATTTTTGAATTGGGAATTATTTCCGTTCTGTTGGGACTTATTTCATTGGGAGTTATTTCGTTTATTTTGGGACTTATTAGTACTTTAGAAAATAACTCCCAAATATTGGGACTTATTTTATTTTCCTCTTTGGGAGTTATTTATTTTTTTGCAATTGGGAATTATTTCACTTTTGTTGGGGCTTATTTCATTGGGAGTTATTTCATTGGGACTCATCGGTACCGTAGTTATGTAACATATAAATTTCTTCTACAAATGAATGCTTCGTTCACCTAAAGGAAAAAAAAACTGAAATACCATTCAAACAACTAACAATTTCTGACTGTAGAAGTTATTTACAAGTATGAAATCCCAGTTCGAATATGTAATAGAAGAGACAAACAATGACGTATATTTATTTTTTTGATAGTTGCCCAATCTCATGTTTAGAGGTTAGAAAGTGTGGTAGAAAATGACCGACTTTTTTGTTTTTTAAATTATTTTTTATAATTTAAAAGGAAACTAGACAAATTTAATATCGGTGTACAAAACATATCCGAACATGTTAATTTTTTTTTTATTCAATTATTATTATTTTTAATAGCATATTTGTATGTGAAATTGTTGTTGGTTTTAGCTCAAATATACATATAATAATGCCTATTTAAATTAATCGGGGGCGGGTATGAGCTTTTTTCGATATTCGTTATTGTTCGCCTTTAGGACGGCTTTTCTCATATCACCTTTTTTTACCTATATTTCAAATAAGTGGCAACCCTGAGTCCAAAACAGGGAAAATGTACAAATAAATCTGAATTTCGTAAATTTCAGATATGTCGTCATAGAAAAATTGATTAGTTTTTGATCACAGTTCTTGTTCTTTTAATCACAGTTCTATGCTCACTAAAAAAAAAATACGTGCCTTTTTTATACTTATATCGCATATAAGAATTTCATTAAAATTGGAGAGAACATATTGGAATAACTTCCTTGGGAGAGTATTACGGTGCATCCTAAATGATCTTAGTAGGTCCATAATATTTTCCTAAAAATCATAATATTTTTCCAGTGATCATATTAAGGAACAGTGGAAAATTTTATGGTCATTTAGGATCATATTCTGATCATTGGGAACATATTCGTATTTAAAATTTTTTTCAATTTTGTGGTTTTTTTAAGTTTTACTTTCTTTTTTAAAATCTGTCACATTCCTTATTATAAACACTCTGGAACAATATTTTTTTAACGTAAATACAAAAACTTAAAAAAACAAATCACTTTTTTGATTAGTTTTTAATGGCTTTTTGTTTAATATGCATTATTTTGACTGCTTCTTACAAATTTCCTTGCACAAAATCGCAAACAAGAATGACGCTAACTTAGCGATGACATTCAGAATAAATACATATTGACTATTTATATTTGTTTAAACTGTTCCAATGATTTTTAACATGGCCTCTCTCAATTCGTATAATAATATGATTATAATTTGAAGATAGAAATATCTTTGTGCAGAAAATGTATGCTTGTAGCATAGAGAAAAATATAATAACCGAAGAGAAGAGATTTAAACAATAAAATGGTTATAGGTAACCATATAATTTGAAAGGTATGATTAGTATATTAATTAATATATTAATGCCATGTATGGCAGTAGGAAAAAAGTATAGTACACTCTAATTAAATTCTGTTGAAATTTACCCAACTTATAGTAGGAAACTGAACTCCTACTATAAATTGGGTAAATTTACTCTATGTGCGTAATTGAAAAAAATACGCACATTGTGTTTAAGTTGGTGCACAAATAAGTTGTTATTTTACATTGAAAGTGTGTAAAAATTGAATGAAATTTTTAAATTAGTGTGTTAATTT